>OY757913.1:79501697-80209859 GCA_963585895.1 Sepioteuthis lessoniana | reverse complement strand
ATTCGAGCTGCTTCCTAGGTAAGTGAATTTGTCTACTAGTTTATAGTGGGGTTCCGTCTAGAGTGGAGATGTCCCCCTTTTGATTATAGCACATATATTCCGTTTTGTGTGCATTAACATAGAGGGCCTATGCCTGCGGCTGCTCGTTCCAAACTATGGCAGTAGTGTTTCGGCTTGGTCGGTGTGTATTTGCCAGTATCGCTATGTCATCGGCGGTAGTCGGCGTCGGTAATTGTTTTTGCGGAGGTACCTTCTGCTTCTTTTCTTCGTCAGCTCGAAGCCATTCTCTCTGATTTTGTCAATCGATGTTCTAAGTACGTAGTCTAGACAAATGATAAAGAGCTACGGAGCCAGCGTGTCCCCTTGTAGTACTCCTGCTACAATGTCGAAGTATTCCGTGTCTCCATCTCTGGTGATCTGTACTTTAACTTTGGTGTTTCTATCGGACTTATTACTCAGGAAAAGTGGTGTCATTGAGGATTTCTAAGAAAATCAAAATATAAGATAAGAAGAAGAACTAATGCCAATACATAATTCTTTGATTCTTTTATCGTTTGCGAAGTTTTTACTGAGTAAATAAAAATTTTAATTTAAACTATGCTGCTTTTCGGAAATCTATTACAAGATAAATTATGAAAAAAATGTATTGGAGAACGTCACTTCTGAGATCGTCCTTATATACAGCAGTGCCCAGCATGTCTTGTTCGTCTTTCCTGGATGGTTTGCGAGATGGGAGGTAAGTGGCCATACAACTGTTGTTTTGTGAGATGCTGTTTCCTGTTTTTTTTTTTACAACAGCATGCAGTAGTCTTGAGTCGTTCCTATGTAAATTTTACGCCAAGCGTTTTGTAAGAATCCAAGTGGTGTAACTATACCATAGTTCTAATACGATTACAGTTTGGAATTCGTTTAAATAACCCAATATTTTACTTATGTATATGTTGACGTCGCAGATACACTTAGAATGCTTAATCTTTGAGAATAAAGGAATTTCCAGTTCAATTTTCAACTAAATGATAATTTTCTGGGATCATCATTCATATTGAACATACTTTCTTTAATCCTCCAAATATCTCACAGCCTAGTCAGCTAGGGCTGTAGAACCCACCGACTGCATTTTTCAGTGGGGTAAGACCCCCGCCCCCAACGAGTATCCAAGAAATGACATAAAATAATGTGATGATGAGGCTCCAGCCTTGGAGATTTGGAGAATTTGGAGTACCTATTTATTGGCATCGTTGCCAGACCCACTCTTGCCCAATGTAGTAGCATCTGATAGGGTCCTATTTATGGGTCAAATAGAACCGTTTGACATTTAAACTGAGAGCAAACAAATGACTGACGCTAAATTGAATTATTTGAAGTAGAACTGTTTGTTCATTTAACTATGTGTAAACAAATGACTGATGTCTAATTGAATTGTTAGTGATACATAGCAATACTTGAAACTATTTAATTGAGTGCAAGGAATGAGCTTAGGCTCACTTAAAAATGTTATCAGCAAAATGTATTTACAAATCATATATATTTAATGAATATGCATCCAGAGTTTGGTAGTAAATAACCAACAATGGTTGATATGCCATAAAACTAAACCAAATATCTCAGTATAATGGATATAACCATGAAATGCTAATAAGAATCCATTACTCTTCCCTATATAAAAGCATCATCATCATCATCAACCTAATGAATTAATGGATGGTCTAGAAAATTATCCAAAATCCTAAAACAAATCCCGATCATAACAACAATGGTAAGAAGAAAAGGAATAATCAATGCAAATGAAATTTTCTTTTTTATTTTACTGTGGTGAGTCAAACGTTTTTCTATATTTGTCTGCATGCTAGTTTGTGGCACGGTTATCACGTGACCGAAGCCGTTCAAGCTATGGTAGGTACCCACTATGGTTGGTAGTATCACTGTAGTTGGTTCGTTGACACGTTGTTCATTGCTTCAATTCGCGTGCGATTTGAAAGCTGTACGGATGACCGTGTGATGTTGTCTAATTCGGGAACTTTACGAATTCAAATTGGGTTATAACATTGTGGAACCAACCAAAAACATATTTTGTAAGTGAAAAGTGACGGTGTGGTTTTTCACGGTACAGTCACCAGATGATTCAAGAAATTTCGTTCGGGTTGCCAGAATCTCGATGATCAAGCAAGGTCTAAGCTGTCGAATTACGTTACATTGCCTGATCATCGAGATTCCGGTTGTATGTCAAAATACCATAGGAGTTTGTGTGTCTCATTCTGCAGGTGGGTTGTGCATATACCATTAGTTCGGATGGTCAAATTTAAATTTCTTGCACAATTCCCAGTGGATCACTTTGCCCATCCAGTCGTGTCTAGTCTTAAACTCTTTCTGGGCTAATTTGCTTCATTCGCTTATAATGTGATTGATCATTTCGTCTCTGTTAACACATAACCAACATTTGCTGTTTTGTTGCGTCTTATCTATTCTTGCTTTGATATGATTGACTCTTATAGCATTGTTTTGTGCTGCTATCTGGAGAGATTCAGTTTCTCTAAGGTTTTCCTTCCTTAGCCACATCCATGTTTTCTTTTGTAAGATGTTGCGTATTAGTCGGTTAAAACATCCATAGATTTGTTTTTCTTCCCATTTTTGTTTTCTCGTTATTGTCGTTCTATTGGTCCTCGTGTCGTCAGTATCGTTTCTGGTGGTTGTAATCAGTCTTCCTCCAAGCTTTTGTATGTAATCTTCAAGTCGTTGTATTGATGCGTCAACACTGTCTTCAGTGCTGGTATGTCCTCTTCCTGCTTGTTTTCTTGACTCATAATCTGTCAACGTCATCTCTGGGATATAAAGCCTTATGCATGGTCATTAGTTTTCGTGTTCTCTGGTCCATTTGTTTAAGTTCTTCTCAGGTCCACTTTAAGAATGGTCCCGAATATCTTACGAGGAGAACAGCCGAGGTATTTATTCCTTTGATAAGGTTTCTGCTTTATAGTAGCTTTCTGCTTTTCTTGAAATTTTCTTTCTTAATTTTTTCTTTCACCTCCTCTTATTTGATGGTGTCAGCTTCCAATATCCTCAAGTATTTGTAGGTTTCTTTTCCTCCGAGTGTTCTAATTTTGCCTTGATTTGGTAGTTCCATTCTGTCCATTATGTGTCGTTTGCCGCTTTTCATTACTAGCATGGCACATTTTCTATGTCCAGTCTGTATATTTTGACGGCGTGTATTAGAGTTTCCTATTCTTTTTCATTTTTGGCAAACAGTTTGATATCGACCATGTACATTAGGTGATTTATTTTTTCCTGTGATTTAGTAAGTTTGTATCCGGCTATAGTAATGGTGAGAGAAATTGTATATTCCCTGGAATATACCTCTTTGGATCTTCGCTTCAACTGAGCTTTTCCTTCCTGCTGTCAATTCCACTCTCCAGGTTTTCATGGTTTTCTCGATAAAGTTTATAACTTCATCTGATATTTTGTACATTTTGAGACAGTTTATTATCCAACTTTATGGGACCATATCATATGCCTTTTTGGAGTCAATCCAGGCCATAGCAATATTTTCCCGTCTTGTCTTGCTCTCGTTGAGGATGTGCTGATCTATGTTGAGTAGTTCTCCTGTGTTTCTGGCTCCTTTGCAGCATCCTTTCTGTTCCTCAGGGAACAATCCGCGGCTTATTAGCGAAAAATAAATCTCTTCCTTTAATTGTGCCGTTAATATTTTCCACATCATAGGTAGGCACATTATGGGTCTGTAGTTGTCTGGGGTGGTTCTTTTACGGGGGTCTTTTTGGATCAGTATGGCCCTTCTTTTGGTCATCCATTCGGGTACGTGGGTTTCTTGTAGAAATCTGTTTATTTCGAGTGCTAGTCTTGTCATGAATGGTGGTGAATTTTTTGAACCAGAATCCCTGTATTCCATCATGTCCCGGCGTCTTCCAATTTGATATTTTTTAGTGTCGTTCTCAGAAAATCTATGTGCATTATTATTATTATCATTATTATTATTATTATTTGTTGATTGTATATAGGTTATTTATTTATGAATAGGAAATAATTTTACTTTCTTAGCTTTCAGAATATTTCACATGAATTGACTGGAGATTTTTTTGTTCTTCCGTCTATTTTATTTTCATTCATTTTTGTCTTTTTTTTATATATTCCTATATAAAAATCTTTTACTGCTTAACGAAATAATCATTTCATTTTACATGATAAGGAAACATTTTTTGTTCTTTCAATGACATTCATGCTAACCAACTTGAAGAATAATTACAAAATTCTAAATCCCCCAAAGAATGTCAATGCCTCCGTGGCTCAAATTCCTCTTCATTTCCACTGTTAACTCCCACAACTGTAAAAGAGCAAATATACAATATTGAAAAGAGGCAGAAAGACATTTTGGATAATTCTGATCAAGAACAACTGAGAGGGCCTCCTCTAATGTTTTTAGAATGTTAATTACTAACGTAATGGTCATGAAGTAACCTGGTTACAATTAGGTGTAATGTAAGCAGTGGTAGTAATAGTAGTGTTAGCAATTTAGTAAATGTCAAACTTGGTTGGTTTCTCTGGCATTTAGCACACATTTTCATAGTCATGATATCTTATTATAGTTTAAATTTTCAAAAAGAAAAATAAATGTTGAACTTGTTTCAAAATTTAACTTGCAACCCAAATCATATACTTATCTATCTATCTATCTATCTATCTATCTGTTTCAGTCCGTCTGTCTATCTGTCTGTCAATCTTACTCAGTCAGTCAGTCTATCTATCTATCTATCTATTTAAATTCGTGTATTTGTTAGTATGTATTGAAATAATATGATATATTGATTTGGGTAATAATAATATCATTTAGAAAAAAAAATTTTTTAAATGAAAAAAATGACCGGAAAACAACCATTGAAGAACATCTTTTATGTATAAGTTTTTTATATGAAACATTTTTAATATGACACATCAATGTTTTTGACCCATTTTTTATTTTATTTTTGCAGCTGGACTAATACATTGGATATATGTTCATCAGCAGCCTTTCTCCCGTGGATCCTCTCATAATACTTCAACAAAAAAGCATAATCATATATATATATGTGTGTGTGTGTGTGCGCGCACACGCGTGTATGTTAAAGGTATTACCGCTTTTGTCTGCAGGATGATTTTTACAACAACAATTAGATATTGACACAGTTGTTCTAGCGACGCAAAAGCAGAGAGATAGTCTCTCTCTTTCATACAACATCCAACTAAATATCTTTCAGCATCCTTCTGAAAGCCCTGCTTTCAGGGGACAATTTGAACAATACCAAATTAAACCGTTCAGCATATGACAAAAACACTGACGCAATAAAAACAGAATGATCAAAGGACAAAGGTAACCACTCGTAGCTTGACGATTATTGTCATAGGAAGTGAACTCGGCTATATGAGTTCAAATCCTTAACGATGCTGTCTGTACTTCACATTGTGCTAATACTTTTGGGAAAGGCTTGAATCCAATTATTGTTCTTTCAAATGTTTAGTAGTAGAGCAGACTGGGTTCTTTAGCTTTGGCGTGACAACCAGTCTAGGAGAAGGAAATCAGTGAATTCAAACCAGTTGCAGACCTGGTGAGGGGTGAACTTCGTCAGGCCATTTCAGCCCAAGAAAGTAGCTCCCTCATGAATAAACCAAGTTACAGGATATGTGTATGCCATATCAACCACATTTTAGTCCTATTACATATATCTTCACAAACACATGTTTCCCTGTTTTTCGTATCGTTTTTTTTTTTTGTGTGTGTGTGTTGTTTACGCAGCAATAAAAGTTGTTTTACAAATTACCTATGCATTATACTCTTCTGCAAATATATGAGATAGATAGATAGATAGATAGATTACCAAACCACTGCAAACAAAACAACATCAGTGCAGCCAACAAAGTCTTCTTCATACGATGACTTTGGGGTCAGCTATGGTTTTGGTACCAAGCATCATCACTAATTACCCAGACTGCACCTTTGTTGGTTTTCCATCATATCGTGGGAAAGCCTGATCAAGATGCCACCACTTCTTACAATCCTTTGTTGTATTGACACCTTTTCAGTAACAAAGCGTTAATTCAATGATGTAAGATTTGAATTAATTGACAATATGACACTGTGTAATATATTGACCTCTGACAGGCCAGTTAGTTTGTGGCTCTCAAAACAGGATGTGCTACAGCGGAAATGCCACGTGAGTTGCATAGGAAGAATTGCTTGGCGTCCAAAAAATATGTAACAACGGAAGTTTTCAACCCCAGCGGTCAATCGGAGGGAGCAGTCAGTCAGCAGAGTCTGCAGTAAACAGTAAGCGGTCACACCATTTTGGACGCTAGCCTGGAGGATCGCAGTAGCCCCAGGTTGACAGTCTGCCCTGTGTCAGTCTCGCGTGAAAGAAGCACGAAGAAGCAAGGCTCACTAGAGAAGTATCTCCACCTCGTGTAAATCTTAGCAGTTCCCGACTGACTCTGAAAATATCATATCTTAGCGGTTTCCAGTCTATTCGACTCTCTCTCTCTCTCTCTCTCTCTCTCTCTCTCTCTCTCTCTCTCTCTCTCTATCTATCTATCTATTTATCAACAATTTCGCCAAGATTTTGTAATAAACAAGAGAGAGTATATTTTTATACAACAAATGTTATTGTCTCTTCATTCAGATATACACCAAGTAAACAAGAAAAGAATTTCCGTGAAATTCACGTGCGAAGTCAGTGTGCAAGATCTCATTAATGAATCGTTAATTCAGTGATTTTAATTTGAATTATATGACGAGATGATAATGTATATATATATATATATATCGAGAGAGAGAGAGAGAGAGAGAGAGAGAGAGAGAGAGAGAGAGAGAGATTGAAGTGATCAGGTTATTTAATACAAATATTATTAAAGAATTCATTTGGGTAAAGATATTTATAAACATATATACAGTTTATGAATCCACCTATAAAGATAAATAAATAAAAAGGAACAACAAAAGAAAAAACAAATATGTATAGAAAAGTGTTATATAAAAAAAACATAAGTAAAAAAAACGACACATAAATGATAGGCTGTTCTCATGTAATAGAGTTTTAGTTCATGTCTTTTTAGAATTCCTAGAATCTGGTCCTTTCCAGTACATCCTACCAATTCATATAGTCCATTCGCAGAAACGTTCTGTATGGTTTCACTGTAGCGAAAAAGAAAATTGACACTTATAATATCGGGGTATTTGTTTCATGTTGCTGTGGTAAGAAGGTCGGTCTTGGAGCGTGACATTGTTTTTCAAATAAAAAAAGCGAGTAAATCATTCCTGTCCTACTGTATCGCAAGAAGGCACGATTAACGTAGTGGCTATCGTCTTAGGAAATGAAATCAGAGACATAAGTTCAAATCTTTGAGAAAGACATGAATCCATCTGACTTCCCCCTAAACTATAAGAAGTAGGTAAAATTGGACTTTTTAGCTTTGGTTTAGCAATCAGTCTATGAGAAAAAAACTCTGAATTCAAACCAACTTTACTCCTACATTTTTCTTTTTTAAGTAAAGGAATTATATTGTGAATTTTCTGGTCAATTCATAACTTTACTCCGTTTTATAAATTGCGCTTATGTCATTTCTTACTCGAGACGCAAAGATTGGGCACCTACAGTATCTTAAGGTAATTCAAACGATTTTAGAAAACTATCGAGAGAATGGATGTTTTCTTTCCAGTTCGAACTGGGAAAAAAAAACTTAATGATTATAAATTAAGCCATATTTTTCTCTACCTCCCACCGGACACAAATATGGCCTGATTCATAATCATTTATTTTTTTTTTTCCTGATGGAATTGGAGAGAAAAAATAATGATTATGAATCAGGCGATGAAAGCTGTAACTTCACGTCTGAATACCAGTTTAAAAGGGATTTTTTTTTTCTGCCGCGGATGGACTATTTCTTTGCAATCTGTAAAGGGTCATTTTCAACAGATTCATGATGTCATCGATGTGTTTTCGTTTCTCTTTACTCAACAGAATCTTATAAATACATTCAGAAAAAACAGCCTTCTGACCAAGTGTCAGAATTTTCAGAAAAAAAGGTGGAAATGGAATGAAAACGGTTTGTTCAGTTTGTAGGAGTGATATTGTGTTTATTTTTAGCGAGGAAAAGTTGTAACGTGCGTGTGTTTACGTTGAGTTGTTTCCTCGCTAAGTTTGTAAGGTATATAAAGGAGAGAAGTTCCAAGATGTACGAAGTCGAAATGTTTTTATGATAGTTTTTAATGGCAGCATGGAATATTTAGTTTGCGTTTGTGCTGCAAGTCTCGTGGGAAAGGAAAGAAGTAAAGAGACGAAATAGAGTTATGAGAAAGTTGAGATAGCAGCCTGTGTTGTTGGACGTGCGAGGGAAGTATGTTCGCAGTATGTAGCGAAAGTCATGTTTGCCGTTGGAGGAAATAAACTTTTGAGTCACCGTGAGTTTGTGTTTCTGGTTATTTCGGGGAGAAGCGTGTGGTCTCATGAAAATGTGGCCCAGAGTTGAAATAAGGGCTAGGTGTCGGAGCGAGATTCGGCATCGCAATCGACATAGCTAATTTTGGGGGTGACGTAAAGTTGTTCCTGTGTGTGGCGTATTGAATGTATCTAATTCATATTCAACTGGGACCCCTTGGTCTAAGAGAAATAGACGCAAGGGATCCATAAATTAGATAGGTTCCCTCATTGTGTCCATGTTGCTGCTGCTGCTGCTGCTATTTAAGAGTAGGCAGATGGGACGTCTGTACAGAACCAAGTCGTTCTGCGAAAAGGGTGTGTTTGGCAGCTTCCCCAATTTCTGCTGCCCGAAATGGAGATCCGGGATGAATAGGATAAGTCATCCTGATTGGGTGAAATTATTCGTCGAATTAAATTACGCGCCAAACCAAAATACGAAAATTCCTTCTGCTACAAGTTCGTTAGAAAAAATGAAGAAAACTTGAAAACCGCCAACGATTTTTTTTAAGAATTCATCAGCGCAAAACATCTACACGAGGGACCCAAACACTATGTCTCTATTGGTCTTTGTATTCTATTGATGTGCCCTGTAACAGTTGCAAGCGCTAAAAGAAGTTTCAACAAACTGAAACTAATTAAAACATTTCACCGATGATGACAGTCTATCTTCATTAGTTATGTTGTCAACTAAATGAGACTCTGAAATATAATCACATTATTAATACTTTAACTGATGGAAAGGCTCGTCGCAAACCTTTCTGTTAATAATGAATACATATAGTGACTGTCTTTTGTATGATAATTATTATACCTGTTCAAGATTTCACTTGAGAGTCCTGCTGACAAAAGTAATACGATACAAATTATGGTGTTGTATTGTAGAATATAGACTCCATCTGATGTAATAGATGTTTATGAATGGAATAATACAGTATTTAATTTTTTTTTTTTTACTTACATGTGATTTACGCAAGATATTCAATTTATATAAAAACGTGATTTCTGTTTAAAGTTTTTATTTAAGTGAGGGACCCTTAGCAACAATTGTGGATGGGAGTGTAGAGTATGATTGACACGTCACTGACTCTTAGGATACGTAGCCGCTAATATTGAGACAGGAATTTTGAATGCATTGAAAATACTTTTAAATCTTTCTAGTATTCCATTGCTTTTAAACACAACGCCAGAAAATATATGTAAGATACATCTGACGACACTAAAACACACACGCACGCGCACGCTCACACACATACACGCGCGTGCATACGTATACGCTCATACAAATAGTTGTTAACCACTATAAGCGTTTGTATGAGTATTAAAAGCAGCCTATCAAACTCAGTGTTATACTATAATGACTGATATCTATGTTACATCATCATCATCATCATCATCATCATGTCGCGCTATAAGCATGGATATTCCTGACCCTCTCTCGCCACACCTCCCTATCGTCCATGGCTTTCGGCAGATCCTTAGGGCGATACACTATCCTTAGGGAGATACACTAGCCCCATACCTATTTATCATCTGTCTAGACTACGTACTTAGAACGTCTATCGATAAAATCAAAGAAAACGGTTTCAAACTAACAAAAGAAAGAAGCAGAAGGTACCCTGTAAAAACAATTACCAACGCCGACTACGTCGATGATATAGCGCTTCTGGCAAATGCACCCGCCCCAGCCGAAACCCTGCTACATTGTCTGGAACGAACCACTGCAGGCATTGGCCTCCATGTCAATGCACACAAGATGGAATATATGTGCTTTAATCAAATAGGCGACATCTACACACTAAACGCTAGCACTCTGAAACTAGTTGACAAGTTCACCTACCTAGGGAGCAGTGTCTCATCAACAGAGACAGACATCAGGCATGGACAGCTATCGATAGACTTTCGGTCATATGGAAGTCAGACCTGACGGATAAAATGAAATGGCAATTACATAAGAATCCAGCGAGCAATATTGAACAAGTCCAGGAGACAGCGCCCTTCAAAGCAGCAGCTGTAAGGCCACCTACCACCCATCACGAAAGCTATCAAAATTTGACGAACCAGAAATGCGTGACACTGCTAGAGAAGTAGGGACGAGCTCATAAGTGATGTACTCCTGTGGACCCCTTTACATGGATGAGTAAAGGCTGGACGTCCAGCTAGAAACCACATACAGCAGCTCTGTGCCGATACGGGATGTCATAAAATGTTTGGGGACAAAATGTTTTTTTCACATTTAAAGAAATAACAGAAATATTTTTGTTTATTTAACAATCCGCTCCTAAAAATTTTATTTTCTATTTGTGTTGTTAGTCATCTCAGTTACACCTTCCTCATGCCAATCTGAGTCGGCAAATCAATTTCTTCTTACTTTATAAAAAAAAAAAACAAATTTCCCCATGCTCTGTTGTGCGTGTAAGTTGTCTGTCATCTCAAGTACACTCACCAAACCAATAGAAGTTATTAAATTTACTCTTCTTATGTTAGAAAACCAAAAAAAAAAAAAAAAAAATCACCCCTCCGGCACTAAAGGTCTTTGCAAGTGTGGATTTCACTAACCTGTTTATTAAGAATATTTTTATAACGTAAATAAAATTGGATTATTTCTTCTTTTCAACTTTTGATCTTGAAATGAAAACAACTGAAATATTAAAGTACCTTCTACCCTTCTCGAGGGAAGAGGGACAAATTAACAAATTTTAATTAAAAAAAAAGAATATTAGTCACGAAAATTGTTCTGTTGCGTGTCGTAGAAAAGTAATTTGCGGGCCGCTGGCCGCACGATTAACATAGACAACTGTAACTTTCCCTAATATTTTTCTTGAAATTTTCCAAATCATTATCTGATGAAGCTCTTACAGACAGAATGTTAGTAAATATGAATATGTAAATACACCTCTAAATTAGTTTTAATGCCTTATTTTTTTTAATATTCTATCAGATATTTTATCCATATAGTTCCTTCTGCAAAACTTGGTTACTAGATTACTCTCATAAAAAATTACTGACTGTCGGATACTTGTGGGGATTGAATAAAAAATTTTTTAAAAACCCAATAACATAAAAAATAAAATCAAAATTAAATAAACACGAAATAGAATAAAGAATACAAAAATAAGAACCACCCAGAGAGTCTCTGCCGCAACGCACAATCCGAGCATGCCTGAAAAGATAGGCTTCCTGGTGCCATAAAGAAATTCGACTCAGAATTTTTTACCACCCGGACTGAGATGGGCGGTTTCTTTTTCTCTCTCGACAGCTATTTAGAGTACGCGTGTCTGCTAAGGCCTCTGGCCAAGCAGCGTGTGGTGTCTCCTGCTCGTAGCAGCGTCAGCTGAACATACCGACTGACCACAGACACACATGGCAGACACCCAAACCACTTATACTTGATACAAACGATTCACCATTTGCCAAAATGATTCCTGAGATTCCTTTGCCCAGTCGGTTGGGGCTGTAGAATACACCGACTGCTTCTCTGCAGAGGGGTAAGAACCCCCCCCAATGAGTGTCCTGGATATGACACTAAACAATCTGATGGTGAGGTTCCAGCAATGCTGGGGCTTTGGGGAATACGGAGTAACTCTTCATTACCATCGCTCCCAGGTCCACCCTGGCCCGGAGTGGTAGCACCTGATAGGGCCCTATCTATGGATTAAATAGAACTAACAGCATACTTATGCTAAACTGAATTGTTTGAGTAAACGGAATAGCTTGAGATAGAAATGTTTTTGACAATTAAACCGTACTTACATTTAAACTGCGTGCTTATGCTCAACTGAATTATTTGAAATAGAACTGTTTTTCGACATTAAAACTGTATTTACACTTAACTAAATTGTTACATATAACTGCTTGAATAGTTTGAAATAGAAATGTTTTTGACAATTATACAGTGTACTTATGCTAAACTGAATTGTTTTAAATAGAACAGATTATTTACATAAAAATGGATTTGGCGTTAAATAACCTACAAAGGTTGATATGCCATAAAACCCAACAAACCAAACCAAACCAAACCAAACCAAACTGAGATTCCTCTAACGCCTCGACCGAAAAGCACAACTATTTCTGCTGGTTCAAGAAAACATTGCACACCACAATAGTCGTAAACCCCGAAAATCAAATTGAGTTTAAACGTACCCCCTCTCTGTTTCCTTTCTTTCCTTAATTCCTTTGCAGCTTCAACAAAGAAAAGTGAATGGGAATAAGAAAAAAAGTCAGTTACCAACGTCATAATTCTCACAAGACACCCTTCTACTCCTTACACTCTTCTACTGTGACCATATACTGATTAGCAATATTTTATGACAGCCCAATCGGCTGAGGCAGTAGATAGCTTCTCTTCAGAGGGGTAAGACCCCACTCTCAACGAGTGTAAAACTGTATTTAGGCTTTATTCGGCATTTATGAGTTGTTAGTAAAACAGGAATTATTTATAATCACAAGCAGTCCGTTTTACAACGAAAAGCAGGGGGAATAGGAATATTCACGACAATCTCCCCTGCTGCTAGAAATTGTTCATGGCAGTAAATCAATCGACATTAAGAAAAGATTAAATCCGAGAGGAATTTATTTAAAAAAATTTTCAAAAACTTTATCCGATCTTAGAAAAACACCAAAATATTTACTTATACATTAAGCGGTCAGAAGGTTAACACGAACGTTCTGATCGACGTAAAGGAGTTACGATTTCTTTTACTGGAGTAACTGTAATAGATTCAGTTTTGTTAGGTGTTAGAATCTTCCATTCGGGATCTAATGTCCCAGTTTTCAGTGAGTAAGTTAGTGTCTTGTATTTTAAGAGAATAGTTTTGCATCAGACCAGCAGGAGCAGGATCTCTGAGTGAAACCGGGATTTCCTTGCTGTTTTGAAGACGATGAATTGTTTGAAATAGAACAGTTAGATCATTTGATTGTGCGTAAACAAATGACTGATGTTTGATTGAATTGTTAGTTATACATAGCAATGCTTGAAACCATTTAACTTTGACTTATGCTAAATTGAATTGTTAGAAATAGAACTGTTTGGTCATTTAACTGTGTATATCTACAAAATATGTTTACAAATGTAAAAACAAGACTTGGCAGTAAATAACTAACAGTGGTTGATATGCCATAAAACCAAACGAAACCAAAACATTTTTAAACAGTGGTTTAATCATCACACACACACACACACACACACACACACACACACACACACACACACACACACACACACACACACACACACACAAACTAATGATTTATTTAACCATATCAAAAAACATAATTCAGACACGATTAATGAAGCTATCGTTTTGGATGGTAATAGAACATCATTCTATTATGAATTACGGGCTGGTAGGTCCAACCTCTTCTTTTATACCACCAGCATCTGCCTTTGACATTATAGAATAGAAGGTATTTTCATATTAGCTAAAGCTGTAGAAATTCCAAAGTTTAATTATTATATACCATACAATATTTACTTTAACAGCATAAATAAATTAAATAGATAAACTAAAGTATTGAAAATAATGTTTTACTCATTTAAAACTTCATGCTAAACAATATCTTTTTTTTCAAATCGGACATTAAATAAATTCAGAGCCTAAAAAGATGAATTTTCACATAAAAAAATAAATGAAAATGATTTTTAGAGTTTAAACAAAGGAAAATTTTGAGGATTTGTTGATAAGCATTTATGTTTAGAGACAGTCACGCCATTCCATCATCTTTAACTACATCAATAAGATAGCAACTTTATAGGTGCATATTTGATTTCTAAGTTAAGTTAAATTTTATTGAATTAAGAAAAATAAATCAAGTGTTGGATACAATTCCAATACTGTTGTTGTATTGTTTTAGTGAAAGAAGGGATTGTCGTAAAGAGCTGCGATAAGTGTTGAGATGAAGTTGTCTAGAGAGTTGGTCTAAACAATTCATTTTAATAACCAAGTTCACCAATTTTCTACTTAGCAATAAAAGTATACATGCATCAATATGGGAAATTAGATTTTATTTAGTATACCTATATTTACCTGGTGAGTTAGGTAAGATTATTAGCTTAGTTTCAGGAGGTCTTCTCTCTTGGCAGCACCTGCCCCCTCGTCTAAAGCGAGTAAGAGCTGAGGCACTTCTAAAGAGGAATGTTGTTGGAAATAAGAAAATGTTGTCTTGTCCCTGAGGGTATTTTGATTCCTGCGAGGTATTCTGCACACTAAACTGTTCTTGTGTCACATTTGGCTTCGTAGAGAGCCAAAAAAAATGCTTACTTAGTTAAACTATTTATCCTACCGTTCCTTTTTCATGTAATTCATACCAAAACCCCAGAACAAATGTAGTTGACGTAATTACTTTTGTATAAGACGCACTATTTTTCCAGAATCATCAACCCAAAAGTTAGGGGTGCGTATTATACACGAGAACTATATAATTAACTTTTTTCCGGACACATGCCTTACCGTATTCCGTACAGAATCACCAAAAGTAAGTTATATCTATAGTCCAAACGAATGGGTTTTATACCATAACAGAGAAATGTCCACTGGAATGTGTGCTGGTATATAAATTTTTTTTTCCTAATGTGAGCTTTTTTTCGCTACAAGCTTGTTGCCTTTTTGTGAATATGCTCGAGTATTTGCTCTAAATACTTCGTAAATTTTGTGTTTTAAGACAGAATGTAAACTATATAAATCCTTATTTTTATTCAGTACGAACTGCTAAGAGTTGAGCAAATGGTAAATTTAGGTTAAATCTAGCTGCTACAAATTATACAAAGTCACTGCGTATCATACATAAGAATTTTTCTCCAAAATTTCGAAGTCCAAATTTGGGGTTGCGTGATATACACAAATAATAAAGCATTTGTAAATAGTTAATGGTTCCTCTTTCATTCTTATGTTACTTAGAACCTTCTCATTTTTCCTTTTTCATTGCTATCCTTGACCCATTATTTATAGGATTCACAACTTTTTTTTTCGACAATGCAATATAAATTTACATATGATGTTTTCAAAATACTTTTGCCTTTGGTTGGACCAATCATGTAACATTTCATCCTCTTTTCTTGAAAAATTATGTTTTAAAATATTTTATTTTATAAATGACATCTAATCCACAAGAATGTTTTTAGTTTTTATTTTCCAAGCAGGTCACCTTGAGCTGTCTGCAATAAAGTTTCAAAACATTTGTGAAAAAAGACGTGCAAAACAAAATAATTAAGTAAAATAACAAAAATATTTTTAATCTTCAAATTCTACCATTGCAAAAATACAAACTGTCTTTACGTTGATATGAGGTATCTCTGAAAAGTAAAAAAGGTCCAATCAAATGGGACTTAGAATATGCTGACTTTATCGCCTGCAGAGGGGGTAAGTCGCCTCCCCAAAAAGGGGGTGTCCTGGGTATGATATTAAACTACATCTGATGATGAGGCTCCAGTTTTGGAGATCTGGGGAGTGTGAACTACCGTTTTATTGCCATTACTCCCATGTCCACTATGAACATGAGTCGTAGTACCTGGTCCAAGCCAAATAGCTCTGTTTAAAGATTGTTTGTATTTGATTAAACCGTGTGCAAAAAAGAGACTTTAAAGAAACAACTCCAAAAATATAAATGTTCAATGTGATTCCTGAACATCTCGGCATAAAATAAATCTAGACGGGTTGACAAGCCGTTAAAATCAATCAATCTGTCTGAAAAGTAAATTCAAGCATTTTCTAATTCAATCTGTTTATTACTAGACACATAAAACATTTGCATAAGTTACCAGCACTACTAAGCTACTTTTCCAAGTAGAAGAATATGACATCGAGTCAATTTTTCTTCAATCAATTAATAAAGAAACTACAAATAAATTACAAAAAATTCCATAGATTTTTTCCCTAAGTACCTAGAATGAGTTGGAATTTTGTCATGCGGATTTTTTCTCATTGGGTATTTTGTCACAAGGGGGTTTGATTGTTCAAAGACATTAGTATATACCCTAAGTTAAATCTTTTTTATAGATAACAGGTTATTATGATGGTAAAGAATGTATTTATTGCCCAAGGTGCAAAGCATTTTTTTATTATTTAACAAGGTCAAATACATATATATATATATATATATATATATATATATATATATATATATATATATATATATATTTGGTATCCATTAGGTTTGTACGAGGATCATTAAATAAGTTTCCAGACTTTCTTTCGTATGGGCATTTTTATTGATAGTACACACATGAAACTCTAGTCCTCTTCGAAGTAATCTCCTCCGGCTGCAATGCACTTGTTGTACCGTTCCAACAACTTCTGCAAGGCCCCATGGAAGTCCTCTTGTGTGAGCGTGTCAGTGACCTTAGATAGACTCTGAGCTTAAGGAATACGCAAAAGTCACAGGGAGCAACGTCTAGACAAAAGGGAGGCTGAGGAACTGTCTTGATGCCCATCTTGCTCAAATAGTCTGTGACAAGGATGGAGTTGTAGACTGGTGCATTGTCCTGGTGGAAATGCCACTGACCCTATTTGAAGAGTGCTGGCCTCTTCTCTCGGAATCTCTTCCTGAACTCCCTTAAAACCTCAACATAGTAACCCTAACCCTAACCCTTTGGCCAATCAACTCTGGTGTATTGACTTCCTTACTCCTCCTACGCCTCTCATCATCCCTCACAGACTCCCTGCCTTCCTTGAATCTCTTATGTCACTCAAAAACTGATGCTCGATTCATGCAAGATGGTCGAAAAGCAGTCTGAAGAATTCCATACGTTTCTGTGGCATTTTTTCTTTGTTTAAAACAGAATTTTATCGCATATCATTCTTCTAAAGTGTCCTCACGTCCAGATTGCATTTTTGAAATTCACCAGCTGTGACAATCAGGCTTTAGTAGGGTGTATTCCAATTGCTGCTGTAGCTGTTCATTTGAACCTAAAATCATAAAAATTGCTCAGTCATCTCATAAGATGTATAGCAATAAGATACTGATTTTCAAGAGTCTACGACAATTTTAAGTGCCAGTACAAAAAAAGTCTGGAAACCTATTGAATGTACCACATATATAGCAATCTGTCTGTCATAACATTTTGTCCTGAAGTTGATGATTATTGTATTATTGAAAATGTTTGTTTCTTTGAGTTTTATGGAATATCAACCTTTGTTGGTAATTTTTATACAAATAAACAGTTCTATTTCAAACAATTCACTTTAGCTTAATTATACAGTTTAATTGTCAAAAATATTTCTAATTCAAGCTATTCAGTTTAGTCAAACAGTTCTATTTAAACCAATTCAGTTTAGTATAAGTATAGATTTTGTTTACACACAGTTAAATGTCAAAACAGTTCTATTTCAAATAATTCAGTTTAGCTTAAGTAAAGTTTCAGTGTCAAAAACTGTTCAATTTAGTTCTATTTGACCCATATCAGCTGCTTCCAATCCGGGCCAGAGTAGACCTGGAAGCGATGGCAATGAAGGAGAGCTCCGTGTTCCCCAAAGCTCCAGCATTACTGGAACCTTACCATCAGATTGTATAGTGCCATATCCAGGAGACTCGTTTTTACCCCTTTGCAGAGATGCAGTTGGTATATTCTACAGCCTATCAAAAATATGATCTAAAGGAAGAGTTGGTCAGTAAAATGTTAATTAATTAACACGTGAAAACACAACTTAATAATAATAATAATAATAATAATAATAATTGGGAAAAACTTAGTTGAAACAAAGATCCAAAGAGGTATATTCCAAGGAGATACACTATCACTATATTATTTATAATTGCGATGATGCTTCTCAAACACATATTCAGAAAATGCACAGCCAGATACAAACTTACTAAATCGCAGGAAAAGATCAATCACCAAATGTACATGGACGACATCAAACTGTTTGCAAAAAATGAAAAAGAATTGGAAATTTTAATACTCGCAGTGAGAATATGCAGTTAGGACATAGGGATGTAATTTGGCATAGAAAAAATGCGCCATACAAGTTAAGAAAAGAGGAAAACGACACATTACAGACGGAATGGAACTACCAAATCAAGAAAAAAAATAGAACGCTCGGAGAAAAGGAAACCTACAAATACTAGGGGATATTGGAAGCTGACACCATCAAACAAGATGAGATGAAATAAAAAATTAAGAAAGAGTATCTCAGGAGAACCAGAAAGCTACTCGAGACAAAACTATGCCGCTGAAACGTTATCAAAGGAATAAATACCGAGGCTGTTCTCCTCATAAGATATTCGGGACCATTCTTAAAGTGGACCTGACAAGAACTTAAACAAATGAACCAGAGAACACGAAAAATTATGACTCCGCATAAGGCATTACATCCTAGAGATGACGTTGACAGACTATATGTGTCAAGAGAAGAAGAAGGAAAGGGCTTATCAGAATTGAAGAAAGTGTTGACGCATCAATACAACGACTTGAAGATTACATACAAAAGCGTGGAGGAAGACTGATTACAATCACCAGAAACGATACTGACGACACGAGAACCAATAGAACGACAATAACGAGAAAACAAAAATGGGAAGGAAAAAAATCTATGGACGTTTTAAGCGACCTATAAGCAACACCTCATAAAAGAAAACATGGACGTGGCTAAGAAAGGAAAATCTTAAGAGAGAAACTGAATTACTTCTAATAGCAGTACAAAACAACGCCATGAGGATCAATCATATCAAAGCAAGAATAGATAAGACGCAACAAAAAGCAAATGTTGGTTATGTGGTGATAGAGACAAAACGATCAATCACATAATAAGCGAATGCAGCAAGTTAGCCCAGAAAGAGTTTAAGACTAGACACGACTGGGTGGGCAAAGTGATCCACTGGGAATTGTGCAAGAAATTTAAATTTGAACATACGAATAAATGCTATATACATAACCCAACATCAGTCCTGGAGAATGAGACACACAAACTACTATGGGATTTTGATCGGAACGGTTCGGTTAATCTCGGCCAGACGACCAGACCTTATAGTAATCAACAAAAGAAAGAGAACTTGCAGAACTGTGGACTTTGGTGTCTCGGCTGACCACAGAGTAAAATTGAAAGAGTGAAAAGAAGAACAAATACCTCCACCTCACATAAAAGTGACGTTTGTACCAATTATAATTGGTGGTCTTGGTACAGTCACCCAAAGGTTAATAAAGGGACTGGAAGACTTAGAAATAAAAGGACGAGTGGAGACCATCCAAACTACTGCATCATTGAGATCGGCCAGAATACTGTGAAGAGTCCTGGAGACTTGGGGAGACTTGCTGTCACTCAGACCCCAGTGAAAGACCATCAGCCAACGCTGATATGAAAAATTCTCAAGTGTAGGTTATGTAGTAATGGAGATGAAACAATTATTGATCTAGTGGGAAGAGTGTTCTTCAATAGCCCAAAAGACCGGGGTTCAAACCCCATATCGAATCATAACAAAGACACAAAAATGGTACTTGATACCTCCTTGCTTAACACTCATCATTTTAAGGTACGTATCAAGGGTAAAGTGGAGGAAAAGAGTAGCGTCCTCCCCTTACACCTCGGTGTAGTTGCTATTGAAAAGGGAGCCTTTGGGTCGCCCTCGACTCTGGTTATCATATATCAAAATGATATATGCACAAACCAGAATCTATCCTTGAAAATGAAATGCATGAAATTCCCTGGGACTTTGAGATACAAACGGATCACCCAATCCAGACCAGAAGACCAGACTTAGTTTTAATTAACAAAAAAGAAAAAAAAACTGTCGAATAGTAAATTTAGCTGCTGTGTCAAAAAGTTTAATTTTTTGAAGGCAAAAAGTTTAATACCTGGGCCTTGCCAGAGAGCCGAAAAACCCCGTGGAACATAAAAGTGACAGTGATACCAATCATAGTCGGAGCTCTTGGAACAATTTCCAAGAACCTTGATGAGAAACTCAATGAACAAGAAACCATCCTGACCACAGTACTACTAAAATCGGTTACGATATTTAAAAGAATCCTGGAGACTTGAGGAGGCTTGGTATCACACAGATTTCAGTGAAAAACTATCAGTTAGAGCTGGTGTGAATAACTCACATGGAGCAAAACAATAATGATTTGTAGAAGAATATCAACTGTAGTTTATGTGGTGATAGAGATGAAACGGTTAATCACGTAATAAGTGAATGCAATGAACTGGTAAAAAAGGGATACAAGATTAGGCATGAGTGGGTGGGAAAGGTGATCTAATGGGAACTGTGCAAGAGTTAAAAATTTCACCATACTAACAAAGAATCCTTCCAAGAGAATGAGATCCATAAAATTCCCTTGAATATTTAGACTAATAGAAGACATGCTCAAGAAAATGAGACCCATAAAATCCTCTTCGTTATTGATACAAACGAATAACCTAATCTCAGCCAGAAGAAAAAAAGAACTAGCTATCATGTGGATTTTGCAGCTCGAGCTTACCACTGACTAAAAATAAACGAAAACTAAGAAATGGACAAATACTTAGACCTTTTCAGAGATGAAAAAGCCGTGGAATATGATGGTGATTGTGATATCAATTGTAATCTTTATAATTAGAACAGTTCTCAAGAGCTCGCAAAAGAAACTGGATGAATTTGTGATCAGATAGAGAATCGAAACCACCCAAACCACAATAATGATCAGCTAGAATACTTAGAAGAGTGTTGGGAACCTAAAAAGACTTGTTGTCACTCAGACTCTACCTGTTAAAACTGATGTGAAAAACTCTCAAGTTAATCACATAATGAGCGAATGCAGCAAATATGCTCAAAAAAGTATAAAACTAGACACGACAGGGTGGGGAAGGTGGTCCACCGGGAATTGTGCAAGAAACTGAAATTTGATCATACGAACAAATGGTATATGCACTAGCCAAAATCCGTCTAGGAGAATGAGACACACAAAATTCTCTGGAATTTTGTGATGAAAACAGATGAACAACAAAAAACAAAAAAACAAAAGAAAGAACGTACCGAATAGTGGACTTTGCTATCCCGGCAGACCACAGAAAGAAAATCAAAGAAAACGAAAAAAGAGATAAGTACTTAGACCATGCCAGAGAACAAACAACTATGTAACACGATGACGGTGATAACAATTGTACTTTGTGCGCTCGGAAAAATCCCCAAAGACTTAGTAAAGAGACTGAAAGAATTAGGAATCAGACTACCATATTATTAAGATCGGCCAGAATACTGAGAAGAGTAAAGGAGAATTGCAGTCACTCAGACTCCAATGAAAGATCATCAGCTAACGCTGGTATGAAAAACTCGCAAGGAGTAAAATAATAATAATGATAAAAAAATCTTCCAAAAGACAACCGCAGACAAATCTGACAACACAACTAAAAGAAATAAATTGAAAGACATTGGCAAAAAAAGGGAGACAAAGCAGATCATTAAAAAACAACGAAAGAAAATTCTAGCATCAAATTGGTGGAGAGTGCACAAAGACAAATCAGCAACCGGTGGCAAAAGAAACAGAAGAATTTTGAAGTAAAATACGGAAAGGGAAAGAACATAACGGAAATACTGATTGGATGAATAACATGAAAAAAGAATTAAAACTCGAAGAAGGTCCCGAAGCGAACAAGCACCTGGACTTGCTAAGAGCAACACTCAAGAAAATACCAAATTGAAAAACACCAGGCCATAACGACATACATAGATTCTGGTTTAAAAAATTATCGACCATCCATGAATGACTGGGCCTACGACTGAGTAAATGCCTAAAAGATGAAAGTATACCAGAATGGATGACCAAAGGAGAAAATACCATGATCCAGAAGGACCCAAAAAAGGACCATCCCCAGTAACTATAGACCAATAATGTATTTATCTATGATGTGGAAGAGAATAAATCTATTACTCGCTTGAATACGGCGGATTATTTCTGGAAGATCAAAAAGGATGCCGCAGGGAAACTAGAGGAACAAATTACCAACTATATATGAACCAGAATATCGTCTCTGACAAGACACCGCTGGCCGACCAACACTATCTCAACCTCCTAAACCACTCATGGCCATCAGATCGTTCGGTGGTTTCTCTCATCTCCGGCTAGCGGTATTTCACATTTCTTTATCAGCACACAAAACACAACATACACAACCGAGAGGGTAGAAAAAAGAGAACAAACAAACACGGACTTGGGTTAGCTCCAAGCGCAAGAAGGGAGAAGTTTGTGACACGTTTGTGCAGCTCTCCGTTCATCTGAAGAGCTAGAGCGAGAGTGTATTCGAGCGAAATTTCCACAAAGCCCCCAGGAACGCTGACTCATCCTCTCACATTGGCCAACTCGGCCTCTGAGTCTACTGGTCCTAACAGTCGCCTGCTCTCTCCTGCTGACTGCCCTGTTCTGTCGACTGGTTTGTTCTGCTGACTTCTGTTGTCTGTGGGACCTTCCTTCCCTCGTCCTCTTCCGGTTTCGTAGGTAATCTCACGCACAAGCCCTTTGTGTGGGTTTCGCGCCAAAACAGACAAAGGGATCCTCTGACTGGCACACATCCACACCCACAGAGACGAATGTCCAACATCGTGCCATATCTGAAAGAAATCAAAAAGAGGCGGAAAAATGTAGCCATGACCTATAAAATGATCCGGCACACTCACATAATAGTTTGAAAATGTATAAAATATCTGACAAAATCATGAACTTCATCACAAATGCCATGGAAAAAATGGTGGGTGTAATTGATAACACCAGATTAAAACCTAGCCGAGGAAAAAATCCGAAGAGGGAGAATCGCTTTCGCCACTACTATTCGTTATTACAATGATGCCACTCTATTATGTACTTGGGAAATGTACGGGTAGGGGCATCAAACTTTCAAAATTACCGGAAAAGATTAGTCACCTTATGTGTAAGGAAAACATAGTGGTCTTAGCAAAAAAGGAAAAAAGTTCTGGAGACCCTGATACAAACAAAAAGAATATACAGTCAGGATATAGAAATTTAATTTAGTATGAAAAAGATGTGACATGTTGATAATGAAAAGTGGGATAAGGGAAATAATAGAAGGAATAGTGTCAACATTTTTTTGGTCGTTACCAAAAATCGACTTTAAAACAAATTAACAAAATAAAAAATAAAAACTACGCGACGTAAAGATCCCAATGCTAAAAACAAATGTCGGAGCTAAAAACAAACGTTACAATGCTTTATTCAATAGACAATAGCTGGTGGGTTGCATATCAGTCCCTATGCAAGAATTAATTCAACAAAACAATTCAATAAAACAAATGCAACATTAAAAACATTGGCAAAAATTACATATCTCTTACATTCATTGACAAAACATAAAACTAAGGTAACATTAATATTAGTATCTAAAATTACATGTATCTTACTTCCCTGTAAGCGGCTGAAACCGGTTCTCTTTTTTTCTTTCTTCTTTTCTCTCCTAGTAAAAGAAAACCAAAAACTTCTTAATGCATGTTGTCAATTATTTTTTCAGGAGCTTCTTCCCTTTTCTTTTGTTTCTTTATTCTTTTCGTTTTTTTTTTGTTTTGTTTTTTTTCTTTGGGGTGGGAGAACAAAAAATACTTTACAATCCACTATTCTGTAATTAAAATAGCAAACCATTGGTCTTCTCTCAGTGAACAAGTCTTTCTCCAAAAAAAAAAATCATAATACAACGGCCAAATCAAGAATGTATAAGGACACATGGAGAGAAAGAAAAACCACAAGTGTTTGGGAATATTGGAAGCGGACACCATCAAACAAGCAGAGATGATGGAAACAATAAGAAAAGAGAACCTCGTAAGAACGGAGACTTCTCGAACCCAAGCTCTGTTGCAAAAATTTCATCAAAGGGATAATAAACACCGTGTAAACTCTTGTAAGATACTCGCAACCATTCAATAAGAAAAGAGTTCCTCATAAGAACGAAGGCTAAAAGGATTGATTTTTATTTAAAAAAAAAAACGAATCCTTTCACGGAAAATTAAACAGCACTTAAAAAAAAAAGAAAGGAAAAAAATAGATAAAAAGACCAACGTGCCTCGAGCGTACAAGTAAGAACTATTTATTACCAAGTAAATAAACATAAATAAAAAGGAGTTTTACAGAAAAACAGTAGTTGCTAAAATTAATTGTTATTTTAGCAACCAGTCAAAAAAATTAAATCAAGTAACAATGATACAAATTGTTTGGAAAAAACTCTGGGTCCCTCATGAATTACAAGGAACTGATATGTCTTCAACAAACAAAGGTGCTGGTACTTATAATTCAAAAAAGGTGTGTTGTATGAATGGAAAAAAAGATTTGGAAGAGTCTCTACGGCGAAAAACATCTCTTGGGAAAACCTGTTCGCTTTTCCATCAAAAATACAGCGAAAAATGCAGACACATAAGGGTTCATTCAGCAATTCTTTCAGCACTTGTAAAGGACAGCAAATTCAATTGTACACCTCATTGTCTGAGTCAAGACTGTACAAATTCTCTGATATAGGCAAGAGCATATTTCTAAGAAGAATAAACCTCAACAGGGTAGTTCTGATGGACACCTCGTGGTCAAAGTCGAGACAGCACAAATTTACAGAGATAAGCAACAACCTATTTCTCCAGAAGAGGTCCAGCACAGCAGTAAAATCCTCTGAGGGGTTTACTCCCTATTCACTATTTTCCCTTAACATAAAAGAACAGCAAGGTTTAAAAACTACCACATCCTGCGAAAATTTATAGGACTACTCAATTCACGTCTTCTCTGTGCCGTGGCTTGAGCCCGAAAAGGTTATACTCTCAGCAGGCGGTGTCAGTTTCAAAATATCACGTCATTTTCTTACGGCGGTGACAACCATAAAAGAAGATGTTCCCATTACGATAAAACAATTCCAAAAAGGTTTCTCGAAACCAAGCTCTGTTGCATAAAATCTTATCAAAAGGATTATAAACACCGTGTAAACACATTTTTAAGATACTCGCGACCATTCAAAAAGAAAAGAGTACCTCATAAAAACGAAGGCTTCTCGAAACCTAGCTCTATTGCAAAAATCTCATCAAAGGGATAATGTAGCAATTAGACAGACAAAATAAGCATTAAATTAGTGGCAAAGGAAACAGGACACAACACTTTAACAAAACGGTATATCATCAACAATAACAATTACAAACGTAATACAAAAAGCAAAGTGTAAAAATTAACGAAGAGCTAGAGTTGTTAAATGAACCTAATAAGTTGCAACGAACTTACCTTGTCAATTAGGTTGTCAAATGTCTGTTGTTTCCGTGTGGTCGACCTTACGTAGTCATCGGCTCTTAAAAGTCGCTGGCGTGTTAGCGTCTTACTTGGACGGTCTGCAGCGTATGAAAGAGGGAGCTGTCTCGCGTTTGTATTTGTACTCAAAAACAGAATCTAATGTTGCATGTCTTGTGTGCTCTAATTGGTTGCTGACAATTTCTCTTGACCAATCACACAAGCTCTTATCAGGCGATGTTTGCGGGGCGGTAAATGTGAGGTTTCATATGTTATTTCTTTTACTTTCCCACAGAGAAAAAACACGCAATGGTACATTGTGTGTTGTTGATATAATATGTAGAGAATTGTGTTAGTATTTTTTTTTTATATATATATATTTAAGCATTCTGATATGAATGTGAGGTGATGTGGAAAATTAATTTGGTGATTTGTAATTGAAGCATGTGCAGCAGACTTGCCTAATGCTTCAGGATTTATTCTGGCCATTCTACAATGTGTGTGCATGTTTTAATAATAAATATATGCAGGATTGGACATGGATTTTTTAAATTCTTTTATGTCAGTAATTGGTTATTTTATCTGGAGCTTTTGTTTGAAGATCTTCCGAAGGAAATAAAATATTTTCTTTTTCTTCTTCAGCTGGGTTGTCAGGGTTGTCTTTGTGTGAGAGAAAACTCAAGTAGGTGAAGGTGTTAGAGGCTATGATCGTCAACTATTTCATCTCCTCTTTTAATACGAGCTAAGCGAACTCTGTTGTCACTACCTCGAAATAACTTTATCAATCTGCCCCGCTTCCAAAATGGTCTGGGTTTGGCTGGGTTTTTGATAATATCTATATCACCTTCTTTGATTGGCTTGGGATTTAATATGTTCCGGACAAGCGGTATTCTTGGAGATTATGGAGTAATAGTTATTTGTTCCTCTAACAGGTTTATTTTCAGTTGACGAAACTTGATCTTCATACAGAAAATTCTACACGGAGAGAGATTCCGCTCAAAGTCATCCAAGCAGAACCGTTCATGCATTTGATGATTCTGGGTTGTTTCATATATTGGAGAATATCTACTCCTAATATTCCCTGTATTTTTACTTGGTTGCCTTCCTTTTCTTTGCAGAATGTCATTTTGTGGTTTAATTTTGTTAAATTGTTAGTGATAGCACAAAGGTGGTCAAATTTGAATTGGATGTCGAACTCATCGTCCAGAAGAATCGATTTATGAATATAATTCTTTCCTCCCAAGCCAACTTTCTTTAAGACTTGTTCTAATGGTTTGGTGGACGTGCCCAAATAAGTTTTCACTTGAAAGTCAACTGGGTTAGAAATTTCCTGAGTATATCGTTCGAGAAGTAGGACTACTGGCTACACGTGACCAGCAGACAATTAACCGGGATTTTTCTCCCTTTGTGGAATATGTAGCTACCCTCACTTCCTCCATTAGCCCACACGTGGGAGAATAAAGAAATTCCCTTCAATTTATCGTTAGATAGAGGGGTTACATGCGACCAGGAGGAACAGTGTTTACTGGCGTACCTTAATTTATTTCGAATTCCAAAGCACTTTTCGGACTTATGTCTTCCGCCACTACAATGTATGTACAGATTCAGTTCTTGGTACCTCTGTATTCTTGCAGTGTATGTGGTGAAGTTGTCACACCTGCTCATATTATGACCACGTGGCCTCATCCTTTCCGTAGTATCTGAAATTTGGTGCAACAGCCTGTTCTTTTCCGTGGGATTTGTTTGATGTTGTGTATTGAGTTTTTTTTTTTTTGTTTTTTTTGTTTTTTTAGCTATTGTCAACGCACCAATAGCGTAGCTGTAATTTTCAAAAATTTGTTTTCTGATTACCCTTCTTACACTCACTGGAAGTTTATCCAATACAATGTCGCTAACCAACATAAATCCGGGAGTGTTTTCTTCGAAGAAATCCAGTCCGTGGGAGGTTTTCGACTCAGACAAATCAGATAGAACTTCTGCAAGGCAGCGTTTCACTGATCAAAATTCATGGTCATATTTCAGAGAAGTGTTCAAGATTTGTTTAAATAATTCACTTATTATGAATGAAATGTTTAGTATACTTATGAACAAGTCATAATTTTCTCCCCCAAGGGAAAGATGAGATAATAATTGCAAGGCATAACCAGTTGAATAGCTTCTCAGTAAGGCTGATTTGTAATTTTGGCACTTGGCTGTTCCAGTGCAATTCTCGAATTGAGCCCAAAAAAAATTTTATACTCAAATTTAGACGGGTTTATTCCGCTAAAGGAGGCACACTGGAGTTTAGGGCTAGCAATCTCAGGAATGCTGACGGCTTCATTTCTAGTTGGGTTGGCGGTACCACAAATCAAATCTTTAATCACCCCGATGCGGTTAGTCTCTGTCCGCAAGGAAATTTTTTTGATTCGCTATAAAACCACTTTCTGTTGTGTTCAAGTCCGCTTTCATACATAATTTTTTGATTTTATCATTTAAAGCCCTTACCTCCTTCTGTATGTCTCGCACTATACCAACTTCTTGGTCGAATGCATTTTTCTCCATGGTTCTGGCTGGTTGTTCCATCATTTCTCTTATTAAATTGATTTCTCCTGCTAAATTATCTCGGAAGTCGAGCAAAGTTTTGACTTTTATTTCTGTAAATTTATCCATTGTGTAGAAGAAATTATCAGTGGTCTTTAAAGGTTCGGGTATCCTTTAATTCAGTATTAGGGCAATTCTATAAAAAGACTTTTTTTTCAAAATGGCGGACTCCCTTTTCTTTCTTTCTTTTTTTTTTTTTTTTTTTTTGCCCGTGTGGAACTGCTTGTTACACGAATTTTTTCAAAAAGAGTTCAAAGGAGTTTTTTTTTCAGTGTCACGTGACAGACTCACTGTGGTCAAATTTACTAGAGCTGAAAAGGGAATTCATTTTTTTTTTTTTCCTTTTCAAAAGTAGAATTCAAAAGGTTTTTCTTTTTCAAGGTGAATTCAAAACGTTGTTTGTTTGTTTGTTTGTTTGTTTTCTCATAGTCATCCTTAATAGCCAAATTTACTTGATGACCAGACCTAGTAATAATCAACAAGACCTTGTAATCATCAACAAAAAAAAAGTGAACTTGTCAAATTGTGGACTTTGCTGTCCCGGCTGACCACAGAGTAAAATTGAAAGAAAACGAAAAGAAAGATAAGTACTTCGACCTTGCCAGAGAATTGAAAAAACTGTGGAACATAAAAGTGACGGTGATACCAATTATAATTGAAGCTCTTGGTACAGTCTCCAAAGAATTGATACAAGGACTAGAGGACTTGGAAATAAGAGGATGAGTGGAGACCATCCAAACTACAGCATTAAGATCGGCCAGAATATTAAGGAGAGTCCCGGAGACTGAGGAGACTTGCTGTCGCTCAGACTTCAGTGAGAAACTATCGGCTAACACTGGTGTGGAAAACACGAAATGGAGTAGATAATAATACATTCAAACTTAATTATAGTATAGACTTAACAAAATATTAACTACATACATGCTGTCATTTTTGTTAGCATGGATGACTCTAGTAAGATAATATACCATCATCATCATAGCAATTTCCCCGGTCTTTGAAATGCCACTGATATTCAAACATATAAAGTCACATAACTAAAAACAGTGATACTTGATTATAAAAAATTGGTCAATCAAGAAATTTATTTACCGAGAAGAACGTAACCAGAAAACTGACACATATTTTGATATGGATTGAGAAAACTCCAGAATTTCATACAAATAATTTACATGATTTAGATTGGCATAAATTGATAATTTAGGCAAATTCATACAAAACAAGACCTCATTACAACAATAAATTAAGCCATACTAATATGACACCAACTATTATTATGACATCTTTCAAAAATTATTTGAAAACAATTCTTGAATGATAGTTATATTAAGAATTATGACATGTAGTTTTCAAGGTTGTCAAAGATAAATATAAATATTTCTTATTTTTAAAGAAAGAACAGAAATTTCATAAATGTCCCAGATTGATAAATAAATAAGGAAAATAAAGATGTGGTGATAAAGGGAGAGAATTATATCATTTTTTTTAAACTATAAGAAAATTAAAAATAAAGGCTTTATTTTTTGATAATCATTGAAAAAAAAAAAGTTAAAATGAAGTAAAATTGACGAAGCAGAAAATAATGATAAAATTGAAATCAGTTTTTCATCTTAAAATTAAGTGATTTTGTTAATTCTTTTTCAAAAATTGGAACAATTATAACTTTTCGAGTTCTACAACCTGTCATCAAAAGGAAAAAAATAATTATTAAAAATGTTTATTGAAATTTTTAACAAAAAAATTATAAGACAATGCAGTAATTTTTATGCTTGTGTTTGTCATTTTGTATATTTCTATTCAAGATTCCATAAAAATTCCTTTTCACATAACCCTTCTGACCAAATATAAAGATTACTATTGGTAATGTTTATCAAATTAATCTTACAAACCACTGATAGTACATTCGATCTTAAATAGATATCTTACAATTTTGGCCTTGTGTTATACTAGGATAAATTCAAATGAATTTTAATATTCACTTAGAATATGTGATAATAGCAAAATCTGTATCTTTTAATCGATCAGACTACTACCAACCAAACGAAACAAATTCCAACAACAAATTCACCTGCACCATACTTTTTATTCCTTCTCACTATTTTTTTTTAATCAAGGGAAGAAACTGACAAGGTAGTTTTTATACATTATTCTCAGTCATTTGATAATGAATTATATTCTATGAATTATATAGCATCAATGAAATATTTTTGTAAAAATCATATAATAGAATATTTATTAGAAAACTTAATTATAATTGATGTATGAAAAAAAATTTCCATTGTTTTTTTTTTAGATTGGATGCTGAATACAGAATTGAAAATCGGAATTTGCTGGAAACTTTTGCATTTCTTTAATGCATAAATATTAATGCAATCAAAGGCTAAAATTATCTAAGATTAATTGAACTTTACGATACATAATCATTAAAAATTATTTATTTTGTAAATACATAAAAAAATATGTTGAATGAATGTAATATTATGAAGGACATCCAAAATGTAAGGTACAAATATTTACTAATCTAGCGTTTCTTTTCATACAAATAAAATATTGTGCATATGTTACCAGTACTACTATGTTACTTTTCCACGTAGTCACAATCGAGATAGTTGCACAAATCACATCGATGCACAATCGAGTAAATATTTTCCTCAAATGATAAGGCATCAAGTCAATTGTTTTTAGTCAATTGTTTTGGGACACTTTCTGATATGCCAACTTCTTTTGAATAATTTCATGGACTGCTGACTTTGGAGGATTCATTTTCACTGCCATTTTAAAAAGTTTTCATTATCATGAAACCCAGCTTCAACAAGACAATTTTGTCTTTTTTGTTGAAGCTTTCATTCAAGATGATAGTAAAAAAAATGTAAAGTTGGCAACCTTAGTCAAGGGTGATCCAAAGGCCCCCTTTTCAATAGTTACAACAACAAGGCGTAGGGGAGGACGCTACTCCATTCGCTGGATTGTTCTATTTTACCCTTGATCCTTACTTTATAATCCTGAGTGTTAAGCAAGGCGGCTTCAAGTACCATTTTGTGAGTCTTTAGTATGACTCAACCTGGGATTGAACCCCAGTCTCCCGGACCATTGGCGAACACTCTACTCATTAGGCCAATACAGTACCAAAAAACTTGAATTTTTGTTACAGGGTCTTTTTTTTTTCAGGATCAAAAATTATATCTTTAATTTTTGTTGCAGAGTTCTTTATATTTTAATTGATTGACTGAGTTTAATGGCACGTCAGTCAGTTTAGGGTGATTTTATGCAGAGAGATTAAAGAGTTGCGTTCACTGTATTTTCAGATTTACATTTTTTATATAGTTCTTTCTTAAGAGATTATTTTTCACACAGGTCCAATCAAATATGAATAATTTTTAAACAGACCTATTTGAGCCATAAATGGGACCCTAACAAGCTACTACCACTCGGTGTGAGAGTGAATCAGTGAGTAACGGCAATGAAAAGTTACTTCGCCCTCCCCAGATCTCCAGAAGTAGAGACGCTGTTGTCTTTTGGCGTATTACAAAAATACAAGACTCATATCTTATCCTCAGCATAAATGTCATTAGAAAATCATAGACTTCATTTTATACTTTGAATATGCAATCAACAAATCTCCTACGGCACACATATGACATACAAAACAATTTTCCTGACTAATATTTATTTTTACTAACACTTGCCCCTGACCACATTTTTTTCTCTGAGAAAGGTTCAATGTAACTTATCATTTCAGTTGCTTTCACTTTAAGATCAAAAGCTGAAAATTAGAAATAATCCGCTTTTATATATATTAAAAAATATTCCCAACAAGAGCGTTTGTGAAATTAACATAGGCTTGTTTCAAAGGCTTATCATGGTGAAGGAGTGACAGAGAATGTACAAAATTATTTCACATAACTGAACATAAGGAATTTTTTTCTAACGTGTGAAGAGGTATATCTAATAATTCACATTGACTTCGAGGGAGATGACAGTCAACTAGCATGCACAACAGAGCATAAAGAAATTGTTTTGTTGCATAACGTTAGAAGAAATAGATTTGTTAAATCATATATGGCATGAGGAAGGTCTATCTGAGATGACTGACAACACAGGCAGAAAATCATCAAAAATGTTTGAGTGTTGATTTACAATCTTTATCAATCAACAAAAATCATATTTGCTATTTCTTTAAATATGATAAAACTTTGAATTTTGCTTTTGATTTATCTGTTTTAATAATATCTATAATGTAATTTATCTCAATTTACCCATGAAATACAACAACAACAACAACAACAACAACAACAACAATAATAATAATAATAATAATAATAATAATAATAATAATAATAATAATAATAATAACAGCAACAACAAAATTTGTCAAACTGAAAACCAAACAAACTAAATTAATAAAAAGTAAAAAACGGAAATAAGGAAAAATTGAAACGGAAAATTTGTTCACCTAAATTTTGAAACACTTTGTATAATAAAAAAAAGGAAACAGAATAAAAATTAAAAAGGAAGTACACAACAGGTTTGAATAAAACTGAATCATTATAACAAAGCTTTTTACTTTATCACTTGAATTGCAAGTTGTTTTATATTTATGATAAATAAACAAATTGTGTGCACCTGTCAATAGATAGCAGAGTTAGGTTGGGTTACATAATTTAGTTTAATGGCATATCAACCCTTGATAGTTATTTCATGTCAAATCCTGTTAATATGTACATATATATATATATATATATATATATATATATATATATATATATATATATATATATATATATATATATAAGTGAATAGTTTGTAGGTAATTTCATTTTTAAACAACATTTGTTTGTACACAGTTAAGTATTCCTTGAACATTGGTAATTCTATTCATCAAGAATTCCAATCTAATATGAACAACTTTCACACAGCTGTATGGTTTCAAATAACTAATAATAATAATCCCTAGTAAAAAAAATGGAAAAGTTCTATTTGACCTATAGACAGGACCATAATAAATACAACCACTATGGGTCAGAATGGATCTGAGTGTAATAATAATAAAGGAGTACTCCACATTCTCCAAAATCCAAGACTAGAGCAGCAACATATGATTCAGTTTAATGTCATTCTCAGGACATTGATAGCCCAGTCGGCTGGAACTGGAAAATACACCAACTGCATCTCTGCAGAAGAGTAAGACTCCCCCAACGAGTGTCCTGGATATGATTCCTAACCAGGTGATTGTGAGCCTCAAATAATATTGGAACTTTGGGAAAATTCATTTTTATACAAATAAACTGTTTTATTTAGCATAAAGAGAAAGTTCCATTTCAAACAATTCAGTTTAGCATATTTACGCAGTTTAAATGTTAAAACAGTTCTATTTCAAGCAATTCAGTTTAGTATGAATACACAGTTTAAATTTTAAAACAGTCCTATTTCAAGCAATTCAGTTTAGCATAAGTACACAGTTTAGTTCTATTTGACTCATTGATAGGACCCTATCAGGAGCTACCACTCCGGGACAGAGTGGACCTGGGAGCGATAGCAATAAAAGGGTGCTCTGCATTCCCCAAAGCTCCAGTATTACTAGAACCTCACCATCAGATTGTTTAGTGTCATATCCCGGACACTCGTTGTGGGGGGGGTATCCCTCTGCAGAGAATGTCAGTGTATTCTACCGCCCCAGCCAAATGGGCAATAGAATAGATTCGTGTTATCATCTGGAGTTAAAGTTGATGTCTGTCACTGCGTAATCAATTATTATGTGAGTCTTTACTCTCATAACATATTGACTTATTGAGGTTTCAATTCTGCTAATCTGGGAAGTATTCAGTAGCCCTTCATTAAGATTATTCTCAGATCCCCTCTCACTAGGACCACTAGTATTTATTAGGATCCCATCAATGAATCAAATAGATTTGTTTGAAAAATATTTGTATTTGATAGGACTATGTGCAAAAAACAACACAAAAAGATGTAAATATGTATGTACAATGAACATTATTCCCCAACTGCTTGGCATAAAATAACCCTAGATGGTTGATATGCCGTTAAATTCAATGAAGTAATTTATCAATAACACATTAACCAAAATGTACAGCATACAGTTTTTCAAAACTATTAAGAACAAATCTTTTCTTCTTCTTCTTCTTCTTCTTCTTCTTCTTCTTATTATTATTATTATTATTATTATTATTATTACTATTATTATTATTATCATCATCATCATCATCATCATCATCTATTTCAGATATTTCAAATTTCTAAATTCATAATGAAAAATATTTGAAAAAGAACTCAATGAGGTTGTGCAAACGTCTGAATAACTGTATTGGCAAAATGTATAGACTTGAAATTTTATAACATCTTTTTTTTTCAGACACACAAATCTTGAAAATTTTTAATAAATCAAAAGTTCAAATCCTTCCTACTTGTTAAATTTTTAATATAAAATGTGTATCTTTTTCATTATTCTTTTACAAACCTTGTCTAATTATATCCCAAATAGGGAAAGTAATTGACAAAGCATTTTTTGCACGGATGTGGCACAAGGCCATACGAATGGGCGACCTAATGAGACTCGAACTCACTCGTGAAAATTTTGTTTTGTCAAGCTTGCTAACCTTTACACCACCCAACGCGCCCTTATCCCACGTAACGTATATTTAGTTTTGTTGCATTACATTAAGTTCAAGGGAGATAACATGTTAAAATATAAACTTGAGTCATTTAAACAGTCGGACTTCCTTTTGCTTAGACCTTAAGCTATATGAAATTTGCGGCCCTTCTCTAAAAGAAAAAGACACAAAAAAGGGGGGGGATAGAATATTATAAAGAAAAAAATTACATATATATATAATTTTTGCTGAATTAATATTAAAGAATAAAACCTAATGGCAAAATAAAAACGTATTCTTTAAAATGAGGCCCCGTGGGTGGGTGATCCTTAATTATATCTTACAAGTAAATCCTGCATTAAATTTAGATCACGAAATATATTCCCCTACTAAAAACAAATTAAAAATGCTTGAATGTATTTACCCAATCTTTCTGCTCCAGGCAGGATATGGTACAAAGTAAAATTTTTTAAATGGAGCAAAACTAGTTTGAATTCAGAGTTTTCCTTCTCCTGCCTAAACAAAGCTAAACGATCCAGTCTGCTTTACCATTTAAGCATAGCTGGGAGGAGAAGAGATGGATTCAAGCCTTTCCTAAGGGCATTAGCACAAAGTGAAACACAAATAGCTCCATCCAGCGCTTGAATTCGGTTAACTAATTCCATTTGTTATGCCATTAGGTGGACCTCAAAAATGCATGTAGTCATCTGAAACATATTTCGGTTTAAATAGTTTTATTTTAAGTATTTAAACTTTTATTACCTGACATTCTCAATTGTCATTGAGATAACATGACAGAAAAAATAACCACAGGTTATTTGCACTTTTCTAGATCAGACCGTCTTAATGTATTGGGTAGGTGTGTGTGTGTGGGGGGGGGTATAATTGCTTAAACTACAAATAGCTCTGATTGCAGCACCTTCTGCTTATTGTGTAGCATCAAAACACCAGTCAGTTTAGACATGCTAATTTTTAATATATGTATATAATTTCTACCAGATTTTACAGTTGATAATAAACCAATTTATCAACCCAAAAACCTTTCAGCTGCACAATATACATCTCTAAATGAGTTCTTGTTATTAAATAATAAAAATCCTTCCTACTTGTTAAATTTTTAATATAAAATGTGTATCTTTTTCATTATTCTTTATTATTCATTATTCACAACACATCTTAATAACACTGAAGTTTATTAATTTTCAACTTTAGCAATCAGAAACAGTTTTCATAATGGTTAATGTGAGCTAACTCTTCTTTGTATTACTACTTTTCTTTTTAATATTACCTCTGTCCTATAATAGTCATCATATTTGCTTATGATCTTCATATACTAATGTATCAACATAATTTTATTCCAATATCTTAATCTCCATTTATTGAGATTTCTGTCTTCTTGTCTTTTTGTCAAATACTTATTACATTTTCACCCTTCATTATCATTCAGTAATTCTCTGCCTATTCTATCTTTGCTTAGGGTCACTTTGAGTATTACAAAAATTTCGCCAGATCGCCAAAGTTAAGCAGCAATGAACCTACTCATTACTTAGATGAGCGACCATTTATTACCAACAGGCACGTTAAGCAGCCTTATGTGCTAAATAGAAGACCAAAACTCAGTAAATTTCAACAATTGTCGAATAGTAGTAGACAAACTTTTAAAGGGAGGAAACTCAGTTAAGAATGAATTGCTACACAGATTCGTCTTATTAATTCAGGGGTCTCAAACTCAATGATTCAAGAGCCATTATGTCAATGGAAGAGAGGGGCATAGTGGGCCAAAGGGAGATGTGAAGGGAAGGGAGTAATTTATACCAAGTATTAATCGATAATACAGTTGATTGGCTGTTTTTGTTTGGTTGTTTTCTTTCATCAAAATGAATATGCATCATCTCTTAAGAGGAATATGAGAATTTGTACAAAATTTAGAGGGATAAATTTTCTTTAATTCTCTTTTTACTTTTAATAAAATCCCTTTTCCTCTTTTTTTCAATTTTATTGTATTTCATGTGAAACTTGCAATAAATTGTACAATAAATATTATTCAAACAGAAAATTCCACCTGAATACCAAAGTTAAGCAGCTATGAACCTACTCATTACTTAGATGGGTGACCATTTATTATCAACAGATACAGTAAACAGCCTGTGTACTAGTCAAAGTAAAATTTAATAAAGTCTAACTAGTGTCGGATAGGAGTATTAGACTAACTTATAAAGGGAGGGAACTCAGTTAAGAATGAATTCCTACGTATGTTCAGTGAAATTCTAAGTTTTTTTTTAAGAAATACCAGATATGATTTAATTTACCGATCTGCTCTCAAACATTTTCTATGATTTTCTCTTGGTGTTGTAAGTCATTTCAAGGACATTTTCCTCATGCTAATAAGAGTTAACAAATATATTTCTTCTAAAGTTATGAAACAAAACAAATTGGATTATTTCTACTTTTCAGCTTTTGATTTTGAAGTGAAAGCAGCAGAATTATTAAAATACATTACACCTTTCTCTGGTGAGAAAAATTGTCAGGGGTAAGAGACAAATTACCAGGCTTTAGGAAATTATTAATCACAAAAATTGTTCTGCCACACACCATAGAAAAGGAGTTTGTGGTTTGCATATAGCCTCTGAGCTGAGTGTTTGAGACTCGTGTATTAGTTTTATATATCTAGATATGCAATTCCTTAATCAGCAACTGATTTAAGTGAATTTTAATCCTTAATTAGTGTCAATACAAATCTTATAATTCACTAAATGACTTTCTAAACCATCTATCTTCCATTGCATAAACCAAAGATGGCTACCAATTTTCCAGTTTACCCCACAGTATGCTTTTTTTTAAATATTAGTTTTACAAAATTTCAAACTTTTAAGATTTTTGTGATATGATCAATTTACATTGTAAGTATAATGTTAAACTGAACCCTTACTTGTGTCCCACAGGTTTGCTAAACTGAATCTTTATATTATTGCTAAACTATATAAAGTATATCTACTTTAAGCTGAAAATTTCTTTGCCAGAAACCAAGGATATGATTATTTTCCATTTACTGCACACCATCCAGAGGACTTTCTAAGAGGGATGACCGATAGGGACAGATGTCAAGTCAAAGCAATTGATGCTGTTGGTATGCCTTGATGATGATGATGATGATGATGTGTTTACATAAACATTGACCTCTTAACAATGTTTATTATGTCCTCACAAAAACTTAGTTCATAGTTACAACTTAAATGGGCAGGTTTTCAACTAATTATCATAATCCTTTTATTAATTCACAACAATGGGGCTTAACCAAATAACATAAGTGTGGAATGTTTATTTTGATCTTTTGACCATCTCAAAAGGAATCAGCAAGTAAGTAAAATTTAAAAAAAAAAGAAAGAATGATGAATTATTCAATGGAGAGAATTATTAGTCAAGATTACAAAAGACAAAAAAATTTTTCTTTTTTTTTTCTTTTTCAAATTGATTTTATGCTCAGCATAACTGATTCAAGCAAAAAACTTGGAGTTGAGCCACAACTGAGACATTTTAAAGAGTGAATCTAATTTCTGGAACTAAGCCATGATCAAGAAGACAAAAAACTGAGTTGATTAATGCAATCTGCAAAATGTTGCTTGATCCAAAAACTTTTCATGAGTGAACAATGCAATCAAAGATCTTATTCCCATAATTCAGCCAAAAAACCAACAATACAAATAATACAAATCTCCTGGCAACAACTGGATCTCTGGTCCTTTTGTCTTAGATAATTAAGATTAATTACAAATACCAATAGCCATCCAAGATATTTAAAAACAGGAATCCTGTGTTTATACTGTGTGAAGTCTTATTTTTTGTTTGAATACATTTGTCCAAGTATAATCATTATCAAACAAAGAGAGAAAAGTTAGAAAGAAATTGAAAAAGAAAGATGTAGTGAAGATTATTGTGTGAAAAGGAAAAAAGAAATAAAAGACGGGGACTAAGCCAAGTGAAAAAAAAAATCTTATATAATGGATATACTGAAATTTTAAAAATATCCTGTGTTACAATAAGAACAAAATTACTCATTACTTTGTAATGAGACCAGGTTGCATAACTGATTATATCATATGTCATATTACATTTTGTAAGTAGATTACCCTAAGTAATTGAGTGAATTAAATGTTAAAAACATTCTTTACTGCTGAATATTAATTAAATCAAATTATTATCTATTTATCTATAGGGAAAGAAAAATCTAATTATAAAAATATGAAGCTTTTAATAGTGACAATAACAGCTTCTTTAACTTAGGCTTCTCAGAAAACCTTTGTATGAATACTCATTTTATTACATGACTATATTAGATCTTATCAAAGCAAAAGAATGAGATGAGAAAGCAATACTTAGTATATTTTTCTTAAGTTTTGTTGGTAGACAAGACAAAAAATTACAAAGAAAATAAAGCAACATTGATTTTTATTCAAATACAAAAGTTTATTCCCATTTGAATAATGATGCTGAAATTAGTTATGGCAGCTTGAAAAGACCATGGTCAGCTGACACTATGACTTTTGGTAAAAGTGGTCCATAGTTTAGTAGTAGTCATAGTACCTATTGTAATAGCTGTCCCTAAAGCGATTTCTGGTTTGATGACAATAAACTCGGCTTCCATATTCATTGAAAAATTTGGCATAGCATCCACCACAGTAGTCAGGCCTGTAAAAAAGAGATAGTAAAGTGATAACAAAGAATGAAAGACTCGAACATATTAAGATGAAAATAAGCATTGCTGTTCTCTAAAACAGAGTTTTCAATGAAATAAAGGAATAGAAAGACTAGATTGAATTTTATCAAGCTTGTTGGTCTCAGTTGCAAAATGAGTAAGACATTTTCTATTTGAAACAAGCTCCCAAGGAAAGGAAATACTATTTGTTAAAATCTCCTTCTTTATTTCTGATCCATGGAGTAGCAGAATATATAAATGTGATATAAGTAACAATAAGATAAAAGATTAGTTGAAAAATACTCATCAAAATCCTTTATCAAAGAAATTCAGGCTATTATATAAAAATTTTTTTTTCAAAACACTAGGGATACTTTAAAAAACAAGATAACACCTTTAGTTTTTTTTATTGTTGTCACTATCACAATACTAAGATGAATCTAAAAACAAACTAATTGCAGAAATTAAAAATCCAAATATATTAAAATAGTTCTGACCAATAGACCTTAATAGATGTATTTAAAAGAGGATCCATCACTTGAACTGAATTAGTAGAATCTGATTTCGAATTAATACTTACACACATCGAGCATTTGGGTAGGCAGGACAATAGGATCCATGGCAAGGATTGTTGCAGTGTGGCATAGGCCTGCCATCACGACATTGTAGTCGATAAGCTGTGGAAAAAAATGTATTGATATTTATTAAGTATAAGATATACATACATACATATATATATATATATATATACATATATATATATATATAGAGAGAGAGAGAGAGAGAGAGAGAGAGAGAGAGAGAGAGAGAATTCAAAATGTAGCATTACAAGGGAGACAACTTGATCTCAACTTCACAAAGCAATTCACATGAAGCAAACTTGTAATATCATTAATAATATTTTTGTATACAATTATTTTGTGTGTCAACATTTAACTTTTTGTGTTGGAAAGAATAATTAAAGGTTAATAAATATATAAGAAACAGAACAGAATAACTAGTTTACTTGTCTGTCAAAAAATATTTAAGTAATTTTGCAATTGTATCGTACTTATAAAATCAAAAACTTTCTGTTGCTCAGCATTTTCTTGTTTATGCCCAATACTTTCCATGAATATTAAACTAAAGGTAAAATGAAGTAAAGATTATAAGCTTTGTTCACTCGCTATAAATGAAATCAATTATTATAAAGGAAACTAATTCTTAATATATACACTACCAGTTAAAAGTATTTGGACATCCACAAAATTTTAAAAATCTCATCCTAAAAGTGTTATTTTTAAAGAAACAAGTTGAGTACCACAATAGTTTTATTCATTATACTAAATAAAAGTCATCCTGAGTCACATTAGATATAAGTTAAACCAAAAAAACACAAAAATACTTTTAAAACTTTTGATTCATCAAAATGACCCCCTTAAGCTGCTATTACTGCTTCACAGATTCTCGGCATTCTTTCCACCAAAGACTGCGGGTAGATGGAAGATAATTCTACCAAACTTCCCTGCAAGAATTTTCAGAGGTGACCTGCACTTGTGGGTTGTTTAGCTCTGACTTTTTGATCAAGTTCATCCTACACCAGTTCAATGGGATTTTAGTCTGCCGATTGTGCTGGTCAAGACATCGGTTGAAGAACATGCTGTTCCTCTTTGCTTTTAATGTATCTCTGGCAGATTGTTGAGCCACAAACTGCATTCCAGATGGGATCACGTGATCCTGCAGTATGCTATTGTTATATTGCCATATACACGCATGTGGCATTGAGCAATATCAAGCTGAAATAAGCTAGAACAAATTTATAATGAGCATTGTCTAAATTCATTTCTAACCAGATACTGGATTAGTATCTTGGTTCATTGACAATCTCTTTTGCTAGTATATTAATTCTGAGAAGATAGGATATATTTGGATAAACAAAGCATGAGTGTGTACCTCGCTATTTTATTTTTAGTGTGTACAGGAAGTGAGTTGAGACAGAAGTAACTGGTGTATCAGCTCACACATCCTATATTATTGTAACATTTCTCTAATAAGAAAAAAAAAAAGTGAGCAAAAAGGAGATGGATAAAGGGGGGATGATATAGATATATTGTTTGTATTGTGCAAGTGGAACAATTCATCTGCCAGAACAAGTGGTGTATGGTTGCACTGTAGGGCTAAACATTCAGAATGATGGCCAGATGGTGGGTTGTCTGAGGCCTGGATGTTCTCATAATCCTGATCTGGTTGTATGGTAATGTTTTCTTTTGTTTTGAGCAGGTGGCAACAATTGCATCTAACTTTGGTACTTTTCTCAGTGTTTACTTGGTATTAGTGTGAGTATTTGAGTTTCTTAAGCACCCTTCCTTTCATTTTCCATTTGTTACCTAAAGGGACACATATTGAGTCTCCAGGTTTGAGTTCTGGTAATTTGCAAGCTGAGCTGGATGGTGGATTCTTTCGTTTGTTTTGATACTGATGGTCTATATGAGGCAGGGTGGTGTGGGTCTGCGACCCATCATTTGAGGGTTGGAGGTGGGGCATCAATGTGGAGTAGTTCACAGAGCAAAAAGTGCTAGGTATGGGTCTTGGGAAATTCTGATTGCCTTTTTCAATGTGTGCTCAACTATTTGTATTGTATGTTTCATGAGATCATTGGGTTAAAGGTATTGGGCATCTAACTAGTCATATTGGAAGTCCCAGTTTTGGGCAAATCTTTTGAAGGTGTTGAATTTGAATTCTGGACTGCCATTGCTCACCACAATCTGCAGAATACCAAATTTTGAAAAAATGCTTTTCAGGTGGTAAATAATTGTGTTTGATTGTTTATCTGAAAGAGAGTATATGTTGAAGAACTTAGTGGTGTAGGCGATGACAATGGAGTTTCAGGGATTTCCTGTGGTATGATGAGTTCGGGTGATTGACTTTTGCATTTGTCCAGGCATGTGCTGCTGTTGTTGATCATATCTTTGATTTCTGCTGTGATTCCAGAACAGTAAATGTGTTCTTTAGTTTGGACTAGATATTTTTCTATCCTTGGATGTCCAGAGTGGATCAGATTCTTGACCTCTTTGCGTAGTTCTTTGGGAACGATAATGAATTTTCTTTCAGTAACAATCCTTTCATGTCAGCCATTCAAGGTGTATTTTTCTTATGAGTTGCAATGTTTTGTTAGTGGCTGTGGCTTGGCAGTATCGGATGAGTTTATTGTCGCTTATGGGTAATTCTTCCATGATTAATTGGACATTGAAGTAGGCTCTTGACTGTGTATTGGTTGCCAACCATTGTCTCCATTTTACTGAAGGATGGCTCCCAACCCAAGTTAGCTGAAGTCTGTTGAAATCTTGATTGGGAGAGAGGAGTTGAAAAATTACAAAATCTGCTGCTTACTGATTAGGGTTTTTTTGTCATCAATAGTCTTCTGGTGAAGTTGATCAAAAGACCATTCCTCATTGTTTTGAAGCAATATATATTGTGGAGCTGCGATTTCTTAGTATTTGGTTGGAATTTGCATAGGTAGTTGCTCATGCCAAGGAAATGCTGTAACTCCTCTTTGCTTATGGAATGAAGCATGTTTGCAAAGGCTTTTACTTTGAAGGGGTCAAGCTGAAGTCTGTTGGGGGTGATTTTGTGTCCCAGGAAGATGAGCACCTTGGTAAGGAAGACACATTTACTTTTATTGAGTTTCAGACCATGTGATTTTATGTGATAAAAAATGAGTCTAAGTCGCTCACTGTGTTCTTCCAGTGTTTGGTGCCCACACTAATATGTCATCCTACATATTTCTGGCTCCTTCAATGCCTTCTATAATGCAGGTGACTTCTATCTGAAGTATTTCGCTGGCACTGTGTATACCAAATGGGAGGAGAGTAAGTCTATAACATCTGAAGGGAGTGGTAGATGTCGGGAGTTTTGAGCTGTCCCCATTGACAGGAATCTGCCAGAATCCATTGCTAGCATAAAGTTTGGTGAAAAATTTTGCCCTATGTTTGTTAGCAAAGATATCTTCCACAATGGACATTTGGAAATGATCTCACTGTGTGGCCTTATTGAGGTTGCGTGGGTCAAGAAAGATCCACAGGGACCCATGGGGTTTCTCCATGATCCCAAGTGGGATCACCGATTCTGTAGGTTCACTGACTGACTTGATAATTCCCATTTTTGTAATTCTGTTGAGTTCAGATTTTAGTTTGTCTCATTGTGCAAAGGGAATTTTCCTTGGAGGATTGATTATAGGAGGTCCGAAGAGTCAACTGTTCTGTGGTGTGTATTTTGAAGAGTCCCAAGTACACTGAAACAGTCTTGATATTTTTTGAAGAGAGCTGGGAGGTTTTCATCAATCTGGAAAATGCACTTGATCAAGTTGAGTTACTTGCAGGTGGTTGCGCTTAGAACTGGCAGTGAATTGGCATCAGCAATGATGTACATGATTAGGATAACTACTTTTTTTTAGTTTACAGAGGCTTTATATTTGCCTAGAATGGGAACATTTGTATGAATGTAGGTAGTGAACACTGATGGAGAATGTTGTAGATTGCTTTAGGGAGTACATCAATTTCAGCCCCAGTGTCGAGTTTTAAATTAATACTGTTACTGTTAATGTCCAAGTTAACTCTCCACGGATTCGCTTGTTCATTGTAATGAAGAGTATTGATGGAGAGTGCAGTTGCTACTTGGTTGTAGAAAGGCTGTGCCCCATGCTCCGGGTCATTAGTAGCAATCATGCCTTGGAAGATGTCGGATGGTTCCCGGATTGAATTCGAGTCTGAGGAGTTTGCTTCAACCTGATGAACTGTCCTTCGGGAAAAGCAGCAGCTGGCAAAATGTCCTTTGCGGTTGCACTTTATGCATCATTTGGGGTATACCAGGGGTGCAAATCAGCACAAAATTTTCAGGAGTTGATCTGTCACTGCCTGGGTCCCATTTGGGTGAATTGAGGTCAGAAGAAATTTCTCTCTTTTTATATCTGTCTCTTATTCTGTCCTTGCAAGTACCCTGGCCTAGCTTCTCATTTCTTCTGCTGCTTGACTGGTGTTCATTGAGATGGAAATCATTTGTGCCAATAATAAAGACGTCTTTAACCAGCAAGTCCGTCAATTCTCCTAATTCACAGTCAGTGGCTTGTGAACAAAGTACTGTTACAAAGTCATTGAATTTTTGTCCGCAATATGCATCAAACTGCTCCATGTCAATGTTGTATTTGTCTTCCACTGAAGTGAATTGGAAGGTGGAGTAAATGAGGTCTTGACCTTTCTGGGCTATATGTAGTGTAGCAGATGTATCCATTAAACATAGATTTAGTTCCTCCTTCCAAGCCTCAACTAAATTTTCCGGACTGAAGTCAAGATATTTTTGAGCTGGTAGAGTCTCCATATTTGTAGATATGTGCTTTTAGGAGAATTCAAATGGAACCAATCCAAATAAATTCAGGAAAACAAAAAAGTCCAAATAAAACAGAAGCAACTGAGAAAAATATTGTGATCAGAATAGAGAAATAAACGATGACGAAGGTGACATGGCTAACATTGCACTTCAGACGCCATGTTATATTGCCATATGCGTCCATATGGTGATTTCAAGCTGAAATAAGTAAGAATAAATTTACAATAATCATTGTCTAAATCAATCTCTTACCAGATGCAGGATAAGTATCTTGGTTCATCGACAATTGAATCAGATAGGCAATCAATTTCCCCTTCACCTGGTGCAAATCCTAGACTTTGCAATTGGCAAAAGCCAACCACACCATTACTGAATTTTCTCCATATTTTAGGGTTGGTGTGATATTGGGGGTTGTAGCTCTTTCATTAACTCTTCACGGCACATAGAAACTTCTATTTGAGCTAAAGATTTCGAACTTTGATTCATCAGTCCAAAGGACTTTATTCCACTACTCTATTGTCCAGTCTTTATTTACCTTGGTGCACTGGAGCCTTTTGCCATCATTTTGCTTCCTCAAAAGTGGTTTCTTGATTGTAATTCTGCCATATAAGCCAGCTTCACGGAGTCTTATCCTCACAGTTCATGTTGACACATTTTTTTCATGACATTGATTCAGTTGTGCAGTGATGTTTGGAACAGTGACACTTCTGTTACGCAAGCTGGTGACTGAGGAAATTGTTCTCTGCATAGGTAATATCTAGCAAGCAGTAATTCGACATAATATAGTCTAAAGTGAGTTCAAGTTATGGTATAATGTAACTTTTGGAGAACATTTTATTTATGCTCAGTATTTAAGAAGGTAAACACTTTCAAATCAATGTTTCAAAAGATATCTGGTTATTCTAATGTAAAAGTAGCTGAAGAAAACTTGTATTTAGTGTAATAGATAAAAACATTGCAGTGCTGAACTTGTTTCATTAAAGATAACATGTTTAGGATGAGAAATAAAAAAACTTTTGTGGGTGGCCAAATACTATGGACTGGTAGTGTACATATATTTTAACATATCACATTTTAAAAGTTTATTTATCAATCCCAATCCCAATCTCAATTTACGGATTCCTTTAACACAGTATTTATTGTAATACAAATACACTTGTTAGCTTATTGGGTTTTTAAAAATTGACAAATAACATTTGCCTTTGAATAATAATGAAATTTCATTTATCATATTTGATATGATCTAAAATTATCAGAAGAATCCATAACATTATAGCTTATGTTAACACACACACACACACACACACACACACACACACACACACACACACACACACACACACACACACACACACACAACATATATATATTAATCAGATTGATATTTTAACATTTCAATTTTAACACCAAGCCAGTTTGTATTTTACTTTGTACCAATAATCTTTGAAAGGCTTGATTCCATCTCTTCTCCTCTCAACTATGTAACCCATAGTAAGACAGACTGGATTCTTTAGCCTCAGTTAGGCAACTGGTCTAGGAGAAGGAAGGAAGCTCTGAATTCAAACAAGCTCATACTGCTTAAAAAGTGACCTTGTGTCACATCCTGCCAATGGTTTAGGGGTTCGGTAAATACATATACATCTAAATCTTCTATTTTGATTATTGTCACACAATTTACATATCTTAAAGTTAGAAAATTATATATATCAAATGAAAAGAGTCCAGAATTTTCTGGACATTTTTCTGTTGCAGATATACACACCAAAGTATATAGATAGAATGACATGATGTGAATATTAATTCTTTATACCAATTAGAAATTTTTTAAAAAATGTAAATAAAAAGACAAAGCCATGTCACTTTGAGAGGAGAAGCTGTTTACTATAAGTATATCACTAAAGTAAAACAGATACAACATCCCACATCACTTAATCACCAATTTATTTGTCAGTCAAAATGTACATACAGTATAGCCCACAAATAAGAATGGAGAGTCCCTGAGGTGTAGTGGCTAATGTGCTCGACTGCAACACTGTAGTAAGTGAGTTCAAACTCCAGTCATGCAACTATATTCACTTTTGGACTTGTATCCTTGCGAAAGGTATGAACCCTTCTATTTCCCCAACTATAGGTTAAATAGTACCACTACTATTCTTTTACAAGGATGGCTTTGGCATAGATTAACCCATGTAGGTTAATATGCTATAAAACAAAGAAACCAAACCCAACCAAACAAATAAGTATGCCCCCTAACAATTTTTTTTTTTTTTATCAAAGTTAATTTTCTTCTAAACCAAAGACGCCAGGATTTTATTTTTTCTTGTGAAATCAAAACATATTACTTGGTATTATTTATTACTAAAGTGTACACTGGAATCCTGTAACTAAAAATAAAATTGCTTAAATATATTTAAAAGGTGTACTTATTTTTGTTCTACTACATACCTGTATTTTTGGTTCCAGATTTGTCTTGGTTTAGAAAAAATTAACTTCTATTAAAAAATTATCAGGAGTGTAATTATTTATGGGTGATAGTGTATATTTACAAAATTTTCAGTATTGAAATGAATAGGTAGCCTAAATGAATGCTATGAAGCCACAATTCTTTGTTGGAGCTCTACTTAAAGTATGAGTTGTGTTTGATAAATTGGTCAATGATTTTCATGACTATTGAAGAATCCTTTTTTATCATCCAGAAAATATCATGTCCTTTCTGGCTCTTCACAGTAGACTTTAAATTACTGTGACAGTTCTTGTAAGAAATAATGAAGTAATTTTTCTTTGTCTTTGGCATTGATTGAATTAAAAGTAGTCATTCTTCTCAACAGATTGCTCTTCACTGTGGTTAGAGAGCCTAATAAACCCTGGTATTTTACTCATTGCTGTTATTTTTTCTCATATAGTGTTTATAATATATATATATAATTATTGCTAATATATATATATATATATATATATATATTTATATATTTATATATCCATGTGGATGACTATATATATATATATATATATATATGTATATATATATATTTAATTGAATCATTTTCAAACATCCAATATGTGTTATTACTTATATATATTTGCCCCCAAAATCGGAAGGTGTCCTCGTGGTGTAATGGTTAAAGAACTGGACTGTGGCATTGTAGTAAGTGAGTTCAAACTCTAGTCGCACTATTACATTTACTTCCTGACAAATACCCTTAGGAAAGGTATGAACCCTCTTATCCTCCCAGCTATGGGTTAAATAATACCACTGCTGTTCTTCTAGAAGGATGGCTTTGGCATTAAATAACCAATGAAGGTTGATTAAACAAAGAAATCAAACCAAGCCCCCAAAATCTGTTCAATTTTTATTGATAGATCCTATTTACCCAAACCCTCCACTCAGGCAGGATATGACACAAGGTCAATTTTTAAGCGGAGTTTAACAGGTTTGAATTCAGAGTTTTCCTTCTCCTAGACTAGTTGCCTCACCAAGGCTGAAGAACCCAGTCTGCCCTACTATTTACCCATAGCTGGAGAGAATAATTTCCCAAGGGTATTAGTGCTATGTGAAATGCAATCAGTCTCGTCCAGGATTTGAACTCGTGTCGCCGTGTCCATTTCTTACGATGATAACCATTACACCATGTTGATAGATGGCACTAGAAATGTTTAGCTTTAGATGATATCATTAAAAAAATCTCTTTTCATTATCTTGTGAATGCTGTCATATCAACATTTTTTTATCAATTAAAAATTAATGTAATTTTATCAATTAGCTCTAATATAGTAATTGGAAAAACAATTTTCATGATTTTAAGTAAAGTGCAACTTAAACACAAAATAATTTCTCTTTAGAGAAGGTAGAGTGGTTGGTTGGTTGGTTGGTTGGTTGGTTGGTTTACAGCATGTCAACCATTTTGGGTAATTTAAACCTGAAATCAATTTCTTTGCTAACAACTATATTGTTTCAAGTAACTAATGACAATTATTTGCAAATAATTCAGCTTCAAGTATAGCTTAGTTGACTTGGGTTATAGAATACTCCGACAGCATCTCTGCAGAGGGGTAAGACGCCCCCACAATGAGTGTCATTGATATGACATTAAACTATCTGATGCTGAGGCTTTAGTAATGCTGGAGCTTTGGGGAATTTGGAGTACCCCTTCATTGCCATTGCTCCCAGGTTCACTCTGACACGGAATGGTTGCACCTGATATGGTCCTATCTGTAGGTCAAATAGAACCGTTTGACATTTAAACTGAGTGCAAACAAATGACTTGATTTAAAATGACTTGTTTGAAATCAAGCTGTTTGATCATTTAACTGTATGTAAACAAATGACTGATGTTTAATTGAATTGTTTGTGTTAAATAGCAATATTTGAAAACATTTAACTGGGTGCAAAAAAATGATTAATAGTTAATGGAATTATTCATGTTAAATAGAAATAGGTGAAACCATATAACTGTGCAAAAAAAAAAAAAATAAGCTCAGCCTCATTTAAAATTGTTATCAACAAAATGTGTTTACAAATTATATATTTAATGTAGATGTATAAAGAGGATTTGGCATTAAATAACCTACAATGGTTGATATGCCATAAAACCTAACCAAACCAAATCATGTATATCTAATATCTATGTATAAAAAGGATTTTGAATTAAATAACCTACAATGGTTGATATGCCATAAAACCTAACCCAACCAAACCAAACCTAATAAAATAATCTACACAGAGTTATATAGTTTCAAGTATTCCTCTCTAATACCAATAATTTTCAAATGGATCTCTTTGAGCCAGAGATGGGACCCTAAAAGATGAAACCCCAATACATTGGGTAGGAGTGGAACTGGGATAATGGCAATGAATGAGGTAAATTCACTGTCCTTATAGCTCTAGAACTGGAGCCTCACCACCAGATGCAGTTTAGTGTCATACTCAGGACACTTCTCTTTTGGAGGGTGGATGGAGGTTAAAGGTTTTACTCCCCTGCAGAGGATGCGGCTAGCATATTCTCGGGCCCCATTGACAGGGTAGGAATGAGGATCTTGTTGACCGATTTTGAGGATGTGACAAATCAAATCAAGACAGAGTACTAGCGTAGAATTAACATTATATAATGCAAAAAATAACCAATATACTCAAAATATTCAAATCAAGTGTTGAAAATCATTTGCAGCCATTTTATTATGTTAGTTGCTTTGATGGATTTTCAAATCTAATAAAACATGAAATTTCCAGAAGAGTTCATAACGTGATAATTTGTGTTGCTATAACAACAAAGTATCTCATTATTTTGTAATGAGACCAGGTAACATGATTCTGATTACATATATAGATTTCTACCAATCCCTCCACACAAAATCAGTTTTTTAAGCATAGTTTAACAGGTCTGAATTCAGAGTTTTCCTTCTTCAAGACCCATTGTTGTACCAAGGTTAAAGATCCCAGTCTGCCCTATTATTTACCCATAGTAAACATTGTAACTGCTTGGCTTAGAGGTTTTTACTCATTTTTTATATCCAACAGATATGGTAGATTCAAATTACCATTTATTGTTATCTTTACAGAATTGTCTTTAAGAAAAGAACTTTAATTTACTAGATGATGGCAGAAGGCACCAAAAATAGTTCATAGTTAAGAAAGATAAAAAGTTCTGAGAGAATAGAATTATGAAATTGCTTGAAAAATGATAGAAGACAGTGGAACAAAATGGTAAAATTGTTAGTTAAAAAAGTTAACATTGAAAATAATTTTTTAAAATTTCTATTTAAAAAGCTAAATAAGTTTTTTTTTGCCAAATAGCATAACTCAAAATTTTGAAGAATTCAAACAGTGTGCATTTACAGAATGTAGTATAGATTTTTGCTCTTAACCTCTATGAGTTAGTGTTCAAACAACATACAAAGGAATGACTTTAAGATGGTGGAAACAAGGTGTAATTTGTGTGTGTGTATGTGTGTGTGTGTGTGTGTGTGTGTGTACAGGAGACAGCTAAAAAGTTCTTGGCCTGACCAAGAAGGGAATGATCCAGGTCTGTGTTATTTTATATATTCATCCTGCCATTCAAAAACACTTAGCATATAATTTCTCAAGTTTCTTTTAACCTTCTCAAAAAATTCAATAAAAAATCATTTTTGGTTGAACCACAGAAATTTTCCGTGCCTTCAGATTTATATTTCTGTATGCTAATCCTTTTTTTAAAAAGTTAATCAAAATTCATTTACATTTGTGGCCTTGCTTATATTTTTCAAATTAGTGCAAAATAATAAATTCTTCTTTGTCAGGTCAATAGGGTTGTCAAGATGTTTTGTATAGGAAAAATTAATTTCAGTATATTTTCCAAATTTTTCTCTCTTTTTATATTGTAATTTAAAATAGTTTAGCCATGGCCCAGTAACTCTTGTCAGGACACAGGAAAACATTAACAGCTGATTGTTTCATTTTGAATGCAGAAGAATACTGTTGCACAGATCACATCTTTAGATGTAATATGATAGATCATATCAAAGCAACTGTATCCTATTTTTATATGCCTCTAGCACTTGGCTTTATAAATTGAAATTCACACATTCTGCATAAAGATGCAGAATGTGTGAATTAGAATGTCCTTAAAATAAGGATTTAAAGAATTCAGTTTGGCTCAATTACATTAGTTTTAAGCAATGCTTTATAAAAAAGAAAGTTAATAAACCCTGGAGTCAGCACTTAATACTTTTTTTTTTAAAATCAAGCTGAAATATCATTACTAAACACTGATATACTCAAACCAGTATCCTGATTTTAGCTGAAATAGTCCCAATGGTTCTGCTGTTGCATTCTGCAGCCTTCTTCAGGTATGTATTTAACCAACCCTTTCATCCTGGGCAGGATGTGACATAAAGTCAATTTTTAAGCAAAATTCTTAGTTGAATTAAGAGATTTTCTTCCCCTTGATAAATTGCCACACAAAGGTTAAAGAACCCAGTCTGCCATACTATTTACCCTTAGCCGAGGGGAGAATAGTTAGATTCATACTTTTTCCACGGATATTAGTGAAATGCAAATAGCATAGTTCAGGAACTGAACTCAGATCACCTGGTCCATTTCCAATGATGATAACCATTATACTGCAAGTGCCTTTTTTAGGCATCTGCTATGGATTATAGCCTCCTGGAAATTTCACACCAAGATGGATTGGATAAATCCAAGGGGGTAAATAGTTCTCATTCCACTCTCTCTCTATATATATATAGAAGAAGATATCTTGTATAGTTAATTCTTTCCAGCTTAATTTGTTCTTGAAATATTTTGCTTGTCTTTCTCTTCTATTTAATCAATGCCATTATCAATTTGACCAAGAGCTCTGTAGAACAGTTGTTGTTGTTGTTGTTGTTGTTGTTGGTGGTGGTGGTGATAATGGAGCCTTCATTTTAATGTTGCTTGTCTGCCAATTCAGCTGGACCAGTTGTGACTATAATAACAAACAAGATGAGGATACTAGCCAAAATAAGTGTATAATAATGAGGATTCCACATTTCAGAAATTCAGATAAATACCATAATTAGTCATGTATAACATGCATTCCTGAATAATACACACCCCTAACCTTCATCTTTGAATTTCTGGAAAAAAAGATCTCTCTTGTATAATATGCTTTGTCGTTTTTAGAATTTGTTTCTGCTAAATGTTTACTATATTTAACATTTGTTCAACTTTTTATCCATTTTATATCAACTAAACATAAAAATTTATATAATTTGTACTATGTTTTTAAACAACAAATTTATGCAGTATTTTGAGCAAAAGTAAGCACATGTTTTCACAAAAATGTAACAAACTTTAAAAAAAAATAAGTTTACAATAGAAGAAACAAATTATATACAAATACACATTCAAGTGGCTATTTCTTTGTAGCAATGTAAAATATAAGAATTTATTACACATTAGTTAGTTTGGACCATAGATATCACTTACTTTCAGTCATGCTGTCCAGAATATCATGACACATATGGCCAAACACTAAAGTTAATATTTAGTTTTCATGTATAACACAAACTTAACTTTTAGGCTTAAAAATCTAAAAAATTGTTAATACTATACATGAATAACTATGGTAACACTCAATCAACAGTTGGATTATGATACTTTTTCCACTATAAAATTTGGGTTATAAAAATGTGAAATGGCTATTCCTTTATTTTCAAAATGTAGATATTTATTGAGCTTAGTATGAGGCCAAAATATTGAGGCAACCAATGAGGATTGAACTCACCAAAAATGGCTTGCAATACCAGTTAACTACCCACAATTCTCTGGTAGGCATCTACAGAATATGTACCATATTTTTCATACAGGATTAAATATAAGAAAGAATTTATGTCCGTGAAAATTTTATGCTGACTCATGAACCTATCAGTTTCCCTATATAACAGTGGTTCATGATGATATTGATGCTTCTATTTAGGAAGGCATGAAATATGGTTATCATAGTGGGAAGGGAATTCAGCTATCTAAGTTCAAATCCTTAACAAGGTTGTTTGCATTTCACATAGTGCTAATACCTTTTGGAAAAGTACGACTTCAACTATTCTCTTTCCAACTATGGGTAATTTGTAGGACTGATTGGAATCTTTAACCTTGTTATGACAACTAATCTAGGTAAGGAAAACTCTCAATTTAAACCAGTTATAGACATGGAAAGCAATAGGCTCCACCTGTCTATACCTGCCCAAGTCATGCTACATGAGTAGTGTCCCCATGACTGAACCAGGTTATCAAACCAGTGAGAGTGTTTCAAAACAATCCTCATATGCTTAAAGAATTGAAGGCTGACATTGAAAGGAAGATTTTAAACATAAGTGAACAAATACTATGAAAAGTGGCTGCAAATGTAATGATCAGACTTGAATCTGCATTCAGCTTAATGGAAATTACTTTTAACAAATACTGTAAAGCTAAAATGAATGTGTAATTAGCATCTTTTGTCCTTTTTTGCAAATAGTTTTGTTACACTCAAAGACAAATCTCATTATAATTCATTACTCTTTCATCAAGGTCAAAAAATTGGATGATACAAAACCACGCAAGATACTAGCTGATGGTGGGTAGGTCACATAACTCATTTTGGCTTATGGGAATTCACCATAAGGCCTTAAAGCACATGAATATATTGAAATTTTGTATCTCTTTTTCTCAGTGGCCCAAACTGACAACAACTTGTAGTTAGACCCCAGCCTGACCATACAATATGATGCCTTCCTCTTGTAGTGTCATCACCTAGCACACATGGCAGACCCTTAACCTAGCCATTTATGAAACCTCTCACATAGCATCACCAGCTAACACTCATGACCATCCTCAATTTTGTGGCTTCTTCAGAAATAGAAGCTCTATTCGACAGTCCTATCCATGTAAACACATTCAGCATAAAAGTAAAGCTGGTGACTGTAGTCGAGGGTGACCCAAAGGCTCCCTTTTCAATAGCTACTACACCGAAGTGTAGGGGAGGGTGTAACTCCTTCCCCTGGATTGCTCCACTTTACCCTTGATCTGTACCTTATAATGCTGAGTGCAAGAAGGCATCAAATACCATTTTTTAAGTCTCTGGTATGACTCGACCTGGGACTGATCCCTGGTCTCCCAGACCATTGTCCAGCACTTTACCCACTAGGCCAAAGAGCCAGCACAATCCATGCAGCATAGTGACTGCATATAGGTGGCTTACCAACTGCAGCAACTTCTGAATAAAGATTCTGCCTAAATATCGTTACAACTTCCCCAGCCAACTTGCACAATTCATACAGAGCCCTCACTTAATGCCCTCTTTCACACAAACTTGTGCATTATAAGGGATCTCTATATGGTCATATACATGGTCAAGTATATAGCATATAAACCTCCTTCATGACTCTATCTGTGACCAGCCTATTGAAGAACACTTGGTAACCTCATAAATTTGAACATCATGGCCCAGCGGTTAGAGTGTTCGCCAATGACCCGGGAGACCTGGGTTCAATCCCAGGTCGAGTCATACCAAAGACTTTAAAAATGGTACTTGATACCACCTTGCTTAACACTCAGCATTATAAGGTACGGTTCAAGGGTAAAGTGGAGCAATCCTGGGAATGGAGTAGCGCCCTCCCCTACACCTTGGTGTAGTAGCTATCGAAAAGGGAGCCTTCGGGTCACCCTCGACTATGGTCGCTAACTTTTTTCTCTACAACAACAAACATGAATACAAATAAGTCGATGCTCTGAGTACCACTTCCCTTTCAAATGCTCCAATCAATTCATGGACACAAAAGAGCCTCCAAAATAGAAGTTTTTGCTGAATCACAATTTCCACTACAGAATTGTTTGTATATTCATCATAATTACACTTTTCCTTGTTTGTTGTCATTTCATTCTACCACTCATCCAAAACAGTGTTGTCCTCATTAGGAGAGGCTACTCTTCACTCGCTTCTTTTTCCTCCTGACTGACATTACCATAATTGAACATAAAATGGTTTTAGATTTAAGATACTTTAAATACACATCAAAAAGATGGTTGACTTTTTTAAACATCCTGCATTTAAAAAAAAACCCCGTGTCAGTGACGATTAGAATCTATTGACTGTTATCCTAAGTAGGAAATTAAACTCTATCTGGGGGTGAGTTTCAGATTCTAGGGAGTGTGAAGTACCTTTTCATTACCATTACTCCTACATTCAATCTGACTTGGAGTTGTAGTACATTTTAGAGTCTCATCAATAGATCAAATAGATCTGTTTAAAAGTTTTTTGTATTTGATAGGACCATGTGCAAAAAAACAAAACCTCTTTAAAATGTCTGCATAAAAAATGTACATCTAAATGTACAATGAACATGATTCCCTAACCTCTTAAGCATAAAATAACTCTAGATAGGCTGACAGGAAGTTAAAATGAATCACTCAATCAATACAGTATATTTAAATCTTATTAAAATAACAAATGAATCTTAATGTTGGAATTTTCTTGAAGCTTCAAATTTTGTTAGAAAGAATACATTCTTTAACCCAACAGCTGGTAACCATAATAAACTAATCAAAAGTTTACTTTAAAAGTCACTCCTTTGGTAATTAGAATACACTTGGTCCTCACTTATCAACCACCTCATTTACCAACCTCTCATAATGAAGACTGCAAACAATAGATTGATGGAGAGAGAGAGAGAGGCAGAAAAAGAGAGAGACACACAGACAGACAGACAGTAAGGTAGAGAGAGGGAGAGGGAGAGAAAGAGAAAGGGGGTACCACTAACCCACTGTATATATCCACAAGAAACAGAATACTTCAAATAAAGGTATACTTATTGTAGATTATGGTGTTTAAGATAGTATTTTAAACTTTGTTTTTTGATAGTTTCAATATTAAGAAAAGTTTGAAGAGACATAAGAATAAACCGGATAAGTGAGCAAGATCCTTTTCGTTTAGTAAAGTTGGCGACCTTAGTCAAGGGTGACCCAAATGCATTCTTTTCAATAGCTACTACACCGAGGTGTAGGGGAGGACACTACTCCATTCTCTGGATTGCTCCACTTTACCTTGATCCATACGTTAAAATGCTCAGCATTTTAAGACTCAAAAAATGGTACTTGATGCCACCTTGATTAACACTCAGCATTATAAGGTGTGGATCAAGAGTAAAGTGGAGCAATCCAAGGAATGGAGTAGTGCCCTCCCCTACACCTCAGTGTAGTAGCTATTGAAAAGAAAGCCTTCGGGTCACCCTCGTCTAAGGTCGCCAACATTACTTACTCATTTACTTGTCCTTAATTACTTGTTTATAATGCTACAGTATGTATTTACCCAACCCCTTCACCACAAGCAGGATGTGACACAAGGTCAACTTTTAAGCAGAGTAAAGGTGTTTTGAATACAGAGTTTTTTCTTCTCCTACACTGGTTGCCTTACTTAAGCTAAAAAACTTAGTGTGCCCCACTATTTTACCCTTATTTGAGTGGAAAAAAGATGGATTTAGGCCTTTCCCAAAGGCATGAGCATAAAAGGAAATGCAAAAAGCCTTATCAAGGATTTGAACTTGGGTTGCTGATTTAATTTCCTATGATGACAACCATTACACTAAGTACACTTCCATGATTTCAGAGTACACATACTGATATTATTTCAGAGTACACACACTGATATTATTGCAAATCATGTAATGCCTGGCCCAAAAAGAAAACCTATTGATGTCTTTTATCTACTTGCTCTTGACCTCAGCTAATTTTATCCAAACCAATTTTTTCACATGAATTTTTGCTAGCAAAGAACCTGTTGTAACCTAACCAAAGTTTACTGAATGAGGAATAACCAAAATGGAGGTTGAAAATGAAATGGAAATCTTTTTACATAAACAAAATACAATACTCACCAGCAGAATGAAGAAGATAAACCACTACTAGCGGTGTACAACTTAATCAGTATATTAAACCTCCCCCCACAATAGTGTCCAACATATTTATGAGGATTGGGAAGTACCCATTAATGTTCATTGGTACAGTATAGAACAGGACCAGAGCCTGCATGCCACACTTATAAGCAAGTCATTCAAAAAGTAATACTTACTATTTTATCATGTTGTCACAAAATATCAGAGGTGCATTTTGGTGATATTGCAGTTGAGGTTGAGCCTCTTTACAAATAAACAATATTTTTCTTGCTTGGTTCCACACTGTGGTTACACAACATAATGGTAAAATGGTATATCATAACAGAAGTAGGTCATTAAATTCTTCCATGCAATAAGAAATAGTGATGTGAGTGACAAGATATGTTCAATAAAGTTTCTTTGAGAAACTCATTAGTTTGAATTGGAGGATTGAAATATGGACTATGAAGATGGCAATAATGATAATAATGCTGTCATTGCTATTTTGAAAAAGTGAGTTGTTTTTGCTGATGTAGATTGACAAAAGTGTGACGCAATAAGCTCTTCTGCTACCAGGTGCACATATTTAGATGCAATAATGCATATACATGTATATATTTACCTCCCCCTCCATATGAGCAAGATGTAACACTAGGTCAATTTTAAGCAGAATTTAGCAGGTTTGAATTCAGAGTTTTTCTACTCCTAGACTGGCTGCCATTGCAAGGTTGAAGAGTTCAGTATGCTCTGCTATTTACCCATAGCTGGAGGGAGAATAATTGAATTCAAACCTTTCGCAAGGGTATTAATGCTATGTGAAATGCAAATAGTCTGGTTCAGAATTTGAACTTGTGTCATCATGTCCATTTCCTATGAAAGTATCCATTACATCACAAATGCCTCCTGTGTATATATACATGCTGATGTGAGTATGTCTATATGAGTATGTATGCATATAACTGTACATATAAGTATGTATATGTATATGGAGGTGGTGAGCATATCTGTATAGGTGTGTGGGTATAGGTAGCATATTTGTATAACCATAAATTGTAGCATACAAATCAATCTGACAAATCAATTTGGCATATAAGTTGACCTCAAGATTTTTAGTTCAAAATTCTGGATTAGACCTATAGCTGCTGTACAGGTCAACCTTCTCTCGCAACATACAGTAAGTTACTGGTTGGTTAAAACTTACCCAGGAGGCCTGAGTGAGGATAGGCTATGATAACCTGTAGCAAAAGCATATAAGTTTATTGAAGTTTAACTTTGTGTATCAGTAAATACTTTTAGAATTACAATGTAGTATCTTAGAATCAAGATTTTATTTATCAATAAAATAAACTTCAAGTAACCTTTTATTTAAAATGTCATGCCTTATAAATACAGTAATAATACCAATGTATGTATATTTAATAAACTACTATTATGTCTCACTAAACTGTCATTACTCCAATAGTGAATGGTGAATGTATTTTTTCTCTGAAATCAGAATTACATCAGCCATAAATAAAATATGCAAATCTTATATATTGGAACTTATATTCATATGAATTCACAATCTATTGTGCTATAATGAAATTTTACTGATAAATAACATACCATCATTGTCTGACTAGCCCCCTAGATGCTTTGATGTTTCAGTTAATATTTACAGTTAGTGCATCATCTATTGAAAACAGCATGTAATAAAGTATTAATATGTAATTTGTATTACTGTTTTATTATCTTATATTAATCTCTATCTTATTTTGTTAAATATGTCCACTAAATATGAGTTTAAGTTGAAAATGTTTGTGTCAGTCTGCTAGAGTTATGATAACTAGTGTATATCAGTTGTTAGGAGTACTGGGGTAAAGGTTTGAATTTTAGCTCTGCCAAATAAGTCACCTTCTTGTTTTGCAGAGATTTTTTTTAGGTTTAAAAAGTTGACTTGTACACTGCAATTTATGGTATATACATAGATGTGTATGTATAGAATATCATAAGAATAGCTTGGTCAAGTTAGAAGAGCAAGACAGATTTTAACAGGTGATAAGATAGAAAGAGAAGGATCTCTTGAGATGGGATGAATGTTCCTTATAAACCAAGGTTTTTGGCGCTTAGTACAGTCAGAGGTCAGTAGACAAGGGTATCATTTTTTTAATGCTTTTAGTTGAGTGGTCCACACTGGAAAAACTGTTTTCTTTTTCTGGAAAAAAGTCTCCATATATATCAAGAAGCAATTAGAAGACAAATCAGACCAGGTCAATTATGAGAAGGAAGAGTTACTACACAAACCTGTCAAGAGTACTAAGCCAGTGGGATGCAAAGGATGAAAAAGGTAGCAGTCAGCTCTTTAGACACAAAGTGGTATAAGGTCATTGTGAGAGTAAGGAATAAGTGTCCAGATTTTTACAAAGTGTCACATGAGATGAACTCGGGAAGAAAATGAAGAAACAGCAAGTTTATTCTCGGAATTTGTTTTTATTTCTTTTTCTTCCTTGTGGAACAAATTCACGGCTGATAAGGTTTCAATCCTATGAACAACTAATCTATATTAAGAGAATCAAAACAATATGAGATGGAATCATTCAGTATATGAAGAAAGTTCTATCAGAAAAGTGCAAAGCCAGTGATGGTGATTAGATGAAAAAATAATGTTTCTCAACTGAAACCTTGCTTTATCCAAAAGTGTTATTGTGTTTCCTGTATCTGTTGTAATTTCCATGGAAATAAATAAGAGGCATTACTTTCAGAGCACCTTTCATTTATAAAAGTAAAATTAGTTGAAAATGAAAGTGTTGTTAGAATTGTTCAAATAGAATGAATTAATAGAGTAGAACTGAGAAAGCAATGAAAAAGAAAAAAAGAGAAAAGAGTAAAAGCATTTTGAATTGGTTAATGAAACAAAAGAGAGTAAAAGTACAAAAAAAACCCAGACAAGCAAGATTGAAAGATACTAAGCACAGTAAAAAGAGTAAAGTAAGAGGAGAGTAAGATAACTAAAAGAGAGAGTGAAAAGGAAACAAGCTGAGAAAAAAAGAGAGGAGCAGAAAAGAAAAAGTATCTGAAATTGTTAAGTGAATAAATAATTTACTTAAAGAAATAAAAAAGAAAAGACAAAAATGAAATAGAGCCACAGTGGAAGTAATTGAGAAGATAATTATGAAAGGAGGGAGAAATGTAATGAATATGAATAAATGAGAGAGAGAGAGAGAGAGAGAGAGAGAGAGAGAGAGAGAGAGAGAGAGAGAGAAAGAGAGAATGAGTTAATAAAGCAGAGTACGTTGAAGAATATGAAAATGCAAGGGTGGATGATTGGGAAAAAATACTAAAGAATGAAGGGAGATGAGGCAAAGGAAGAGTTAATAACAAGGTTGAAGGAATTGGTAAAACAATTGAAACACTAAATGATTGAGCTCACAATCAATGGCTTGGAAGACTAGTTCCTAATCACAATTCCATGGCAAGCACTCAAATTTCCTAGTATCTGTCAATAATCTCATATGATAATGAAATCATTGTATTTTATCATTTTAAAGTGGATTACTATTAATCACAAAAATCAGTGAATGGAAGAACACTCTTTGTGATAAATGAGGAGATGCTGCTAAAAGCTCAGATCTCCAGTGATAAGGGGAATCATTTTATGACTCTCAGTTAAGAGTAGGTGCTAAAGTTTTATAAAGCCTATTTTTTGACAACAATGTTGTTCATTATCAATAACACTAACAATATAACTTTAACTAATCTATTATGGATTGTACCTTTGCATTTTTATTCATTATGCAGACTTTGTCAATGAATCTCAGTTAATCAAATAAACAATTCATCTTGGTTTTAAAACAACAAGACTACTTTTATACAACTTTTACAGGAATATGTCATATTTTATATCAGGTCCTGCATCTCCTCGTCCTGCAACCCAGTTTTGGTCATGGAGATGCTCCATGAGTAGCATCTCTTGGGCAGGAGTAGCCAGGTGGAGCACATCCTTCTCCAGGTCTACAACTAATTAGAATTCAGTTTTCATTTCTTAGAGTGGTTGCCATATCAAGGTTAAAGAGCCCAGGCTGTCCTTCTATTTCATCATAGTTGGAGAGAGAATAGTTAGAATCATACCTTTCCCAAGTGTATTAGTGCTATATGAAATAGAAACCGCCTTGATCGGATTTTGAATTCAGGAAGCCAAGTCCATTTCTTAAGGTCATAAAAGTTGCACTGAGATATCAGATATACATCATATTTATATAATACTTAATTTTTCCTTCTCATAAAGTATTTTAGTTTCCTGAATGATATTTGCAGGTTCCAAAGGCATCCTCTTTAGAGGCATGAACATATTTCCAAAAGAACAAAGCTCTGGATCTCTAATGCTTCAGTACTATGTGTCTTCTTATGTGGGTCAAAAACCTGAGTGTGAAATGATATCCTAGCAGATAGATGAGATGGCTTTGGCAGTAGAGGACTTTTGATGGTCAAGTATAAGTCAAGCATTGATTCCAGCACATTACCAACATTACCAATGAAGAAATATTGGTGCAAACTCAACAGCTACCTGTTCCCTCTCTTGTAACAATAAGAATAGTTTACTGGTATGGCAGTATTCTGCACTTTGCACCAGGACATCCAATGCATGCTGTGCTGGAATTTTCCCCTCAATTGGTTGGCTGGAAGTGGCCTAGGTATGCTCCCTACACCAACTAGCTTGATGTTGTGACTCAAGACCAACAGACATGTCAAACAACTTTAGCTGACACAGAACAGTTTATTCAGGACAGATTTAAATGGTAAATTTGGTCTGCTCCATGCTCATGTGCAGATAGATCGATTAAAAGATAGTTAATCAAATATGTACAATCAATACCTTATACTTATTCCAAATGTTATCATATAAATTCATTTTATCATATCTATTTATATTACAAAAACCTATACATTACTAAAAGTTTTTATGTTTATATGTATATAATCATAAGATAACAAAAATGGCACATCATAGGGAGATTTTTATTAGAGAAATACTAGTAAAATCCTCTGAGAGAATTAAGCAATTTTCAGAACAATGTGTAAATAAAGAATAATTCTTTAGGATCTGTTTTTGTGTTGCTCATAATTTGTTAATGCCTCAAATTCTTGATATAGCAGAGATAACGATGAAATGCTGATTAGAATTTTTTACTTCTTCCTAAATAAAAATATCAATATCATAAAGGATTGCTGTTACCAGAGGAGTCTAATAGATTTACAACTGGTTTTATATTAAAATAGGATAGCAAGTGACTTCATAAGAAAATATTCTGACCAAGTCTTTACTTTTATTCAGATGGAGCGGAAACAGATCCATTTTTGACCAAAAGATCAGTTTTAATACTCAAATTACTGCCCCTTTCACACCTTTAAAATTAAAAGATTGCTCAAAAAGCCATTGAATTAAAACAATCAACTTGTTTCATGGCTTTAAAATCAATCATCAGCTTGTGATTATAACAACTGTCAACAGAAAACTGCATAAGTCTTTGTTCCCTCCCCCAGCTTAACCTTTAACATGTGTTGCTTACTTTTAAGTTAACTTTTGAAAATTAATTAATTTGTTTCTTAGTTTTGCTAAAGAGATCATTATGATCTAAAAATTTGACAAATATTTTTTTTTTAAATTTGGTTGGAATGAAATTAAAGTTGTTTTAAAATTATTCAGGGATTTCAATTTTAAGCTAAGTAACTGGTCATTTTTATTTGTTAAACAATATCTTAATGCAATGGGAAATTTTAAATGTTGCTTTCTTTCTGTGAAAGTTGATTTAGATTAAATGTGAGAATTTACATTTAAGTACCTTTGTGAACTTCTTGATATTTAATGAGTAATAATGACTCAATCACTTTTTAAAAATTGAATGGGGTATGAAGAGGAACATGTGTAGTTTTTTTTTCAAACTAACTTTTCATAAATAAAATTTAATTTTCTAAGTTAAAAATTTCATTGATTGTATTTTTTATTAAGTCAAATTTTAATAGATAATAAATTTAATGGAATTTTCCAATCTGAAATGATTTATTCCAACCTCCTTGACTAAATTTCATAAAATTCTCCAATACCCCAATTATTCTACCCCACCTCTTTATTCAGCACCTAAGTGTAAAGAAATAAATCTAAAGACTTATTTGTGGTCGTTAATTAGGGAATCATGAAGTGTGTTACTTATTTGAAAATACAGTTGGCAATTTGTTAAATTTTTGAACAGGTTATGTACAGTAGAGATGGAACAGGAAAAGAGGAGCTACTTTAAAAAAAAAAAAAGAAAAAAAACGAGGATGGAGAGGAAACAGTTTCAATTTTTTGATTAGAGTCAGAGAGGGAGAGCAGCTCCGAAATTAGTAGAGCATATAAAGCCAGCACCAAGGCATTGGTAAAGCCCTTGTTCTGATACACTACTCAAGAGAAAAATCACTATTTTGAAAGGTATTTTTTCAAATTGTTTTATTTCTTTTATTAATTAAAACTACTATAATTATTTGTGTATAACATGCCCTCATTTATAGCACTCATATCAAAAATTGGATTTGAAAATTCTGGAATAAACATTCTCATTGATGATATGCAGTGACTTTTTAGAATTTGTAGCTGCTAAATTTAGCCTGTTTGTTCAACTTTATATCAGTTTATATTGACTAGAAACAAGAATTTATATAGTTTACATTGAAAAGACAAAATTTATTTAGGATAAATGCATCAACACATTCATGAAAAAATGCAATAATATCACATCAGGACAAACAAATTTATAAACAAACATTCCAGTGAATATTTCTCTGTAACAGCATAAAACACATAAAAATGCTATGAAATATATGTACTATTCATAAAAACATCTAGTAGATATACTTAATATTCCTAAGAACAAAATGTCATAAAACATCATAGAACTTTTTAAAAATTTAGTATAAATATGTTTTAAAATAGCCTATTAAGAAGAAATCATCTTATTATAATTCATTTTTATAGGGTTAATATCAAAGAAAACATTAGATATTCATTAGATTAACCTAATCTTTGGCACAAAGCTATGTTTATAGAGTACTCAGTATCTCTTAAAGTGTTTGGTGAGGCTCCATTTCAGGAGACGTTGGGAGTGTGGTGTACATCTTCATTGTCATTACTCCCTGGTCCCTTCTGATCTGGAGTGGTAGTACCTGTCAGGGTTCTATCTATAGGTCAAATAAATCTGTTCATCAATTATTTGCATTAAGAATACTTACTTGAAGTTATAACTGTTTTTTAAAGATTATTATCAGAAACTTGAAACTACATAACTGTTAGTAAACAGGAATAATTACTTAAAACCCAATAATTATTAGCATTAGATAGGAATACTAGATATCATATAACTGTCTACAAAAAACTTTTAAATGATTAGACAAATATAAAGATAATGAACAAAGAATGCAATTCCCTAACCTCTTGGTATGAAATGATACAATACAGGTTAACATGCTGTTAAGATCTATCAATCAATCTTAAAGTGTTTCTTAAATTAGTCTATGAAATATAAAAAGAAAAAATCACAATTTTTTATAACATTTAACCTTTTTTAATCAAAGAAAATAGTTTTTCCTAATTGCTTAACAGCATATTTAGAATTAATAAAAAAAATTCAATAAAAGTTTTTGTACATATAAGTAGTTATTAATTTAAGACGGATGGTTTTACATGAAAATGAACTTATTAATATCAATATTCCTTTTAGAATAGTAAAACTTGATACCAACTGATTTATGCTTTTATTTGCTTCATCTTCAAAACAACTCTTATTTCTAGATGAGGCATTATCAATATTTAATTGTGACTCAGATTGTCAATCTGTGATTGATTGCTTTTCATTTATCATTATTTCCAATCCATGCCATACATTGCCAAAGATTGATGTCATGACCAAGTTGCAATAAAAGAGCAACTAAAAAATTAAAATGAAAGAAAATACTAATCAAAATAGATAATTCTTGTTATGTCTTGTTTCTTAAAGAAACTAAAAAATAGAATGATAAGAAGGCTGAAATTTTTCTTGGGTTGTTCTTGATTATATATGATGAAGAAAGATTTATCTTTCTTAAAATGAAAACAACAGTGCAAGTAGTATGATATAAATGAATATCAAAATAGGAACAAAATCAGCCACATTTCCTTGTTTGAACATGAAATATTGATTATATACAGGTAAATACTTCAAAATAACTTATGTATTATGTATGTATTTGTGTTTATGTGAAAGAAAGAAGATAAAATATTAGTAGACAATGAAGAAAGAACAAGTATCCAGTTTAACATTTGGTAGAAATTTTAAAATTATACATGAATTCTGTGTCAATAATTTTTTGTGAGAAATATTATTTATGTTCAATGATATCAAAAATATGCATATATTGATATAGATAATTATGTGTATATAGTTGTAAATATTGGATATTAAGCACAATAATTCTAAATTAAATCAAATATTCTTGCAAGTAAGCATTATGTCTATTATATATTCACATATAAGTCAATCTCTTCTATTGGCTGACCTTTTATTCATGTCTATAAAACCATTGATTTATGGAATTTATTTTTGAATTTATTTATGGAATTTATTTTTAAAGCCATGGGTTTGTGTTACATTTGAATTTCAACCTTGCAAAATCATTGCTCATGTATAGGTTGATATGTAGATGTATTTTTTTACTAAAAATTAATGTCTTCAAAATTTGAACTACACCTATGGTATATTTCTACTACATATGGTATATTTCAAAGTGAACTTGATTCAAAAATCTCTTTTCATAAATGTAAAATTATATAACTTACCTGAAGCTGAAACAAGACATAAGATAAGAAGAGTCAATTTCATTGTGGTAACCATTACTGGATTTTATAACAGAGGAGAAAAAAAATCAAAGTTTCAGAAAATGTCTTCTTGCAAGAAACTGATAAATAAATCAGGTACTATCTGCTTGTTTTTTTTATACCTACAACTCAAGTGAGGGGTGAAGTAGCAGTGTGTTGATCATGATGGTGGTAATTAGAGTTGGAACTCTATGCATGTGTGTGTGTGTGTGTGTGTGTGTGTGTGTGTGTGTGTGTGTGTGTGTGTGTGTGTGTGTGTGTGTGTGTGTTTCCCCATTGGCAGGTACACTGAATAAGTTTTATTTTGTTGCACTAAGATCCTGAATAATTTTCCGTTCACCCTAATAGCAGTTTCTATTAACAGACGACCCTTCATACAAAAGGCAGGCCAGCTCCTGTGTAATTTTTTTTCTCCATTAATGACATGCAAGCAGTTAATTTGCTCCACAGACATGACTCTGGAAGTGACATGAAGAAAAGAAGCCAGCTAGGGAAAATAGTCTAGTAAAATGTGGATAGGGGGTGTAAATGACCAAAGTACTTGGAAATAATAAAATGGACTTATGACTGGCAATGTTGGAAGGTACTTACAGAGAAAGACACACTAGCAAGTGTTCCCCCAAATAAATACATTCATAGATACACTTATAACGATAAAAAGTACACTAATGCAGAGATACTCATCTATCTTTTAACTGTTTTATTTATGGATAAATCAACAAAAGGTAAAAAGTTTTGAAATTATATGATGGACTTATAACTGGCAAATTTACAAAAGAATAATCAGTGTAGAGCTATTCACATGCATAAGGTTTGTCCAAAGAAGAAAACAAACTTTGTTTTCAAAAACAAATCTATTGCTTTATCTGCAATTTAATGAGACATATCTCCTTTGTTCACACAAGCACAAGTAGATCAATACTAAACAACAATTTTTTATATCAAAAGGTGATGGTTATTATTGTAGGGAATCCAGTTGTTACTTATCAAAGACAAACTTGCAAACCAATGCTCCATAGTAAGGGCAATTATAAGGATGCAGACATATCCCCTTCAAAATAGTAACCCACTGCCATCGTTAATATATTATTCCCCAACTATTTTCTTGTTATAGAATACATTATAGAAATTGTTTTCAGATATAGTTTGCAGGTTTTGTAGTGCATTTTCTTCTATTTTTTCAATTATCTGAAATCAATGACTTGATTCTGGGTGGATTTCATCTTTGAAAAAAAGAAAAAAGAAAAAAAAAAAAGAAAAAAGGGATATTTAACTAATTCCTGATAGACTGTAATACAAATCTGTTTTGGTTCATCAATCAGCAGAATTGGCACAAATCTTGCTGCAACATAATGAATCATCAGTTTTTATTTTAAAATTGCACAGCAGATTCCAACCTCATTTGAAAAATTACAGATGATCAACAAACAATTTTTATCAATGATTATACAAACTTTCTCAGCGTAATGATAATCAATTGATATCAAGGGTCATCTAGATTGGGAATAATTTTCTTCACGTTTTTCTGTCTTTGAAATGCTGCATCTTGTAACATTGTGTATACCTAAAAAAAAAGACAATTTGCATGCTTTTTATTGTTATAAGTGTATCTATGAATGCATTTATTTGGGGGAACACTTGCTAGTGTGTCTTTCTCCATAAGTGCCTCCCAACATTGCCATCATAAATCCATTTTATCATTTCCAATATTTTCAAACATTCATAAGAATTTTACTTAATTTCTAATTTGAAACATTTTCACACAATACTCTTTAATTGTTTAATTTGATGGGAAAAAAGGACAAGCACACAAAGCATTTGTTCATGCAAGCAGAAGGATATATTTACCCAATCCCTCCACCATGGGAAGGATATGATATAAAGTCAATCTATTTTTTTAAAAGCTGGAATCCAATATTTTTCCTTGAGTCATTCTTGCTTAATATGACCTTGTATTATCAATGGTTCTCCTATTGATGAATGTGGGGCATTTTCTGAGATTTTTATGCAGCTACTGAGTGTATAAATCTGCATTTTGGTTTAAAAACTCAAAATGAATAAAACTCTGTCGTGAACCTACACAGCACAACTTTTCTCCCATGAAGCTTTGCCTTTGGAGTTGGCTGAGTAGATTCATCTTTGTCAATACACTGCCTTTTAAATTTAAGATTGTCATAAAAGACCCATTTTTCATCACCTGTAACAATATTCTAGAGAAAAGAATACTTTCTCTGCCTTAAAAGAAGACTTGCCACTATGGATATGAGATCTTAATTCTTCTTTCTAAGACTATGAGGAACCTAAACACACAGCTTGCTTACATTTCGAGTGACAGTAGATTGCAAATTGGGATGTGTCGAGTGCTAATTCTCATGTACTTTTGCATGGATTGCATTCCACCTATTCTCTTAAAGCATCTTGATCGAGGTCTGATGAACATTCTGGTCTGGGTTCATCAATCAATGGTATATCACCAAAACAAAACTTTGGAAACTAGTTTCAGATTTGGTAGTAATGACATCTTAGCCGTAAACACAAGAAAATTCTGAGTTGCTATTTGGAGGCATGAGTTTATAGATTCAATTATGATGTGCACTCTTTCACAACTAAAATAAGAATGACCAGTGAAGGAAGTTACTGATCAGATAATTTCCAGTTATGCTTAAAACATTGTAAGTTTAAAATGCATACTTACAATGCAGCATGATAAGTATATGTGTTGTATTGACCGGGAAGCCTATTATGATTGGTCTGGCTTGAATAATTTACCTTGCAGATATTTCTATACTTCATTAAATCTTGAATATATGTCTGCCAAATACAAATTGTTCTTTCTCATTTTCAAATTGTCACATAGTGATAGGTCCACATCTGTAAGAAACTTTCCAGTTGAGTCATACAAGTCAACAAATCTTCAAAAACTATCACTTGACAACCACTTTACCTCAGTGTGTGAAAGTAATTGTTTCAAAGTTTCATTTTTTTTTTACATCATTGAAAGAAGTCTCTTATTAAGAGGATGGGATTAAATTTTATTGATTAACCTAATACAAGCTTTTAAGGCATCATTCAGTTCACTACTAAGTTTCTTGGCTTCAAGATAGTGTTTGTATAAAATACAATGAACAGTGCATATATTGGAAACAATTTCTTTGAGTAAGGTGGCAAATCCTCTGTAACTGCCAGCCATTGCTGGTGTGCTCTTGGTAACCACTGCAATGATATTGCCAAAGGAAACATTGTGTTTTTTCAAATAACTCTTGAAAAATTAAAAAATTGTCTCACCTTTCACATCAACTTAAAGCAAACAGAAACTTGTTGATCATGCACTTCAGATTTAGACTATAATATGTCACATTGGCTGTGAGAATGTTTGAACCGCCAAAAATTGATTCATTTTGTTGAATAGAAAACTTGTTATGTTGAAGATCAGGTACTAGGCTTCCCACCATATCATTAGCCGTCTCATAAATGCCTTGTGTTTGCTACTTAATGGTATGCATCTTTGAATAGGTTAAAAGTCTTTAATCATAATATTTTTAATCACATCTTTAATTGTTGGAATAATGATTTCTTCAATGATATACAATTTTCCTTTCTTTCTCATTTTAGGGAAGATATTGTGTGACATCTTCAATCCTCCAGCACTGGTAGATGCTTAAAAAAATTTCTTTCAAATTTGGTTGGTTTCTAAATTTTTCTTTCAGCTTCTGAAAAAAAAAATCAAGATTTTTGATTTTCTAATCAGAATAAATCATCTCATGTTGGTCTTTCATCTCCACAGGTTTTGTGGCATCATTACAGAAAGTCTTTTTGCATCACAGGCACATAGGCATTGTTTCATTTGTAAATGAAGATACAAATCTAGATTCCAAATACTCTGGTGAACATTGTCTGTTCTTCTTCTTAACATTAGTGGCCATCATTGTGCTTTGGTAAATTTAAGCAGCAAATGTATAGCTATCAGTTCACTGATGCCACTCTGATCGCCATGGATCTTGAGTATACACGAGCAGTCTTTGAACTAGTTGGCGCCAACAGCCATCTGATGGTGGCTCTAGCCAGCAAACATGTGTTTTGTATTGAGTGTCATGTTGATCTATCTCAGTGGCAAGTCAACAAGGCCGATATTGGATGTGATTCATATGACTCCATCTCTCTCTCTCTCTCTCTCTCTCTCTGTACATGTGTATGTGTGTGTGTGTCTGTGTGTGTGCCCATGTGTGTGCTTGTGTGTGTGGTGGTTGGAATATTTCTGTGTGTTTGTACATTTGCCATCCACCTCCTCTCAGTTGGGTTCTGTCTCTGTTGCGTTTGATGCTACCTCAAATGAAAAAAGTGTTGCTGTTGCCTTTGTATAACTGTAGGTTTATATGTGCACAATGTTGGAGAGTTAGCAATATATGTATCATCAAGTTGTACTTTATGGATTTTTAATTCATATACAAAGATCAGCTTTTGACTCCAAAAGTTCAATTGACTCTGGTGGTTATTGATCTCCTTCTAACCCCAAGGGATTTAGCAACTCTTTAAATACTCCCATTGACACCTGGGGTTTGATAATGAACACTTTAGAAACCCCTGTTCTAGATGATCCTAACAGTGATATACTCTGAATGGTTTTGATTTTCTTTTGATCTCTAGTTTATATATATATATATATAGAGAGAGAGAGAGAGAGTGAGAGAGAGAGAGAGAGAGAGAATAAGAAGGTTTGGTTGTTATTTGTTTCATTTTGTATGCTTCATAGGTTGTCGTCAGCATCATTGTTGGTCTATGGTTGTTGGTTTAAGTTTTGAGTATCTGACTCCTCTGTTCTTCTTACTCCATTTAATTTGTTGATTTCTTTGTCTGTGGAAGACTGCAAAAGAAGTTAAGGAAGGAAAAAGATGAAGATACCTTTTAACTTAAACTTTATTTTTGGATTTTTAATGACTATTTGATGGCAAGGAGAATTTTCCTGAACCAATAGGAATATGTCACATTTCCTAAACAAGCCATTGAAATATATTAAGAATTTTTAGTGAGTTACAAGTTTAAAGTCCATGATTAGGTCCAGTTGGTGTTTTTTAATGGAGGTTGCTGCTAGCAGGAGAAACAATCTGCCCCAAGTCTGAGACTCAGGCAAACATGCGCGCTAACTATAAGCACCTAAGAAGAGAAGTCTGTCCAGTATCAAGAGGGACGGCTGAAGTGGTTGAATTTTTCTTCAGCGCCTGGAAAGCCCTTTCTTTAGGCATGCGTCGTTCTTACTTCCTGTCAAAGGCTTCTAAGAACTGCTACATTTTTTGAGTTTATTCTATTTTATTTCTTTTCTTTTTTTAATTCTTAATTTATTGACTTTGACATTTTCCTATTGGGTCCAGTAAAATTAGTATTTAAAGGAAAACTTTGCAGCTCTTCAACTATGGCACACACCTGTCATTTTCTCAAATAGAATATGTTCTGCTCTTAAAATTTTAAACTATCATTCTATTCACCATTGAATAATTATAGAATTTATTAATTGAATTAAAAATAAAATTCTATTTATGCTTTCAGAAAGGCCAGTAGCATAATTTTACTATGATAATGAAATTTCTAATTATTAAGTCATATGACCAGTATATCTTAATTATTTAGACATATATTACCATCATCATGTTGTGCTGTGGACTCAGATTTCCCTGCCTCTCTCTCTTCATTTGTCTCTATTGTCCGTTACATTCGGCACATCCTGTGTCTGTACAGAGATGTTGTAAATAAGTTCTAGGCGGTCAGCCTACACTTGCATGTTTGTGTGAAGGAGACCACTGGAAAACGTTGTTTATGAACTTGCCCTTATTACTCCAGTAGTGTCTTGCATGTCTTGTTCATCTGGTTTAAAAAGGTTTAGAGATGGGAGGTAGGTGACCATATAACTGCTGTTTTGTGGGATGTTACTTCCATGATTTACTCAATATGGCTCATAGCATTCTTCTGCAATTACCATCAAGCTTTTTCTCCATGAGTTTAGTCGGCATTCATGTGTTGCAGCCATATAGTAGTATGGACGTGACTGCAGCTTGGAAAAAATTGCTTTTTATTTTATCGGATAGGTCTAACTTCTTTAAACATTGACAGATTTAATGAAAGAAAATGACTTTACATAAGAAAAGGCAAGAAGCAGACGGTACCCTGCACAAACTATTATAAATGTAGACTACACTGGTGACATAACACTACTGGCAAATACATCCACCCAGACCAAATCCCTGCTGCATAGTCTGAAGAAAGCAGCAGGTAGTATAGGTCTTCATGCCAATGTAGACAAAACAGAGTACATGTGCTTTAATCAAAATCAAACAAGAGACATCTCCACCCTAACAGATGGCTCCTTGAAACTAGAGGACAAATTCACCAACCTCAGAAGCAAAATCTCATCTATGGAAAATGACATCAGTTTACAACTATCATAGGCATGGTCAGCTATCAATCATATGGAAGTCAGGCCTATCCGATAAAGTAAAACACAATTTTTAGACTTATATATATATATATATGTGTGTGTGTGTGTGTATATATATAAAAGTTACATTGCATTTTATAGATGAGTTAAAATGACAATACAGATCAATAAATCATTTCTAAAAAATGTTTCAGTATTTGTATCGGACAATTGGCCTAATGAGTAGAGTGTTCATTGGCCTAATGAGTTGACTTGGGTTCACTTCCAGGTCGAGTCATACCAAAGACTCAAAAAATGGTACTAGAAACCACCTTGCTTAACACTCAGCTTAATAAGGTACGTATTAAGAATAAAGTGGAGCAATCCAGGGAAAGGAGTAGCACCCTTCCCTACACCTCAGTGTAGTAGCTATCAAAAAGGGAGCTTTCAGGTTACCCTCAACTGCAGTCGCAAACCTTTTTTTACTTGACAGCAGGAAAATTCTCTTAGAAATATATTTGTCAAATAAAAAACTAAAGCAATGAAAATCAATATTCATTTGATTGTGATAATAAGATCAATTAAAACCATGATAGTCATAAATGAATCAGAGCTTAAATTAATGAATTAACTTTAAATCTTATAAAAGGGTTTCAGTGTTGAAACTCAGCACATAAATTTAAATATGCAACAATAAAAGAAGGTATTCATAAATATCTAAGATTATATAATGAGACAGAAAGCATATTTACAATATGTTTTCCTAATTTTCAGGTTTATGAGATATATTAGGATAATTCAAGGATCATTAAAATATTCTGTGTTATACTTTGTTTAAAAAAAGGCAAAATACCCAGTATTGATTAATATATGAGGTTGAGTCAAAAGTTTTGCAATATTCTGGTAACATGAGACACAATTTGGCAGTTCTAGAGGGTTTGGTTTGGTTTTATGGCATATCAAAAATTATAGATTATTTTATGCCAAATCCATTTTTATACATAAACAGTTCTATTCCAAACAATTCAGTTTAGCACAAGCATACAGTTTAGTTCTATTTTACTCATAGATAGGACCCTATTAGGTGCTACCACTCCAGGCCTAAATCTCCAGCATTACTGAAGCCTCACCATCAGATTGTTTAGTGTCATAATCAGGACACTCGTTGGGGGAGTCTTACTCCTCTGCAGAGAAGCAGTTGGTGTATTCTATAGTCCCAGCTGATTGGGCAACCAGATGCTTTTGCTGCAGTGATGAACCACACTGGACTATGTGATGCCAAGCTTTTCTGATTGTCTCTGAGTGCTACTAATCAGATTTGTCTCTATGGCTTGGAACATGGCCTCAGAATCAACAGTTTTAGACCTTCCTGACCTTTCCTGATCATTGAGGTTTTTGCAACATGTGCAAAATTTCTTGAAGTATCGAGTTACTGTACTGTGAGTTGTTTCCATGGTATTATAGCCAAGTTCAAGTTCATAAAGCATGAATTCTCAAATTAAACTATGTTACATGTTCATCTGTATAGTTTTCAAATCATACACAGAGTGAAGTAATGCACAACATGTCAACACACCAACTACCCTGATACTGTCAATCAGATTGAGTACTTTCTAAGGCTTGAACTGCTTTGTTCATGTGATATTTGCCCTGCAAACTAGCACATATGAAAATATTGCAAAACTTTTGATTCACCTTTATATTATACCAGTAAATTTTATTTCAGGTTTTCACGGTTTTGTCAAATAATTTTGGAATCTAAGAAAAAATCATTTTTAAAGGCTCAATGATTAAAAAACTATTAAGAATTAGTTGTTCAGACATTTTAGTTCTAAATTGCCTATGATACTTTATCATTCAGTTAAAGAATTGTCAATTCTTGGCTTTAGATTGAAAAAAATATAAAATTTTTGCCATTGTATTATAAATGCATGAAAAAGAAATCTTTTGTGATTATGTATGTCCGCTCATTATTTTATCTGTGAAAGAAAAATAGTCTGTTTCTCACTGATTCTAAAAGAAAAAAGAAAAGAGCTCAACCTTATACAGCCAATATATTCTTACCAATTTAATTTTCGTTTTTAATTGTTCCAGTTCTGATGTACTTTTTCTGCCACAACTAAAATTCACTCATCAACTTTTCAACCATCAAGTAAATAATTCCCTTATTTTCACTAATTTACTTAATTAGTAGATTTTAATGAGATAATTACTATTAATTGTCTCTGCACTCAGTTACAAGTAGAACGGAGGTGGTAAGCAAACATAAGAAATTACTATGTCCTTTTAAAGATTGCAACTGTTTTATTTTTTGATGTTCCCCCCTTCCACCTCATGTTTTGAAATTTTGACAAAAGTCTCATAAATGATGTCAATCTTATATTGTTTATTTAGTTTCTTAATATTGTTTCCTTTTACTTACAGTAAATTGGTTGGATTTAAAAAGTCTCCATGGTTACTCTTTTCATGAATGACAACTGACATTAATCGTCATGTTATTGATGAATTATGTAGCACTAATTGATGTACCTATGTATGTATTTAACCTAAACTGCTGCCACCAGCAGGATGTGACATAGTGTCAATTTTTAAGCAGAGTAAAGCTGATTTGAATTCAGAGATTTCCTTCTCCTAGATGGGTTGCTAGACTAGGGCTAAAGAACTCAGTCTACTCTATTATTTACCCATAGCTAGGAAAAAACAGGTGGAAAGATACCTTTCCCATGAGGATTAGCAGGAAGTGAAATGCAAACTGCATTTAGGATATGAACTTAGCTTCCTGATTCCATTTCTCTGATTATAACTGTTATGTAAAGAATTCCACAAACAAATTTTCTCTAAAATGAGAAAATGTCATTATTATTATTTACTGATATACTTGGGATGGTTGTTATGGTCATGATGTTTCAACCAGTATACATTCTGGCCTTCTTCAAGTGTCAATTGTAGTTGGTAAAATTCTGGGACTGAACTCTTTATTCAATCCATGGAGGTAGATTTTTCTTAGTCAACTATGCCAAGAATATATCTCATATCAGTTTATTCTTCAATGAGATACTTCTTGTTTCTTCCACAGAATCAGATTATATGAGTTTTTGTACACTGCCTGAGCCAGGGATTGAAGTCATGACCATCAAATTCAAAATTATCTGATAGTCACTAACTAGGAAAGACCCTCAAATAAGGCTGGAGAGTACAGTGGCCAAAATGCTGTGACTATTATAAAAACCAACATGAGGACAATAATGCAGGTATATCAATGAATAATAGAAAAATTGCAAGAATTGCTTCTACTTATTTCATTTCAGTAAACAATATTCATTTTAAAATCTTTGATGCTAATTAAAGAATTTACATGAAATAGTTTAAAATGGTTATCATTACAATTGAAGATAAACAGAAAAGAGATTTACCAATTATATTTTTTATATTATCTTAGGGAATTTTGTGAAAAATTTAATTGAAAAAATATTTTAAATCTAAGTCAACAACACTTAAGAGATTTATTGATTGTTAACTAAACAATAATTTTACATAATTATTTTATGCCTTCAATTTGAAGGACTACCTTAAAACCCAATTAGTAATGTTTATTTTGGTAAAACAAATCCTGTGTTAATTTTTACTTTTAAATTTTGGAAATTTAAATTATGTACGATAAGGTACACCAATTTCATTTTTCTCTGATTATTGTCAGAGAACCTCACTTGATTGATTAACTGTAATGCCTTGTCAACCCTTCTACGGTTATTTTATGTTTAGTGGTTAGGGAATTGCATTCATATTTACATTTTTGTGTTGTTGTTTCTTCAGAATTTTTTTTTGTTTTTCACATTTTCCTATTGAATATGATTAATTTTTAAATTAATATTATATTGTATAACCTACCAATGAACATTAATGGGTATGTCCCATTCCTCATAAATACATTGGACTCTAATGTGAAGGGGGTGAAAATATATTAAGTAGTCACCACAAAGATTTCCATTTCATTTCCAACCTTCATTTTGGTTATTTCTCATTCAGTAACCTTTTTGTTAGGTTACAGCATATATATATATATATATATATATATATATATATATATATATATTATATATTTTTGAGCCATAGATGATGTATATCCGAATAAGTAACTTCCACAAGAGATATTGGGGAGAATGATTTTATTTCACAAGTTGCCCCTTCACACATGACTTTTCATCAGCCCTGCGCTGCCACTTCCGATCCCCACCAAAAGTCCCTCCGGTGCAGAGAGGGTACAAGGGAGATCACTCATGCTGATTAACAATTCTTCCCCTTTTTTCTTTTCTTTTCTGAGCATCTAAAAAAAAGAGAATAAATAAAATTAAAAAAGAATTTATCAAACAGATGATTCCTTAGGCTCTGATATAAAGCCAAGAATTTTAAATGATGGTACTCCTTTCTTTGTTAAAGAGTCTCCGACTTGTTCATCATTGGAATCCAAGTGATCTCTCCAATTTCCTTTCTGTCCATTGATTTACACATCCAATGATTAGCCGTAATTATTGCCAATGCAATATGTAATCCTTCTTTAGAGCATGTGGGAGAATCATTCCTTATATTGCAAGCATCTCTATCCTGAAAGCCTCTTGCAACAAGTCTGGCTTTACAGGTTTTTTTGCCATTGGAATTTTTATTTGTGTAGATCCATCTAGTGGAAATTTTGGGTTGACCTTGGTCAGGTACTTGGATGTACACTTTATTTTCAACCCAGCTTTGGAGTTCCTCAGCCTCACTCGTTTGCCACTCTGATGCCCAAAGTCCAGCCAAAAAGGTTCACCCTGTTCCATAACCACATTCATCAAATGCCTTTTTTGCCTGTTGCTTTGCCAGCCCTACTTATGACTTTCAATTTTCTCCATTCTGAATCTGTGTCATTGGCAAGCTTATATTTAATAGTTTGTCCTGGTTTAGGAAGCTCAGTTTTCTTTGGGGTGGAGTCCTGCTTAGGATCTAAGTTAGGTGCTCTATCTCGTGCTTCGACTGTTGGATGCTGCTCAACATTGTCTGGAGTTTCTAAATCTTCATCAATATCATCAGAAAATGGTACCTTTTGATATTCATCAGGCCTTTTCTGTGAGGTGTTAGGTTCATTTTTACTAACTTTGATATGTCTCAAGGTAGGGCACTAAATGAGATGGATGTACTCTAACATATGTGCCACCATGTTTGACAAGGACTTGCTTATGCTCCCACCCTATGACAGTTCCTGGACCAAGCCATCTATCGCACAGGTTTCTTTTGTATAGAACAGCATAACCATTTTTGTAGGTTTGTGCTATGCTTGTTCTAATTTGGTGGTGAAGTGCATGTCTTAGTTTCTCCAAAGACTCACATGCTATGAACTGTTCCCTGGCTGCATGCATGACATTTAGATTATCTGCAACAACTTCACTGATGGAAACACCTTCCAATGCAAGGAGTTTGTCATTTAAAAGGCCAGGCAGGTTAGGATTTCTGCCAAAAACGAGTATCCATGAATATTGTGAAGTGTATTTTTAGCACTTATAGCCCATGCAAGTACCACCTCAAAACTGCAATGGGTATCTTCTATGGTTTTCTTTACCATTTCTCCCAATATCCCGTTGTGTCTTTCATTCAATCCATTGCTCCATGGACTTTCAGCAGCAGCGGTACATACAACAATGTTTAAATTTTGTGCCATGTCCCTAAATGACTGTTTATTAAACTCTCTGCCATAGTCAATGAGAATAAATCCTGGGGTTCCAAAATATGCAACCCAATGTTTAAAGATGGCACTAATAATGTCCGAACTTTCCTTACTAGGAATCCTGACTCCGACACTGTATCTTGTACCTTGGTCAATCAGGTGCAGCACCTTGTTGCCGTTGATCACTTTGATATCCATGGCAATGTTCTCATTAAAATGTGTTCCTAATGAGAAGCCGACAATGGGTTTTGGTTCTGTCCTTTTATACCTTATGCATACTTCACAGGAATTAGGAAGTTCTTTAAAAAATTTTATGAATTCAGAATCACTCACTCCTGCATTCCTGACTAAATTTCATAGCATTTTGCTACTAGAATGACTAAATTGTCTATGCAGCTTTTTAGCAATTTTAATTTTTTCTATTCTTTCCTTATTTGCAATCTCTTTAATAACAAAAATTTGCTTAAACTTCCCTCGGTCCGGTAGAGGCCTGCTAATAGGGATGTGGTAGTGACTGATGAAGTACACTGCATTGGAACTTTTCTTCCCAACATTGTGACAGTGTTGTTTTCAAAGTTGATGTGTGTCTTAGCCCTCTTCATTGCATTTTTGCTTAATAGAAGCGGTATATCCGAGTCCACAACGTCAGTAAATATACTGATTTTCATGCCAGCTATAATACATGGTAGAACAACTGAGAGGATGGATTTGAGTGTTTCCATCACCAAATTTATAAGTTCTCACTCCATCTTAAACTTTTGTATTTTTTCTTTGTTTTTCTGGTATAGTTTCCAGAAAACATTCGTACCATTTCAATCCACAGACTGTCCTAGAAGCACAGCTATCCAAAACGGCTGATCCAAGAGTTTCACCTAAAAACTTGTGAGTGTTGCCTCCTGTTTTTGCTGACTCATCAGTACTATGTTAGATATGAGCAAACAATCAGTATCATCACTGCTTTCTTTTTTGTGTCTGTTATCTTCAGTATAAGGACAGTCACATGTCATGTGGAATTTAAATCCACACGTAAAACATTTGGTGGTTTTGCCTTGAGGAGCTATTGTGTTTACATTTTTATCGGTGGAGCGTCTTGCATTCTTGTTATGTCCCTTACCACGCTGAACAGAAAAACGGGGATTTCTATTATAGTAGTGATCATAAAATGTTTCATTAGCTGTCTCTTCCTCTTCTTTGTATGAAATGTCCGTTTCATTTTTCACCCCAACCGGTGAAGGAGAGGGGGCGTCTGAACCTTTGTGCATTATTTTTTTTAGTTGTTTTGACATGTCACATAGCATGAGCTTGCCAACAGTTGCTTAAATCAAACACTCATTCTGTGAAGACAAGTTAGCACTTTTTAATACCCTGTAGGCTTGCACGGGCTCCGGTAGTAATATATTATGCTCTTTTAACTTTGCCATGTGACAGTTGAAGTTTATGAGAAAATCCTCAAAGGGGGTGTCATTCTGTCTCTGGTACTTTTCGAATGACTTGTACGCCATAAAAGCAACCTTGTTGGCATCTTCTAAAAAAAGGGTATCCAATTTTTGGTATAACTTTTCTATACCATCATCAGCATTTAGAGTTGCGATGTCCAGTTCTAATACGGATAATAGTACTATAGGGGCTCGTCTGTGATTCTCCAAAGTGGTCGCTAACTCCCAAACTTGCATTTCTTTCTTCCAAGTATTGTACTTGTCTGTGTTTAGTGCAGGTGGAGAAAGGAATTTTGAAGCCATTTTTGGGATCTTTTCGCTCTGTTACCAATGTATATCCGAATAAGTAACTTCCACAAGAGATATCGGGGAGAATGATTTTATTTCACCAGCTGCCCCTTCACACGTGGCTTTTCATCTGCCTCGTGCTGCCACTTCTGGTCCCCACCAAAAGTCCCTCCTGAGTGGAGAGGGTACAAGGGAGATCACTCATGCTGATTAACAGATGAGACCCTATCAGGTACTACCAATCCAGCTTGAGTGAGTGGAGTTAAGAGTAATGACAATAAAAAGGTACTCCATAGTCCCCATATCTCAAGAGCAAGAGCCTCACTATCAAATACAGTTTAGTGTCATAACTAGGACACCATTTTTTAGAGATGGAGAGTATTATCCTCTGCAGAGGATACAGTTAGCATATTTTCAAACCCACTGACTGGGCTCAGACCTTCACTTGAGGAGGTATCCATTTTTCAATGGAGGAACACAATTTTTGATGCTAAAAACTTTTCTGAGTCCAGTATGATTACCAAATTTGGTTGTTCTAAGTTAAAACAATTGGTTATCCTTGGAGAACTGATGAACAAATTGTTGATATAGATTTCAATCCATCAAAATGAATCCATCTTTGAGAATAAAGTCTGTTGTTTTTTTCATAATAGGTTTTACACATTTTCATGCCAAAACCATACATTTATTTAAATGAAGTACAAAAAAAGTTAACCAGTTATATCATTATTTTCATTATGACATTATGATTTGCTTTGTTGTTTATCATGGAAAATTCAGTAAGTTCAATCACTTTCAGCTTAAATAATTTGAAGCAATATTTATTACCATTGTTTTAGAAAAGAAATTTCAAACTCAATTATGTGCAATTGTAAACATCAACTTTTTAAAATCTCATCATTTCAACTCAGAAAAGACTTTACATCTAGTATTCCAAATTTTGATATAAAAAATGTTCCTCATAAGGAGAATGAGGTTATCATTGAGATGGAGTCAAACAAACAATAATATTGCTGCAAGTTATAAGTAATTACACAAAAATTCAATTTACAAACTTCAAAAGAAAAAATTATCTTATTAAAATAATCATTGATATTTTATTGCACTTTAGTAATTGGGTTTATAGAAAACTGCTCAGACTATGTAGCATAATTGCTTAGTTAGGACTAACAACCTGGTCATAGCATTTTTAATAACCTGGATAAAAAACTAAGCTGTATAAATTGATAAATTGTTTCTCTATAAAACTGAATTTTTTCACAGAACAATATTAAATCCATAAGATAATATAGAAAATATAATTGATAAGTCTCTTTTTTCTTATTTTTTATGGTAACAATTAACATTTGTGATCATTCAGTGTAAATTCTTAATTGCCAATAAAAAATTTAAATCTAAGTCTTGAACTCTTACCTGGCATAAATGAGCACTTTAGCAAGTATATATTTACTAAACTCTTCTACCATGAGTGGGGTGTGACTCAAGATCAATTTTTAAGCTGAGTAAAGATAGCTTGAATTCCAAGTTTTCTTTCTACAAGACCGGTTGCCTAACCAAAGCTAAATAATCCAGTATATCCTATTATTTACTCATAGTTATAGAGAGAAGAGATAGATTTATAGCTTTCTCAAGAGCATTAGCATGAAATAAAACACAGTCTTGTCTAGAATTTGAATTTGGCTGGTAGATTCCATTTCCTACAATGATAACCTTTATACTAAGCCCAACTCCTAGTACCTAAGTACTTTTGTGGTGTCATAGATTTATACCACAAATAACTAATGACATTTGTTCTGCCACATCTGTAAAAAAAGAATTAAAAACTAAAATAAATGAGTAGAGAATTACTAAAAAAAATAACAGCTGCATATGACAAATCATTTTGTGATATAAAGTGAGTACAAGTATGCAAAACATTTTTATGTCTTTGAAATTAGGGTTTCATATTTGATAGTATTACTCACAAACTGAAATGTGGTGATATGCAAAATTCTTGCTAATGTCTGAATCATATGTATATTTCTGTAAAGCTTTTGATTTGATATGTTTTTTCATGTTGATTTAGTACTTGACCTTCAAGAAGCCTTATTCTTATATACTATATTGCACTTTGCTGTATATATATTATCATCTGCAGACAGACTGTTTCTTTGTATTACAACTCCTCAGCATGGCTAGACACATGAGATGCTTCAAGCTGGGATAAAAACCTAGTTGACTTTATGTCAGTCAAATATCTTACTCCAATGTCTCTCTCAATGTAAGCGAAGGTGTGTCCTGGATATAACATGAAACTGTGCCTGATGGTGAGACTCCTGTTTTAAAGATCTGGTGAGTATGGGGTATCCCTTCATTGCCATTACTCTCCAAATCACTCTGACCCAGATTGGTAGTACCTTTAAAGGTCTCATCTATATGTCAAATAAATCCATTTAAACATTATTTACATTTGATAGGACCATGAGCAAAAAGAAACATCTGAAGAAACAACTACACAAAAAATATGAATGCACTATGAATGTGATTCCTGAACCTCAAAGCCTAAATGGGTTGATATGCTGTTAAAATCAATCAATCAATCAATCATATATATATATATATATATATAGATGAACAAAAGTGAAAAGAAAAATAAGAATATCACTTTTATGCTGTTTATTTTTGATTTTTATCATTTCAAGTATTCAGACTATTGTCTTCACCTTTATTGTTTATTTACAATGTTTGGGCTGATGTGTTCTTTAGCCTTTTTCGGGTGTTTCTTGTCGACCTCTGGAGCCTACACAGAACTTTTATCTACGAGGATAAATTGTTCTAATTCTATTAACCATAACTGGGTACAAGTGTTAAGCTATAGTAAGTATTCTTTGTTATTTTTACCTGTAGTCAGGATTGAACCTGCCAACTCCAGATGATTTCACTTAGAAGTTCATTAACCAAATGTCTTTATCCATTATGCCATGTGTCCTGCTGGACAGTTCAGACTGTATCATTTTTTTTTACTTTATTTCAATTTTTAAAATCAACATTACAGCAAGCTATAACACATATATAGCCTTTCTAAGGTTCATAAGAATGGTATTCCATTAAGACCCATTGATAGTAACAGAAGTTCAACATGTCACCTATTGAGCTGTTTCCTTGTGGAGATACTTATTCCATTAAGACCCATTGATAGTAACAGAAGTTCAACATGTCACCTATTGAGCTGTTTCCTTGTGGAGATACTTATTCCATTAAGACCCATTGATAGTAACAGAAGTTCAACATGTCACCTATTGAGCTGTTTCCTTGTGGAGATACTTATTCTACAAATGAGTAAGTTCTCATCATATGCCAAGAACTCATCCCACTTTGTGGAAAAAATCAGTAATGCTCCCCTTCATTCCAACGAAATGGTGAGTCTAGATGTAGTAAGCCTGTTTATGAGGTTACCCTCAAATGAGACCCTAACAATAGTACAAGATAAGTTGGCTGCAGATCCTTCACTAAAAAAACACATTTGTATCCCAATAGATAATCTGATGGAGGTGTTTACTTTTATGTGGAAATGACCTATTTTGGGATAGGATCTGACATATATCAACAAGAATGACTGGCTATGGGATCTCCATTGTTGCCATTATTGGTTAATGTATACATAAATACTTTGAAGAAATGGCATTAGGATCAATATCATTAGAGATGGCTTAGATACATACATGATACATTCATTCTCTGCTGGCTTCATCAGGAAGACATTTGAACACTACTGGATCATGTGAACTCAATCCAATGATATATAAAGCTCACTATGGAGAAAGAACATCCTTCTTAGATGTATTAATAACTCACTCAGAACAAGGATTCATGTCATCTGTGTATCAAAAGCCAACCTTCACTTGAAAGTAACTCAACTTCAACTCCCTCCACCCATATAATATAAAGAAAGGAATTGTTCATTGACTACAACATCAAGCAAAAGCCACAAGTAGTGACAGTGATGTGTATCGAAAAGAAATGAAAGTTTAAGAGACAACCTTCATTGCAACAACTTCCTAGAGAGCCTAACATTGGCACCAAGAAGTCTGGATGGAACAAGGGGAACAATACCCAAAAACTCACCACAATCTGTTTGCTCTGTGTCAAAGACCGAGCTGAAAAAATTCAGATGATATATGATCTTCATGATATTAGGACAATATTCAGGAGTGACTCAACTCTTTGAAAATATCTCCTCCAAGTTAAGCCCTCAACAGATTCCATGACCAAGAATTGCATATGTTCCACCCCATGTAGTTGTGGTAAAGTATACGAAGGGGAGACATGCCACTCTCTAAAAGTAAGTCTAGAGGAACATCAAAAAGCAGTAGCATAACATGAAATCAAAAAGTTGGGTATGGTTGACCATAGATGGAAAGAAAAAGAAAACTATCTGGCCTTATGGGATAATCAGGATATCTGGCATTACCCTTGTTTTATAACAAATTAACACCAATAATGTACAATTCTAATCATTTTTTAAAAAAATCAGATAATAATTAGAGGAAAGACTATATTTATTGTAATTAAATTAATAACATTTAAAAATATTCAATGTCATATATCTAAACAGAATTCTCTTCAGCATTTAAAAATATGATGATAATCTATAATGTACCCATGTTTTTTTGTTTCCATTTTAATTCAGTAATTTTTCATTTTTATAAAAATATTTAATGCTTGAAATTAATAAAACAGATAAAAACTTGAAATTGGTGCTTTAAAAAAAAAAAGATTTCCTTTTACTGAAAAAAATTTGTAATTTAAGTAAATGATTTTTGCTCATATATAAAAAATAAATAAACTATGATGTGCAAATTTAGAAACAATATTAGAAATTTAATTTTTTTTACTATTAATTATTGAAATTAAAAAAAAAATTCATTTATAATTTTATATGATTCAATTTTTTGCCACTGTTTGTTAGAAAAATAATGATAAAATAAACTAATTTTATGTTTTTTTCAATGAAGTTTTTTTATATTGTAAGTTGTGAAAAGAATGTATTTATGTAAAAAGAATTTTTTAAATGAAAATAAAAATAAAAATGTTAAAATAATCATGCTGTAATGTAATTCTAAATTTTAAGAATCACATAATTAAATAATTAAATTGAACAAAAACAAAACATACTTTGCGGTTGTGAAATGACTTTGAAAAAGAAAAAAAAACAAAACTGTTGTTGTTTGAAGCAAGAGTTAATGGCTGTCACGGGAAGAAGGAACTCAGAATAATTTGTCCCTTGTCAAATTTTTTGGCCAATTTTGTCTTAGCTATAAATTCATGATATGATAATATTAATATAGAATTGAAAAGTGGTCTTTTGTACCAAGTTACAGTTTTTTATATCCAGCCATTTAAGTGTTCACAGATTTCAGTCTTAGGTAGACATAATCAACTCTATTAAGTTAATTAAAGAAAAATGGAAATAAATCTGATAGTATATAAATATGAAATATGAAAAAGCAAAATACTCAAAAGATATATTTTTTATATATTTTTATATATATGTTAGTGTTTCAATTGGCACATATCTATCTATCTATCTAATGTAAAAAAACAGTTTAATGGAATGTTTGAATATTTCTATATACATTTTCTTTGTAAAAGCTTTTCGATAATAAATATATAAACACTTTACCAAAATGGTTTTCACATCTTATTTCTCTTCTATTCTGTGGACAATTTTATCCATATATTTATCTGTATGTTTATTTATGTATTTTTAGTGTGCATAAAAGATATAAAATCATTTTATCAGCTTTGGTACATAAAAAATCACCACTGAACCATTTTTTTACCATATAAGTGTGAAAGGAAAAGAAAAACATTTAATATGTATTTGACAAAATAAAGTGACTTGATTTTCTCTTAGACTTTCTGTCTTTTCATTTAAGAACCAGTATTTTTCAACAGTAATAGAAGAAATAATTTATTTTGGAACTGCACTAAATTCTTTCAGAAAGTATACAATTACCTTCAGTTATATGTAACAAGTAATATGCTAAATTAGTTTTTATATAAAATAAAGCAATATAGTTGATTTTAAATTATCTAAAAATTATCTTATTTTGAAAATTTTGATAAAATATAAATAAATGAGCCAATTTTATATGTTTAGTCTTTAATTCTAAATCAATGAAAGGTTTATGAGAAGTGAGTTTTTGTATTATACCCAGATATATTTTAGAAATGCTATTTTTTATGCTAATTACAAATATAAAGTAAGCAAAAACAAAGTAAGAAAATATTGACACTAAAATCCCAACAAATTTCAAATCGTAGAATATGATGTAACAAAAGTCAATAATAATTATTCCTCATTGACATATTAAAAACAGACAAAATGGGTGAATATACCAACCTAGGTAATAATTTAATGAACACAAACAGAAATTTTAAAACTTTAAATGCTATAATAACGAAAAGTCAGTTCGTAGATAGATATAATGCAGGGGAGGTAACTGTAAATTTCTATTTTCCAAATCTTTTCAAACTATTGTTTCAATAGATGAAATTTAAAAAATTCCTAGATTCACAATAAAATCTAAACAATCATTCCTTCACCCATGGCCTATGCTTCCACTAAGTTTGCTTGAAACTCACTCAAAAGTTTTGGAGATATTGTATCGACAAACAGATAAATAATCTAATTTTACAGATGAAATAACTTACAAGCACTCAGTAGGGACTCATCATACTAGAAATCACAATTTCGTCCTCAGATTCTACGAAGAAAAGCTCAAAATAATAATTTAAAGATCATTCATTGATTATTGGAAATTTTTATCAAACTTTAAACTTATACCTAGTGTGCAGGTAGATAAAATATATTTCTTAAAAAATTTCATCCTTTCTGTTATCAAATTGGCTTATGGTATATAGTAAAATTGTGCTCAGCTTGACCAAAGATTTTATCTGATTTTTTCCTAGAATAGATAATTACAAAACTTAAACGAATTAAATTACTATATAAAAACTGAGTACTGTTTTTCCAATGAATATTTCTGGCCTAAGCCAGTATATTTGGATTGCTATTGTATTATCTTCGTCATCCAAAGAAGGTTTGGGAACCTATTGAGTATAGATAATAATATTTAACTTATGCTAACATATTTACCAGCAGTTCTTAATATTTGCTTGAAATATGAAATGAATTTAATTTTCTATAAAATACTCTAACTGCTGAATAACTCTAAACACCAAAAACTTAGATAATTTTAGAGGATCTCTAAATTCTTCTGTATGATAAGACAGATAGGCAATCTTGTCATCAAATTGACCATACTATCTTGGCTATGGCTACTGAATGTGATAATCGTAGATCGGCTTTCCGATTCAGTCAGTCTTCAGTTGGTCATAATCTGCAAATTGCCTCCCTACTCACACTGTGTTAATTTTAGATCTGAAAAGAGTCTGTGACTGAGCTAATTGAAACTTCACATAAAATCAAAGATCACCAGTCAGAATTAAAATTAAAAGTAGACTATTCAACAAAAAAAATAAATAAATAAAATGACAAAAAATGCAGAGTATATTTTTATTATGGTTTGGAATTATAGAGGCTTTGCTTTTCTCATTATCATCATCATCATCATCATCATCATCATCATCATCAAGGTATGCTAACATGGATTCCTTTGACTCTGATCATTCATCCCTATCAGTCATTGCTCTTGGTAAGTCCTCTAGATAGCATCCAGTGTCTGTACAGAGTGGTGAATGTAAGTTTGTACGGGTCAGTCAATGGTGGTGTGTCCATGTGTAGGAGTCCATAGGAGAATGCCACTTAAGAGTTTGTCCTTATTTCTTCAGTAGTGGCCAGCATCTCTTGCTCATCTTATTTGGATGGTTTGTAAGATGGGAGATAAGTGGCTGTACACCTGCTGTTTTGTTAGATGCTACTTCCAGGATTTGTTCGAAACAGCATATTTATGTAGTTCCCATCTAGCTTTTAACTCAGGAATTTTGATCAAGTCCAAGTGGTGCCGCCATACAATAGTACTGACACAGTTTAGCTTGAAAGAATTCCTGCATCATTTTATCAGAGAGATCAAAATTCCATCTGTCAATTGCAGTCCATGCTTTACTTATTCATATGTTGATATTGCTTTCAGTAGATGAGATATTCCTACCAAGGTATATGAACTGGACAACCAGTTTTAGAGCCTTCCTCTCAATGACAAGATGGCACAATTTTGATTAAAACACATGAGCTCTGTTTTATCTGAATTCAAATAGAGACCAATGCTTCTTGCTACCTGCTCCAGACTATCCAGCAGAGATTCAGCTTGAGCATGTGTATTTGCAAGAAGTACTATATAATCATTCATCATTAGTCAAGGGTGACCCAAAAGCTCCCTTTTCAATAGTTGTAGAGGTGTAGAGGAGGGCACTACTCCATTCCATGGATTGCTCCACTTTATCCTTGATCCTTACCTTATAATGCTGAGTGTTAAACAAGGCGGTAAGGTATGGCTCAACCTGGGATTGAACCAAGGTCTCCTGGACCATTGGCAAATATTTTACACATTAAGCCAATGGTCCGGTGATAATAATAAGTAGCACTAATTAAGTTGTTGGGTCTGTGATGATTTGATCTACAAAATTTCTCAGCAAGGATTCAAATCATTCTGATTCAAATCATTCTGATTTTTCTAAGTTTTCTCCATCATGAGGGTCTTAGTTGGGCTCATCTATTCACTTGTCCAATGGTGACCCAGCAATCTCTGGCAACTGTCTGCCAATTGCAAACTCTCAAAACTCAAATGTGGCCTTGCATTTCTTTTTTTTTTTTTTTTTTTGAAGTTTGCTTTCTCTTCTGAATAACATCCTCTGTTTGATACTTTTTATTCCTATAGGTTTGAATTCTTTTGCTGCCATTTTAAAATATATTCTTATATGCAAGAGACAAGCCAGCCATATATTCCTTAATTACCTTTTATTTTTTGTTTCATTAGTATATTCAAATAAGAATCTGCTTGTTTTTATCATTTACTTGCATTTTTCATTTCAAATTTTCCATTTCTTTTACATGTCAACATTTTGGCTCACAAGTCATTCTTGGTTGATTGATTGATTGATTTTAATGGAATGTCAACTTGTCTAGGGTTATTTTATGCATAGAGGTTAGGAAATTGCATTCATTGTACATTCATATTTAGGTGTTTTGTTATTTCTTAGTTTCATTATTTCATTGTTCTATCTCATAATTTTAAAGATTCATTTAAGTCAGGTACTACAACTTTGGTTGCCCAGTTGTCTGGGGCTGTAGAATACATTGACTGCTTCTCTGCAGAGGGGTTAGACCACCCCAACAAGTGTTTTGGATATGACACTAAATAATCTGATGGTGAGGTTCCAGTAATGCTGGAGCTTTGGGGTATGTGGAGTACACCTTTATTACCATCGCTCCCAGGTCCACTCTGACCCAGAGTGGTAGTACCTGATAGGGTTTTATCTATAGGTCAAATAGAACTAAATTGCATACTTATACTAAACTAAATGGCTTCAAATAAGACTGCTTTAACATTTAAACTGTGTACTTATCCTAAACTGAATTATTTGAAATAGAACTGTTTTAGCATTTAACTGAGTATAAGTAAAAACAATACTTATACTAAACTGAATTGTTTGAATTAGAACTGTTTGACTAAACTGAATAGCTTGAAATAGAAATATTTTTGACAATTATACTTTGTACTCATGCTAAACTGTATTATTTGAAATAGAACTGTTTATTTGTATAAAAATGAATTTGGCATTAAATAACCTACAAAGGTTGATATGCCATAAAACCCAAACAAACAAACAAACAAACAAACTCTTCATTACCATTGCTCTCAGGTCCACTCTTGCCCAGTGTGGTAGCACTTGATAGGGTCCTCTCTTTGGGTCAAATAGAACTAAACAGTGTACTTATGCTAAACTGAATTGTTTGAAATGGAACTGTTTTTATATTTAACTGTGTGTAACCAAAAAACTGTACTTAAGGTAAACTGAATTGCTTGAAATAGAACTCTACATATGCATAAAAATGGATTTGGCATTAAATAACCTACAAAGGTTGATAAAACCAAAACAAACCAAACTAAACCTACAGAGTGGAATTGGGAGTAATGCAATGAAGGTGTACTCTATATTTCTCAGATTTCCATAACTGGATTCTGACCATTAGATGCATTTCAGGGTCATACCCATGACACTTATTTTTTAGGGAGAGGCTTACCCCTCAACAGGAGATGCATTTAGCATATTCTAATCGCTTCTGGCAGGGCTAAAATCATTCTTGGCATGTATTTTTCAATTTTTTTAATTCTAAGTACATTTACACTCAAATCAGACTATTATTTTTATCAAACTCATTTTTTCTCATGAGGAATTTCATTTATTTCCTTTTTTTATATCAAAGTCTGGGTTTTGCAAAAACAATATGATGTCTAATCAACCTGTCAGGTTATTTGCTCTGAGAAAATTATAGCTTTTTGGTATATTGGTGTACAAAATCAACTTTTCTGAATAATAAAATAATGTTTTAATTAATTCCACTTATTAACTGTCAATCCTCTGTTGGGGATTTGCTCAATGGGTACTATACATTGTAACATAACTGTTGTAGCAGCAAAATAACCTATGTTTCTCTAATGTTCTATTTTAGAATATTAATTTCAAAAACATATTTGTAGTTTAAAAACAAATTCTATTATCTGCAAGATAATTCTAATGAATGCATAAAATCACAATTCAAACACAATTGCTTTTAATTGACCTCTTAATAAAGCATTCAATTTTGAATATATGTTTATGATCAAAGTATTTGAGTTTTCAATTTTGCTTTCTTTCTTAGTTTTACTAATCATTCATAACAATGACTAAAAACCATTGTTTAACCCATAGTAACTGGAATGGATTTTCTTTAACTGTATTGTTTATAATAGACAGTAATTTGTCTGAGTAAAGGGGTTATTAAATTCTTTACTGTCAATTACAACAACAGTGAATTACTAATTATATGCAACAAAAGGATTGTCTTAATCTTTTTCAAACATTCTGCTAATTTGAAAAGTTAATTACAAAACCGTACCAAGCCAAATATGAAGCCAAATATTTCTATTTTTGACAATGAAAAAACATTGAAAAATATTACAACTGATTTTTATTTAAATTGCATGATTTATTTTAAAGTTCAGAGCATCTTTTCTTCCTGTACAAATGTCATTTTATTTTAGTAGTATTTATTTATGTATATTTTAATATGTAACTAGCTACCAAGCTTCATCTTCAAAATTTGATGTGCATCATACTAAGGAGGTGAGAGAGTTATACATAGACTAAGGGAAGTGAAATTTATAATCCCTCCTACCCATGCATGTATGTTTTTATTACATGATTCAGTATATATATAGTAGTATTTATCTGTTTACCTACCTACCTAAATATGAGTGTAAGGTGGACATAATAGGGAAAGAGGTGAATGATATTTACATATTTAAAAAAAGGCAGAAAAGAAAGACAGATAACACATCTTTTAACAACATGTCAAACCATCTAGGGTTATTCTATGCCTAGAGGTTAGGGAATTACATTGATTTTATATTCATATATACAGTTTTTGTTTAGTTGTTTCTTAAGAGGTGTTTTTTGTCTATAGATTGGACCCTAACAGATACTACCACTTTAAGTCAGTGAACTTGAGAGTAATGCCAATGAAGGGGTAGAATACCACTTGGGAGTGGGGAGGTTCTTATGCCTTTGTAAAAGATACAATCAGTGTTTTCTAAAAAAGAAAAAAGCAACAACAAATCCTCAAAACAACTGAAAAAATAATTTAATTCAACGTAGAACAAATTCTTTATTATGCTTTATTGAATTTGAGAGATGCGTGTCGGAAAGTCAGAAATCGTTTCAACGTAGTAATTACACTGTAAACAGAATCGCCTTCGTCTAAAGAGGATATTTTTCGAAACTGACAAGTCGTAATAGACACAGATCTTCTCAGAGCTAAACAATATTTAAAAACAAAAATGTTCCCGCTTTCTTGTGACGGGGCCATTTTTCATTGATTTTTATTATTTTTTTTATACTTAGTAAGAATATCAGGCCTTAGTATTTATCCTGAACCCCATTATGATTAAATGTGGCATAAGGCCGTTTTAATGTGGGGGAAAGAATAGTCGGCCCTTATTACTTGGAGAAAAATTAGCTGCACTATATGCAAATTCCATGCAAATATATAAGAAAAAATAATCCTCTTACACCGCATAAAATTCTGTTAACACCGGTTGTGTGCAATTGAATTAAGCAAGCAGCAACCAAATTTAATGATGAGGGCTGTGTCATTTGTTGAACGAATCGAGTTGGATTTCTCAAAGAATTTATTAACCGATGCTCTTGCACTTGGAGATGTCGACAATGATGGGGTAAGAGAATATGTTTGAGAACTGGTTAACTTTTGCAGATACGGTATGGATTAAGAATTGCAAAATGTGCTGTTATTTTGCTCGTCGTTTTATTTGGGTTGCTTTCTTTGATCATATATTAAATTTCTGTCATTTTCTTGTTGCCTCTAAGTCTGTTTTTTTATCTGTTTTGTTGTACATAGTACAAAAGCAAATAACTAGTTTTTACTTTTTTTTATTAAAAAAGAAAAAACCAAAAAAACAAACAAAAACCCTTTTTAATTTGATAAATGACATTTGAGAGTTTAATACAACAATGAACATAAAGTACATATCTTCTAAATCAATTCTAATTTTTTGTTTAAGAATTTATTTTAAATCTATCCAAAACCAATAGACTAACCCTAAAACTTCTCAATCTTTTAGAATTATACCAAGCGTACAAATTGGTTAAAATATTTAATATCACGATGACAAGTGTTACCTTTCCCGTTTTAAAATGGTCGTCACTTTAAAGCAGCAGACACTGTTTTCCAGAATAGCATTTTCGTGTATGTATGTATATTTGTTTATTGACTTTATTTATTACAGCTACAGTAATAGCAACATTACTTGCCATTAAAAGTCTATTTAAAATTTGTATTCTCCTCCCCGCCATCGAAATATACTCTTTTTTTTCAGTTTGCATAAAAAGAAATTGGTTGTATACTTGTTCGTAAATATTAACGTACCGTTCGTATGTCACAGAGAAAGAGTGGGCTATTGATTATCTATAAGAAAAAAGACCGATAAGTCTGTCTTGGTGACTTCGCTACTCGAAAATCCCGTATTCCGTAAAATTTGACCATAACCAAATGGAAGTAAGAACTTAGGAAGCAGCAAGAGTTTACGGTAAAGTTGAAGAAGGTAGTCTAAAATTCTTTTGAAGAAAAATTCAAATGTTACTGTAATTTATATAAACCTTATTTTTGCTTAAGCTTTTTTTTTTTTTTTTTTAAATGAACAAATAAAACCGTACTTGGAAAAAATATACGTCGCCGAAAACAACCCAATCCCCCGCCAAAAAACTGGATGGTGTTTGTTTATTTGTTTGTCAAATGATAAAGGGAAGTAATCTTTTTATTCTAATTTCAACCATGACAATATAAAAGAGCATGAAAATACAAGTTTTAAATAAAACTATACAAATAAGTTTTCCAATATAAAGGGGAAAATATGAAGATAGGAGCCCGCAGCAGTTTGACTTATTTGGCAGAGATTTACCTCTTAAGAACCAAACTTTCAGATTATAACATCTTTTTCGGGATTAGTTGCCTTTTTATTTTTCTTTGAGGGATTACTGTCAAACAGGACACCATTTTCATTGTGAAAATGCCCCCCACCACACCGATGTCTGAATAACAATAAAAGACTTTTACCCCATAATTTTATTATTCTCTCTCTCTCTCTCTCTCTTTTTTTTTTTTTTTTTGTCATGGGGAAATACTATGAACTAAATTTTTCCGGGAGAAAAACAACGTACATAATTAATCCCCTCCATAACTTTTTCTACCTTGACAAAAAGTGAGTGACTAAAGTTATAGGGTAGACAGGAAACAAAACGTTGAATTTTTTATAGGGTTATAGGATAGACAGGAAACAAAAATTGAATTTTTTTATAGAACATGCAGAACTGTATCATTTTTCCTTACCTTGTTTTTCTTATTAAAAAGAAAAAACTTGGTATTTTTGATATACCAAGTTTTTTCTTTGTAATAAGAAAAACAAGGTAAGGAAAAATGATACAGTTCTGCATGTTCTATAAAAAAATTCAAATTTCTCAGTTGGCCCTGTTCGCTTCTCTGTGTATCTATTCGTCATTGTGGGACCACTTCATCTTCCCTACAGGTCCACCTTTGTACTTTAACCGTCCTTTAATTCGGGGGCTATTATTTGTAAAAACTAGATTCTCAGACTTTCACCTCTTCACCAAACAAGGCTACCCGCATGAAATTGCCGGTCGAAGCGTAGCGGCACTTGAAACTGTTATAATGAAAAGTGTCCCCCCCCCCAAACTTCAATGAAGGTTTCAAAAGTTGTTTTCTACTATTTTGGGATTTCATAACTGAAGTGAGTGGGAGACTTTTAAAAAGTAAGCTTCAATTGGGGTAGGTGCTATTAATAAGTTGGCCAACCGTAGTCGAGGGCAACCTGATTCCTCTTACAATAGCTTCTCTACAGTTGTAGGGACGGGTGATCCTCCTTTCCTTAGAGGCTCCACTTACCCTTGATCAGTACTTTATTATAATGCTGAGTGTTAAGCAAGGGGAGATAAAGTACTTTTTTTTGGTTTTGGATTGAACCCCAGTCTCCATGACCATTAATTGCTGTATATTTTGCTTATTTCAGGATTAAATAAAATACCTTTTTGTAAAAACTTTCCGGCAAGAAAATTTATGGATTGACATGCCATTAACATCAATCAATCCATTAAAACAATTACAAAAATGATTCTAGTAAAAATCAATTAGATGTGTTTATTGAAAGATTCAAGAAACTTCAAAACCTATATAAAAATCTAAAAACTTTGCTTCAGTTTAAAAATAATTTCAGACATTTTTAGTCTGCTTATTTTATTTTCTGAGAATATAATTACTATCAAATCCAACCTTTTTGCTTAGAATTAGTCTTCAATATTGTTTTCAAGGTTGGTTTACTGCATGTCAACCCTTGTAGGTTATTTAATGCCAAATCCTCTGTGTGTGTATAATAATTTGTAAACTAATAGTTTGTTAGTGACGAATTTTAAACTTGCTAGTTATTTGTATACAGTTAAATGATTTAAAGTATAGAAAATGAATATTTCTATTGGACCCTAACAGGTTCTATTATTCTGGATCAGTGGACCTGGGAATAATGGTAATGAAGGGGTACTCCACATTCCACAAGTCTCTAGGACAAGAGCCTCATCATCAGATGCAGTTTAGTGTCATATCCAGGGTGGCCTGGCCTTACCTTTCTACAGTCATGTACTTGGCATATTCTACAGCCTCAGCTGACTGGACTGAGATTGCTTTCAATCCACACTCTTAGATTATCTGTTCTAATTTTGATCTAGTGACAGGTAAAGCTTACTCAATTCTAACTCAAGACCCCATTATCTATTGAAAAAAATCCTGACTTATTTTATAAATCTCATTTGAAAAAATAAAAAAATGAACTCAAATGTAACTTTTGCCCTGTCAAAATGGCTTAGAATACACTTTATCCACTGTAGTGAGGTACCACTACCAAAGTTTCCTGGATATGGCACTAAACTGCATTTGTGATAGTAAGGCTCCAGTTCTGGAGATTTGAGGTGTGCAGAGTAATTCTTTATTGCTATTCCTTATAGGTCCACTCTAAGAGTGGTGGTGTCTGTTATCTAGGGTTCTAATAGATCTATTTAAAAACCATCCCTATTAGATTAGACCATGTGCCAAAAGAAATAACTCTTAAATAACTTCACAAATATGAACAATGAATTCCCTAACCTCTAGGCATAAAATAAACCTAGATGGATTGACATGCCATTAAAAATCCAAGTTTCATTTCAGTGACTTATATCGCTAGTATTGTACATGTCATTTAAAAAAAATTTCTTATTTTATTTTTCATTTCAGGGCAATGAATTGGCAGTTGGAAATATTGAGGGTACTCTATCTGTATACAAAGGAAAAGAGTTTAGTCCTTGGAAAAAATGTTCTGATTTAGGAATGGTAAATACATCTGAATTTCTCCCCTCCCTCTCGTCATTATGAACTTGTAAAAAGAATTTTCATTATACATGTACCTTTTTTTTTTTTTTTTTTTTTTTTTTTTTTTAAACTTGATAATCCTGAAACTTAAACGTTGCTTTCTATATAATTATGAAATATGTTGGTGAAAAAATAAGATTTTAACCATTAACTTTTAGAGCAGTATATCTCGGCTTAAAATAACATTCATTAATGGAAATAAGAACTATTAGAATCGCTGCATTGTTTTTACCTACATTTAATCTATGAGCATAGAATTCTGATGTCTCTAGGTTCTTCAAAGGCATTTTGGCTGAAGATGTTGAGATACTTGAAAAGTGGTTCTCATTTGGAGATAGGTCTGCTGAGGTAGTTTCATTGCTAATTTCATTCAATTTTTACAGTGTCCTTTAAAACCTGCTGTCAAGTGTCATCAAGGGTCAGTTTTTCAACTGAGCAATATTGCAGTTCTTGGTGCATTTTGTTGATTTTTCTGCCATTACTTTTGTTTTTCTAGTTTTGCTAGAATTCAAGTTGTAAGTGACAATTCCATTTGCATTTGTTGACCACCAAACTAACTTTTTTTTATTGATGCAGCTTTTATTGGGTGGGGAAGTGTTTAGGTGCTTCATCCTGGTCTATACACTGTTCAGAATGACATTAATATTTTACTTATTTTTCACTAATCATATAATTTCTCTTAATTCCCTGAATAAATCTCTCCCTCTGCAAAAGTAAAACTTTTGCAAACTGCTTTTGTGAAAGTGCTGTTAAATATGAATTTTTCCTATTTTCAGATTACTTGTGTCAAAGTTGGTGATATTTGTAATAGTGGAAAGGTAAATATTTAATTACATTAATTTTTCTTGATATACTTTTTGTGATCACTAAGGTTCATTATTCCAGTTAGTATCCATATTGTTGCTTTTTGTCTGTTAAATCCTGCCCTCTCTGGACATGTGTGTGACTTGGACTCAGTAATTTAATGTCTTAAATGGTTGCTGTGTGTGTGAGATGCTTTTTAATTATACTATACAGGTTTGTTAGCTTCTGAAGCACTTATAAATATGCTAATTTTGGAAGCTTATATTGATTTAAGTATTTTAGTCTTAGTACCAGAGGTAGTAAACTTGGGGTGCTTGGTACAACTGCACTCTACTATGCCTATAAAAAGTAATAATAACCAAAATAAGCTGGGGAGTCCTGTGGTGTAGCAGCTAATATGCTAGACTGACATTATAGTGAGTTCAAACTCAAATGCTATCATGTTCAGTTTTGGACAAATGCCTTTGGTAAAGTTATGAACCCCCTTATACACTCAGCTATAGGTGAAATAGTATCACTACTGTTCTACAAGGATGGCTTATTTTTCCGATATAAAAGTAACCCTTCCGGTTCTGTAGTTTTAGGGTGGATAATCTCCCTGTGTGTTGAACCCGGGATTGAACCAGCGACCTTTAGATTTCAGTCTAAAGTGCTTGTTACACCACTTCCCTCTTTGCGTTCCTCCTCCACTTTCCTCCTTCTCTCTCTCTCTCTCTATCTCCTTTTTTTTTTTTCTCTCTCTCTCTGTGCTTCTTCCTTCGTTTCTCTTCCACCTTCTTTCCTGCTTCTGCTTCTCGTCGAGAAAAAGTCGCTGGTTCAATCCCGGGTTCAACACACAGGGAGATTATCCACCCTAAAACTACAAGCTATTTCGGCGTAATGGGGGACAGGTTCGACCCCAGTACTTGACTGGGTGGAAAAAGTGGAACTGCATTGTCTCTTGTCTGGTGTAAAGAGCATTGAACATGTAATTCTTCTGCGTCTGTCTGGTGGGGCTTTCGCTGTGTATCAACAGCTCAGTGCTGAGGAAAAACAGTTATGAGAGGATCAAGGCAGCACTATACAAAGCGTTTGCTATCGACCCTGCCACTGCCTGGGAGCAATCTGAGGCAAGAGCATTACATCCAGGCGAAACTGTGGATGTATATTTGGCCGAGCTGACGGTGTTGTTCGGTGGGCTGCCCGAGCGGGCCTTGGCGTACAAATTTCTGGCGGGGCTCCCAACCGGAGCAAAGCAGCTCCTGCGAGCGAGCTCAAACATACTCGTTGTCCCTTAAAGAACTGGTAGACCGGGCCAGGACCGTGATGAAGGACAATTCCGGTAATCACCACTGTGCAATCCACACTGAGTGATGATAGACCGTCTCAGGGGCCTAGCCCACGTAGTGGGGTCGTGTGTTATAGGTGCGATGGCCAGGGCCACATTGCGAGGAACTGCAGGCGGCGACTGACAGCTGTTCGCTGCTTCCGGTGTAATGAGACCGGACATATGGCCTGGGATTGTGTGGGAAACGGGACCGGGGTAAGGTGCCGGCGTCAACCTTTCCCCAAAGCAAAAATTAAATGAGGTGTCACCGAAGCGTGAAGAGGATCGCGGCTAGGAAGGCGTATGACAATATTGGTCGATGGCGGTACGTGAAGGGTTAACCAAAAAGTTGAGTAGCCAAATATAATTGCCAAGAAGTGTAAAATTGAAATTTCTGGGAAAAAGAATTTTTGACAATAGTCAAAACAGAAAATGGAAAGATGTCGACTGGTAATGGAGGTGACCAGGTTGGTTGCAGGTGAAGACGCAAATAGAGGAAGAAAAAAAAAAATGTTGTTTTGGGAAATGAGTGGTGTCGTGAACAATTCCCAAGCCTGAAAAAAAAGAATGAAAATTAGAAATTTGACAGTCAGGGAAGATAACCCGTGACCTGTGACTCTCACCTGATTGCAGTGACAGGGAGAAAAGGTGTTGAAAGGTGAAGGCTGTCTGACATTGATGAAACACTGCAACTAATGAGGTGAGGTAATTTTCCGAAATTACTTATCAGTGCTGAAAGGGAATTATCAATTAGCCTGGACGAAGGCCAGCCTTTCGCCTACGTAGGGTAGAAACCAGTTCCATCAAAAGTGACAGTCCAGCATATTTGGACATAAAGGGGTTGGACCCTTTCTGACGTCATGAGCCGTAAAATGAGAGAAACTGTGTTGGTAGTAGGAGAGCTATCCTCCCGTAGTCCTCACTACGAGGGTAGTGAGAGGGACGACTCTGTGAAAGTAGTGAAAAGGGGGTTGGAACCTTTCTGATGACGAGAATTGAAACAAAAACATGATGAATGTCTAATGAGTTAAAAATGATGTTATAGAGATCACCACTGCCGCAGTCAGAACCTACCCCAGAATATTTGCGATTATTATATAAACGAGCTGATTTTAGAACTCGGCAGTTGGTGGCAGAGAGGCGAAGCAGTTGGTACCAGACGAAGCCCAGGAAGGGACCAACAGATTGGAATTGTGCTTTGCGCTGCCAACTCGTATATCGCCAGTCTGTCGCTGGGACAAATTGTTGCTCAGTAAACTTAGCCCTCGTCAAACCGCCGCCTTAGACCATTGTAAGTTGGTGGCAGAGAGGCAAAGCAGTTGGTACCAGACGAAGCCGACGAAGACCAGGCAGGGACCAACAGATTGGAATTGTGCTTTGCGCTGCCATCTCATATCGCCAGTCCGCCGCTGGGACAAATTGTTGCTAAGAAAACTTAACCCTCGTCAAACCGCTGCCTTAGACCATTATAAGTCACACACTGCAGATTTTTGTCGCCATCTGTAACTTTGAAGATTATAAAACCTTTTTATTATTACCTACTGCAGAAATCGGAGTTGTATTTTTTTTGTTTTACAACATATACCCTTTGGATTTCAGTCTTCAGCTGCCAGTACACCCTCTTCCTTTCAGACGTGGTCATCAGCCTTTCTTTTAAAGAATCACAACGTGGAGCAGGGCAGGGCAGTGTATGGTCACTTTCCTGGAGGGAACTTTCGATCTGTTTTTCCTCGCTGTAGCAGAGAGCCTGGAGGGAGGCAGACAAGGTTGTGGCAAAAGGGGTACCATAATTGGTATCGTTTAAACCAGGTTGTGACCCTGAGGGGTTATATTTGGTGCCATAATCGAGGGCCGGGTACGGACCTGGTATAATTGGTGCCGTGACCGAGGATTGGACTCTGGAGTTTTGGTATAGGCGTGCACGATCGCGGAAGCGGTCTATAGGTATAATGCAACACCAAAGGATGCTGTGACTGCTGCGAGCACACCCGCCAATGCAATCCATCAGTACCGAGTGCGCATCAAGGGCATTGACGCGCGTCTGCCTGATCGGCAGGGAACAAGAGGGCCGTATGAGTTAGGGGACACCGTCTGGGTGAAGCCTCCCAATAGCCAGTGCACCACCCGTTTTTGAAGGGGACAAATCACTGGCATCATCAGTGAGCAGACCGTACTGGTCGATAGCACTCCACGCCATGTGAGGGACATCGGCCTGCCCTAAACACGAATCCGTTGGCAAGTAGTGGCAGTGGTGAATCATCCAACAACGAACTGTGGATCCGACCTATGCCCCACGTGCCTGATGATCCGACTGCGAACCCCGACGCTGATGCCAATAGTTCCGATGGCACTTCAGAGAGCTCAGATGAAGAAGTCCAGACAATCCCCCTTCGTAGGAGTGCCTACAACAAACGACCACGTCCGCCATGCCACATGTGTGATCTTGAGAACAGGGGGGGAATGTGGACATGAAAGTGAGACTAACGGCAGCTCTCGACAAAAGAGGGTTCGTTTGTGTCTGGCGTGCGGGTCAGTGATCTGATACAAAGAAAAGAAAATCCACCTTCAGCCCATTAAAGGAAAAAAGAGAGGAGGCCCCTGATCGGAATTTTTATAGGCTAAGGAAATGGATTATGGGTAAGGTGACGTATTTTTCTTTTCTTTGTATCAGATCTCTGACCTGCACGCCAGACACAAACGAACCTTCTTTTGTTGAGAGCTGCCATTAGTCTCACTTTCATGTCCACAGGTTCAAGTAACAATATTGCTCTGTCAGCTGGGGCTGTAGAATACACAGACGGCTTCTCTGCAGAGTGGTAAGACCCCTCCCCCAACAAATGTCCTGGTTATGACACTAAACAATCTGATGGTGAGGCTCCAATAATGCTGGAGCTTTGGGAAATGTGGCATCTCTTTATTGCCATCAGTCCCAGGTCTATTCTGGCCCGGAGTGGTCGCACCTGATCAGGGTCCTTTCCATAGGTTAAATAGAACTAGACTGTAATTTGAGTTTACTGGTTTTGGCATTGTGTATTTATACTAATTGGATTGTTTAAAATAGAACTGTTTTGACATTAAAACTGTGTACTTATACTGTACTGAATTGCTCAAAATAGAATTGTTTTGACCTAAACTATGTACTCATGCTTAACTGAATTATCTGAAATAAAACTGTTTTGACATTAGCTCTGTGTGTTGCCCAGTCGGCTGGGGCTGTAGAATACACTGACTGCACTTCTGCAGAGGGGTATGGTAATTAGAAGGGTTAATTTTATGTTTCTAGATTTATCAGCTTATATATATATATATATATATATATATATATATATATATATAAATCCCCCCCCCATAATTTGCTCTGTGGATTTTATTTACTTTGAACTCTTGACCAGGATTAAATTTAATATTATATTTTTGAATATTTTATTGGTTTTGCTTGGAATTGTTCCCAACTCTGGATTTACTGGATTAAATACTGTCTTATATATTGTATAAAATACATTTTTAGTTTAGACCTAAAAAAAAAAAAAAAAAAAGCTCTGCACCACTGTCTTTAACCATTGAGAAGCTAACCCATAATAGTTGTCTATAACCATATATTATTACATGATAAAATTACAATGACATCTCTGTACCAGGCAAAGTTGAGAACCATTGTTCCTGCATCATTTTATAAGTATGATTTTTGTGCTATATTTGAACCATGTACTTAAAAAATAAAATAAGAATAATTCATTTTTAGATTTAGCTTGAATTCTATTTACTTTTGTGTGTTTTTGGTTTAACTGAATCCTAATTGATTTCAGAACTCTTTAGTGTGTTTGACTGCCAAAGGTTGGTGTTATATCTTTGATGTGAAAGCAGAACCAAATGAGGTATGTATATATTTATGAAAGCCTTTTTACTAATGCTTGAAATAATATATTTTGGCAAAAAATTGATCTTTCAGTTTATTTTTCTGATTTAGCATTCTTATCTTCATAAACTTTGAAGTTTAATTCTAAAAATATTTGAAAAATCATAGAATAATTAACTTCTTGGGAAAGATTACAATCATAAGAATTTTGTTCCCTTTTTTTTTTTTTTTTTTTTTTTTTGTTTTTTTTAAATAACAATATAAGGAGATAATAGCCAGATTTTAAGTTAGACTTTTAATTTAAAAAAATTTTTTTTAACAAGTCTATGACCCCATATATTAGCTTGCAGCAAATATTCCTTTGAATAAAATTTGTATATTTTAATTTCATTTTTCTTAGATTTTCTGGTATAGAAGGTTCTAATAGGTTGATCTGTTCATCATAAAAAAAATTTTTGTTAGCTTTGTTTTTAGGTAATTCATGAGGAATTCTGATCATTATTGTAGCCACTTGTTTCTGAGAGTGAAGATGACAGCCATACTTCCTTGCGACCAACTTTTACAGAGTATCTGCCAGCTAACAGCAAGCTGATGCTCCTAGCTGATGTAGGCAAGTAAATTTTTTCTTTGGAAAGTCTTTAAAAAAAAAAAACTTTCAAAATCTAAAAAAATAATTAAAACAATTTTATTCTTCCCATTATTTTTAGATAAATATGAACCTTAAAATGCTGTAAAATATCTATTCACCTGTATGTGTGGGACACACACATACTGCTTGTAAAGATCTCTCCAATTAGTAATTACAGTAATGGGACTAATTAATGCAGGCAGTTAAATTTTAAGGGTATGAAAAAAAATTTGGGAGGATATTGAATAAAGTAATTCTTTTTAATTAGAGGTAAGGAAAAAATTTAATTTTGTATTGGATAGAATTGAGGTTTAGTCAATGATATATAAGTAGCTAGTATATGGATTTATCCATTCATGACAATATAGGCAGGATGTGACACAGTCAATTTTTTTTATTCGAAGTGGAGTACATAGGTTTGTATTTAGTTGTCTTTCTCCTATACTGATTACTTTATAAAGGCTAAAGGTGTTGTATACTCGCATAATAAATATGCTTATACACACATATACATGTTCATGCAGTGACAAAGACACACAAAGGAAGGAAGACGCAGGAAGACTTCTTTACAACAATATATACCTCTCACTTTATTGCAAGGGTTCGAAAGGTTTGTTCAAGGGTTGCATGTGAGAGGGAGGTGGAGACCGAACATAAACTGTAATTTCTTGACCCCACTGTTATGACCGTCACGTTGTCTTTCTTGTTCTTTAGTGCTGTTCAACCGGAGGCCTAGGGCCCACTGCTGGATGCTGGCTTTCTTTATTGCATCTTATCAGCATCTTCTCTGGACCCCAAACTCCATCGAGGTTTCCGAGGGCCCCCTCGGTCGGGTGTGGCTTTCCCTACCACATCTGGTCTCTAGCTGTCTGGAATTCTACTGGCAACTGCTTCTTGGACTCGAACTCAACTGAGTTAAATAATAATTCAACGCCCACACGATCGCCCACTGGATCTTTGAAATCGAATGTTTAATCGTCATCAAGCGGAAATAACTGTCATGCAGTTCAGAGGTCACTCTCTTCCAGTGCATCAGTCTGTATTGGCACAATGGGACCTTCACCTTGTTCCATTATAAGCCTTAATCCACCCACGCGATCTCTTTCAATTACTGGCCATTGGAATGTGTCACTTCCTTCCGGTGCATCACCTTGGAATAGCATTTTTTGGGGGCGGGGTCGAAGGTCAAAACATAACAAAGGACTTGGTCTAGCTTTACTATTTACATATAACTATATGGGAGAAACAGATGGATTCTTTCCCAAGACTATTAGAGCAGAGACATAAACAGCTTTGTTCAAGACTTGAAGTTAGATTGCTTGATCCTATATTTTGCCTTTTTAAGGATCAGGTAATATTTTGGATAAAACTTAGTGTAATAATAATATATAACTAAAAATGATGAAAAATATTTATCCCATTTTGTTAATGCATAGAAGTTTTAAACCTAGTTAAAATACAACTCGCTCTCTCTCTCATATAAAAAGTGTGGTAATGCAAGGGAGGGGAGAGAGAGAAAAATGAAGAGGAAAAGCTGTCTTGATGAAAGAACAATATCATACTTTTCTCCTCGAGTTAAAGCATTTTTTTTTCTTGATTGCAGATGGTGATGGTCGCACTGAAGTAGTCGTAGGTTATTCAGATCGAACTGTCCGACTTTTCCGGTGGGAAGATGTTCCCGAGTTGTCTGAAGAATCTCCTGGTCACTTGACTCAAATAGAAAAGTGGCAGCTGAATGGGCAGGTCAGTATCATTTAACTGGCAATGATATGTTGTGTAGTTAACTACCAGACAAAATATGACAACTTCTCATAAGTACTAAATTATCTAATCTCAATATTCTGGGATCATGAAAAGAGGATATGTAGGAATGTTCATGATCAGTGGGTCAAGAATGTTGCAAGTCCATAAAATCTCTTATTTACCATTTTATATAATTAAGTCCTGACTGTTTTCTGCAAATAGCTCTTATGGCTAACAAGCACCTAATCCTCTTTGTCTTAAAGTGCTAGAAGGCAGTATTGAGAAAAACAAATGTTTGACTTTAAGGCACTAAGTTTTGGTTACTGAAAGCCTGAAATTAAAATCCCCCTCCTGACGAGTATATTAGTTGATGTATCCCTGCCTCAACTAAGACAAATGAATATCCCCCTTGGTAAATCCCCAACAGATGTTGAACTCTGTAGTGGGTGGGTGGAATTCAGAACCAAACAATGAAGCAAAACATCACCTGCTTATCCCAGCCAAACCCTGAACCTTATCCTAATCCTATAGTCTGTCTGTCCGATGAAGCAAAGCCATCTAACTTTTTGTCTTGCACTCTATTAATTCAAACTACTTGCTTACAAATCATGTATACCAAAAAATCTGGCATTAAATAATCCAGAAGGGTTTATAACATTAAACAAAATAACCAAACCAGACCTTTTATAGTAATGGCTTGTTACCACAGCAACAGAATTTTTCATTAGTGTAGTGAGATCAAATATATACAAGTTTTTACCCTGCCTTATTCTTACAAGTTCCATATCTTATATACTTTTACAATTGAAATATATTGTGATACTGCTTTACATATTTGTTGAGATTTTACAAATTAGAGGTGTTTTAGAGTTAAATTTTAATCTTTCACACACATACACACACACACTTGTACAAACTTTTGGGACAATTTGAATGACATTAGGAAAAACAATGCAATCATTACATCACAAAGAAATGAATATGCTTTTGCAATGTGGAGGTAAAATAACATTGTAAAGTCAGAAAGCTGTGCAGAAATCAAGTGTTGATATTTTACCTTTTTTGTTTCTTGGTCAAAGTTTTCAGTTTAAAAGAAAAGTTGTTCAAACTATATAGAATGTTATCTTGAAGTTTCCAACTGAAATTGATGTGATCTAATCAGTTAATTCAAATATAACTATATTAAATTAACATTTCATTATAGAACTCTTGCACACCAACTTTGTACTTGAATCTCATTTATATTGATGGAAACACGGGATTACATAATGAGACTGCATTTAGTATTGTTGAGATGCAATACCTTAATTTTGATTGTATATATTCAAAACATGGAGTCAGATAAAGAATTTCTAAAACCTTGATTATTTTTTTTCCAAGATTGGTTCTATCACTGTGAATATGTCTGCTGAGAATAAACCAGAATTGTTGGTGGCCCAACCTGGAAGTACATATGCTCGTCTACAACTCCCATATGAAAATAATACAGCTGTTGGAGTCGAAAGGTTTTTACTTATTTATTTTATTATAATACAAAATTTATCAGTTTGTATGTTACATTATAAAACTTGATACTTGCTCTACTTCATGTATATTAATACTTGCTCTACTTCATGTATATTAAATTTGGTTAATTCATATAAAAAAGTAAAATAACTGCTTAGAAATAAGTATGCAATGTATATCTATACTCTTAAAATCCTGAATGTAAAGGAGTTGTAAAAAGCCATGAACTTTCCTTATGTACATTAGATGAAGTCAAAACCAACTTAAGACTAAAATATCATGGAAATCTGAAGAATACAAATAAACAAAACAAAACCCCCCAAAATGGAGAAACAAGATACAAATACATATATATAATGACTTTTTTTTACACCCACAAAATTCCTAAAGAAATTAAAATTAGATACTAAAAAATAAATGTAGAACCTTATATCCCAAATCTCTTAAGATGCTACAAATTTCAGAGGTTTAGGCACCACCAGGACCAATGTACATAACCGCCAGTATGCAGAAGATGCAGAGAATATGACGCATAATGACTGCCAAAAAGACTACAAATGTGTTAACTGCCAAGGAAACCATGGCGCTGGTTTTAGAAATTGTGAATTATGGAAGAAAGAAAAAGAAATTACCAAACTAAAACATATTCAAAATATCACCTAGCAAGAAGGATGGTAGAGACTATAAAATATCCGAAGTGACAAAAAAATATCTCAACAACCAAAAAAACGAACCTGTTATGTGTGAAACGTGCGCAACCATAAAACCTGAGGTGGTTGCCCAGCTTGTAAACGAAATGAGAGCGCAGATCCAGGAGATGAAAACTATCATAGAATCAGTTACTGAAAAACTCTCCAAAGACCCAAACACCAGAGTTGCAACACGTCAAGAGAGACGGGCAAAGCCAAACAGGAAGAGCTCGTGGACCCTCTCTTCTAAGGTGATTTCTATCACTGAGCCACTAAAGATACCCCCCCTGGACGAGCAGGGACATGGTACAAAACGGTGGGGGGCGGGAATAGGTCCAGCTCAAGAACAAGGACTACTCCAAGAAAGAATAGATTTGAGCCCATGGAAACAGGCTTCCATTTGCCAAATTGGGAAAATACAGATGAACACCAAAATGAAAAACCAGGAAGCACATTCAAAATGCCCTCAAGAACAATCACGTATACGAATCAAACACTGCAATGCTCAGGGATCAACAAAACCCCTATGAAGAACCTATAGGATAGAAAGTATGGATTGTGATACAGACCACGTCATTGCCAGCCTTAATCTTGAAGACGTATTAAATAACTATTATATTTGAAACTAACTGTGGGCCAACTTATAAGCTCAATCGCCTTTTTAAATGTTAATCTCTTGCATATCACACCCAGTTGGCTGGAGCTGTAGAATACGCTGACTGTACTTCTGCAGAGAGGTAACCCCCTCCCAATGAGGCTACCTGTTGGCCGTGGGTGGCGACCCATAATGCTTAAGGACAGGATCCTGGTGACCGAGTCCTTGATCGGATAACCAAAGGTCATGTGACTTGCAACACTCCACTTTGGCTCTTACTGGGCTAGATGGGTGGTCGAAAAGGCCTGGTCATGTCAGTCCTCTTTCAGATTTTTGCAAAAAATCTGAATTAGAGGGCGATGGCTGTAGGGTCAATCATGCTGAAGAAAGACTAAACTCCTTTCTGTCCCTGGATGAGTAATTATCTTGGGAATGAAAACCCAGGGACAAAACTAAATTGTCTACCACCAGCATGAGTATATTGACTATGTAATCCTGATGTTACTAGGCAAATGGGTTTTCCCCAGGCACATCCCCATGTGGGACTCTGTGGTGGGAGGGAGCATAGTCAACTCGGTCTTTCTTTATGGCTTATGAAAATATAACCCAAGCAAAAACCAAAAATAAAAAGACCACTCTCAGAATCAGAAAGTGAACATGAAACTGATGAAAACTTCTATCAATTCATTGTACTTGAATCAATAGAAGAAACCCCAATCACCAAACTATCCCCATTCCTAATTCAAAAAAACAATAGAAACACACTGTAAACCAATCGATATCAAAAAAGGTATGAACAATACCATTCAAACAACATATCAAAAACAATCAGAAAAAATACTAAAATGAAAACAATTTGGAAAACTAAACAAAAAATACCCTTGCCCAACCCTAAACTTCTCGAAAAGAATTATAAAATCCCCAGACCTCGCATCATGTTCCTTTTGAAGAAATGACTACATCTTAAACCACGAAATGTAACAGATGTGAGGAGAATCTCCATATGCAAAGAAATAAAAACCATAGACACATACATACTAACATTTAATAAACCCACAACTCCAACCGGCATTAGAATAGGTTACATAAATACAAAAATAGAAACTTAGATGCCAAAAATATGGACATCCTAAAGATAAATGCACTAGACCGTTAAAATGTGGAAATTCAAATCACGCTGAATTAGAATGTAAAAATCCCTTTAACTGCATCAACTGCACAGGAAAACACCCTGCGTATTCATGAGAATGTGAAATGTAGGAAAAAAGAATTACAGAAATAAAATACACCAGAAATATCTTGTTCCCCAAGGCCAGAAAAATAGAACAAACACAAGAATGACCCAGTTTTGCATATGTAACTAAAAAAGAAGATACAAAACCAAAACAAGAACTAAACAAACTGATTAATGAATTAAAAAAATCTAATAGAAATACTAAAAATGATCACAAAAACTATCAAGGAACACATTTCAACAGCTCCAGACGAATATGAGACATACAACCAAAATCAGGAAAATAAACCCTAAGCAAAGAAAAGGAAAAATCCAAACTAAACAAAAAGACACTAATAAATGAACCAATCCCATTATCCAACAGATTCAGCCCAATGGATATAGATCCTGATGAAACAACCACCCACATCAAAACAGACACCGTAAAACTCTAAAAGAGACTTCATAAAATAAATACCAAAGACAACCTAACAGAAAATGAAACAACAAATCCTACCCCCAAAAACTAAAACACAAGCTACAAAAAGTAGATATAGATCAACTTAAAGAAATTAAAAACCAACTCCAAATCCACCTATAGAAACTAAAAACAAATTTAAAGTGGAAATTGAAATGGACTCAATACCCACAATCAAAAAGCCCAGGGAACTTAAACAAAAAGCACAGGCCCCCATTGGCCAGGCTGGAAGAGTACATACAAATACAGAAGTGATCAGTGAAAGACCAGGAGGCAGATTTAAACTGCCCCCAGCCAAATTGATGCAGTCTCTTCACTATCAAGAGCCAAGTCACCTATGGGAATAAATAAACAGTCCAATCCCTACAAAGATCATATGATATTGAAAGTATGGACGGTGACAAAGACTGCGTAGTTACCAGTCTCGATCTGGAAGGTATAACAAATAACTACAAGACTTGAAACTATTTAGCTGTGTGCAAATTAATGAGCTCGATCCCTTTTTAAATGTTACTTACAAACCATCCACTTTAAAAGTTAAAAACGAAATTACTGACAAACTAATTTCTTGCATAGCAGTATTCAAGACTGTTTGACTGTGTGCAAACAGATAATTAAAGGTGACTAGAATGATTTGTATTGGATGAGATACTTGAAATCATTTGGCTATGAAGAAAAATAAGCTTGAGCTTGTTGAAAAATATTAATAGCAGAATGTTTACAAATTATATGTATTCGCTTACAAGTCATCTGTATAACTATGTGCAGGCGGATTATTGATGTTGTGTAGCAGTGATGCTTGCAGCCATTAGTTTGTGTGCAGGTAGATGGGCTCTGGCTCATTTGGAATATTATCTACTAAATATTTATAAATCTTAGGTTTAATATGTGTATAGACAAAGTTTGGCATTGTGTGGCCTGCAAGGGTTCTTGTGCCATAAAATCAACCAAACCTGAGAATACTTTGAGTCTTCCAAAAAACCTCACCTTTTCACTGAAATCTGACCAAATCAACTTTTTCACCAATATCAGGCCAAATAGAATCAAGAACTATAAAGAAAATGCCATTAAACAAAACTCAGACTCCTAAAATCTCTTAAGTCATTTGGTTTTCTGTATATTAAGTAGTTCCTGGGTGATATAAATATGGAGTGACTGTTTCAAAGTAAATATTTCAAAACTACAATTGTCAGTTTTTATTTCAGTGACTAAGAATATTTTGAATGTCTTTCAGTAGGCAGGATGTCCTGTATGAATCATTGGGAACATCTCATACTGGAAATAGTAATGTTTATACAGAAATGCTTGGTGGAATTTGCCCCTCAAAGTTTGGCGAAGTATCAAAAGGCACATATTTTGCTCTTTGTACACTAGATGGTAGGTAATACATTTTGTCTCTTTAAATAATTGTTTTATTTTTCCTGTTAATCCATATTTATTCTATAATCTCAAAATAAGATTTGATTAAGACTGAATATTTTAAACTTTAAAAGTAAACCTGTTAGGGCTTTGAATATGCTGATTGTTTCCCCCTGCAGAGGTGGCAAGACTCCCCTAAAAAGGGGCTGTCTTAGGTATAACATCAAACTGCATCTGATGGTGAGGCTGCAGTTTTGGAATTCTGGGGAATATAAATAATGCTTTCATGGTCATTACCTCCATGTCTCCTCTGACCCGGGGTGGAAAGACCTGTTTAGGTCTCATAGGTCTGTTTAGAAATGATTTACATTCAATAAGACTGCCAAAAAAACAATTGTCCATACATTTTGAACAGCAGTTTATAGTGAAATACACCCTCCAAACTTGCTAGATCTAGTACCATTTGACTCTTGTCCCTCCCCCCCCCTTTAAACTGAATTCACTTCAAGAGTACATGGAGGACACTTAAAAAAAAAAACAAAAAAAAAAAACAGTGCAGCTTTACATATCAAGAGTTTCTGAGATACTTTGACCAATCAATAGAAAAATCACTTGAATAATTGTACTGAATATCAATGGGACAATTTTGAAAAAAGATTAATTTTTCATTTATTACTCATTTCTGTTTTGGTAAATACGGCTTCAATCTATCTGAATACAGATTTATCAAATCTATATGTAAATTTAACTATTATGGGATATAATTTTGTTTTGTACTTATGTCTTTTAATCAAATGTATTTGAAACCTGTTTCTCACTCAAGGAAGTAAGAAAAATGGTTATTTGGATAAATTAGATTTTAGCTATATAAACTCTTTATGTTCATACCATTTTAGTTATCCATGTTCTTTATGCCTATCAAGATTATTTCATTCTAAACAAATTTTACACCCTTCCACATTATCAGTGCACTATTTTTTATTTTTTTAATTTTTTATGAGTTGACAAAATAATGGAATCTTAATTTGAAATTTTTTTTTTTATTGTAGGTTCTTTGATGCTTGTTGACAAAAGTTTATTACTCTGGAGTTTGCAAGTGGATCATCAGTTGTTTTCTTTGAGCAAACTTGATGTCACTGTAAGTTTATTTTTATTATTATATAACCATGAATAGTTTTATCTTTAAAAGCTATAAAATTGGTTATTGAGGTTTTAATTTTCTAAGTTTTGTAAATGCAAAATTTGTCACTAAATCTATAAAAAGCCTTAATTTATTCTTTTCATGCATTTAGGGTGATGGAACTGAAGAAGTTGTGTGTTGTTCTTGGGATGGCCAGACTTACATTGTAAATCATGCTTGTGAAGCTGTACGTTTTCAATTTGAAGAAAATGTAGCTGCTTTTACTGTTGGTAAGTTTTTATCATTGACAATGTTGACAGGTTAGAAGTTGATTGAACTATTGGATAAGATTCTGTTATATTTTTGAAATTCCATTTGTATCTTACTCTTACATGTTCTAGTCATCTTAGAATTCTTTTTCTCTTCAAGATCAGTGTTCACACTATATGCATGCACGTATATATCTGTATCGTAAAATAATAGTAAAAACTAAAAATAACACTTTTTATATAGTTAATATTTATCATCTCAATATATGATAAATATTAACTATGTAAAGTGTCTTCCTATAACTAGTCTCATGAATATTAATAGGCAGTAAAATAGTGAAGCAGAAATTATTTTTCTGCTTAAAGATTTTTCTTTAAATATTTTACTGGTTGTCATGTAAGCAGCTCACCACAACTGAAAACAGAACCAACTTGGCGCTCCTCCTTGACTAGGTTTGAGGATGAGTTACCCATACTTAAAGTTAAAATTTGGTAAGATGTTTGCAGGGTGTAGAAGGATGCCATAGAGAGTAAGCAAAACTTCCAGCCACAGCAATTAAAGGATGTTTGGTTTCTCAACATTAAGTAGGTTGATAGAAAACCTCTAAACATACCTAAAATGGTTGACGGTTAAAGCCTCAGAACTTTATCCTGCTCTGCCTTATCACAAAGGGAGAGAAATAAAATCACTTATCAAGGCAGTACCTCTTTATGTACTTTCTTCCTTCTATAGGGCTCTAAAACTAATGTTTCTGTGAGACATCAGAGGTTTTGCTCCTGATGACACCACCACTCAGATGGGTCACTGAACCAGACTATCAGTATCTTGATGCCAGCTATGTATTGTTCAGAAATGCAATATTAGTAAGAACCATGTATGATTTTGAGATTGCTAAGTTTTGAATGTCTGATTTTTATGTCTAAGCTGTGTGTGTCTCTTTAGGAGATGCACTTTCTTTCCAGTGACCTTGAGAATGTACTGTCAAGGGGCTTTGAGTGCTTTTCTACATGTTTCAATGGTCACTTAAGGAGTGCATCCTGGCTGTTACACACAACTTTGATTGTGATGTGTTTCCTTGGTTTTGTGCATCCAGCAGGCAAACTTTGTGCTGGATTTCATAAGAGACAAGGTTCTTTGTTTCATAGGGGTTCGTGTGCCCATAGGAATTCTGACTTTTTTCAGTGTATCTATCCCTTTGTGAGGTCAAGAGGGATTATTTTAGTGGATGATTGGAAAACTGTTCCTTAATCGACAAGGGATTGGGGAGCTAAACTGGCTGCTAACATTATTCAGGATGCAAAATATTTCCAAGAATTTGTCAAGCAACTTGATTTTTTTTTTTTTTTTTTTTTTTTTTTTTTTTTTTAAATTTTGAAATGAGCACCCTAGGAGGGTAGCATGGTAGAAGGGACAAGCCATCTTTATAGCTACATCAACTGAGTATGCTGGTATATTTACTCAACCCCTTTGCATGAGCAGAATGTGACACAAGGTCAATTTTTAGCAATTTAACTGATTTGAAATCAGTTTTTCTCCTAGACTGGTGGCCCTACCAAAGTTAAAAGCCCAGTTTACCCTGCCTTAGCTGCCAAGAGAATAATTGGATTCCCACCTTTCCCAAGGGTATTAGCCCAATGTGAAATGCAAACAGCCCTGTCCAGGACTTGAGCTCTTGTTGCCATGTCCATTACTTACTATTATAACCATGACATCAAAAATGCCTCTTATATTGACTAATTATTAGGTGAGTCAACCTAGATATTGTAGGAGGAGGTTCCAAGTTTTCATAGTGTAATTCTGCTCAAACTTGTCTGGGTCATGAGTTTAGACAAGTCTAAGACTGAGATTGTTGGCTTCTGAAAATTCGTCCTTGTTCGATGAGGATTGGGAATAGATGCTTGGACGAACTAAAACTAAATTTCAGTCCTCTGCTACTAATTATAGCAGACTATTCAATCTAGATAGACTAGCTGCACAAAGAACATTTGAATACAGTAGAAATTGCTGTTACATCAGATGATATAAATTAACTTGGCTAAAGCAAATCTGGTCTTACTTAAAGATCAAGCTCTGAGTAATAGCCATGTTTAAAAGGTGATGAACATTGCTGTCATTATGACTGAAGAATTCTGGAATGCTTCCTGACAATCTAGTGCAAGGTGAATGATGATTGACTACAAATGAAGACATTTGCAAGAAATTTCATTATTTCTACTGAATTCAATTTCACAATAAGTTAGGATGAAAGTGTAAATTGAAAATTTAGTTAAAATATTTTAATCTAATGGCTTTTCAAGAATGTGTTTTTTTTTTTTTTTTTTTTTTTTTTTTTTTTAAATCCATTTTAAACTCAATGGAAAGTAAATTTTTATGATTTAAGAATATTACATAAAAATTTTCATTAAAAATGAATAAAATTCTAAAACTGAAAGAAATGAATTATTTCATGCTGTGCTATGTCAGGGTTCTTTTTGAAAAGAGAATACATTGTGAATTCAACTACATTCTTAAAAACTGGGGAAAAATCAGTTACAAAGGAATGAAGTGTATTTAGTCTGTTCCTTTTGAAATGATTGTCAATGTTTAGAATTGGTGATATTTTTTCTTTTTGGAGACTTTGAATGTGACTACCTTTTATAGACAGTCTACTAACTGGATGCCTTCATGACAAAATAATAAGCTCTGTCATTTAAGTTTTTTTGTCCCCAAAGAGGACTGTTATTTAATATACACACACAATCATGTGGTTGTATATTCTGGATAGAATTCAATAGTGTTGATTTTTCTGTTAGATCTTAAGTGTGTCTTTGTTTTGTTTTTTAGCTTTTCATTTCTAAAAGATTTTTTGTTATATTCACAACTTGCTTAAGGATAACCCATCTAAAGTAATCTAATGTCATTTTCTAGTTTCAATGATAAATAAAAAGGTATTTGAGAATACCTGATAATTGTTCAATTAAAAAGATTTCTTTGACAAAATATAACTGTCATTGACATAGTAATGATTTTTGTTTGGTTTGCATGTATTTTTAACCTATACCAAAAGGCTTATGATATATAATAAAGTATCTTTTTTGCCCAATATAATGATACAAAGTCAAAATTGATTTGTCTGTTAACTTGGAGTATTCTTTATTTCTTTAAAAGGATTATATGCTACCAATCCGAAGAAGAATGTGCCTTGCTTTGTTTATGCCACTTTTAACAATCGTATCTACATCTATCACAATATCCGATTACCTCAAGTAGCAGCCACTAACCTCATTGAAGTCATGTCCAAGTTTCCACAAACAAAAGAAATTTTACAGAAGTTGAATACTGATCGTAAGTGAGAGAATGTTTACTTTTTATTGCCTTAATGTTGAAATGTGTCCAGTCTTTGAGTTTTTAATATTGGATTTTCATGAAATACTTTTTAAAATATTTCTGAATTCTTTTGTGTGAAACATGAAGGCTAAGTTTTAAAGAATAGTGTTAAGCAAAATTTTTTCTCGTCTCTTTCCATCTCCCATTTGTAAATAAACACTAAAATAAATATGAATATAAATCTTGGTTTTCTAAATATGTGAAATAAATGAGATTAAATATCTATGTAATATTCAAGTGACTGCTATCATCTAAATTTATTTTTTACTAATTGCTCATAGGTATTTTATTCAGAATTACATAATTCTATTTGCTTTTATTATCAATGATTTTTTTTTTTTTTTCTTTTCCAGCTAAAAATACAAGCCAACTTCAGCAAGTCTATCATTATTGTTTATATGGGTTAAAAAAATCTTGACCTATGTTAACTGAATCTTGTTCATTGATTCTTTGGTGTCTGTTATTCATTGAAATATAAATTATTTTTGATAAGACTGTAGATTTAAAATTAAAGTTATCTGAAGGAAAATCGGTTCACCCACTTCTTTTTTTTTTTTTTTTTTTTTTATCCTGGCTGATTCTAAAAATCATACTTCTATTAATTCATACATTTGGAGAAATGTCCCACCCACTTATTTAAAAGAAAAAAAAGTTGGCTGGTTTAAATGATTGTTAGTTATGAGTTATTAACTACAGAGCAACAAGTTTGAAACAGGCTAGATTGAAATTATCTCATGTCCAGCCATTCATAGAATATGAGCAAATATGAAGTGTGCAGCCAACCACTTATGATTTAAAAAAAAAAATTTTCATCAGCCATATTGTCTTTTGTGATGTTTGCCCTAAATGGTAAACATGGGGTCCAGTTTAAACAGCAGAGACCAAAAAAGAGCAGCAGCAGAACTTTGGGGAATTATCTCAGATTTTCTGATTTTTGTTGTTGACTAGTTTCACCTTGAGCTATCTTTTATTGACTCCTTATGTGATATACATTAATTTGTAGCAAAAAAAAAACTAAACTTTTAGGATGTTTAATGGGTTTATAATTCAAAGAAAATTGAAAATTACAGCTGAAAATAAAGATTTGATACCTGTTTTATCCACAAAAAAACTAGTTATACTATTATGGAAGAGTTTAGACTGTAAATTTTTTTGTATACTATTTATTTCATCTCATTCAGTATCTAAAAGATTTACTCTAAATGTTGAATAATGTCTTCTAATTAAAATGAAGCTGAATATTGTCATTGGTTTTCTCCACTAAACTAATGCTGATGCCATCTTTTGTATTTCCTTTATTCCTTTTAAGGCAGAACTATACTGTCAAAAACATTCACTTATTGTAGCTCTTTTTGAACTTTCCAAAAAGTAGCATTTTCAGTATTCCATATATTTTGAGCATTCTTTCTCTCTAATGAGATATATTCTTGATATATTCTTCATCCTTCAGGTATGTTTTATCTTAAAGACAAGATATACCTTCCACTTGACAAAGGCTGCAGAATTTATCATGACTATAGTTCAAAATATATGTAATAACCATGGTTGTTTGTTTAACCTTCAATGTAAACTCAGTTTTGAAATAATTTTGAAGTTTCATTGTTCTTTTTACCACGGTTCTATTAAATTTTTTCTTTCGGTTCGCTTAAATATTTTTTTTTTTTTTTTGTGGAGCTGCTTAATTTTCGAGTCTGCTTTGCTGTCAAATCTAATCTATAATTACAGAAAGATATCCGAATTTGTTTTATGAAACCTTTTTGAAATAGTTTTTATCATCACTTTGATATTAGTTATTTTGTGTAATATTGAACAGTCACTATAATTGTATAAATTAGCTATCTTGCAGATTCTATATTAGAAAAAGGTTAATGATTAGAGCAGTCTATAGTCTTGAAAAAGTTTGGTTTAGTAAAAACTACATTTTTTTTAAATTTAATATTCACACATTCTTTTGGATCTCATTAATAAATGGACCCCCAGTGCTCAAAAACGACTTTCTTTCATCAGTTACTCATATTTTAGAATATTAATGTTCATGGTGGAACTCCATTCCTGTGTGTGACGAGTTTCAAGTTACTTTGATAGTTCCTTTTAGTTCCTAGTAAAAAAAAAAAATTTAAAAAAATCAATGTCACCACCATTGTCCATAACTAAGTATACTGAAGTTGAAAGTGACTTTCATCTCTACAAATTGCCTTGAATGAATGGCACAAATAAATGAAAGATGGGACAGTTCAGATCTTGTCACATTTTAGAATTTATTTTTCTATGTTCAATAATTTTTATTCATCTCTTGAGTTTATAAATCTTGCAGCCATTTGTCCAAATAAAAATGTAATTTTATATATATATATATATATATATATATATATATATATATATATATATATTATTTTTTAAAATTTTTTTTTATACACAAGAATAAAAAGCTTTATCTAGTGATAGTTTATCTGCTGAAAGTTTTAACATTTGTAATATACTGTGGTATCTAATTAGTGAATTGTAAATCCTCCCCCACTTCCAAAAAACTCCACTTCTCTTACCTTTTCAATTGCAAAGACTTATCCTTTTTTGTGATTGATTACAAATGATTTTTATTAAAGTCATAGCAGTTCAGTATGATATAATCCTTTATATTTAAAGAATGAAAATCACTCAAAGAAAATATTCACTTAACTATAAATTTAACTAACAAAAAACGGATTTACTATTCCACTCTGTCTCATTGAAATTCTGTGAAATTTACCTGCAAATGTAGCAACTATTAAGAACTGTGTGGTTGGTGGGGGGGGTTGTCACTTGACAGGTTTTAATGTCTTTGAAACTTTAAGGCAGCGTTTGCTGTTAGGATACAAAACTTTTTTCTTCGAAACTTACATTTTCCTTTGTTTCTTTCAAAAGTAATTATGAATAAATTTCATTTTAAATAAAATTTCTTGAATGAGTTTTATTTATCCATAAATTCTTGATTTCATGTATTACTAGCTTAAAATTTCATCCATATCACAAATATGGGTGAGATTTTAAGCTAGTCATTTAATTTTGCATTAAATTTTAATGCAATATTAAAAACAAACTGGACATTTAGTCTCGGGACTGTTCCTTGTCTGCAAATAGTCATTACTTGTATACTTTGAGTTTTGGTTACTGGGAAAAAGTTTGGTGTGTATATTAAAACTTTAGTTTTGCACTAAAGACTTTTCTGATAGTTTTAATTTATATAACCAAACCAAATCTTGTGTTCACCCAACTATTTTAGGGTTCCTTGCATGCTGTAGTAACTCTTGCCTCCTTTACATGATGGATCAGAACTGGAACAACTTCAAAGGAATGATCAAATCCAATAAGGTTTTCACTTATGTACAAAGAAGGAATCAATTTACAAAGTTCTTCTTTGGTTATGCAGAACACCTTCTCCTTATGTTACTCCAACCAACTCCGAGCCTTTTTTTTTCAGTTTGAGGACATCAGACAATACACTTGCACCTGCCTTATTTAAAAGGCCAATGTTTTTTCTAGAAAAAGTTCCACCTACTTTGACCAGTCATGAAGATTTTTACACTTTTTTCTTTCTCTCTCTCTCTCTCTCTCTCTTATTTTTGGAATGAAAAGTTAGAATTCTTAGTGTTCTCTGATCATTGGTCACACAAAAACTTACCCCCCCATATTTGTGTAGTTAATTCATTTAAATTTGTTTTGTTTCTCCAAATAAAGTAACATAATTGCTACTGCTTACAATGAAAGATTGATTTTTTTTTTTTTTTTTTTTTTTTTTTTTTTTTTTTTTTTTTATAATCTTGATCCTGTGTGTGGTTATGGTCTATTTAATATGGTGTGTTTTTAGGTATTCAAAACACTAAAAAATTTAACTACATCCCTATACTAACAATTTTTAGACTCCAAAAATTCACCAGCCCAGGAAAAAAAAATCTGAATACATAGAAACTTCAGATCCTAGTGACCTCAAATTTAAACTCATGCCCTACAAACACTCAGCAAAGGAATACATTTTACTACAACCATTTCTCAACAAGATAAAAAGCTGCATTAGAGATGACCTCCACTTTTTAAATTCCATATCACAAAAAATTGGTCCAACACCCTCATGGTTACATTTGATGTGATATGAGTGAGGAAAACCAGCTCTCTCATTTTGGATAGAAAAATACCTAGAAACATGATGCCCAAGATTTAACAAAATTTATCACAGATGGTATAGAATTAATCTTGAATAACTCGGTGCAATAACATAAATTACATCCAGACCCTAGGAACACCATATGTCATCCTAACCTTAGCATATTTAGAAGAAAATCTATATGAAATCATAGGTAAAAAAAAAAAATTTATAAGGCCATGGGAAAGATGCTTGGATGATTTTCATATTCTGGAAATGCCTATGGGTTGACATTAATAAATTACACAACTTAGTCCAAAACCTACACCCCAAAATAGAATTCACTATAGAACACAGCTTTAAAGAACTATCATTTTCAGATCTCATTAAAAACTGACATTTACCACAAACACCCAACAAGTCACCATCCCAAAAACTGCATAAAATTCTCGCTTACACTCTAGCATGCATTTTTTAAAAAAAAGAAAATACACCATAGTCACTTAGAAAAACTTGCCTGAAAGAATTGCTGGTAACCCTCAAGCAGGGAGGATACCCAACAACCCTAATAAATAAGGCATTCAAATTAGCAGAATAAATACCCTTTAAAAAAAAACTACAACCCCCCCCCCCAGAAAGAAAACATTGCAACAGAGAACCCTTAGTATACATCTCAACTTAAAATAAAAATAACTCGGAATTATTCAGAAATAAATCTTGCAGAATTTATGACTAATCAAAGAAATACTAGATAAAACAAATCATTAAAGACCAGAGATGGACCCCCCCCCCTCCAAAAAAAACCCACCTACATTTGGGGAACACACAAGTCACAAAACATCAGAATAAAAGAAGTGGAGTACGTAATATAATCATAGAAGGAAAATCCTGTCTTAAATCCAAAAATGACCTTAAAAAACCCTAATCTATTATCGAATGTAGCAAATGTATTATTAAAAAAAAAAATGTAGAGTCTACACAAGCTCTTAATACCAGAATATCCCTACACAAAAGTAACATTAAGTTATCAGAAAACTGTTTCAAAATGTGAATACAGCAATGGAATGTTTGAGATAATGCCAATATATAAAACTCACAATTACACATTACTCCAAATAAAGGAACTTAACTATACATACACACATTCTGAATTCAGATTTTTCTATTTTTTTTCATGATTACATTGCTTTATTTGATATTGAAATAATTTAAAGAATCTTTAACACAAATAGATGTGAGTTTGTGTTTTTTTTTTTTTTTTTTTTTCCAACAAATCAAATGGTCTCTTAATCTTTATAAAGGAAATTAATAAGTTTACAGCAAATTTTTTTCTCAAACATAACTAGAATATAAATTTTTGAATTTTAAAGCAGAACGTGACTTATGATCAGACTAGTCAAACTTTAAAAAATGATTTCCCTGGTTGAATCATTTCTATGTCCAGATAAACAAGGGACACTTGAGGATACAGCACCTGAAATGTATTTCAACTAACAACAATGAACATGATGACAACAATCCAAAAAATCACACAAAATATTGCACATTAAGCCTCATCTCAAAAATTCAAACAGTTAAAACTATGTAAAGCTGAGTAAATAATAAGTAACTGAGTTATTCTAGTTCTAATATAAAACTACTTATGTAAAATTTGTAAATATTTAATGCAAACAAACGTGTTTAGCATTTAATATGGTGTATATAATGTTGTTGCATCATTAATCAAATTAAAAGATTTTATCTGAAGAAATAAACTTAGTTTAAATTTATTTATATATCTAACAAATTGTGGTATACTGGATAAGATTCTGTAAATTCTTGTTATTCCTCTTTGGGCATATGGCTTTTTCAAAAAAAAAGTTTTTATTTATTTTATCTTGCATCAACATTTAAAAAGAATCTTTGCACAGACTATTAATACATTTAAATACAGATTTAAATTCTAACTACTTCGTCTGATTGTCTCTAAAAATGCTCTCTTAATTTTTTATTTTTCTTTCTGAAATCATCCTCTTAGGAACAAATTGCCTAATCTATTTAAAAAATCCAGTTGTTTAGTAGACTAAAGAAGAAATAGTGAAAAATGTCTACCATATTTAGAAATTCCATCAATTATTGACTGGAAAAAAATAATTATGAATTTACATCAACATTATTCAAATCATTGTGAAATGAAATGATAAATAATTTATGTATCTTAACTTACCCCGCCTCCCCCAATTTTATTTGTCCTTAAATTGAAGAAAAAACATTGTCACAAATATTAAATACAAAATTTTAAAGGGAAGCAATTCGCCTAATTCTTACATTATAATTACTCTTAAAATTTGAATAATTTGGGATATGCATTTTTGGTTTCATACTCCAATCAATATTACTCTTAAAATTCAAAATTCTATTTGACAACTATCTTTTATCAAGTGAAACTAATAAATTGCCATATATATTTCACTAGAATAGTTCCTCTGTGTGTGTGTGTGTGTGTTTTGTTTTTAATGGAATATCTCTCGCTTCTGCCTAGGATCAGTTTAGTATTTGTATCCATGGAAATCCCACTTATTTTAAAAACCTTAAGATATAAAGTATGCAAATGAAAATAATTTGAAGATTATATCTAAAACTTGCTCAAATAATGAGGTGATCCCACAAACATGGATAATAAAATGTGTTAAATCTCAGATGAAGTCATAAATTCCATCATGAGTAACAAAAAATTTGAGAGTAGAATTAACAATTTGAGGGAGACTCATTATGACTGCTACTATTTGTTATAAAAATGACACCACTAAATTATATATTAAGAAAATGAAAAGGTTGCTACAGATTTCTGAAAATAAACTACTTTATAGATGATATTAAGATTTAAAAAAAAATTTTTTTTTATTGAGAATGAAAAAGAGTTAGAAAGTAAAATACTAAGTATAAGAAAAATCTTTTTGAAATTAGAAAATGTGCCCTGCTTTTAGTGAAAAATCTAAAAAAAGAAACAATGGCCGAATTAGAAAATTATTGGTACATTTGAAGAACTACAAATATCATAAGTGGATACCATCAAACAGATGAAAGAAAAGAGCACCTTAGAAGAACAAAAAACCTCTTGAAAGTGGGTTCAAGAGGTTTTGACACTGCTGTAGATATATAATCAAAGGAATAAATACCTTGGTTGTTTTCCTTGTAAAATATTCTGGATCCTCCTTCTTAAACTAGAAAAGGGAGAAACTCAGAAATATGGACCATAGAACCAAGAAAATTAATGACAATATACAAGGCCTTACAACCAAGAGATGATATTGATAAAAAAAAAAGGAGGGAAAGAATCCACCAGCGAAACAGGGACTTGAAGAATAGCAAAGAGAGGTTGATTATAATTGCAAATAATAACAATTATTAAATTTTGAAAACAAATGGGAAGAAAACAACAGGAAATTAAATGAGATGAACTATGAAGGAGAAACTGAAACTCTACAAATAGCAGCACAAAATAATGCCAGAAGGATTAATTACGAGGATCATTAGATAAGTCTTCAGACATTTTTTGTATGGGCACTTTTATTGATAGTACACACATGAAACTCTAGTCCCCTTCGAAGTAATATCCTCCACCAGCTGTGACAATCAGGCTTTAGTAGGGTGTATTCCAATTCCTGCTATAGCTGTTTATTTGAAGCTCAAATCATAAAAATTGGTCAGTCATCTCATAAGATGTATAGCAATAACATAGTGAATTTTCAAGAGTCTACGACAATTTTAAATGCCTGTACAAAAATGTCTGGAAACTTATTGAATGCACCATGTATATCAAAGCAAAAATAGATAACATACAAGAGAATGAAGATGAAACAGTTAATCACATAAGCAAATGAAGCAACAAAAAGAATACAAGAACAAGCATGACTGGGTAGGACGGTAATCCGTTGGGAATTGTTCAAGAGACTGAAATTTAATGATAATGACGAATGCTATGAGCACAAATCAGAATCTGTCCTAGAAAATGAAACCCCAAATTCTCTTGAACTCCAGGAGATGTGTGAGTGTCATTTTGATCAACTGAATCACAGAAGATCAGGCCAAGTTTTGATTAACAATAAGGAAAAAAATGTGGATTTTGTCATTCCAGTGGATCATAGAGTGAAAGTGAATGTAGGCAAAAAGCTAGACAAATATCTGGACCTTGTTAGTGAGCTGAAAACTCTGGAACATAGTGAAAGTGATACCTACTGCAGTTGGAGCCCCTGGAACAGAGACTGGGTAACTGGAAATCAGGGGGAGAATCAAAACTATCCAGACCTCAGCACTGCCAAAATTAGTTAGGATATTTAAAAGAACACAGATTTGAAGAGATTTGCTTTCACTCAGACTCCAGTGAAAAACCACCTATTAAAACTGGTGTGAAAATCTTACAAGGATCATCATCATTATCATCATGAAATAAAGATAAAAAACATGTATAAATATATATGATAGCAATAAAAAGAGCCAACGTTTTTTGTTTTTTTGTAATGAGAATAAAAACTTTAAAAATTTCATGCTAGCTAGCCAGTTTCAATCCTTGCTCAACAGAGCTAAATCAACCAAGGATAAAAATCAAATAAAAAAAAAACTATGGGAAATAACTGGGTAGGAGAAAAAGAAATTTGTATTGAAAACTATATCAAAATAATATTAAGTTCTAGTAGACATCATTTCAATGTAGTCTTCAATATATAATTTCTTTTCTGATTCTGACAACTTAGAAAAGTAAGATATCTAAGGAAATTTGGATCATTTGTCTTGAAATATCCTTATTTAAAAAATTTTACATGTTGACTATTTATGTCCTAGTTTTCTATAGAGGCTTATGTTTATATTTACAAGCAGAAATGACAACAAGATGTACTTTAAAGGTTTATGTTTATATTTACGAGCAGAAATGACAACAAGATGTACTTTAAAGGTTTATGTTTATATTTACGAGCAGAAATGACAACAAGATGTACTTAAAAGGTTTATGTTTATATTTACGAGCAGAAATAACAACAAGATGTACTTAAAAGGTTTATGTTTATATTTACGAGCAGAAATGACAACAAGACGTACTTAAAAGGTTTATGTTTATATTTACAAGCAGAAATGACAACAAGACGTACTTAAAAGGTTTATGTTTATATTTACAAGCAGAAATGACAACAGGACATAGTTAAAAGGTTTATGTTTATATTTACAAGCAGAAATGACATTAAGACGTACTTAAAAGGTTGTATTTACCTCAACAAAAAGGAATAAAACAATTTTCTTCTTCCTTTTGGTATCCAGGAAGTTTTGCACCTCTGAAACTGTTGATGTGATGGATGTGTCATCATATATATCTTCATCATGTTGCACTGCTAACACAGATCTCCCTGACCCTCTCTTGTCACCCATCTCTATCGTTCATCACTCCTGGGAGGTCTTCCAGGCTACCTCCTGTATCGGCACAGAACTGTCGGATATAGGTTCTAGCGGGTCATTCAACCTTTGCTTGTCCATGTGAAGGGGTCCACTGGAGTACATCGCTTATGAGTTTGTCCTTACTTCTCTGGCAGTGTCCTGCATGTCTGGTTCATCTAACTTGGATAGTTTTCGTGATGAGTGGTAGGTGGCCGTACAGCTGCTGTTTTGTAGGGTGTTCCTTGTTTAATACAGCTCGCAGCATTCTTGTGTAATTGCTTTCAAACTTTTTCTCCATACATTTAGTTAGCATCCGTGTGGTGCATCCATATAGCAGTATTGACACAACTGGTGCTTGGAAAAAACTGCGTTTTATTTTATTGGTCGGGTTTGACTTCCACATGACCAATAGCTTATCGATAGCTGTCAATGCCTTTGCTAGTCGTGTGTTGATGTCATTCTTGGTTGATGAGACACTGCTTCCAAGGTAGGTGAATTTATCCATTAGTTTCAAAGGCCCACCCTTTAGTGTGGAGATGTAAACTCTTTGATTAAAGCACATGTATTCTGTTTTATCTGCTTTGACATGGAGGCCTATGCCACCTGCTGTTATGTTGCAAGTTTCGGCTTGGGTGGGTGAAGTTGCTAGAAGCGCTATGTCATCAGTGTAGTCTGCATCTGTAATTGTTTGTGCGGGGTATCTTCTGGTTCTTTCCTTTGCCAGCTTGAAACTGTTTTCTTTCATTAAATTTATAGACGTTCTAAGCACATAGTCTAGGCTGATAATAAGCAGGTATGGGGCTAATGTATCTCCTTGCAGCACACCTGCTATAATGTTGAAATTGTCTGTCTTTCCATCTGGTGAATGGACTTTTACTTTCGTGTTTTTATATAACGTCATTATGACTGTGACGGTTTCTTTGAGGAAGTCGTTAGTGAGAAGTATTTGTTCCATCTTCCCTCTGTGTATGGAGTCAAATGCTTTAGAAAAGTCAATGAATAATAGTGTTGCTTTGAGGTTTTTTGCATGAACACCTAGAATTTGATGGATAGTCAAAATTTGTGAGGTTGTGAACTGATTTCTCCGAAAGCCATTTTTGTTCTTCCAAAGTATTTTCTCAATTTTGGGTTTGATGTGGTTGTGTAGTATAGCATTGTAGATCTTGGCTTCTATAGATGTAAGGGTTATTGTTCAGTAGTTCTTGGCTATTCCGAGGTCAACCTTCTTGGGAAAGGGAGGATGCATCACTTCGTTCATCTGTCTATTGTGTTCTGGTTATATACATCATTACAGTATCGGAACAGTATGTCGTTGAATTCCCTTGTCTTCCATATTTCTGGCAGTATTTCATCAAGCCCTGCTGCTTTCCTATTTTTAATTTTTCTTAGTACTGAGTCAAGTTCTGGTGTAAACTGTCCTAGTTTGATGTCTACTTGATTACTGATAATTTTTGTAATTGGTTTGACCATAACTTTACAAGGTTTTCCGAGCTTTTAGTTTAGCTTTCACAGTGTTCTTCCTTCTACTTACTTCCTTTACTGTCTGCCATGCTATCCTTGGTTGTCTATCTTTAGCTGAGTTTCTAATCTTATTGATCTGATTTTGGATGTATTCTGTTTGTTCTTTTAGGTATATGTTAGATAGTTCATTTTGTGCCTTCTTAAGTTTGTAAGCATTGATATTGGTTGGGTTCCTCCTATTGAATAGGGAAGTGGTTTTTACATCTGCACGCTTTTTTCTAACTGCTAATATCTCCCATAGGACTCTAGGTTTAGCTCTTTGTTTAGATTGTATGCATTCTGCTGCCGCTTCTAAGTGGGCTTTGATGGAATTCTCATATTCATCATTCGGAATAGGTGTTTCTGATATCTCATGAAGTGCATCGAATTTATTTCTTAGTGTTAACATATATTTATTTCTAATATCTCTGTTGTTAAGCAAGGACCAGTTATAGTGTACAGTTGTGGTTGTTCGGGCTGCATTCCTTCTTTGGCTCAGTTGTATCTTGACAATTCAGTGATTGGAGGACACACTCTCAAAAAAGGAATATGCCTCGCAATTCAATGCACTATTATTCTATTTCTTATTTATGAAGATGTAGTTTGTCTGTGCTTTATTGTTATTTGCGTAGGTGTTGAATCATAGTTTTCCCTTTCTTTTCTGAAATTTAGTATTAAGGCATGTTAATCTATTTTCTAGCATGAAATCTCTTAGATGTTCCCCATTTCTGTTTGATGAATTAGTGGCTTATGTTTTTACCTCTTTGGGGATTTATGTCTCTACCAATGATGAGAATGTTATGTTTCAGGATGCTGTGAACAAGGGAGGATAGGTCGTTATAGAAGGCGATGAGGTCAGTTTCTTCACTAACATTGGTAGAGCTGTAGCAGGAGATGATTGTTGCACTGGGGTTGCCATCAAACATAGCTAGCATCATCTTCGGTTGTATTTTCTCAATGTTATTTTGTGATTTTTGGGCCCATGGTCTGATAAGCATACTTACACCACCTATCATGGTGCTGACAGAGTTTTTCCATGCAGATGCTGAGACATCCATTACTGGTATTGTGGTATTTTATATCTTTGCTATCATATCATATATTTGTTATAATCTGTCACAGAAGCTATCAGCTCCAGTAGTTGGCCTATTCTATCTAAAATTCTAATGTTGAATGTCACTATTTGTATTGTGCTTTTACATTTTTGTAATTCTTATTTTAGTTTGAGTTCTGTAGCTGATTTTTCACACACTGGGGCCAGAGCTCAGCAGGACACACCCCTTTTTTACCTGTGCAAAGGGCAATGCAGTTTTGACATGTGGTTTGAGTATGAGTCATGGTAATCTTTCAATGGCTGTGTTTTATTCTCTTCCATAGAAGCCACTCTAAAAGATGAGCAGCTGTAGTTCCCCCATCAAACTATTTGATCCTGGTTGTTGTCCTGAAAGATTCATCCACCCAGCACTTGGTTCAGCATACTGTTGATCTGTCATTGGGTTTGTTCGCCTTTACATCCACCATGCTGCTTCCCATGGCTTCCACAGTCTATCTTGAAAAAAATCCTCCCCCCTCCCATCTGTGCATATATTAAGTTTTAACTTAGTATAAATCCAAAGTTACTTTATTTTTAAAATTCACCAGAGAGTCCTTGAATTTCATGTTAGGTGGGGAAATAATCGCAGGAAAAGTGGGGGATAAAATGAATGAACAAACCAAAAAAAAAACAAAATACAAAAAAAATAAAAACGCTATAAAACATGTGTATATCTCTATAAAAGATGAAAGATTTAGAGCTTCCCCAGTTCACCATAGAATTGACTTGTATTACTGTAAGAAACCCAAAAAGAAAAACAAAATCTGTAGCTGCCTCTTGAACTGGTCTGCTAACTGGTTAGATGTCCTCTGTCTTTTGACTATACTGTCATTTTAAATGCATAAAAGGTTTTATTATGTGTAAAATCATTGCTGCATTTTAAATGTAAAAGACTATTAATGTAAATCCAGGTTACAGAGTGTTTGAACACCTAAGTTAACATAAAAATAGAATCATATATATATGTTTTCTAATGTCCTCACCATGCACAAATTTTACCTGCCTTGTCGATTAAGACTGTTGAATACATTAACGGCACCTCTGCAGAGGAGTATTCCACCCAACATGGCTACCTGTCAGCCATAGGTAGTGATCCATAATACTTCAGAACAGGATCCTGGTGGCTGAGTTGTCTGTTACCTGGCAACAAAAGGATTCAAATGACCTGCAACATTCCACTTTGACCTTTACTGAGCCAGGGATGCCCGATCTAATAAATTGGATGGTTATGTTGAGCTATAACACCTATATGATTGTTGCAACCATATTTTTCAAATTGCTAGTGTGACAAAGTACCTAATTCTATTTTATCTTAAAGGTGCTTGTGCAGTTATTCAAACGTTACTGTTGTAACCTAATAAAAGGTTACTGAATGAGAAATAACCAAAACGGAGGTTAGAAATGAAATGGAAATCTTTATAACATCAACAAAATACAATACTCGCCAATTATGTGAAGGTAAACCACTGCTAGTGGTGTACTACTTAATCAGCATATTCACCCCCTGGAAAAGGCAAAGATTCCTGAAACATGTGGAATAGAAGCTGGTAACACACATTCTTATTTTATTGAACACAAATGAGATTAATAAATGTTTTTGGAAGATAAAATCATAAAAGCTATTCCACAAAAGAGAACACTGTTATAATAAATATCAAAAAGTTTAGCTCCACTGAAAAAAGATTATAATATTCACATCACTACAATTATCAGGTGGATTCAAGATTGATGAGAATTATATTCAGGATTGATTCAATTATCCCATGTACTCCAATTATTCATTTATAACATTCATCATTAAATTTGGTTTATGAAATTCTAAAAAAAAACATCTTGTATTTTACATGTTCTGGACTAAACATTAAAATCTATAGTTTATGTTTAGAAACAAAATATTTATGCAGTATTTAGTGTAAGCACATGGATATGTTCATACAAAAAGGCAACAAGCTTATGACAAAAATGAGCTCACACAAGAAAAAACAAAATAATAAACAAACACATTCCAGTGACTATTTCTCTGTAGTGGCATAAAACGAAAGTGTTTGTTATGCATTAGTTAGTTTGGATCATAGATATAACTTACATCTGGTTGTACTGTCATGAATATTGGGAGGCATGTAGCTGGATATAAAGTTAATATTTAGCTGTTGTATACAATACACATTCCTAATTTTTAGGTTTAAAATGTACAAAAAAGTGTCTGTTATACACAAATGGTAACTGTACAATGACTTTGGTTTGGTTATTTGGTTCAATAGCACACCAATCTTTGTGGGTTATTTACTACCTCACTTCAGTGGACTCTTGTGTTAGTTTATGACTAACTACTGGACTTGTTCACAAATTTACAGCAATTTTATTGTGCACATAAACAAACTAACAACCTACTGCAAACTGTCATTCTTAGCAAAATTCCATTGTGTATTAAATTTTGTAATTTTTAGTCAAACACTTGGCAGAGAATCAATTGATCAAACTGACACTCACACATCTGCTGGAGTTACCTTATACGTGGTGCATTCAATAAGTTTCCAGACTTTTTTGTACAGGCATTTAAAATTATTGTAGACTCTTGAAAATTCACTATGTTATTGCTATACATCTTATGAGATGACTGAACAATTTTTATGATTTCAGCTTCGAATGAACAGCTACAGCAGGAACTGGATTACACCCTACTAAAGCCTGATTGTCACAGCTGGTGAATTTCAAAAATGCAATCTGGACGTGAGGACACTTTAGAAGAACAATATGCAGTAAAATTCTGTTTTAAACTTGAAAAAAAATGCCACAGAAACATATGGAATGCTTCACACTGCTTTAGGAGCATCTTGCATGAATCAAGCATCAGTTTTTGAGTGGTATAAGAGATTCAAGAAAGGCAGGGAGTCTGTGAGGGATGATGAGAGGTGTGGGAGGAGTAAGGAAGTCAATACACCAGAGTTGATTGGCCAAAGGGTTAGGGTTACTATGTTGAGATTCCTAGGGAAGAGGCCAGCACTTTTCAAATCGGGTCAGTGGTATTTCCAGCAGGACAATGCACCAGTCCACAACTCTATCCTTGTCACAGACATTTTGACCAAGATGGGCATCAAGACAGTTCCTCAGCCTCCCTATAGTCCAGACCTTGATCCCTGTGACTTTTGGTTATTCCCTAAACTCAGAGGCTGTTGTTATGAGACAATTAAGGAGATGAAAGAGGCTGTGATGAAGGTCATTGACACGCTCACATAAGAGGACTTCCATGGGGCCTTCCAGAAGTTGTTGGAACGGTACAACAAGTGCATTGCAGCCGGAGGAGATTACTTTGAAGGGGACTAGAATTTTATGTGTGTACTATCAATAAAAGTGCCTATAAAAAAAAGTCTGGAAACTTATTTAATGATCTTCGTATCACTTTTAGCCAATTAGGCAAAATGGCTTTCAATCTGGATGTATTAGAATTTTTCCATAAGTTTTAATTTTTTCTTATATATAAAACTAAAAAGTTAAAATACTCAGTTTAGTCACAAGCTGTAATTAAAAGTTTCTCATATTGTTGTGGTCTTCAGATAAGACCGTTGGAAGAACAACTTAAACAACAGGTGATAGGTGAACGTTATTTATTGTATTAGCAGAAAAAAGTAAGTCATACAAAAGAAGTACTATTCATTCTCAGCTTGCAGTCTGTCAGTCAAATGTCTCGTAAGAAACGAGAAGTTGTCTTCCCCGAGTGAGCTAGCTTGGAGAATATGTTTAGGTTGGACGAGTCCATCTTTGGGGTATGGTAAGATATGTCCCCATAACACATATGATCCACAGTCACCAAGAATTTTTACTTTTATCCCATTTCTATCTCAGTTTTGAAATGTTGAGCACACTTTTCAACATTTATCTGCAAACCAAGGGAATTCACATTTGCTTTTCTTGACCAATCAGCTGGAGCTGTAGAATACACAGACTACATCTCTGTAGAGGGATAAGACCCCCCACCACCACCAAGTGTCCTGGATAGGACACTAAACAGTTGGATGGTGAGATTCCAGTGATGCTAGAACTTTGGGGAATATGGAGTGTCTGTTCATTCTCATTGCTCTCAGGTCTACTTGGGCCTGGAGTGGTAGTACCTGATAGGGCCCTATCTATGGATTAAATAGAACTAAACTGTGTACTTATGCTGAACTAAATTACTTGAAACAGAACTGTTTTGATATTTAAACTGCATACTTATGCTAACCTGAATAGTTTGATATAGAACTGTTTCTGACATAGAAACTGTACTTACACTAAACTGAATTGTTTGTATTAGAACTGTTTGACTAAACTGAATAGCTTGAAATAGAAATGTTTTTTACAATAAAACTGTATACTCTTGCTAAACTGAATAGTTTGAAATAGAACTGATTATTCTTGTAAAAATGAATTTGGCATTAAATAACCTACAAAGGTTGATATGCCATAAAAACGAACCAACCAACCATCTGCTTTTCATTCTTGTTGTTCTAATATATAATTGGAAAAACTCAACAAACCATCATTTGAGTTTTTTCTAATTATATGAATTTGCTGAGTATGAAATTCATAAATTTATATATTAATTATCATACAGCAAGCACTCCTGGAGATTTATAAGATTCCTCTTATATATTCTCAAATAGAATCATTCCTAATTCATCTTCTTGGGATATTTTTTTATATGCATACACACACACATACACACACACATATATATATATATATATATATATATATATATATATATATATATATATATATATATACATGAATATGCCAGTAGAATATATATATATCTTCACAATGGGTTAATACAATAGGAAAACTTTTTGATTTAGTTCAACATAGAAAGATGAAAAAATAGGAAAGTTGTATTAAATAATAATTTTTAGTGTTGTTTTACTTACAAAATATGGCAAAAATTTCTTTCAAAGATTTTTTTCTATGATTGTAACACATTGTGCTAGTACACATTTTTTCTTATGAGTCATATTTTCTTTAATATTAAAATGCTAATGAAGCTGGTTAAAAAACTTCTAATCAAAATTTTAAATACAATCTTTTATAGTAAAATGAAAAAAAGTTTTTAAGATTTAAACATATTTTTTGCTGATTATCAAATAATTCAATTTAATATTCTACTAAAAATAAATAGCTTGACAAGTTTCCAATAAATTCCAGTTTCCATAGTGACACTAGTACTGTAATTTGATTTCTTTGTTTAAAGCCATATCAATCTTTGTAGGGTTTTTTTTAATGTCAAAGCCATCCTTGTAGAAGATGAGTAGTGATACTATTTAACCCATAGCTAGGGATATAAGGGTATTCATACCTTTCCCAAGGGTAAAAGTAAAGTTGGTGACCTTAGTCGAGGGTGACCCGAAGGCTCCCTTTTCAATAGCTACTACACCGAAGGGGAAAGAAGGGCACTACTCATTTCCCTGGATTGCTTCACCTTACCCTTGATCTGTACATTATAATGCTGAGTATTAAACAAAGCAGCATCAAGTACCATTTTTTAAGTATTTGGTATGACTCGACCTGGGATTGAACCCCAGTCTCCCAGACCATTAGCAAACCCTCTACTCAGTAGACCAATGGCCCGGTCCAAAATTGAACATAATAGAGTGACTTGAATTCAAACTCAAGATTGCTGTCAAGCAATTTAGCTACTACCTCAACAAGGACTCCAATCCTCCTCTAGTATTGCAGAAAACATCTAAGGGAAAGATAAATAAAAGAATCTAAAAATTTGCTAAAACTTGGTATTTAACATTTTTCAGAACAATTGTTCTAACTTAATGCCATACAAAAAATCGTTCTGAAGTAAATAAGATGACAAATATTGGTTGAATCCTACAAAAGTTATTAGAATATCAAAATGACTACTTTGTACAAAAAGCCCACTTGAAGTTTTTGTAAATGGCATTGTGCTACTATGCATGTCCTATAAACAAAAATTAATGATTTAAAAAAATGCATTAATTGATGCAGAAGTAACTATCAACCTGAAAAATTAATGAACTGCATTTGTTTACTTTAAAAATTATATATTTTACACAGGAATCACATGGCAGAGAGTGGATCAGGTCAAAAACTGCCTTCATAAATGTTAGAATGGATTTTCATAGAATTCTTTCTTCAGATCTTGACAAAACCTCTTTTAATACCAACTTCTGTTATTCACATTTATGAAATCAGTTAAGGCTGCTATGAATAGCTGGAAAAATGTTTTCCCTGTAAGATACAATGGTTTGACTGTTCTTTTTCATCTCAGTTTGTTGCCTGGAAGAAAACACAAAATAATATTCAAAGACAAATTTCTGCAAAATGTAAGCCAGTTTCAATTTACTGATAAAGACAATTATTATAAATCTTTTTTTGTATAAACAAAAATATACTTGTGTAGAAGACAATCTTTTCAACTATATTCTTAGGATTGAATTTGCAGAGGTCTAAAAATTACTTGAATGCTATTTTAAGTATCTTAAATTGAATGAACATTTTTTCCTAAATTCAAAAGTGCTCAAATACTGGCAGGTAGAACAGGATAAAACATTAAATAAACTATTTTCTCACCTCCTCATATCAGTCTCATGATTATAAGTTTCATATACGTTTATGTGAATAAAATATTTCAGCAGAATGGACAAAGAAATACTAATAAATATTCAATATTCCTTGCATAATGCAAAATAATGGCTGCATGGAAGTAGGAAATGGAAAGGTGGGACAAAAAAACAAAAAAAAACAAGAAAAGAACTTTTCACTGTTACAAAAGTATGGGAAAAATTGTAATAAGTTGGTTCTATGATGTGTGGTGAGACCTGTTAACTGCACTAAATTGCCTTCCTGGCTACATTGATGGGATTTTTTCAAATTTTATTTTTGCAAGGAAGCAAGTCTTTCCATAATACCAAAGGTCAAATAGTGCTATGAGAAATTTGTTGAAGACAAATTTCAATGCAGGAAAAATGAGGTGAAAAGATTTATTTATTCCTTGTCAATACATTTAATTCAGTAGAGAATAAACTCCTTACCTACTGGGTATAAAGATTGAAAACCATACCCTGCATTCTTTGGATACCTGAATATTAGAAACTTAGGATAAGTAGGTATGAAGTTAATCCCATAGATCAAACATTATATAGTGAAAATTTCATATTAAAGTTCAGTTAATAAATACAAATTAGTAATAGACATATTGATCAACCCTATTATTTAGACAGAATCATATAACAAAAATTATCCAATTAACAGCCATTTGCAATTTTCTTTCCAGTAAAAAAAAAAAATATGTACAAGAAGTGCTGAAAAGTTCTCAGCCCATTCAACAATAGAATGGTCTTTTATTTGGAATTTGTATAAAATATTTCTTTCTTTTTTATTCATAAAATAAACTGTAGGAGCTTATCCATCCTATTAAGAATCACCTCTGTCTGTTTAGGTAAGCATAGACTTGTCAGTGAACAAGCCCAGGGTGGAAGACGAGAAAGACAGTGCTATGCAAACTGGTCATGTGTCTGAGTCATGTACTGACTGCCAGACAAATAACCATATATTCTACTGTACCCTTTGTTATTACGTGATGTTACTATACAAATTGGTATCAAAAATTGAAGATTAGTGTTTCAAAGTTGTTTTGGTATGACAGGTATTTTTATTTTAGATCATGTGACTATCTTCAACTACTTAGTACTCATTTTGAGTACTAAATATGTGGTTGTTCTTGTAACTAAATAAAATGGAACAAGTTGAAGAATTCAATATAGAAAACAGTAATTGGAAAGACTACCAAGACTGTTTTATACAATATTTCATTGCAAATGATATTGTTAATCCAGAAAAACAATGTGCAGTGTTTTTAAGTTGTGTCAGTGCTTCAGGTTATGGCCTTGTTATGGAAACTGTATCTGCTGACTAAGTTTTTCCTGTCAACTTGGTAAAACTATTACTAATTGAGCAGAATTAAACTTGTTGTTGGTGAACATATTGGTTTGTGGAGTCAATAACAACCAAATTCAACATTGTTTACTGTCAGAGAAAATATTTTAACCAAACTCAGGAAATAGTAACTTGCAATGGAGGCTGTGGCCAGAGAGATATAATGCATTTGAAAACTGCTGTTATTTCATGATCTCATCAGTCACACTCAAAATTGTAATAAACCTGTTAGAACTCCTTTTAATAAATCAAAATGAAGTGTTCACCATGACAGTCATTGCTCATATGACAAAGAGGAACCAAAATTCCATGCATCCACAACCAGAATGAATTCAAGAAAAAATTAAAAGGGTAATAAAATACTTCCCAACCAATCAGCAACTGTTATGAAACTTTCAAGTAAGTCAATTTCTGAGTTGATACAAGCCAGTCTAACTTTATATAAGGTGGGTGATTTTACCAAGCAGTCAGAAGGAAATGGATTCTAGTAACAGCCACTTCAGAGAAATGCTGAATGATCAGAAACCATCTGCGGCCTTCAAAAAGATTTCAAACAATCACTAAGCAGCAGCTGCTTTTAAAGAGATGTCAAACAATCTGTAAGCAGCAGTGACTTCAGAAAAATGTGAAACAAACATTCAGAAGTAGCAGCAACTGCAACAAAAATACAGCAACAACTACATTATGCGATAATAACCAAACTACATTATACAATGACAGCTGATCTCTGACTATAAAATCTTTCTTTCTTATCTCAAACACATCTCATCACCATTGTTGTGTCACTTCTTACTATTTTACAGTTGAGTTATGCAACCCAAAGATAATGACAAACATACAAAGTCTATTTTCACTCATCGGTACTGTAGAAACACCACGTTTCCATTGTTTGTGTGATGATCATTCTCCCAGAATCTTGTACTGCACAGAACACAGAAGCTGTATCTATCAAGACAGAAATGAACAACGAATGAAACATTAATTGACATTCAACACACTTATTCCAGTGAGATTACCTGTTGCAGAGGATAAGATCTGGTAAATTTGCACAATCCTGTGTTTCACCAAAAACAAGACAAACTGACACTGATTTGTATAGATATTTAAACATCATCACTTTATGAACATATAAATAAAAAGATTTAATTTGATTATTATCTCAGGTGTAAACATCTCTTCATTTAAATTTCAAAATGAAAAAAATTTAAAGCTTCAGTCTCAATATTTTTCTTCAAACCTCATATGTGGATTTACGTGTATGTTTCATAGATTAAGGTCATTCCCATTTTGGTCAGGCCAAGAAATTTTCAACATTCCTTGTATGATTAAGAATTTATACATCTACTTTATAATATTAGAACTAATGTGCAATCTAAGAACTTATGTATTTGGGGAATAAGTAGTTCAATAAGAAGCTGCTTTTATAAAAAAAGAATCATGAAATTTAAACTGTACATTTTGTCTTCAAAGAAAATACTCTAATCACTCAACTTGCCCTAAAACATTGTTTTATAATCAGAAAAGATTCAATGAATAATATACACACTCTTGATCATACAGTAGATTCTTACAGTCATATTTAATGTGTGTTTTAAATACTGATCTTCTCGATAATCTCTTGGGTTGCTCTACAACTGAAGCGTGAATTGTAACTTTGTCATTGATAATCATGAATAGAAACAGAAAACAAGCAAAAATCAGATCTCTTTTTCAATCAGATTAATGGTTGTTTTTGCTTGTTTGTATTTGAAACTTTAATATTTATCTTTGTCATATGCACTGAAAGTGAGGAACTGAAGTGTATCTGTCACCTCTTACATCACAGACAATAGATTGGAGTGTTAATTGATAAAAAGGTTCACCATTTTATAAAATATAAAACAAGCTTGAGATAAAATAATGAAACTGGTATGAAAATGTAATAAATGTATTTCTCTTTTAAATCATAAATCATTTATCACTCTATGAAGCCTGATAAAAAACAATGAGTAATTAGAGCAGTTTTCAAATGCATTATAACTATCAAAAAATTTTCAAATTCTAGAATAAAAAATTTAAACGAATATGAGCAACTTATATAATTAGCCTAATGAGTAGAGAGTTCGCCAATGGTCTGGGAGACCAGGGTTCAATCCCAGGTCGAGTCATACCAAAGACTTAAAAAATGGTACTTGATGTCTCCTTGCTTAACACTCAGCATTATAAGGTAAGGATCAAGGGTAAAGTGGAGCAATCCAGGGAATGGAGTAGTGCCCTCCTCTACACTTCGGTGTAGTAGCTATTGAAAAGGGAGTCTAAGGTTGCCAACTTTACTTATATAGTAAAGTAATGATGTCTAGACTACTGTGTCATAGGAGTAAATGATTAAATAAAACACTGATCTACAAATTAATAGATTTTATTTCTTCAAATTGAGTGAAAAGTTTGTCGAAAAAACAGAAGTTACAAACTCTTTTCTTGTAAGAAAAGATAATATTAGTCAGAGCATAAATATTACAAGAGAGAAAAAGTTCATGTAGCAGTTTGTGTTGTTCTAGCCTAGTTGATATTTTGTGTGTGTAAAAGATCTGTGTGTGAGTATGTCACTATGTAAGAGAGAAAGTATATTTATGCACTAATATGTGTGCGGCTGTAACTGAATTTTTTTATCAGCAAGCATAAGGTTAAAATAGGAGTTCAAGCATATCTATTTAAACAATATTTTTATTCAAGTTAAAATAATTCAGTGATGTTGAAATTAAATGCAATCTTAAAGGAAAAGAATGTTAGATTTTCACACAAAAGAAATCTATCTAAAAGGTTTTGAGTAGATTTATAGAATGTATCCATAAATCAACAAGAGAATTATTTATTTCTTCACTTATTTATGGGAATGAGGTAAGCTCAAAATTATATAATAAAATTAATGATTTTTCGATGATTCTCATTGGTTAAAAAATGTATTTTCAACATTTTTGGAGGGAAAAGTTTTCTTGAATTATTTTGGGTTTTGATCCTTCAAATTTTTCGCTGCAATGTCAAATATTTTGACATGGAAATCTCCAGATTTTAAAGAAATTTAAGAACTAGTGCATAAATAAATGTAAAACAACACATATAAAAATTACAGCTTCTCGAGCATATTTTTTGCACAAAAATTAACTTTTTTTTTTAGTATGAAAATTAGTTGATTTCCTATTGTGGCCAAGATATCTAGACAAGTCAGTGCTAATTTGAAAAATGATGAAGCCAGTCTTGATACATTTTAAGTGAAATGGGCAAGTGCAGACTTAACTGTGTTTAACTTTTTCTTGTTTCCTAAATTGAAAATTCATCTCAAGAGTTTTGAAGATGCAGATGACGTTAAAAAAATATAATGGTACAGCATCACACCCGAGGTAAATGTTTCAGAGGTTCCTTGACGTTAAAAGAAATATAATGGTGCAGCATCACACCCGAGGTAAATGTTTCAGAGGTTCCTTGACGTTAAAAAAATATAATGGTACAGCATCACACCCGAGGTAAATGTTTCAGAGGTTCCTTGACGTTAAAAAAATATAATGGTACAGCATCACACCCGAGGTAAATGTTTCAGAGGTTCCTTGACGTTAAAAGAAATATAATGGTACAGCATCACACCCGAGGTCAATGTTTCAGAGGTTCCTTGACGTTAAAAAAATATAATGGTACAGCATCACACACAATCTAAAAGTTTCTGAGGTTCTTTGGCTAATAGAAACTTTGGCCCATAAGAAACTCACTGAGTTTGCTGAATGCCAAGGAAACTATTTTGAAGAAAATGAACATTTCATTTATTTGTAATTGATTAACCATTTAGGAGCAGAAAATAAGTAAATGAATAGATGATGATCTTTTTTGTTTAATGGCACATCGACCTTTGAGAGTTATTTAATGCCAAAGCCATTCATGGAACAGCAGTGATTCTATTTAGCCTATAGCTGATAGGGATAAGGTGGTTCATTTTATAAATGGGGACGGACAGATATCACTTGAAAGGAAGTCTATATTTCATTTAACAATTATAAAAGATAATATCATTTGGAGTAAAGTCTATATTTCTCAGCACATAGAAAAAATAGTTTATAAAATTGATGTCATTGTTTATATTTATTGTTCAGCCTAAATGATTGAAATATTCCAGTTTAATTTAGAATGTTATGCATTCAGAAAATGTTATTGTTTGAAACTGGGTCATTTTCAATTGGCATTCTTTTTAGCTAAATATGTAGTTTCCACCATGAAGAAGACCAATCCCACGACCTGGTTTAGTCATGGAAGTGCTACTCATGTAGCATGTCTGGGGCATGAATAACTTGGTGGAGCCCATCCCTCTCCAGGTCTACAACTGGTATGAATTCAGTTTTTTCTCCAAGAGAAGTTGGTACACTAAGGTTAAAGAGCCTATTCTGCCCTACTATTTACTCTTAGCAGGAGAGAGAGAGAGAGAGAGAGTAGTTGGATACATACCTTTCCTAAGGGTATTAGTGCTATGTGAAATGCAAACAGCCTTGTTTAGGTTTTGAACTCAGGTAGCTGAGTTCACTTTCTATGATGATAACCATTATGCCACAAGTACATCCATTGTAATTTTCAACAAAATAATAATTGAATGTTATCTATTGATTATGTCATTAGTTGTAACAGTCAGAAAACAATTTATGATAAAAATGATTAAAGATTTGAGTGGAGAGTTGATCAAAGAGAACAGGGAGAGTCAAAGCAAAGAAAGAAAGAAAGGTCAGACAGTACAAATACAAAAGGAAATATACCAGAGTCTGATATATTTAAAAAAGGGGTCATTGTGTCTTTCACAACAAACACCATTACTGTAATTGTTGTCTGTTTTACTTACCCCAAAAGGAGACTACTTGAACATCACTCCTGATAATGCTTCTTTGATAATAATGGAGAGAGTTCACAATATCCTTGATGCTGATAAGTGAAGTTCTACAATAAGGACAATGTATACCTACAATGATGTTGATATTCTTGCTGTTGATGATGATGATGATGATGGTCACCAATGTCTCTAAATTAGTTGTATCCTACATTGATGATTTATCATTATCCTGATTTGGTTATGATTAGCTCCTTCAGGTGATGTGTCATCAAAATGCTGTCCACCCACCACTACCTAACATATTTTCCATCTTGGGATATGTCTTTAGTCTTGATACTTTTTGAACATGTCTATATATAATGTTGTACATATTTCCAACTATTCTATCTGCTTTCTCATTCCCTAAAATTTCTGGTTTACTTTTGATCCAATTATGCATAACAGCTTCAACTTTATGATTGGATGAAACATGTTGACTTTTCAACATTTCTTTTAATTTCAAGAACTAACAACACAGCTACAAATAAGGCCTAAAAGAACTTTTTTTGCAACAAAATGCAGTCAACAGTTGGTAAGAAGCTTGAAAGGCATACTTGTGTATTCTCTATTTCATCACAATTTAACTTCTGCAAAATTTTAAAAAATGGGTTGAAATTGATGCAAGAAATATAAACAAATTAATGGATACTCTACCATAGATCAATGTTTAGAAAAACTGGTTTAGTAGAAAGTTTGATTTTCACCTGTTACCATATATTTGTGACCTTCTAGCAGATTGTTAAGTTTAGTAAATATTTAAGTTGATTCACTTTAATGAAGGTGTGCTTAGTGTACTAATTATTGGTGCAGAAAATGAAATTGATGACCCGAGTTCCAATCCAAGTCAAGGCTCTTTGTGATTCACTTCATGCTAATTCCCTTGGGAAAGGCATGAATCCATACCTTCTTCCTCTAGCTATGAGTAAATTGTAGGTTCTTTAGCCTTGGTCAGTCAATAAGGAAAACTCTGAATTCAAACCATCTTAATTTTATGTAAAAATTGACCTTATGTCACATCCCGCTCATGGTCAAGGGGTCTAGCAAATACATACACTGAAGAATGGTTTTTAAACAATTTTTCACAGATTCACAGTTAAGAGTCTAGTTCTTGTTGAGTTCCTCAAAATTGTGGCCTTATGCTAACCTAATGTTAGTGAATAAATAATGTTTTGCAAGCTAGTCTCAAGTGCCATGGCTTTTTGGCTGCAAACCCACTGTGAATCCTGTTCTGCTAAAACCACCACTCCACCTACATATTTAATTTTAGATATGAAAAAGGAGTCAAAATGTCTCACGTCAAAATGGTTCCATAGTGACTAGGACGGTCTGCAATATTACTGAACTTAGACTCGAGATTCTCGTTTCAACCAAAAATAATATTGACTTGCTGGTAACAATTAACAAGGGTTTAATCTAATTCTAAGAATTGGAAGTTTGTTAGAAGTGCAAACTTCTGCATTTATCATTAGTTGTATAAAAAGTGGTGGACTATCGGTTGAATTAAAACTTCAAGTTATTTCAGAACTGGATCAGATTGCTAATTGTTTCAATGCACTTCAACAAAGTTGATCTCTTCCCACAACTTGAACTTCTCAACAATTTTCAATGACTGTTCTGCAGCTCTCATCTTGAAAATTCCTGCAATTGACCACAACTGGCAGACCTGTCAGAAGGGTTCAGAATACACTGACTGTTTCCTCATCAGAAGGGTAAGACTCCCTGCAAAAAAATGGACACAAAACTGTATCTGATATTTCAGAGATCTGGAGAGTGTAAAGTCAATCCTTCACTGCCATTACTCCCAGGTCCACTCAGACCCAGAGTGGTAGTACCTATTAGATCTGTTTAAAATTACTTGTATTTGATGGGACAGTGTGCAAAATAACTCTCTTGAGAAACGTCTACATAAAAAAGGGGAATATAAATTTATGAAGAATGCAATTCCCTAACCTCAAGGCATAAAATAACCCTAAACTGGTTGATTTGTGGTTAAAATCAATGAATCAATCAAATCACAACTGGCAGCAACTGACCATGTGTTCATTATTCAGAGATTCTGCAAAAGTTGGTTCCACCTTGTGCCATCCCTTGGGTTCAAATGAAACCAATTATCATATGTGCAATTTACCTTGTAATTTTCCAAAAAACTAAATTGAATATTTTCCCATATTCACAAACTGCTAAAACAGCTAGCTGACCCCAAAAGTTTGTTCACCTGACCTTTTCCAGTTTTCTAAAGCCAAAACAAACTTTCTGCATTGTTTGATGTGAAAATATGATTCTCACGCACGGCTTTGTTTACACTTAACAATTTTAATTTCTTTCTCCTTCACTGTGTTTAATAGTTTTATTTCTTCCCACTGTCACTTCAGTATTTAAAAAAAAACAGATTTGATTCTCAAATAAAGTCTTTTGAGATTCCTACACAGCTCTTATGTATTTACAAAACTTTTGTTAGCTTCTAAAATCCATGCCATGTAATGTAATCTTACAGAATACCCATAACTGCAGTTCTGACTCATTAATCAGTTAAAACTCTGACATTTCTGAACATAAAACAAAACTTCACACAAGATTTACAGCCATCTTGTTTCAAATGTCAATAGATTCTGCATCAGTAACTAATAATTTAATAATGTCAATTTTCTACACAACTGGTTGATATTGCATGAATAAAATTATGTACCAACCTAAAAGCAAAGCTCATCATCTTTCTCACTAACAAAGTCAACTCTATTGATTGGGCTTAGAATATGCTGACTGTATCACTGGCAGGGAGGTAGGACCTCACCAAGGAGTACAACACTACATTGTATCTGATGGTGAGGCTCCAGTCCTAGAGTTTTAGGGAGTATTGAGTACCTCTTCATTTACATTACTCTTAGGTTCATTCTAACCCAGAGTGGTAGTACCTGCTGGGTCCCCTTTATAGATAAAATAGATCTGTTTAAAAATTAATCGCAATTAATTGAACCATGTGCAAAAAACCCTCTTAAGAAAAAATTTAAGTATTAACACACAAAGAATGCCTCTAGGCATAAAATAACTCCAGGCAAGTTGACATACTGTTGAGAGCAATCAATCAATGAAGAAGCAACCATATATTCACTGTTTGTTTATAAAATAACTTACTTTTTATGGCTTTCTTTTTTCAATTTTTCTGCATATTATATCTTTAAAGCCTTTATGTCATTTTTAAAGATTTCTTTTTCAAAGGCCAACTAAAAAGAAAAAAAAATCATAAAAATGTCTTTAAATTTGTTCAGAAAAAAGGAGAAATTTCAATTTTTCTTTAAAAAGCAAAACATTCCTATTCTAAAGCATCCTATAAGCACATTAGACTGTTGATGATGGTTCAATGATTTTTGGGGCTCTAAAATTCAATTGGAAAAAAAAATTGGATGAAATCAAGACCCCTCTCCCACAAGGAGTATAACATTAAACTGCATCTGATGGTGAGACTCCAGTTCCACTGTATAATGTTCAATCTATGTGATTAATATTCACCAATGAATTAAGTACATTGACAAAGAAGAGTATTATATTGAAAAATGATATTTGTAATATAATAATTGTTTATTTTCTTTATTAGGCTGTAGAATTTTCATTCCCTTGATTATTGATATATAATACCAATTATACAATATACCAATGTAATAATCTATCAGAATCAAAGTATATATATATATATATATATATAATTGGATCAATAAATTCATGGATTAACATTTTTTAAAGTTCTCTGTAAAGGTTCAGATATTTATCCAATAATTTATCCTTAATAATGAAAATAAGTTTTTATTTTATTTTACAAATATCATTTTTCAATATAATTCCCTTCTTTTTGAATGTATTGTCACATGATATCCCACTGAGACGACAGAAATAAGATTAATACTATCCTCTTGTTTGAATTAACAGTAGCAAGCCGTCAAAGAATGACCGTTAAGAAAGAATATGGGTCATAGGGGAGACCAGATGTTTATACTTGGTGACCTCACTCGGGTTGCCTGACACTGGAAGGTAGAAGCCAAACAATTGGCTGGGACCCTAAGACAGAAGTGGGGACTCCTCTCCATCAGCGGAAATAGAAAATAAGAAAGTTAGTTGTTGGACAGGGTTCGTAGGAGACAGAACCAAAGCCAAGTAGTCCGGGTAAAAGAAGACAAAGAAATTCTGTGAGACACGAAGAAGCCATTTTCTTCAAGCCAGTGTTAAAAATAGCATAAAGTCTATTAGCCCGTAAAAGAAGAAACATTCTCCACAGGAACTCCATCAAAGAAAAAATATAATATTATTACATCTCAACCTAGAGGTCCATATCTTCCATTGTCTAGGGGAGGAAGTTTAGTGGCCTTGGTGGGTGTGTGTGTGTAGTGTGAAATTTGGAACCCCTTGCCAGCGGCGGTCAGTCTAGCCCTAAATTAATCCCCCACATAATATGCCAGTTCTTATATGCCTGAGAAAAAAACTCTGAACGAGGACTTATTCTACAAGGGATCAAGTGCCGACCTGCCCCGTCTTCACACGTGCGAAAATAAAGTCCCGTTTTGGGATTTTAAAGAATTTGCCCTCACAGTATATAATTCACTGGTAAATATTAATCATATTCATTGAATATTGATATTAAATCCTGCTGGTATTATTGTGAAATCAAGGCCTCTTTGCATGGAAAATGAATATTAGATTTGGATCCATAAAATTCATCAAAATCAACTAACTGTTTTCTAGAGGTGATATAATCATTAACTGAAATAGAATACATATGTTTCTCATAATAATTATTTATTATCACTGATTCCTCTGCAACAGAAACAGTGATATTTGTTATCATAGCAATTAGTCATGAATATCTTTACATCCTCATGAATTCCATTATGAAAAAAAAATTCTTCATAAATAATTGTCCTTGCAGTTGATTGGGTCAAAAATGATTAAATCTATTGTCCCAAATGTGCATGGAAATGAATATTTAAAAAAAAAAGACCTTCAACTGATTAAATACACAATTTTTTTAATAATGAAATGCTGTAAATTTCCCTTTGATGAAGGGCCTCAAATATTCTTTAAATGGAGTTGCTCTTGTTATCTTCCTTATGAATTTTTCCTTTTAGATGAAATTATATTTTAAATATAGAATATTCAATCATGATTTTGGTTCATCTAGATTAGAATTTTTTTCATCTTTTATAAGCCAATCTATCCTAAGGAGATTTAGTTGACTTAACTTTTGTGCTTAGATTAGAGTATGGAATCTGATCAGCCTTGTTCTTGTCTTCAGACAGGACATGGTAAATAAACTTGGTCCTAAGAATTCCAACTCAATGGCAATTTTAAAGCTTCATCATAAACCAGAAGCTATTCTAGAGAATTAGAAAAAGGAAAGTTATATGGAACAAAATGAGAAATGCAAACAGATTATCCAATCTAGACGAGGAAACTAAATTTGGTTATATTCAAAGAAAAGAACATTTACCAGTTAGTTGGATGAAAAATTGGATAGATAACTGAACCTTTACAGAAAACTTAAAAAAATGTTAAGCCATGAACTTATTGATGCAATTATATATATATATATATATGTATACTTAGATTTTGATGGAGTAATTCATATGTATATTGTATAATTGGTATTATATATCAATGATTGGTATATTAATAATTATTCAGCCAAATAAAGAAAATGAGCATTTATTTCATATTAAAAATATTATTTTTCAATATAATTCCCTTCTTTGTCAATGACCTTAATTTACTAGTTAATATTTATTGCATAAGTTGAAATTTCAACCTAAAATTCAACTAGTAACTACCTTAAAATAAAAGGCAAAACAATCTATATTATAATAATCTGATTTTTCGTATGTATTTATTGTAAAAGAGCAAAAAAAGTAAGATCTTTTGTTGGTGCAATGTTAAAAGGCTTTAACTTAGAGAATAAACCTTTTTCTAATCAAATTTGCAACTTAATAAGAGTGTGGTATCAGCATATCCGTTTATAATAATTTCTCAAAGGAAGATAACTATTATGTACAAATTAGGTAATTTACAAAGCTCTTGGCTTCAATGTGGCACAAGGCCAAATGAATGGGGCGCCCAATGAGACTCGAACTCACTCGTGTAGGTTCGCTAGTCTAGCTTACTAACCGTTACACCACCAGGGGTGCCCTATTATGTACAAATTAGTGTACTTCCTTTTATTTATAATTATTTCTTGAGGGAGATAACTGTTAAATAGTAATTAGAGTATTTCCTCTTATTTGGTGATGTTGGTTATTTAATGCCAAAGCAATCCTTACAGAAGGAGAGTAGTGGTACTATTTAACCCATAGATAGGAGGATAAGGGAGTTCATACCTTCTCAAGGGCATTAGTCTGAGAATGAATGTAATAGTGCAACTAGAGTTTGAGTTTGCTTACTATGACGTTGCAGACTAGCACTTTAGCTACCATACCTTGGGAGGTCCCCACTGATTTTTTTACAACTTCATATCAATACAACAGAACATGAGGGACCTGCTTACCCTCACATTTATTACACGACTGATACTTCTACAAGACAAGGGGGATAGCTATGCATTTACCGTTAGCAGGTTAGATAACCCAGACTTCAACATTGCAGGTCTCTTCTTGTGAAATCTGTCATTCCTTTTAAAATGAAAGATCTATAAAAAATTCATTTATGCAACAAATTTCTTAAACTTTCTAAAGAGGCTCCCACCTTAGTCAGTCAATCTGCAACTTGTTCTTTTCCTTTTATCCATTCAGTTTGGATCTCCTTCTTTACCATCATTTCCTTCATTCTAGCCACATCAATTCTCAGATGTCAGTCATTTATCAGATATGATGAGTTTAAGATCTGTTTTACAAAAGACTTTTGGCAGTCTGAGCAGTCTGAGCAGTCTGAACATCTCTTGCAACATGGCAGCTATTAATACTCCAGTGTCTCCTGTTTCATAGAGTACTAGAGTTTCTGAGGCAAATGGACTTTTTGTTACTCAGTCAAGTTTTTTTGATGAACAGCATGAAGGAGCCATTTTGTTTGTTGTGCCATAAACAAAAATGATAAAACCACCCTGAGAAGATCCATCCCCTAAGCTTGTTTTTGTTTGATAGTAATCCCATCTTTTGTTTGCCTAACACCAAATCCAAAAAATTTAAATATTCCACTTTCATGCATTCCAACTTAAAATATTTTAAAAAATTCTGCTATCACATTTTTCTGAAACAAATCATTTCCATAGCATACAAAGTCATTTACATGCATTGGCAGAATACCCATCAAGTTATCAGTTGCATCATGCCAAAGAAATAGTGCATTATCAGATGCACTCACTATCCCCTTTAGGTTAGTTAATTCATAATTAACCTTTTTGTAACATGAGCATGGTGCATCATTTAATCCATAAATGCATCTTTTCAACTTCCATATCTGTGACTCTGGACATATGTCAGTTGGTGGTCTAAGAAATATCTCACTATTCAGTCTGCAAAAACACTGGGGTGAAATCCACAAATCCAGACTCTCTACCCTGCCACTTCATAACTGAGGCTTTTAACATAACAATACGCATAGCTTCACAGCTACATGTTGGAGAATCAGTTTTCAGGTTATGTGAATTTTCTTTATAACCACGTGCAACAAGGTGGACCTTTATTATCTTCTTTTTATCTTTGAATTTCTCCATTATAATCCATTTTGTTGATATACATTTCTGATTAATGTCAGGCACACATTCATATACTCCATGAATTTCCATACTTTCTATTTCTCTTTTCTTTGCATCAATCCCATCTTTTGCTCGTTCTTTTTTAGATGTGAGCAATACTACATGTTCTTGATCATTTACTTCCTATGTTACTTGAAGTAGTTCTCTCCACTGATCAACATGTTCCCAATTGATACAGACTGGATTTTCATTTCTCACGTCTGGTTCTATATTCAGCCAATGACTATATTTTCCAGTCAATTCAGGCTGTGCACTCATAATCTTTCCTGTTTCCAATCATCACTTCCTTTTATCTTATATTCCATGACTTAGCCTTAACTTACTGTTGTCTTTCAATTCCTCCCTATTTACATGCAGACTTTTATTATAATGTCCTTCATCTTCTTCTACTAAGACTTCATTTATCTCATTTTTGGCAGTTCTATTCCCTTCATCCCTAGGACTTCCAAATTCTTTAAGTGATATGGATGCATCTTGTAAAATGCTCTACTATGTCTGATCAGTACACGCTGACTATCCTTACCCAATATTTTAGCAGGACTATGCCATCCCTTGCAGTTTTGTCTTTAATAGCTGTCACCTGTTACAAATTCTTCATCCACATAAGTCCTTACATTAGATCTCAGTGCTCTCCAAATTTTTTCATTTGATTCAGCTTCTCTGAAGCTTTTCCTGACTGCATGTATGGCATTCAAATTTAATCTTACCGTTTCACTGGTTGTTGCAGCTTCCAGTGCCGACAATTGATTAGTCAAAACTGAGGGTGTGTTTATATTAAAGCCAAACACAAGCTCATTCGGACTATGCCCTGAGTGATTTTGAAGAGTATTTTAAGTTCTAACGGTCTAAGCCAGTGCTATTTTGGGTTCACATTTCTCATCCTCTGTCTTTACCATTGCTTCAGCTACTATTAATTTGTGGCATTCTACCGTACTATTGCTAAATGAACTTTCCACAGCTGTAATGCATGTTTCAATATTCAGTTTTTTATTGATTTATCAGTATCCTTCATTGTTAAATTATCTCCCATTGTCATTCAAAAAATGCTTAGGAGGTCTAAAATATGGTATCCACAATAAAAATGTGTTGCAGATAATTTCTTCACTTTTAGTTTTAATGTGTCTGGCAGCAGAGTAGCAAGTAGGTGTGTCAATTAAGTGTACAATCCAGAATTAGTGATGTACATGTTCTTTTAAATCCAGGATACAGTATCATTAGACCTGTTCCCAAGAGTCAATCCTTCTACAGGTCAAAGAGGAGGTTTTCTAACCCTCAGGTAAACAGAACAAGAATCACAAACATCCAAGATCAGATCAAGGAACTCCTTATCATTAAAGGCCTTACTGCCAAGGATATCAATTTCTCTTTTGATACATGAGCAAATTGTTTATGTAATTTCTCAGCCTTCCTTCTTTTCTCCATTCTTGGAGAGGTTTTTAGGCCTTACAGTGTAGCGCAACATTCACCTGTTTTTCAACCTCCAAAAGCATATTTGTCAATGGAAGACTATAATGTCCAGAAGTCGTACTTTGTAATTTTATATATCTGCCTAAAATCTGACAGCTGTCATTTTTGAAACCTAATAGAATTCCAGCAGTTTTAAAAGATTTATGGCTCAATAATAAAGGTAAATAATTTTTTACTGTCAGCCTCTAACACCTTTTACACCCTCTAGAAGTACTGGAAATTTAACTGAATTAGTGGCATCATGAAAACAAATTGTCATGTTAGCAGTTTTTACTAAAGATTTGTCTTGGTCATTTAATGTATCAAAGAAAATATCAAACCACAATTTTCCAGCACATCCAACACCGCCATATGAAGTATTTCTCTCACAATTAGACATTTTTATATTTGAGTTAAGGTAAAATGTACTTGGTCCGATTCTATGACAGTGTTAATATTGTTTCTCAAACCAGTACAGTCACATACAAAAGGATTAGCAGAATTACATTTAAAACAGCATTTTTGCCTGCCTTGTTTACAGGAGAAATTCACTCCATTTCCTTCTCCATAAGATTTTTTTTCATTGTCATCCTTGTAACAACTAAAATTTATCCTTTCTACTTCTTCTTTCACAACAGGAACCTTTTTGTGTTCCAGTGATGAAATATCAGAAAACTCTTTTTTTAGTGTCTCTTTCATTATTGTATAGTTGAGACTAACACACATGGTTCTAGTTAATTTTTTATTTTCCTTAGACAATTTCACTGATTTAATGCAAAAGTCTGCACCCTGTTGGGGAATGTCATACCAAATTTTTGTCATTTCTGATACAAAAATATGTAACACACCAGAGAGCATTTATATTTATACCAATATCTCTTTTATAAGAGTAAAAATCCTTGAATGCCATGTTGTGTGTTTGAGTTTCATAAATATATTTCATCCAATTTGCCTGTGATCAATTTTAATCCTTCAACTCAGCTGATATCCACAATTGACTAACACACTCCTGTATGTTCTGTGTTAATGACAAAAATACTGCCAGATCCTTTTCCTAAGTCTGTATACAACGTCCAAACTTTAAAATCTGGTATTCATTTAGTGTAGAATTCTTCACCTTGTAAAATTGGGGGCTGTTTCATGAATAAAGCCATTCTTCTTTCAAATGTGCTTCAACATAAATTGAACAATGTTTATCACTCTCACATGAAAGAAAACAGCTTTCTGTAACTAATGTTTTCTTTACAACTTCATATCGACACAACATAACAGGACAGACTTGGTTACATAACTGATTCTTCAACAAGACAAGGAGGATAACTATTTACGGCAAGCAGGTTAGATAACCCAGGCTTTAATACCTACTTCCTCTTATCTATTTGCAATTAGTTATAATATAAATTCTATAAATAGGATGTGACCAGACACTGAACTTAATGCAGCCTTTAAGTGAGTATAATTAAATCTACTTTAAACTTACCTTTTCTTTAAGATCAGCAATTATTTTGTTTAATGCTATAATATTGTTGTTACTCTGGTTGGGATTTTCTTCATTGTGTAGATGATTTTCTTTGTATTCAGTTCCTTTTTCAAAGCAGATTTATAGTGGATTAAATTTACAACCTAAAATCAAATTAAAAAAGTGATTCAATTTATAAAACTAGTTCCTTGTAGCACTATATATTATTTACAATAGTCTTATAAATATTTTTGCCCATTATGAAGTGAGTACCATTGTATCCATACTCCTATCTAGAATCTGAATATATGTGCATATTTTGTCTTGGATCAGAGTTTCACTCCTTAGGCTTCTGCTTCAGATCAGTGTAGTATCCCTGTACTTTGCTTTGGATCAAAGTCTCATTCCACAACCTTCTGCTTTTGGATCAGTGTAGTATCTGTACATTCTGCTTTCGATCAAAGTTTCACTTCACTACCTTCTGCTTTGGATCAGTGTAGTATCTGTGCACTCCCAAGTTTCTGCTTTGGATCAATGTAGTATCAGTGTAGTGTCTGTGCACTCAGCATGCTTTTTTTTTTTTATTACCACTGGTTTAATTTGAGGCATAATTTGGTGTGTTAAAAATACTGAAGTTAAAGAAAATGAACAATGTATGGAAACATAAATTTTTTTTAAAAAACATTCCCACAACATTTATTCAAGTGAGTTTTTCATAAGTAAAAGTACCTCAGAAATTTTATATGGGAAATCAACTGACTTCCATTTTAAAAATAAAAGTATTAATTTTTGTATTTGCATTTTTGCATATATTGACCAATCAACATGAACTTGCTAATTTAAAAATTTCTTTGAGAATACACAGATGACAATATTTGACTTGCCACGAAAAATTTGAAGGATCAAAACCCAAAATGATTTAAGAAATCTTTTCCCTCCTACATTGTTAAAATTACAGTTTTAAATCAATTAGAATAATTGATAAATCAACTTTTTAAATCTACTTTTGAGCCTACATTAATCTTATGAATAGTAATAAAATAAATACTTCTTCAGTTAGTTTAGAAGTACTTAACACTTTTTGGTTTATTTCTTTTGAGTGAAAATTTAATATTCTTTTTCTTAAGAATACATTTAATTTCCACATCATCTAATTATTTTAAGTTGAACAAATATGTTTGATTACATTTTTATTGTTAGAAATATTTGTACAGCTATTCAATCTGTTTCTTGTTGATGAAAATTTCATTTGCAGCCCTACCCATGCTAACAAAAATATATTTTCCCACTACGTAGTGACACACTCATTGATTTTTTTAACATGCACAAAATATATACCTTTATATTAAGGCAAACAAAAACTGCTATATTTCATGCATGAATCTTCACTTTCACTCTTAAGATATTTATGCTCTAATATTATCTTATAAGATTTTGTAACTTCTGTTTTTCAACAAACTTTTTACTCAAAGAAATAAAAATTTATTAATTTGTAGATCAATATTTTATTGAATCCTTTACAACTTTGTCCCACACACATACACACACACACACACACACACACACACACACACACACACATATATATATATAGTGAGAGAATTTTTTATATATCAATAGAGAGATAGAAGGAAGTAATGAAATGTTCTCAGTCAACCAAGAATGGGATGATCTAGAGCCATGAAATGTAAATGCTATTCCATAAAGACCTTTAAAAATGCAATAAAAATAATTCCTTTCTTGGTAAGAGCAAAAAATGTTCAGCACTTCTTTATCTCTCTCTCTCCCTCTCTCTCTCTCTCTATATATATATATATATATATATATATATATAGTATCAAAAGAAAACATTCAAACCAGTTACAAAATTAGAATTTCAAAGTAAGCAGGCCCCATCATGCACATTATTAATTTTTATGCCCCACAGTTTCAGATTATCTAAAATTTTAAAAGTCATTTTATTAGATTTTACAAGGAGGATTCAATTTACAATAAATTTTTAAACTAAAATGTATTCAGGGCTTTGAAAATTACAGCTTTTCCAATATGACTCTACCCTCCCTCTACATATGACTAAATAAAAATGACAAAACAACTGTAGAGTCATAATGCCTGAACTTCCTAACTTGCTTAGCTGTTCTTTTGATATAACCACACACATACATCCAGACAAATTTATTACTTATGCTCACACACTCAAACAGATATGCTCACCCCGATGTGCATATACATATGTATATGCTACACCTATAAGCATGGATACTCGTACAGACATACTTACACCAACATACATGTGTTATTGCACTTAACTATAGGGACCCAGGAACAGAAGATCTTATAGTGTCATGGGGAATTTGATAGTGAATATTAAAGTCTGGCACAAAGTAAGGGTCTTTTTTTAGCATGAACATACATTGCAAATTTAACCCATTAAAACTTATTGAAAATAAATTTTCAAAAAATAATTCTGCATCATTTGAACTTCTGTGGTTAATTATTATTAAATAATCCAAGGAAAGTTTTGCAAAAAAGTTAGTAACAAAATATTTACATAGAGTTGGGTGCTTATTTTGAATCTCAGCTCAAACTTACAACAATTTTGTATCTCTGTTTCAAATTTCTGTGAGTGATCTTCAATTTGAAATGGTCTTTCTTCAAAAGATCATAGTCTCTCTCCAAAACAGATAATTTGTATTTAATAACATCAAGTTGCTGGAACAATAGAGATTTTTCTTCTCTGATTTGATGCAAAATGTTTTTCATTTCAATTATCTGAAAAATAATCCACAGATTAATTTAAAACAGATTAGTGTAAATGTATTTAAATCTATTAGTTAATTATGCGCTTATTCTTATTTCTGTTTCTATTCAATTAATTGTTTTGATTAAAATTCATATGAATGGGTGATTTTCATAACAAGAAAGAACGAAAAAAAGAACGAAAGTTAATATTAAATAAAGAATAAATGGGAGGAAAGAGAAATTGACAAAGATAAAAAGAATACAAAGTGATGAAAAAGATGAAGGCTGAAATATAGAAAGTTAGTGAGAGAAGAAACAAAAAGAAAGCAAAATTAAAAAAAAATACATTATGTAGTGTTTGCATAAAATAAATATAGAATATATAGTAGTGTTTCTATGATAAAAATATAAAATAAAAAATATATTATGTAGTGTTTCTGTTAAATGATTTTTTAGAAAGGAAATTAACATGCTTTATGTAAAATTAACCAATTTTCTGATTACCCACCTGTGAAATCAGGTTTTAACACACACACACACACACACACACACACACACACACATACACACACACACACACACACACACACACACATATATATATATATATATATATATATATATATATATATATATATATATAAGGATTATAAAAATAACAAACTGTACTATTTCTCAATGGACATCAAACTGAAGAAGAAAAGATGAATAAGAAAATAGGATAAATATCCTTGACATATATCTATTTTATATGAAAATCATCTATACATTTTGTTTTTACATTATGCACAAGATGTAATTTTATTGAAAATTTACTGAAAATTCAGTGTTTCCAGTCAAATATGAAAGATTTGCTAGCTTGTTTGAGTTTTTTTCTCAGGTAAAACATACATTTAATAAATCCTACATATGATATCACAATTTATAACTATATTATTTTTAATATATCTTTGTAGATCTTTTTATTTGCAAGAAGAAGTATCACTTTTAAAAATCTTTTCAATGTTTTTAATTCTCTGATAAATTATCTTTATAAGAAATATAAATATTTTCCCATACAGGAATGTTTTTTCCTTCAGAAAATTCAAAAATTAAACTAAGACTAAAAAAACATTCTACAAAGTTTTTTCTATAATAAAAACATTTAAAAAATAATTATATTCATTACTGAATAAATTCACAAAACAAAATTAATAATTGGTGTAATTATTAAGTTATTACAAATATTAGATAACATTTGTGTGATTACTAAGAAAATACAAACAATTAGAAATAATGATGTGATTCTCAAGAAAATAAAATATAATCAATTTTTGAAATTATAGGCAGTTTTAAAAAAATTAAAGTTTTTTAATTCTCCAATCAATTGTTTATTTTTTTAGATTGAATATAGAATATGAAAATCAGGAATGTTAATAATCATCATTATTTTATGGTCATTTCCTCTCTTTTTTTTTTTTTTGAAATTAATATTCATTTATAGATTTGAGAAACATTATTTAATTCTTTCTATTCTCTTTCATCTTATTTGTCACCCTTTTTAACAATGTAACATTAATGTACTACTTACTTGTTTTAGTATGGATTTGATTTCAAAAGGAAAATAATTGTAGAAATGTGTGTAAGAACTGAAAATTTTCCAAGTTAGAATATACAAAAAGCACTCATAATTTGGCTGTTGATACCCATCCGCTGCCCCCCCCCCAAACACCAAAAACTTCATGCAAACTGCTCTTTTTTTATCAACTATTATGAAAATTGCCAAAAATGCTTGCAAATATGAGGAAAAAAAATTCACATGAAATAATTCAATCCAGAACCACCTCGTAGAGGCAGAATGTACAACTACTACATCCAGCTGATGTGTCACATTTAAATTTCATATTTTGAGGAATACTCCTTGTCTGTGTATATAGAGAAAGAGGTGGAGGAGAAAGTGAGATAGAAAGAGATATCCCTAGCAGGTTATTTTATGGTTAAACAGAAGAACCTCATAAGATTGATAAAGTGTTAGTCTTTATTTTTGTTCGTTTGAACTATAAAAAACTTTAACAAAAACATTTTGATCTTAAATGGCCATAATTTTGAGCAAGTAATTTTTGAGAAGTACTCATATGTATCAGACTGGCATTTCAGATGCCAAATTCCGGAAATTTGACTTTCTATATAAATTTGATTGGCATTAGAAAATTCATTCTGCACACAATAGTGGTTTTTGTATACAAGGCCAGATAAATAAGTAAAAATACAGAAATATAATTGTGCATTACTGTATGAAAAGAAACAGTAACATTTGTTCCTTTTAACATATACACAACAAGCTGAAATTTACATAACACAACACATATTGTGTAAATCCCCCAGGCATCTGTGATTCTATCAGAAAAGCAAACTATGCCTCTGTGTGAAAGATGTCAACAATATTCAACGAACAGTGATAAATTGTAGCATTGTAAAAATGCAACTATTTTCTTAAAGCTGGGTCTGGTCTTTTAATTTTAAATAAATGAGTGGAAGAAAAATAAAAAAAATTATTTTAATCAAATATGAAAACTTATAACAATAATATATTAAGTTAAAAAATTGAAATTTATAAAAATGATTGGTTATAATAAAACAATTATTGAAATGCAAATGGAAACTTATTACAAATATAATGAAAAACAGAAATTTATAGTAAAAAATATATAAAAAATCTAAATAAAATAAATAGAAATTTATAATAAAATAGATCAATAAAGTACAATGAAAATATACTAAATGTAATAGTGAACCATTCATAAAATCTAAAAATAAAATGGAAAAGAGAAAAACTGAAAAAAAAATGCCTTAAATTAATATTAATTTTATAAAGAAAATGAAAGAAAAACTGATGATAAAAAATAGAAAGGGAAACATGGTGGTAAAAATTAGCGGGAAATGAGAAAAGATGAAGCAAAATAGTTAAAAGATTTGAAAGATTTGCAAGGATATTGGGTAGAGATTGATAAAATAATAGATAAAAGAGAGAAAAAAAGAGAAAAACATTGAAGTATGAAAAAAGAAAGAGAATAGAAAAAAAGAGAGAAAAGCATAGAAGTGTGTAAGAAGAGGGAGAATAGAAAAAATGAAAGAAAGAGAAAAGCATAGAAATGTAAAAAGAGGGAGAATCCAGAAAAGAGAAAAGAAGTGAAAAAAAAAAAAGAAAAAAATGAAAGAAAGAGAAAAGCATAGAAGTGTAAAAAGAGGGGGAATGGAAAAGAGTGAAAACAAAGAGGAAAGAGAAAAGCATAGCATGAAAAAAGAAAGAGAATTGAAGGAGAAAAGAAGTGAAAGATAAAAAAGAGAGAAACAAGAGAGAAAAGCAAAGAACTGTGAAAATAAAACAGAAGTAAAAAAGCAAAAACAAAACAGAGATGAAATCTACCTCATCAGTAAGTTGGAATTCTTTGACAAGTGCAGATTTCTCAAGTTCTTTGATTTGTATCTGGTTGTCAATAAGAGATTCAGACAACTGAAGCAGAAAACAAAAACAATTTTATTCTTTGAATACATTTTTCTGTCTCTCTTTCTTTGTCATCATCATTAAACATATAAATCATGATTTGCTGTCTCCCAAAAACTAAATATAATTAACTGACAAATCAAATTTTACATATTAGGATGTTCTGTTGTGAGGTTCATAGAAGAAATGATATTAAAATTTCCAGAAATATACTGAAAATAAAAATAGGAAAAAAAAAAAAAATGTGTCTGAGAAAAGAAAAAAATAAACCCTGAAATACTTCTATTTGAAAGATATTTTCAATGACTTTGAAGAAGGAAAAACAAATGGTGTTGGTCTTGTTTTTTCTTCTTTCTCTCTTTATAGAGTATCAAAAATGGTAATACAGTAATCTGGAATTAATTAAGAGTTACTGATTGAAAATAAGATCTTCAATTCAATAAAACAAGTTTTAGTCCAGATAAAATGATGAAAGTGGTATTATTACATTGTAAATTTGTTTTATCTCCAAATTACCAGTTCATTTTTAAACACAATTGCCATTTAGTCAATCATTCTATGCACTCTTTTCTTTCATCCATAAAGAATGTTTCTGGTTTACTTTGGATACAATTGCACATAACAAATTTAACTTTGGTATATGATAAACAATGTTAATATCTTAATGTCTCTTTGAATTCTGAGAACAGCCAAAAGTTTGAAGAAGTTTAATCAAATTATGGCTGTACAGAAGGAGTACAACAAGTGTAAATTTCAGATTTTTCACTATTTGCATGAGGAGAGAGGAGTCCCCATGGCTAAAGTCCTAAACAGCAGCCTTGAAGTTGCACTAATACATTTACTTTCAGACTAATACCTTTGGGAAATGTATGAACCCCCTTATTTCCGGCCAAGTTGACTGGGCTGTAAAATATGCTGACTGCATCTCTGCAGAAGAGTAAGACATCCTCATACAATGAGTATCCTGATATGACAATAAATGATGAGGCTTCAATCCAGCTCTGGGGAATGTGCAGTACCCCTTCATTGCCATTACTCTAAGGTTCCCTTGGACCCAGTGTGGAAGTACTTGTTAGGGTCCGATCTAATCGTTGGTGATACATAGCAATACTTGGAACCATTTATCTGTGTGCAAGCAATCAATATTAAATAGAATTATTCATGTTAGATAGGAATGCTTGAAACTGTTTAACTGATTGGTTTGGTTTCTTTGTTTAATGGCATATCAACTCTTTTTAGGTTATTTAATGCCAAAGCCATTCTCCTAGAAGAACAGTAGTGGTACTATTTAACCCATAGCTGGGAGGATAATGGGGTTCATACCTTTCCCAAGGGTATTTGTCCAAAAGTGAACGTAATAGCGCGACTGGAGTACGAACTCGAGTACTACGATTCCGCAGTCCATCGCTTTAACCATTACACCATGAGGACACCCTGTTTAACTGAGTACAAAACTCAAATTATTGATATTACATAGAAATACTTGGAACCATTTAACTGTGTCCAAAGAACCAAAGTTAACTTTTTTAAAAATTAAAATTACCAGCAAACTATTCACTTACAAATCATAAATATAAACATTTAACAATGTGCAGACAAATGACTGATATTAAATTCTTAGTGTTACATAGCAATACTTGAAACAATTTAACTGCATGCAAACAAATGCTTAATTGTAAATAGAATAATTCCTGTTAGATAAGAATACTTGAAACCACTTAACTGTGTGCAAACAAATGAACTCTGGCTCATTTATAAATGTTATTAACAAACTGTGCATTTACAAACCATATATTTAATATATCTATGAATAGGATTTGGCATTAAATAACCTACAAGTATTGACATGCCATAAAATCCAACCTACAAACCAACCCTTATTTCCCATGCTCTAGGTTAAATAGTATAATTACTGTTCTTCTACAAGGTTTTGGTATTAGATTACCCACAAAAGTTGATATGCCATTAAACAAAGAAAGAAGAATGGAACCATTTGCACCATTAGTCAATTGCAATGTGCATTTATCTAAATGTTGAAAAAAAGATTCTCTTTGCAAGTCTTATGTTCGAGTTGTCTGTATTGTCATAAATTGCTTTCATACATAAGTGAATTTTGATTGGCACATCCTTCAAGATGGCTGCTTTATACATATTCAAGACAAAATGTTAATGAAGGCTCTGTTGGCATGGTTTAGAATAATATCCTGACTGCATCCCCTGCAGAGGGGGAGAAATTTCTCTCCAAAATGTGTGCTCTAGGTATGACACTAAACTACATCTTATGGTGAGGCTCCAGTCCTGGACATCTGGGAAGTGAGGAATACTCCTTCATTGCCATTATTCTCAGGTCCACTTGGACTCAAACTAGTAGTACCTGTTAGAGTCCCATCTATGGGTCGAATAAATCTGTTTAAAAATTATTTGTATTCAATAGGACTGTATGCAAAAAACTCTTATGAAACGACAACACAAAAATGTAAATATGTACAATGAATGCAGTTCCCGAACCTCTAGGCTTAAAATAACCTTAAACGAGTTGACATGCCATTAAAATCAATTAATCAATCAATGATTGTTCAGACACATTGCTCTCTACACTGTTAATCACATAGAATGAAACTTTACTTCCCTTATAAAATTCCATATCAAGAGAACCACAAGATAAAAAACTAAGGATCAAGTGATAATGTCTAAATGAATCAGTGACAGTTCTTAAAATTTTTGGCCCAGTCTGCTGGAGCTGTAGAATACACCAACTGCATCTCTGCAGAGGGGTAAACAATCTGATGGTGAAGCTCCAGTAATGCTGGAGCTTTGCTGGAGCTATGTGGAATGTGGAGTACTCCTTCCTTGCCATCACTCCCAGGTCCACTCTGGCCTGGAGTGGTAGCACCTGATAAGGTCCTGTCTATTGGTCAAATAGAACCATTTGATATGTAAACAGTGTATTTCGACTATTAAACTGAGTGCAAACAAATGACTTATGGTAAACTGAATTGCTTCAAATAGAACCGTTTAATCATTTAACTGTGTGTAAACAAATGAAAAATGTTTAACTGAATTGTTAGTGATACATAGAAATACTTGGAACCAGTTAACTTTGTTGACATACTAAACTGAACTCTTTAAAATAGAACTGTTTGATCATTTAACTGAGTATAAACAAATGACTGATGCTTAATTGAATTGTTAGTGTTAAATACCAATACTTGAAGTGATTTATCTGTGTGCAAACAAATGATTAATAGTAAATAGAATTATTCATATTAGATAGTAATAACTGAAGCTATTTAACTGTGTGCAAAAAATTAGCTAACTAGACTATAAGACCATCATTAATAGCCTTACTGGGTGCCTTACATAAAACTACTTATGTTATAATTATAAATCAAAATAAATCAAATAATTTGATTTATCATTTTTATGAATAGTACTTTATGAATTAACATTTCTAAAATGAAATTTAGAAAGTTTGATTTTCAGAATGTACTGAAATTATAACAAGTTTCTTTATTTCCCAAAGGTAGAAAATAGTTTCATTAGTATAACTAATTTTGTTATAAAAGTTTCCAATAAGACAATAACCAAATTGTGTCCATGGGTAGGAGTTCCCTGGAAAATGTCTCTTATGAGTTGATCCTTGCTTCTTAAGCAGTGACCAGCATGTCTTGTTCACCTTTCTTGGATGATTTAGAAGATGGGAGGTAAGTGACCGTACAACTGCTGTTTTGACGAGTGCTCCTTCCAAGATTTGTTCAAAACAGCATGCAGCATCCTTGTATCATCCTATTTAGTTTTTTCTCTAAGTACTTTGTTAGAATCCAAGTGGTGCAACCATACAATTGTACAGACATGGCTACAGCTTTGAAGAATTTCCATTTTTTTTCATCAGAGAGATCAGAGAAATAATAATAATAATATAAGCACTGAAATACAGCAGCTAAAATATAAATATGTTGCTTGGCTTGGTTTAAAGAAAATTTACTTTGTATGAAAAATAATAAGGGTTTCCACTCATTTATGTGTGATACTATATAGATATTACTTTGATCGACAATCTAATTAGAAAGCTGTAGAACATATTGACAAAAAGTAAAGAAAAAAATTGTTGAAAATAAAGATACAAGACAAAAAGCGTATAGAATAAAATCTGACTGACTTTTTTCTCCTCTTTACATACAACTATCTACATAATTAATAATCTTAGATAAGAGTTCTTAGAATTGTGGCAATAATAGCTTTGGGAATTCTAGAAGTTAATAAAAATCTAAGTAAATACCAGATTGAGTCTAAAGTTTTTTTGATTTTCACTCATGATTTTTGGTTATATATCTTTATTTTCATATATAGCATATACACCTTAATTGTTTATTCTTTATTTTACACTGTTGATTATGAATGGAAAAAAAATTGCAATCAGAGATATTTTATCCTACCTGTGGAAAAAAGGTAGTGTCAAAAGAAATCATTGATGTAGAAGGCCCAGGAATTGTCGATGAATGTGCAGCATAAAACTGGTTCAGATGCTTCAAGGAAGGTGACACCAGCCTCAATGGCAAACAAATAGTCAGGGAGACCTTCTGTTGTAAAAGATCCTTTGGCTAATGGGTAAATCTTGAAGAAACTTGTCATTTGAACTCCTTTGACCTTAATGAGTGTTTTAAAGGTATCAGTAGGCGAAGAGAGGCTCCACTGGGCAAATTTCCCATCATTTATGGAAGAACATTTTACCATAAAATTTATGAAAGAATATTTTACCATAAAATTGAACAAGAAGTTTTACTTCATTTAGAAAGCAAATGAAATTCTTATCTACAAGAGTGCTCTTAAAATAATGTGCAACTTTTTGGAAGAAATTGATAAGGCACAAGTAATTTATAAAGAAAGCAAACAGAATTAATTTTTGCTTATATATATATATATATATATATATATATATATATATAAAAGCAGAAGAACCCAGAGTGTCCTGGTATAAAAATAATATACTAAAGTGCATTTTGCTATACAAAAATTAATTCTGTTTGCTTTCTTTATAAATTAATTTCTTATATATATATATATATATATATATATATATATATATTTTTTTTTTTTCGAACTGACGAAGAGAAGAAGTAGAAGATACCCCGCAACAACAATTACCGACGCCGACTACGCCGATGACATAGCGTTACTGGCAAATACACCTGACCAAGCCGAAACACTTCTACATAGTTTGGAACGAGCAGCAGCAAGCATAGGCCTCCATGTTAATGCACACAAAACGGAATATATGTGCTATAACCAAACAGGGGACATCTCCACTCTAGAAGGAACCCCACTTAAACTAGTAGACAAATTCACATACCTAGGAAGCAGCGTCGAATCAACTGAAAAGGACATCGAAACGAGGTTAACGAAAGCATGGACAGCTATCAATAGGCTATCGATTATATGGAAATCAGACCTAACCGATAAAATGAAATGCAGTTTCTTCCAGGCAGTGGTCACATCGATACTGCTATATGGATGCACTACATGGACGCTAACAAAACGGCTGGAGAAGAAACTAGATGGCAATTACACAAGAATGCTGCGTGCAATCCTGAACAAGACCTGGCAGCAACACCCCACAAGACACCAACTGTACGGCCACCTGCCCCCTATCACGAAAACTATCCAAGTTAGACGAACCAGACATGCGGGACACTGCTGGAGAAGCAGAGATGAACTCATAAGAGATGTACTCTTATGGATCCCCACACATGGCCGCGCAAAAGCAGGATGACCAGCTCGAACGTACATTCAGCAGCTATGTGAGGATACAGGTTGTTGTCCTGAAGACCTACCTAGGGTGATGAACGATAGGGAGGAGTGGCGAGAGAGGGTCAGGGATATCCGTGCTGCCAGCACGATATGATGATGATGATATATATATATATATATATATAATTCACTTTGTTTGCTTGCTTTTTACCTTTAGATTCCAAGGGCAATTAGCCACTCTTGATGAAACTTGGTATGTACTCCTTTAACTCAAGGAGTATTTGGATATTTGGTGGTGGGGGGCCAGTGTGAAGGCTCTTTGTTTACTCCAGAAACATTTTAGCTTAAAATTGCTCAAGAAGATCCACTTTATCTGTGAAACAAATAAAACCTTTTAACTGTTAGAGTGCTGACTTTGTTGTGGGACCAGAACTTTTGAGAGGAAAATTACTTAAAAAAGACTTATTTTCTGTACAGACTCATTGGAAAAACTTGCTATATGAATTTCCTTGATCTCCAAAAGTATTTTAAAGATACTTGTTGGGGGAAAGAAGCATGGAGGTTGTAGAGGAAACCTAACTGGAACATTTTAAAATTAATCAAGCTTTAATTAGTCCAGAAAGGGAATGAAACTAGTGGCCCCAGGAACTTTTGCTAGAAAAATTACTCTGGAAGGATTCATTCTACCGACAGACTTCTTGGCTTATGGGCAAATCTTGATGAAACTTGGTATGTGAACTCCTTTCATGCCAAGGAGTATTGGTCTAATGGGTAGAGTGTTTGCCAATGGTCCAGGAGATTGGGGTTCAATCCTAGGTCGAGTCATACCAATGACTCAAAAAATGGCACTTGATGCCACTTTGCTTAACACTCAGTATTATAAGGTAAGGATCAAGGGTGAAGTGGAACAATCCTGGGAATAGAGTAGCACCCTCCCCAACACTACCTATTGAAAAAGAAGCTTTTGGGTCATCCTTGACTATGATCGACAACTTATTTTACCTGACCTCCCTGCCATGAGTAGGATGCAACACAATGTAAAATTTTCAGTTGAGTATGGCTGGTTTGAATTCAGAATTTTCCTTCTCCTTGACTGGTTACTATCCCAAGACTAAAGAGTCTAGTCTGTCCTACTATTTACCCATAGCTGGTGGGAAAAGAGATAGATTCATGCCTTTCCCAAGAGCATTTGAGTGAAGTGAAAAGCTATATCCAGAATTTGAACTCAGATTGCCAATTCCATTTCCTGCGATGATAACCATTATACCTGTTTTAAAAACAATGAGACTATGATTATATGATTGCTCAGTCGGCTGGGGCTGTAGAATACACTGACAGCACTTCTGAAGAGGGGTAAGACCCCGCCCCATGAGTGTCCTAATATGACACTAAAAGATCTGATGGTGAGGTTCCAGTGATGTTGGAGCGTTGGGGAATGCAGAGTAACCCTTTATTGCCATTGCTCCCAGGTCCACTCTGGCCTGGCATGGTAGCACCTGATAGGGCCCTATCTATGTGTTAAATAGAACTAACAGCATACTTATGCTAAACTGATATGTTTGATTAACCCGAATAGCTTGAAATAGAAATGTTTTTGACAATTAAACCATACTTACACTTAAACTGCGGGCTTATTCTAGACTGAATTATTTGAAATGGGACTGTTTTTTAACATTGAAACTGTATTTACACTAAACTGAATTGTTCAACATAGAACTGTTTTGACATGTAACTGTGTAAACAAATTCTGTACTTATACTAAACAGAATTAGCTGAATTAGAACTGCTTGACTAAATGAATAGCTCGAAATAGAAATGTTTTTCACAATTAAACTGTACTTACATTTAAACAGTGTACTTATCCTAAACTAAATTGTTTGAAATAGAACTATTTTAATAAAAATGGATTTGGCATTAAATAACCTACAAAGGTTGATATGCCATAAAATCCAACCAACCAACCAACCAACCAACCAACCAAGAACTGATACTGTTTTACTTGTAGAATTAGTAAGAATTTAAGATGTCACTTATTTTTATGTAGCAGGTAATGTTACATAAATAGATTCTATCAGAGAAGGTGAAATATCTTTTTATTGTCAAGAGTATGAAGACATTTTGAATGAAATGAATCAGGGGGGTTTAAAAATTCCATTGAACACCACAGGTCAGTTTATGTTTTTCTGTTTCATGACATCTAACATTGTCAAATTAAAAGCTGGCAGAGATTCTTTTAAAAAGGTAGTTATGTAATTTTTTTAATATGGATCATTTGAATATGAGTTTATTGGTTTTTATTGCATATCAACCCTTGTAGGGTATTTGATGCCAAATATTGTTTATACATGATTTAAATAAATATGATTTGTAGACAGTAGGTAAAATTTTTCAATGAGCCATAGCTCATTTGTTTGCATAAAGTTAAATGGATATTGTTAAGTGACACTATTCCACTCCACCCCTACCAAGCAACAGACTGTTTTGATAAGGTCAGCCAGCAGAACATGACCTGTATTGGAAAATGGGTTAAGAGGTCTAGACCAGATTCCTCTCCCACAAACCTAATTTGAAAATGGAAACTACTGATTAGATGAAAGATGGCATGTGTCAAAGTTATATTTTTGAGTGCTAGAAATACAAATTGTACAGGAAAACAATTGATGAAGGATCTTCAAACTGAGCAAATGGTAATTGCCCTGGTGATGAAAAGAAAGAATCTAATTCATTGAAGGTAAACAGCTGCCATGCAAATTAAGATGATGGAAATCTTAAGAGAAAAGAAAAGAAAAGAAAAGAAAATCCTAAGATTAATCTTGAAGCCACTCATAATCACAGAGATAATAATCCAAGAAAATCACAAGATGCATATGAAGTTTGAAAAGAAAAGAAAAGAAAGGAACTGACTGGACTTTCTGTTGATCACATAAATTGAAGAAGAAGGAAAAGAAAGGCATTTGTGCAGTTTCCAATGAGACAATGAACTTAAATTGAAAACCTCAGAATTGAGATAAGTAAAGATTGTTAACTAATTCCTCTGTTCTAAATGTTGAAATTGCATACATCTTGAAGCTGACATATTTGCCTACATTCATCATTTCATATACAAATGTTAGAGTTGTTTGTTTTTATATTATCTTGATCCTCTTTATCATTCTTTAGTTCATTCGTATGTAGTGAATTTGTTATATAATTCCATTAAATTGTCTTTGGTTTGTCTCTTTGTGGATTTCTGCCTCTTTTTTTAAATTTCTGTTTAGAGTGATCTTGTGAGATGTTGAAGGAATATTCTATGTGAGCAATATGATTACATGCATCAATATCTTCTTGGTTGTAGTATATTTGGCAACTTGTTTGGAATTTTATATTCCTAACATATTTGGGGGGCTTTTGTTCATATGTTCTAACATCATCACAGAGCTCATTTGTTTGCACATTGTTGGAATATGAAAAGAGTGCATAGAATTATGTTGTCAAATATATTTTCCAAAGATAATTGTTTCTTTGAGTCTCCTAAGATATATAAAGAAACAGTACTAAAGGTGTTTTAGAACCTTAGCTTGAAATAAAGGCAAATAATTTAGGTGAAAGTTAAGATTATATGGCAAAAAACAAACAAACAAACAACAACAACAACAAACAAACAAAAAAAGAAAAAACTTTAAAATAAAACTAAAATATTAAAAAGTCATTGTTTCTCTGAGTCTCATTATTTTTAAAAATATATTTTTGTTTTGTTGATGAATATTTGTAAAAGTTGAAATTGCTTTCTGATTGATTTATAAAGGTAGACTTTCTCTACTGTCAGTTCACTAAGAAGTAATAATCAATTCCTAGTAATAATGACAGTCATGGTTGAGAGACCAGTATGACAGAGGTTGCATTGAAGGAAATGGGAGAAGAATTTTCAGTGCAATTTAACTGAACATATTTTGAAATGAAAAATGATAATGAATTACTTCATTCATAATATAGAATGTTAGAAAAAAATTATAATAAAAAAGGTAATTCATTACATATTTCTAAAATTATATATTTTAGTTCCAATAAATAATGAAATTCAAAGAAAGGTTGTGTAAAGAGAAAATAAATTATTTGAGAATGGTTGTGTCTGTTTGATGGCTCATGGATTGTCACATGAAGATCAGAAATCCTTTCTTATCTTCTTTTCTTCTGCTCTATGAACAGTAGAGACATTGTTTTTTGCCCTCATACAGTAAAGCCAGTATGGCTATGAACATTTTACTGTTCATCAATCTCAAATAAGCCCTTTTCATTTTTGTACCTTTTTATATACTGCTTGTTCAAAGAATGACAACTATATTTTATCAGTTGGAACACATTTGTGTATTCTTTTCTATATTACTTGTTTGCATATTATGTATGTATAAAATGTATCTGCATGTCTTTCCTTCCATTTATTAGGTATTGGTTCATTACAGATATACAAATACTAATACAAATAATAGTTCATAGGGAGTAGGGACATGACTAAATAATTTCCTTACAACCAAGTACTGCAACAATTAAAAAGAATAGGTAAAATTTTATCAAAATCAACAATGTGTTTTACAATGTGTTTTTTGTCAGTTTATCCAATCAGGGTTCATTTGATGTTCGTATCATGTGAAATAGAGAATAAGTATTCACATTATTCCCAAACTTTTTCTTAGTGATTGGAGAAGCTAGTATCATACAGATATGTTGATAGAAATGAAAGAAAAATTTTCAGAGCAATTTCACTGAGCATATTCTTTTCAGTGTGGGCTATAAATGCTACAGTGTATAACAGATCCCTTACCAAAAATACAAAAACATTGGTTTCTTATGTAAACTGCCATTAGTGCAATATTTTACACAGATGTCATGAATACAGTCCTTAAAAGTGAAAAACCATTGCAAATTATATAGCAAATAAGGTGGTAGCTTGAATGTCTCCCTGCTTTACTTCATTCTTTATTGATATTGATTCTGACAGCATTACACTGTCATTCAACTAAGGCTTCAATCCATCATGAAAAGATTGAAGTATAGCAAGGAAATTTTTAGGAAAACCAAGCTTCTTTAAAATATCTTACAGAGAAGTTCTGTTTACTCTATCAAAGTATTTGTTAGGTCAATAAAGACTTCATACAGATGCATACATTGTTCTACACATTTTATCAGTAACTGCTTTGTCAAGATCATATCAGTTATTCCATAAGAAGTGTGGAAATCAAATTGCAACTCAGAAAGAACTTAAGTCATACTAATAGGACTTAAAAGATACTAACTGTATCCCCTACAGAAGAGTAAGACTTCTTCAAAGAAGGGTGTCCTGAGTATGACGCTAAACTACATCTGATGGTGAGGCTCTATTTCTTGAGATCTGAGAGGGGAAGCAGAGTACTCCTTTATGGCCATTACTGCCATTTCTAATCTGACCTAAAGTAGTAGTACCTGTTAGGGTCTCATCAATGGGTTAAATAGATATTTTTAAAAACGATTTGTATTTGATAGAACATGTGCAAAAAAAAGCAAAAAATATTTGTTCATCATCTTTCAATAATTCACATTAATACCCATTCAATGAAATTAATTTCTCTGAACAATGGAGGATCTTCCAGATTATTCTTCACTGATTTTTTTGTGTGTGTGGGGGGGGTCCACAAATCCTTCATCAGCAGATGAAGAGCAAGAAGCAAATGAAAGTGTTCCTGCCTGTCACCTCTTCAAGATACCATTTTAGATGTAGACAATTTTTTTTATCCTTGGAGTGAAACGGCATTACTAGTAGAAAAGAGTGGATCATACACGGCCATTAGTAGATTATATAAACACTTTGTATTATTGGAATCTAATGCAACTTGTATCTCATCAGACTTCTTTATCCACCATTTATCTTTCATTTCACATGGTTTCTACTTCATTCTTTTTTTCTATCTCATATAACCAGTTTTGTAAATGTATTAAAAGCTGTTTTCTTTTCTTTACTAACTAAATTTCTCATTCTCCTCATCATTATAAACACACACACACACACACACACACACACACACACACACACACACACACACACACACACACATATATATATATATATATATATATATACAGGGAGGCCCATAAAAGACTAACATGACAAAAACCCAGCTTTTGCTGCTGCCTCTATGCAAACACTTTTGCAATGACTACTTTGTGGGTGGTCTGTCACTGTGACATGAGTTTGAAATCTGTACACGAAGCTCTTTATGTTTGTACTTGGAGGATTCTTCACATCAAAATGGGTGACACAGTATTTTCTTTCTACTGGGTTTGTAGATCTGTCAGTTGAATTCTATTATTCTAGTTTATTCTTTCACACTGTAAGACTTTTTCCATTTTACAGATTACTTATATCTGACAAATAACATAAAAATTAAATTAAAGACAAGAAAGTTATGACTTTTTAAAATGTGTCATATATATATATATATATATATATATATATATATATATATATATATATCATATTTGATCTTTGTAATGTAATTTTTGGTCATTTAAACATGCATCATCATGTGATCAATTTTCTTTTTAATGCAAGTATCAAACTAATTCATAAGAAAAAAAGATTTTGTCATTCTAGCAGATCATGGAGTGGAAATTAAAGAAAGTGAAAAACTCTGGACCTTTCCAGAGAGCTGAAAAAGTTGTGTAACAGAGATACCAGTCTTAATTAGAGAACTTGGGACAATTCCCAAGAACCTGGAAAAGAGACTAAGAGAACTGGTGACCAGAAACTAGACCATAGCGCTGCAAAAATCCACAAGGATAATTATAAGAGTCCAGATTTTCTGAGGAGACTTGCTATCACTCAGAATTCAGTGAAAAACCGCTTGGCAGATCCTATGGGAAAAGCTCTCAAAGAGTAAAATAATGATAAACAAAAGACAATTTGTCTAGATATGGAAATGTCACAATTCTGTATTTTTTCTCCAAGCATAAATTATAAGTTTTTTTTTATCCTGTATCATATGCATATGATTTTTAAAAAATGATATTGATTTTGTGTTTTGCTCAAACCTGTTATTTCAAATCGATGAAAAATTGGAAGTGACTCATCGAGATAAAGTCTAGATATCACTACTTTATTAGATAAATTGCTCAGCTGTACATATCTTCATTTAAATTTAAGATGTTAAACTCTATAATTAAGTAAAGATTCAATCATGATATTTTCTGAACTCACCTCATATATATATATATATATATATACACACACACACACATGCATAGATATATATATATAAATACACAAACACATATTTATACACATGCATACACATGCACGCACCCATATATACTCACACTCACACACATATATATATATATATATATATATATATATATATATACACACACACATGATTCAAATCATACATCATTGAATTAACTCTTTATATCTAGAAAGTTTTGAATACAACAAAAGATTATATTAAGGGGCTGCATTAGGAAGTATGGTTGTATTGTAGGTTACTCTTGCAGTGCTCTGGGTTTGTGGCAATCATACTTTGGCCCCAAAACTATGGCTGAACCAAGCGTTATCATCTGCATGTGTACCACTTGGTCCTATGATTACACAGGCAAGTAAATGACAGTCACCAAGCTCCATTGGCTGTTTCTCTACAGTCAAATATTGCCAACAATATTAATAAAATGTGAGTGTGTGTGTGGTGGAAAAGTGTTTAAATGATTAAATAAAATAGTTCAACAAATTCAATAAATTTTGTTTCTTTAATTTGAGTGAAAGGTTTGTTGACAAATAACAAAATTTACAATGTCTTTTCTTGTAAAAAAAAGATAATGATAGTTAGATTGTTAATATTTCCCAAGATGGTATTAACAAGAAGAAAGTTAATAGCAATTTGCATTGTTTCAATACTTTATAATATATTTTGTATATATATATATATATATATAGAGACCATTATGTAAAAACAAAATATATTTATACAGTAATATCTATGTTCAATACACTGCTTAATAATCAGTTGTAGGGATGTTAGTAGATACACATCTAAGAAGTAAATAAGAAAAAAGATTTTCACTCATAGAAAACAAATGATGTTGAAATCAGATACATTCCTGAAGAAACAGAATGTCGAAATTTCACTCAAAAAGAAATAATGATAAAAATGAGTAACATAGAAATGAATATATATTACTACTAAAGTTTTGTTTATTTTATCACTTTATTAATAAGATTTAGATAGGTTCCAAATTAGTTGCTGATTGGTCAACAAATGCAAAAATTACAGTTTCTCAAGCCTCTTTTTGTACAAAAATTAACACTTTTTTATATATCAATTGGTTTTCTGTATACATATATGGACTTAGTAACATGAGTTCAAATCCTGGATGAGGCTGTTTGCATTTCACATAGTGCTAATAACCTTGAAATGGTTTCTTTATTTTTAATGGTATGTCAACCTTTGAGAGTTATTTAATGCCAAAGCTATCCTTGTAGAAGAACAGCAAAGATATTATAGTTAGGTAGGAGATAAGAGGGTTCATGCCTTTCCCAAGGGTGTTAGTCTAAAAGTGAACATAATAACATGACTAGAGTTTGAACTTGCTAACTTTGAAGCCATAGTCCTGTACTTTAACCATTACACTACCACAGAAACTCCCGACATAGAAAGGTATGAATCCAACTTGTCTCTCTTTAGCTATGGGTTGATAGAAGGGTAGATTGGGTTCTTTAATCTTGGTACAGTAACTAGCCTAGGAGAAGAAAAACTGAATTCAAAAAGGTGGTAAAAAATTGACCTTGTGTCACATCCTGCTTGTGGCAAAGTAGTTGGGTAAATATATACACAAGAATTACCTTTTATTTTTCTGAAAGTGTGTGTGTGTGTGTGTGTGTGTATAAGCAAGGTTTTGTAATTTTTTTCTCTGTATAAATGCACACACACTCTTGTACTGATAGAAGAAAGAAATCAATATAACCTACCTTTAATCTTTCTTCTTCACTCATCAATAATTGGCATGAAAGATCTGTTTCAGACAATTGGAGAGTTTTGTTTCTTCCCTGCAGTCTATTGATCTGTGCTAACAAATCATCTTTGCTATTTTGTAGTTGAACCTATGAGAACAAAAGCAAAATTTGTTTGTTTTATCTTCAGAGAGAGATTTATGATCCTTAAGAAGTTCAGTAAATTTAATCTTTAGCATTTTATTATACACTTCCCCACAAACATCTTCAGTATTTTATCTTGTCATTGTCATCCCTAGCTTTTGATAATGACATTTTCTCCCTGTTATATTTGTTGAATTACCTGCCCTTGTCTGCAGGATGACCTCAAGTAGATGACATATTAGTATATTACAAACATCATCAAAAGTAGTGAATCATGTTTTATTTTTATATTTTACAAATTTTATGATTTTGATTATTTTGCTTTTTGTATTTTTTTTCTGTTTGATCAACATATCAATAAAAGTTGTTGGGTTATTTGAATTGTCTTCCTTATTGTTATTCATTATATGTTCATATTTACATTTTTTTGTGTAGCTGTTTTGTAAGAAGTTTTTTTGGTGCACAGTCCAATTGAATAGGAATAATTTTTAAACAAATCTGTTTAACAAATAGATGGAGCCCTAACAGGTACTACCACCCAGGGTCAGAGTGGATCTGGCAGTAATGGCAATGACAGAGATACTCCACACACCATAGATCTGGAGCTTCACCATCAGATGCAATTTAATCTCATATGCAGGACAGCCCTTTTTTTTCAGGACTTACCCCTCTGCAGGAGATATAGTGAGTCTTGCTGACAGAGTGGATATTCTTTGAATATATATATATATATATATATATATATATATATATATGATAAGTAAAAGTAAAATAGCACCACTATGGTCAACAGAAAGAATGATATAGTCATATACAAAGCTTATCTTAGTTGTGGCACAAGGTGAGAAATATAGGGCATGAAGTGAGAATTAAATTCACTAGTTTGCTTTGCTTTGCTTTAATTTTGTGGCATATCAACCATTGTAGGTTATTTAAGGCCAAATCCTTTTTATACATATATATTCAATATGTGATTCCTAAACACATTTTGGAGATAACATTTTTAAATGTGCCTGAGCTCATATTTTTGCACTCAGTTAAATAGTTTCCCTTACTTCTATTTACTATTAATCATTTGTTTGTATACAGTTAAATGTTTTCAAGTATTGCTATTTAACACTAACAATTCAATTAAACATCAGTCATTTGTTTACATACAGTTAAATGATTAAACAGTTCTATTTGAAACAATTCAGTTTAGTATAAATCATTTGTTTGCACTCAGTTTAAATGCCAAACAGTTCAATTTGACCCATAGATAGGACCCTATCAGGTGCTACCACTTCGGGCCAGGGTGGACTTGGGAGAGATGGTAATGAAGGGGTACTCCACATTCCTCAAAGCTCCAGCATTAAGGAAACCCCACCATCATTTAGTGTCATATTCAGGACACTCATTGGAGGAGTCTTACACCTCTGCAGAAATGCAGTCGGTGTATTCTACAGCCACAACCAACTGAGCTACAAATTCACTAGTAATGATCTGTTTGTCTAGCTTGATAACTGTTGTATCATGGTAGGAAAAGATACCCAGTGAATTAAAGTTAATTGTTTAATTGTTACAGTCCGACTAGAATTATAAGTCTTGTGCTGTTGGTGTTAAGTCTGAAGTTGGTCTTACTACTGACCGACGTCCTTTCAGAGCTCTCTATCTGCTTCTGCTTCTGTCTGCCGTGCTAGAGAAACATGGTGTCTTTTATACTTCCACAATACCGGAAGTCATGTGGTTCGAGCCACTATACAACAATAACATTACACCCTATGAAAGGCATGTAAGAATTAAATAAGTAAATCAAGTTCTGACTGAGAGTGTTCATTTTATTCTTGGCTCAACTAAGAAAAGAATTACTTTTTCTTTTAATCTAAAAATTTTTTTAGAATTTTTTAAACTCATTTTTTTAAGAGTGAAAGAAACTTGAAGCACGATGTGCCTAGTTGGATGAACTGACAAATGAATCCTTGGAGTAAGATATATGTTTTATAGTTTAAGGTAGTGAGAATTAATTTTTATTTATTGCGGACTTTTTGTCCTCATCTTGGTAGTTTTTTTTTGTGTTGTTTCTTCTTTCACTACATTTTGGCCAAATTTCACCTCTGGCCTTCTTCAGGTGATTTACCGTGACCTCGGATAGGAATGCTGAGTCTTGTAACCGTATCCCCAGTAATTACTGCCTTCCATAGTTGTTGTCTATCGCACCACGTTTTTGACCAAGTAAACCTCTGGCCGGCTTGGGTAGGATTTGAAACCGCTATCTTCTGACAATGCTCACCTGGAACCGTCGAGACTCAACGCCTCTATCCGCTGCGCCATGGACCCCGAAATGTAGTGAAAGAAGAAACAACACAAAAAAACTACCAAGATGAGGACAAAAAGTCCGCAATAAATAAAAATTAATTCTCAGATTAAGAAGCCTCATCTCAAAATGATTCCAATTAAAGACAAGTTTAAGGTAGTGTTGTGAATTTTTCAGTATTCCTCAAATATTAATATGCTTGACATCCATCATTGTAGTGGCATCTGTTCAGTTAATAACTCCCAAAATAAGCTAAAATAAATACCCACTAATAAATATCATTACTTAAATAGATGTTGACTTGAACAGTACAATGAATATTATCAGCTGGAGCAAAATTTACTGTGGGTATATTCTACCAGAATTGTCGGTCTAACTTACCCCAACATAAGTAAGAAAACTTGGTAGTAAATTGTTTTAGATCATAGAGACATGAAAACTGTGTAAGTTTAAATCTATCTGATTTTTGGATAATTTTACACTGCAAATTTTTTTTGTTAATGTTATATAGTGTTAAAATACTCCAATTTTGATAATTTGACACAGCAAAAGTTTTTTGTTAATGCTATTGTGTTAAAATGCTCCAATTTAGAGAATAAAGAAAATTTTAATTCAATTTGCTATTAACTAGTGTGGGGTTTGCATTCATACTAACTCTGATCATTATTTCTCAAGGAAAATATCAATTAAATGCTTATCATCAACAACAACCCCTTATTCATTAATTCATCTTATAATTTGCAATTAATTATAATATAAATTACATGTGACTTGATATCAAACTTAAAAATCATTCAAGTAAAATAAAAATGTAACATAATATACAAAATGATTTTGAATTGGAAAGCAAAATTTTATATATTGATATACAAATTTGATTGTACAAAGAAGAGCTTAAAAGCCTGACTAATAAGAAACTGATTTACCAAAAACTCAGTTATCATAGAACTTTCATTCAACAATTTAGTTTCTTTTGTAAGCCTTCCAAACCAGCATAAAGAAAAAGAACTTTCTAAAATACACTAAATATATTGAAATATCCTTTTAAAATAGCGAAAATTGTTATTTTGGGGACAGGGGTTGTGTTGCATTTTTACAAAAAATAGCACAGACACTTAGGTAACAAAAAAGCACAGACATGTTGGTAATAAAAAAAAGACACTAAAGTAACAAAAAAAAAAAAGCATCTGGAAGATGAATTAAGAACTTCCTTCAATAATGAAAATATTTTGAAATTTACTTTTTCTTGCTGGAGTTTTTGTTGTGATGGATAGTTAAAACCCATAATGGTTACAGTTGTGTCTGTTTGTCCTGAGAAAAAGTTCAGTTGTTGCTTGAGATCAATGATTTGGGCACGGTACTGAGTTAATAATTTCTGAAATTTGAAATAAAAAACAAAAACAAAAAAAACCAACAAAAAACAAAAAAAATCATTTTGAATTCAATCAACCAAATACTGATTGTATTCATGGTTAGATTATTTCAATAAGACATGGCATGAATTTTTACCAAAATGACTTTTTATAAAATAACTTCATATATAATTTTAATTTTTAAATAAAGAAAAATTTTGAACATTGATAATTTTATATATGATTGTCCTCAATGCATTCTGACCACATGGGTTCTTTATCAGCCATCACATTCATTGTCTGCAAAAATGACACCCAGTGTCTGCTAAGAACTGAAAAATGTAACTTTTTATTGATTGGCCAATACCAGTGTGTCCAAGTGTTGTAATTTATGAAGCTCTTTGCTTCAATGTGGCAAAAGGCTGAATGAGACTGGAACTCACTCATGTGGGTTTGCTAGTCTAGCTTGCTAGCCATTACACCACCAGAGGTGTGTCCATGTGTAGGAGTCCATAGGAGAATGTTACTGATGAGTTTGTCCTTACTTCTGTCCAACATGTCTTACTTGTTTTTCTAGGAGAGTTTGCAAGATGGGAGGTAAATGACCATACAACTGTTTTTTGTTGAGTGCTGCTTCCAGGATTTGTTCAAAATAGGCATGCAGAATCTCTGTGCTACACACATGTAACCTTTTCCTCCAAGTATTTTGTTAGAGTTCAACTGGTGCAATTATACAGAGATACTGATATCATGACAGCTTAAAAAAATTACCCTTTTTATTTTATCAGAGAAATCATGGTTTGTTTGTTTTTTGTTTTTATATTAACTTATTAACTTTCCTGTTATTTGATATTGTTGTAGAGTAGCTAGCACCCCTTCAGAACATTACCAAATGGCCTGGCTTATAGTCTTAAATAGTCTATGATTAAGGACTTCAACTTATTGATCAATTGTTGAAGTCCTTAATCATAGACTATTTGTCCAAAAGTGCAACTGGAGTTTGAATTTGCTTACTATGTGTTGTATTGTGGTAAGAAAGAGATACACAGGGAGATTAAGAGTTAATTGATTATTAACTGAAGTGGTACAGTCCAACAAATATTATAATTCTCACACTGCCCGTGTTATGCCCAAAGTTGGTCTTACTACTGACTTAAGAAACACAACGTCTTTTATACCTCTGTGATACCAGAAGTCACGTGGTACGAGCCACTATACAACACTATGAAATCTGATTTCTTCTTAGATTTCACTATGGCTGTCAATAGAAGTCCACGATATGCATATGTTGACATTGCTTTCAGTTGATGAGATATTGTTAACAAGGCATATGAACTGGTCTACTAATTTCAGGGGCTTACTATTTAATGAGGAGGTAGCATCACTTTTATTAAAACAAATAAACTCTGTTTTATCTGAGTTCACATCAAGACCAATACCTCTTGCTACCTGCACCAAGTTATGCAGCAAAGATTTGGCTTGAGTAAGTATATTTGCACAAAGCACTAGATCCTCAGCATTGTCTGCATCAGTAATAATTTCAGATAAAAATAAAATGATTTAAAATGTAGAATTAGGTATGACCACAGAAACACAAAAATTCTAAACTTTTAGTTATAAGGTCTGTGGATACTTGAATAGAAGAGTTAAAGAAAATTGCAGTCATTTTTGAATTAATGTAAAAAAAAAATTATATAGAAATGTAATACTTAATCTTATCAAGATGGTGAATTTTACTTCAATTTTTAAGTCCCAAAAATTATATATCAACATTTGGCCTAAGTTGACATCTTACAAATTGAAAGAAGGAAAGACTAATAAAATATGACATATAAAAGAGTTGAAGATGTAATTTTAAAATGTAACTCTTCAATCAAAAAGAGTAAATGACTCAAACACTTTTATCTGGATGGTGAATCTATTATTTTTTTCTATAATATTTTTTTGTACATTATTACTGAAATTTTCCTTACTGAACAATTCTATCCCTTGAAGAAAAAAATGAAATAGGCTAAGTTGGTTGGTGTTGTTTTATGACATATCAACTCTTGTGGGTTATTTAATGTCATATCATGTTTATATATATATATATATATATATATATAGATAGATAGATAGATAGATAGAGAGAGAGAGAGAGAGAGAGAGAGAGAGAATTGAAAAACAAGGTAATCCAAAAAGAAAAATGTAAAAGAAAGTCAACATTGTAACGTTTCAGTTCTAATGAACTTAGGAAGGATGATATCGAATGATATTACTGATAATTCTAGTCAACATTATTTATTCATTTGCACAGTTAAATTGTTTCATTTCCCAGTCGGCTGGGGCCGTAGAATACACCGACTGCACCTCCGAATGAGTGTCCCGATATGAGACTAAACAATCTGATGGTGAGGTTCCAATGATTCTGGGGCTTTGGGGAATGTGGAGCACCCCTACATTTCCATTGCTCCCAGTTCCAGTTTGGCCTGGCATGGTAGCACCTAATAGGGCCCTATCTATGGGTTAAATAGAACTAACAGCATACTTATGCTAAACTGAATTGTTTGAATAAAATGAATAGCTCGAAATAGAAATGTTTTTGATAATTAAACCATACTTACATTTAAACTGCATGCTTATGCTAAACTGAATTATTTGAAATGGAACTGTTTTTTTTTACATTGGAACTCTACTTACACTAAATTGATTTGTTTAATATAGAACTGTTTTGACATTTAACTGTGATTAAACAAACTCTGTACTTATACTAAACTGAATTAGCAGAATTAGAACTGCTTGACTAAACTGAACAGCTTGGAATAGAAATGCTTTTCTCAATTAAACTGTACTTACATTTAAACTGTGTACTTATCCTAAACTAAATTGTTTGAAATAGAACTATTTTGATAAAATGGATTTGGAGTTAGATAACTTACAAAGGTTGATATGCCATAAAACCCAAACAGCCAACCAACATATAAATTGTTTCAAGTATAGTAAATGATTAAATAGATCTATTTGACCCATGGGTAGGACCCTCACAGGTGATACCACTCCAGGTCAGAGTAAACCTTAGAGCAATGATAATGAAGGAGCACTCTACATACTCTAAACTTCAAAACTGGAGCCTCACCATCAGATGCAATTTACTGTCATACTTAGAACACTAAATGGTTTCAAGTATTCCTATTTAGCACAAATAATTCTATTCAACATTATGTTTTCATTTGCACAGTTAAATTGTTTCAAGTATAGTAAATGATTAAATAGATCTATTTGATCCCTAGATAGGACCCTAACAGGTGATACCACTCTGGGTCAGAGTGAACTTGGGAGTAATGATAATGAAGGGATATTCCACATTTCCTGAAGCTCCAGAACTGAGGCCTCTCTGTAAAATTGTTTAGTGTCATATCAAAGTCACTCATTCTTCTTACTCCTCGCAGCAGTGCTGTCAAAATATTCTACAGCCTCAGCTGACTGAGTTTGGATAAAATAAGATTGAAATTGTTGATATATGAATCTTTCTACAAACTAGAATTCTACAACACATGTTTTGAGTCAAACAGTCTTAGAATCTCCTGAAATTTTTATCACAATAAATTCTGATATTTGGTGAAAATGGGGAAAAAAGAAAAGGTTTGAGATTATACAGCTTTATAACTTTATTGTGTATTTCTTATTTCATGAAATGTGATAAACTTTTTAAAGACTTAATCTTAGAATTTCAATGAAACTGGGCAACTTATGAAATGAAATGATAATATCTCAATGTCTCATCATCATCTTGTCGTGCCATCAGCACAGATATTCCTGACTCTCTCTCGCCACCCCTCCCTATCGTTCATCGCTTCCGGGAGGTCTTCCGAGTGACACCCCATATCAACACAGAGCAGCTGTATGTAGGTTCGTGCTGGTCGCCCTGCCTTTGCTCATCCATGTGAAGGGGTCCACAGGAGTACATCACTTATGAGCTCATCCCTACTTCTCCGGCAGTGTCCCATATGTCTGGTTCGTCAAATTTTGATAGTTTTCATGATGGGTGGTTGGTGGCCGTATAGCTGCTGCTTTGTGGGGTGTTGCTTGCAGGACTTGTTCAATATTACTTGGGTAATGGGTAATTTTAAAGTTGTCCTGAGCATTGCAAAATTTGCAAGAATAAGTGTTTTGAATGTCAAAGGGACTAATTTGAAGAAAATGAATACTTTATTCATTGTTGATTTCTGTTTTGTAAATACAGTTTACACAATTTTATTAAAGCAACACACTTAAAATACACTAACTTACAGAATATATAAATTCTAATCCAATTTTCGATGGATTGATTGATTTTAATGGCATGTGAACCAATTTAGGGTTATTTCACGCCTAGAGGTCAGAGAATTGCATTCATTGTATGTTCATATTAACATTTTTTGTATAGTTTCTTAAGATTTGTTTTTTATGAGTTTTTTTTGTCTTTTACACACAGCCCTATCGAATACAAATAATTTTTAAACAAATTTATTTGAGCCATATTTGAGTCAGAATGGACCTAGGAGTAATTGCAATGAAGGAGTGAGTATACAGGAGTCTCACTATCAGATGTTGTTTTGTGTCATACATAGAACACTCCTTTGGGGGGGGAAGGAGTATTACCCTACATTCAGCCTATTCTAAAGCCAGCTAACTGGGCGAAATTTTCAATTTTGTAGAGTTAGTATTCATGTTAAATGTTAGATTTTGATCGTCCAAATTTTCAATATAATGGTGATAAGTATGTAATATTTAAACAGAATCATTCACTACTTACCAAACTTACTAAATAGATGCATCAATATCATCATGGACCACTGTTAGAAATCCAATTAGTTCACACAGTTAAATGTACAGGGTATTCATTTTGAACTATTAGATTTTCACACATTTTAGTCTACAATGCTATTTACCTCCTGATGACTGGTTATGATTAGCCAACTGATCTACTAAAATGGTATCACCCAGTAAGAAACCATATATGTCGATTACTTATCACTATTAAGCATTTATAAAGACAAGTAAAATATTTCCTTTGTTGTAAGTGAAGGAAACTTAAGAAGAAAAGATGAAAGGTTACCTGAATCCAGATATCATTAATGACAGGGAAATTGACAATTTGTGAGAGATTGTGGGTGAAAATCTGTATCTCTTTGAAAAGATCAACTTTGATGCTTCCATCCAAAGACAGAACGGCACAAGTATGACAATTCCTACCAAGTAGTTCTTTTAGCATGAAAGGCAGTCTGGAATCTCTAGAAAGAAATAAGATTCTGCTGTAATTCATTTTCTGAGAATATAAGTACTAAACAAATATCAATAAGTAAATTCACAGAAATGTTAATATGCAAAAATTAATGTTATATTACAGTCTCTTCTGGTGATACAGAAAGATAATTTAATGCTATTTCATGTTATTCAATGGGAAATAGAAAGTGATGAATTTTGAACTGCAGAATATTTTGTTTAATCTATCTACAAAAAAAAAGTGGGCTTGCATTAACGATTACCATCATAGGAAATGGAATCGGAGATTTGGGTTCAAATCCTGGATGAAGCTATTTTCATTTCACTTTGTGCTAATGCCCTTGGAAAAGGCATGGATCCATCTTTTACTTCCCAGCAATGAGTAAATAGTTGAGAAGACGGGGTTCTTTAGCTCTGGTTAACGAGAAGGAGACCTCCTAATTCAAACCCACTTTACTCTGCCAAAAAATTGACCTCGTATCACATAGAGTGGAAGAGTAAGGTAAATACTTACAAGAAACAGTACATCCATATAATGATATAACATTACATATTCATGGGGCTAATGTGTCTCATTGCAGTACATCTACAACAATGTCAAAGAAGTCTGTGTCTCCATCTGGTGAGTGAACTTTTACTTTCGTGTTTTTATATAGCATCATTATAGCTGCGACAATTACTTGGGGGAGACCGTAGGCTAGAAGTATTTATCTTTCCTCTGTGTATAAAGTCAAATGTCTTGAAAAAGTCTACAAATAATTGTGTTGCCTCGAAGTTTTTTGCACAAACATCTTTCAATATTCGACCGACAGCCATTCTGGTTTTTTCTAAGAATTTTCTCAATTTCAGATTCAACGTGGTTGAGTAGCAGTGCATTGTAAAACTTGGCCGCTATGGATGTAAGGGTAGTTTTTGGATATTCCGAGGTCACCCTTCTTGGGGAAAGGGAGGACGCAGTCCTTTGTCCATCTGTCTATAATGATAGATACGGTGTTGCAGTATCAGAGCAGAAGGTCGTCAAATTTCCTTGTTTTCCATACTTCTGGGTGTATTTCATCAACCCCTGCAGCTTTCCTATTTTAATTTTTCTTAGTATTACGTCGAGCCCCATGCCTGCTTATTATCTGCCTAGACTACATGCTTCAAACGTTGATAGATTTAATGAAAAAAAATAGCTTTACTTTGGCAAAAGCAAGAAGCAGAAGATACCCCGCACAAACGATTACGGACGCGGACTACGCTGATAACATAGCGCTTCTGGCAAATACATCTGAATCCTTGCTGCATAGTATGGAACAGGCAGCAGGTGGCATAGGCCTCCATGTCAACGCAGACAAAACAGTTCATGTGCTTTAATCAAAGAGGCGACATCTCCACACTAAATGGTTGGTCTCTAAAACTTGTGGACAAGTTCACCTACCTCGGAAACAGCGTCTCATGTACCGAGAAAGACATAACTCGCGACTAGCGAAGGCATGCACAAATATCGATAGACTATCTGTCATGTGGAAGTCAGACCTACCAGATAAAATAAAGTGTAGTTTTTTCCAAGCAGCGGCTGTGTCAATACTGCTGTATGGATGTACCACATGAACGCTGACTAAGCATATGGAGAGAAAGCTTGCAGGCAATTGCATAAGAATGCTGCGAGCTGTATTGAACAAATCCTGGAAATAACATCCCACAAAGCAGTAGCAGTACGAACATCTACCCCCCCATCTCGAAAACCATCCAAATCATACGAACAAGACATGAGGGATACTGCTGGAGAAGTAAGAGCAAGCTCATAAGCGATGTACTCCTGTGGACCCCTAACACGGACGAGTAAGGATAGAGCGACCAGCTCGAACCTATCTACAACAAGCTCTGTATTGATACAGGGTGTAGCATGGAAGATCTGCTGAGAACGATGGACGATAAGGACGAGGGTCAGGAAAATCCGTGTTAGCGGCACGCCATGATGATGATGGTGACATATTCATACAAATATTTTAACACACACACACACGCATTATTTGATGCTGGGAGCACAAAGATACAAATCTGCAAGTAAACATCTCAAAGTCCATCTAACATCATTGCATTGTTGACGGAACAGTGGCAACGAGTTTTTGAGTAAATGAACAGTACTGTCTACGTTAGCATTTCTCTGTCAGAAAACTGGGAAGGGTCTGGAAAAGGTAACTCAAATACCTATTCATCTATCAAGGTGGCCAGAAACAAGCGCTGGATACACATTCTTCTCAAAGAATAAGCTAAAGAGTGAAAAACGAGAGAGGTGTGTTGGTTTTGCTATTCGTGTAGAGTTAACCAACCAATTAGAACAATCTCACAGTTTTTGTGATAAAATCATATGTTTTTCAGTTCCTTTACTATGCAATGATTTCGTGACTGTCCTTTTTGGTCTCTTGACAGCAATGAAGAATCTATCAAGATCTTAGATCACTCATAACCTCGATTCCCAATGCAGTGATTTTAATGGCTGATTTGGACGAGGTCATAAGCTCTCTAAAGTACTAGGGAAGCATGTGCTAGGTAAAATGAACAGTAATGGTTTTTGCCTTCTTCAGCTCGGCACTGAATTTGAATTCGTCATTTACAACACTGTTTTTCATCAGAAGGATGTTCATAAGGTTACTTGGATTCACCTAACATCCAAATATGGACATATTCTCGATTACATTATTACCAGGAAACAAGACCTTCAGGATGTTTGCACTGTTTGAGTTATGCACAGTGTAGAGTGTGAGATAGATCATATTCTTGTTCGTGGCAAATTTAAATTCTGTATCATGTATATAAAAGATCCAAAGGAATAAAAGTCCTGAAATTGAAGGACTTTAAAAATCTTCAAAAAGTCTATTGAACAAATAGAATTTGATAGAATTTGAGATCAGCTTAAGACCGTTTCAATGAGGAAGTTGTCGTGGTGCAGTTGATAACGTGCCGGATTACGTCATCACAGTAAACAATTTCAAACTTAAGTCGCGCTATTACGTTCACTTTCAGATTAATACCCTGGGCAAAGAATACACCCTGTTATCCCTCCAGTTATGGGTTAAATAGTATCACTACTTTTCTTCTACAAGGTATTAAGTAACCCACGAAGGTTGATATTCCATTAAACAAAATAAATAAATAAATAAATAAATAAATAAATAAAACCAAACTAAATGAAAACATCAGGATTGATTTAATGAACATGATCAGAATCACTAAACTTGTTGGGGCAAAAACATGTTGCACCAAAAATATCTCAGTGCATCAGATGAAAATAAAAAGTCTTTACAGCAGTCTCCCAGGAGAGTTAAATCCTCAGTTCAGGACAAGTCATATCAAATGAAAACCTGTGGTAGTCAGGCATTTCAGAGAAAATTCAGGAAGTTTATATATGTAAAGACGCGAAAGTGCTATACCACATCTTCGGTCCTTAATCTTCATCTGTGAAACCACTCAAATCATAGAATGGTTTCTCTCTTTGAGAACTTTACTGATCTTTTGTTTTTGATTTTTTACAATCCCTTTGTTATTAATGAAAATGTCATCAATAACTTGCGTCAAAAGAATAGTATCCTTCAAATAATGAACGATCCCACTATCGATTAAGATCCCCCCAAAACAATTAAAGAAATGAATGCTAGAAAGATCGTATTCTCATAGGGGTCATTCTCCATAGGGTAGAGACAAGCTGGCTGCCGAAATCTTCTAATATTAGACGTCTGGTTGGTTACTCCTGTCTCTTAGGATTGGGTTGCAGTTAATCTAAATCCATTGTTCAAAAGAAAGAGATCCAAATCCGTATGGGAAGATTACAGACGTATAAGAAATGGTTGATAAGGTTTTTGCAAAACTCTTACTTCTCTGTTATCTGAGAAAGTCAGCATGGTTTTAAACCAGGTCGTGGTATAATGATTGTTTTTGCTTCTGAAAGACCAAGAAAAACTAAAGCTCATGGTAACTGGTTGCTTGTGAGATTTTCCAGAAAAGAACCCAGTTGAACAAGTCATTTTTTTCAACATCAATATCAGCCTTCAGAGTATCTTCCATCAGTGTTTCAAGAAGATTAAATGTTGATAGTCTTGTTTCAAAAAGGTTCCATTTGATGGTGGCTCATTTATGATCTACTGTAGCTGCTTGTGTGATAGAAAATTTAATCCTTAGATATTTTAAAGCAAAAGTAATTACAAAAGATACCAGAAACAACTCTTTAAAAAGGTTGATTGGTTGGTTTGGTTTTATGGCATGTTAAGCATTGTAGGTTATTTCATCCAAGTCCTGTTTACACACACACACACACATACACACACACACACACACACACACACACACACACACACACACACATATATATATATATATATATATATATTAAATATATGATTTATAAACACATATTTGAAGATAATATTTTTAAATGAGCCTGAGCTCATTTTTTGCCCAAAGTTAAATGGTTTCAAGTATTGCTATATAACAGTTAGAATTTAAAATCAGTCATTTGTTTACACACATATTTTGTAGGTAATTCCATTTTTAAATGAGTTTGAGTTCATTTGTTTTGGTTTGGTTTTATGGCATATCAACATTTGTTGGTTATTTAATGCAAATCCTGTTTTTTACATATACCTTCAATAAATGATTTGTAAACTTATTTTGTAGATACATACTGTTAAGTGATTAAACAGTTCTATTTCTAACAATCCAGTTTAGCATAAGTCAATAAAGTTAAATGATTCCAAATATTGCTATGAATTATTAACAATTCTATTAAACATCAGTCATTAGTTTACTCTCAGTTAAATGATCAAACAGTTCTATTTCAAACAATTCAATTTAGCATGCCATTTGTTTGCACCCAGTTTAAATGTCAGTTCTATTTGTACTATAGATAGGACCCTATCAAGTGATACCACTTCGAGCCAGAGTGGGCCTGGGAGCAATGGGGTATCCTACATTCCCCAAAGCTCCAGTATTACTGGAGCCTTACCTTCAGATTGTTTATTGTCATATACAGGAGTCTTACCCATCTGCAGAGATGCAGTCGGTGTATTCCACAGTCACAACCGACTGAGCCTAAGTCTTTAAAAAGGTTTTATCATCCAATGATATCTCGTCCCATTTTCATTAATGATAACATCGAATTTATGCAGTGTATCACCATTGATACTGTTTTGCGGCTTGCAAGAAGCTCTGATCTTAACCCTATAGAACATTTGTAGGGAATTTGGGACCATAAAATATGAGCGAGGATCCCACAAGTAGAATTTACATGGACACTCCAGAAAGAATGGTGCAATATTTCTCGGATTCAAATCAGAAGATTAATTAGCAACATGAGGAGATATTTGGTTTGATCATCTATAGAGGGTCTATTAACGTGACCCTATGTTAGCAAAGACCGTCAAATATTTCTTATTTTTGAAGGACTAAGAGCAAACCGTTCTTCAAAACAAATCTAAAGTAGTGAGTTTGAATTCCTTTGGATGCTCTAGATCTTTGACCCTGTGCCAGTCAAAACCTAATAAGTCTAATTATATAGATATTTCTCCTATCTGGATGATTGCCATAGAACAACATCTAACAAAATATCCTGCAGAACATAGAGAGTTCGATTTTAGGTGTCTTTTCACTAAGGCAATATGCCAGACTATGTCAAGCTTATAAATATCAGCTTAGGTTATAGAGCAATATGAAAGTTTACTGATAGTTCACAGTATGATTGAAGTTTGGATGATGGGAAAGTGTAGTGATTATATCTTTCAAGAATTTCAAAGATTGGTCTTGTTTGATGTAGTAATTTCCAGAAATTGACTCTTGGCAATCAGTGAGGTTCTCCAGGCATAGTAACTCAATAATGGTGAATTTGGTATCAGTCTGCAAAGAACTTATTCCAGCATTCTAAAAAAAAGGTATAATTAGTCCATTCAAGTATTTAAAAGTTTAATTTAGTGGTAGGTAAGTTGGGAGGTCTTAATTACCATTTCAACTCTTGGGTAAAGTTTTTTTTTCTTTAATGGCATATTAACTTCTGTGAATTATTTAATGCCAAAGACATCCTCTTAGGAGAACAGTAGTGGTAATATCTAACCCACAGCTGGATGGGGAGATAAAGGAGTTCATACTTTTTCCAAGTGTATTAGTCCGAAAGTGAACGCCATAACGAGACTAGAGTTTGAGTTCGTTTACTTTGATGACGCAATCCAACGCGTTACTTACTACACCATTTGGACTTCTCCCAACTGCAGGGTAAAAGAAGCTCATTATCATTGTAAGAGAAAAGACTGATAAATGAACTTCCTTGTATGATTCTTAAACTGTATATCAAAACTGCTGTAACTACCTGCCAACCTTCATTTTGGGGATTTGGAATAAGTCATGCTAATAGCGGGTGTTGATTAATTGATTTTTATGTAATGTCAACGTGTCAGTGAGTACTAAACGCAAACTACTTCACCTTACCTTACCTTACCAGGCAGGAGCAGTAGAATCAGTTACACTTTTTGTCAGTATTGACGAGCGGATGGAAAATTGGTTGGTTGATTGATTTTAATGACATGTCAACAATCTAGGATTATTTTATATCAAGAAATTAGAGAATTGCATTCATTGTTCATCCATATTTACATTTTTACGTAGTTTAAGTTTTTTTTTTTGGTTGCTTAGAGCCATATCGAATACAAAATCCGTGAAACACATATTTGATCCATACATGCAACTCTAACAGGTACTGCCATTCAGTCAGAGTAGACCTGGGAGTAATGACAATAAAGTGGTACTCCTTAGATCCCCAGAACTGGAACCTTATCATCAAATGCTGTTTAATGTCATAACCAGGACACTCAGGTTTTTTAGTTTAGGAGTATCTTCTCCTCTGCAGAAGACACAGTTAGGTTATCCTAAGCTCCCCTCTACACTCCAATAAGGCGCTTTATTACATGTGTCAGCAGGCAAACAAGTTTATTAAGGTAATTCTTTGCAATCATACCTTGACTGCTCCTTGACACCAGTCTCAGCTAATTGCTCTACACTATACACTTTTACAGTCATTGAAATGCTACAAGAATTTGGAATTGTAACTAACAATGGTTTTATTCTTTTATCACAAAAATATTCAATGATACTTAAAAAGTAAGTTTTACAAAACTTCAACACGAGCCGTGTATGAAAATAATAGCAACAAACATGGTGCTAACAGGTCGAGTCATACCAAAGACTTAAAAAATGGTACTCGATGCCGCCTCGCTTAACACTCATCATTATAAGGTAAGGATGAAGGGTAAAGTGGAGCAATCTAGGGAATGGAGTAGCGCCCTTCCCTACACCTCGGTGTTGTAGCTATTGAAAAGGGAGCCTTCGGGTCATCCTCGACTAAGGTCGCCAACTTTACTTATCGGTGTTATTTGGACGAGTGATCTCACTCACTATTGTTATTTGGATCATAAATTACCTGGTATAGAGAATAAGTCTCCTCTGAAGCAAAAGAAGATAAAATTCTAGTCTTAATGGTAACTTATTTGCAATAAAAAGCAACAAAAATTGGGAAAAATACGAAACAAAATTAATAAGAGCAGACCTAGTGCTAGTTAACAAAAAGAAAAAAAAGAGAGAACCTGCTGAATAGTGGACTTTGCCGTCCTGGCGGATTACAGAGTGAAAATCAAATAAAACAAAACGAGAGACAAATACTAAGACCTTGCCAGAGAATTAAAAAGCTATGGAACGTGTAATTGGTGTACTCGGAACGATGCCCAAACGCTTCGTAAGTGGACACGAAGAGCTGGAAGACGAGCTGAGACCATCCAAACTACAACATTGTTGAGGCCAGGCTGAATCCTGAGAAGAGTCCTGAAGACTTGATGTCACTCAAACTCTAGTGAAAGTGAAAGCCCATCAGCTAATGCTGGTGTGAAAATCTCCCAATGAGTTATGATACTAATAAAAAGCAACAAATGCAACAAGTTTTGTATTGGGCAGGTATTTCGGCAATGATATTTTATTTCTAATATTTTATATTCAAGAACAGAACAATAATCTATCAAACAGGCTCCCTAACATTAACTTATAAACAGATTCAATACAATGATGCCTACCAAGATTTGCATAGATCACAGCAGAGGGGCACCCAATTAGTTTGATTGGGTTTCTTTGTTTAGTGGTATATAAACCTTCTTGGGTTATTCAATGCCAGAGTCGTCCTTGTGGAAGAACGGCAGTGATACAATTTAATCCATAGCTGGGAGGATAAGTGAGGTTCATACCTTTTCCCAAGGGTATTAGTCAAAAAGTGGACGTAATAGCGTGACAGGTGTTCGAAATCGCTTACTTGGAGGCCGCAGTGCAGCATTTTATCCGTTACACCTCGCACAATCCCCTTCGGCACCCAATTAGACTTGAAGCATTTTCTTCATCTTGGCGATCTATGGTAAAGTCCATCACAGGTTCTACTTCAAATTGCTGAGAGATGCCTATTTTTCAAGAACTTTGTATGTGTTCCCAAGACCCTTAAGTATGTTCTGTTTAAGACACTTTCATGCAAATTTGCACTGAAGGCCTTGGATAATCTTGTTACTACTAAGATGATCTAAGATAACAGCTTATTATAAAGGAAACTGGTTGCGAATAATTGACATTATTAAATACCAGATGGATTTGGATTTGAATAAAAGTTGATGTGTCATTGCACACTGATTGGTTACAGTCTCTCATTGACTATCCAAGATGAAATTTGGTCATTGAATCTTTTATGTTCTGAATATTCAGTGTTGTACAATTCTGAAAAGACAATAAATTGCACCTTTAAATATATGATTAATTATACAGATGAATATCAATATAATTTCAAAAATGAAAATACTTATATTATAATATTTATATAATTTAAAAAATGAAAATACGGATTATTTTTTATACGTATTTTCATCTTACTTGCAGTTGTTGGTTTGGTTTAGTTTGATTTTAAGGCATATCAATCATTGTAGGTTATTTAATGCTAAATCTATTTTTATTCATATAAAAATTATATCCAAACAATTCAGTTTAGCATGAGTACATAGGTTAAATGTCAAAAACAGTTCTATTTCAAACAATTCAATTTAGCATAATTACAGTTTTTGTTTATACACAGTTAAATAAACAAACAGTTCTATTTTAAACAATTCAGTTTAGCATAAGTACACTGTTTAGTTCTATTAAACCCATAGATAGGACACAATCAGGTGCTACTACTCTGGGCCAGAGTGGACCAGGGAGCAATGGCAATGAAGGAGTACTCCGCAGTCCCCAAAGTTCCAGCATTACAGAAGCCTCCCAATCAGATTGTTTAGTGCCATATCCAGGAGATTCATTACCCCTCCGCAGAGATGCAGTTGGTGTGTTCTACAGTCCCAGTCGAATGGCCATGTTTATTGCTACGACTCAGCCATGGTCTTTATTGGATAATGCAGATGAAAAATGCTCTTAACAAGATTCGGATCCTTTTTTTTTCAAAATTTCTATGTTGCTGCTTTAGCTACGAGATGTGTACTAAGTATACTTGTGAATGATCCAGTTTTTTATTCATAAAGAAATGCAAGTGACTTCCTCTGAATGACCCTTTTAGTAAATTTAAATCTATCTGCAATGAAAACATGTTTATTATTAAAACCTAATATGCTGCATGATATATGCATCATGGAAAATCTAAGTGTAATTAATAAACTCTATGTTATATGTATAAAAACAGTGAATTCATTTGTTTCACCAGACCAGACGTCTCAAACTCAAGGACTCAAAAGGGCTATCACGACCTGGGGAAGAGGCACAATAGGCCAAAAGTGAGATGAGTGGGGGCATGATTTCCACCAGTTAAAATGCTAATCTGCAACACAGCTGATTGGCTGCATTTTCCCCCATCAATACGCTTATCATATTAAGTGGGAGACGCGAATAAGTCTAAAATATAGGGGGACAACTTTTCCGTTTCAATTTTTCCTAATTCAGTTTTTACTTTTAGTAGATTTCCTTTTCGCTTGAGATAAATTTCGTTTTTTTTTCTATTTCATAGCAAATTTCATTGTAAATTTTAACTAATCGTACAATAAATATTATTAAAATAGAGAAGTTAAAAGCAAAATTCAGTATTATCACATTTAAAGAAATAGATTTCTGCTTGAGTAATTAATTTTTTATATATTGCGGACTTTTTGTCCTCATCTTGGTAGTTATTTTTTTGTGTTGTTTCTTCTTTCGCTACATTTCGGCCAAATTTCACCTCTGGCCTTCTTCAGGTGATTAACCGCAACCTCGGATGGGAATGCTGAGTCTTGTAACCGTATCCCCAGTAATTACTGCCTTCCATAGTTGTTGTCTATCGCACCACGTTTTTGACCAAGTAAACCTCTGGCCGGCTTGGGTAGGATCTGAAACCGCTATCTTCTGACAATGCTCACCTGGAACCGAGGCGTTGAGTCTCTACGGTTCCAGGTGAGCATTGTTAGAAGATAGCGGTTTCAAATCCTATCCAAGCCGGCCAGAGGTTCACTTGGTCAAAAACGTGGTATAAATAAAAAATTACTTACTCATATTAAGAAGCCTCATCTCAAAATGATTCCAATTAAAAAGACAGATTTCTGCTTATTTAAGAATCCGCTCTCAAACATATATGATTTTATATTTCTGGGTGTTGTCTATCATTTTAGCTGCATCTTCTCTATGCCAATACAACTTGACTAATCTATTTCTTCTCATGTTAAGAAACGAAATAAATTTCCCCACGTTCTGTTGTATATATTAATTGTCTCTCATCTCAAGAACACTTTCCTCATGCTAATAAGAATTGTCAAATGTACCCCTTCTCAAGTTATGAAAAAAAATCCTCTCTTTCATTAGTGTCAGTCTCTTTTTTTTTTAAATCTTAGTCACTCCTCCGCCATAAACAAATCTTATAAAGAATTTCAAAAAAATATATATACAATTGGTTTATTTCTTTTTAGCTTTTGATCTTGAAGTGAAAGCGACTGAAATATTAAAGTACATTCTGCCTTTCTCTTGGGAGAAACACGGTCATGGGTGTGGGAGAAATTACCAAGTTTTAGCAAAATATTAATAGCGTTCAGCTGCATGCCATCGAAAAGTAATTTGTGGTCAGTTAACTGCGTGTTAGAGACCCATGCACAAGACATTTGTTAAGTGTAATTCATAACACCTAGACCAGTTAGTGTAACTTATTAGTTTCAATAAGTTCACATTAAGATGACGAGAGTTAATGATGAAAACAAGATTGAATATAACTTGATTCTAGTTGTTATAAGTTTTTAACAACCAATTCACTTATAACTTGGTTAAGTGAATGAGGTTTTTATCTTAATGAAATATTACAGTAGAAATGGAATCATAACTAACAATTCTTTTATTTTACCGTATTTGACTGTGTATAAGACGCACATCAGTTTCAGCAGGGCAAATCAAGAAAAAAATAAAGTACTAATATTAAACTTGATGAAATTAATATCATGCACATTTTCGCTGATAACACTTTTAATCTGCATAACAGCTTTTTAAATAATGACAATAGGTATATGAAAGTTGTAGGGGGACATGTTGTTTGGTGAATGTTTTTGGTCCTCCATTTTGTAGGAGTACATGTTTGGTAAGGCTAATGAAGTAAAAGATGTGAAACGACGCGGACAAAAAGAACATTTGAAACAAAGCAGTACAAACAAATTCAAATTTATACATCAACAATACATTCAATGAAATATTTTAAAACATTATTAGTGTTCTAATACTGTTCGTTAAATATTCCTCTGTGTGTGTGTGTGTGTGTGTGTGTGTGTGTGTGTGTGACTAACATTAATACTACAAAAAAGGACTATTTAACAAAAGTGTCCTATGCGTGTGGACTAAGTATTTCTACTGTTTGTTTCTTTCTGTGGTTTGATGAAATTTCTGTGTTCGAGGCTAGAAAAAGTCTCACCGAAAAAGTATAACAAGAGAATGGTTACAGAGAGTATACATTTTCATGGCGGTTGACAGCTGGAAATCAAATGTAAAAAAGAGGAAGAGTGTGTTAGTCGAAATGGAGAGAGTGAGAGTGTTCTCTCTGGAAGTCACAATGGAAAGAGTGTGTTGACCCTGTAAGTGAAAATGTGAAAGAGGATGAGTGATGGAAGATGACAGTATTTATTGATAACCCTTGTCATGCAGTAGGCTCCAAAAACGCGAGACAATATTGAAGTTGTGGAGGTAGTTGTGAGCACTAACCACGTGGTTTTCCTGGCCAATAGGTTCCCGAGACTGATTAGTTTACCGACGTCTGCCATCTTTGTTTCGGGAACAAGTGACATAACGGCCATTTTAAAATATAGGAGGTAAATCCTATAAAGTTACTCTAAAGTCTAACCTAATAAGAGTTGCCAGGTAGCTAATTTCGGCTGACTATCGTGAATCTTAAACCTCCATATGGTATATAAGACACAGGGGAATTTTGAAAGATATTTTTTGTAAAAAAATATGCCGTTAAATACGGTAATTCTATTAAATTTAAGTAAAATTTAAAAAACAAAGATGTAGACAACATTTTTACAACCAGATATAATACTGATACAATTAAAAATCGTGGATTGCAGTGAAGTCGATTATTTCATTGTTAATATGTGTTGATATTTATATTGAAACTTATTAACGGGTTCTTAAGATTTTCTATTGTTTAAATTCTTACAATTATTTTCATTTTTAGTTCAAAGGAGAACTTAGTGTAATAGTTATTATCATAGAAAAGGAAACAGCAACCAGAGTTCAAATCCTGGACGAGGTTGTTTATATTTCACTGCATGCTAATGTTCTTGGTAAAGGCATGAAACCATCTATTCTCCCTCCAGTTATGGGTAAATAGTAGGACAGACTGCCTTCTTTAGCTTTGGTAAAATAATCAGTCAAGAAGGAAAACTGAATTCAAATAAGCTGCAGTCCACTTAAAAATTGACCTTGTGTCATATCCTGTCTGTGGTGGAAGGGTTAGGTAAATAGACACTTTTAATGTAAAAATCAAACCTGGGTTGTAGCCTCGAAGTAAACTTAGGCTATCCAACATCAAAGAAAGTCAGAATACTAAAAGTGAAAATACTTTTACTAAAAATATTGTTTATCATGAATTTTTATAGAAATTAAACTTTTATAATTCTAAAAAGTTTTTCATAGGAAGTAGCTATCAGATATTTGCTATCTCTAGTTTTATTGATCAAAGCTGAAATGAGAATTGATTTTGTAAAATTAAATACATTCAACAGATTTTAAATATGATCAAACAAAGAAAAATATGCCATGTTAAGCACAAAAGCAAGAAAATAAATTGAACTTTGGTTTCTTTTTTCAAATAGCAAAAACATATCAGATGACTCTGAATACATACAACCAGATTAAATGTTAAAAGATATCTCGAGTTATACATTGATGTTTAACTTGTCTGTTCAATATTGGATAAATATATTCTCAAATACATATATACACATCTTATAAATATATGAAAGGCACTAAGTGTCTATGTATGTATGTATATACATACTCATTTGGTGGTTAAGATACTTGTGTATTTCCTATAGCAAGTGCCAGGATTTTCAAGCTGATTTGAATGGCAAGTATACATCTAAAATATAAGCCCAACTGAATTCCTTTTTCTATTTGGTAATATTTGAGAATGGATCAATATTAGTAAAATTTTGATGTGTAATTTTTACTCAACAATGCTTGATCTATAAGATAGATATTTACTTTTGGATTAATTGCATTGACAAAGAATGCATATATATATATATATATATATATATATATATACACACACAACATATTTTGTTATGTAAAATAAATACTTTTGTTATGAAGAGGCTCCAGAATTATTAATGTACCTCAGTTGAAGGTATGCACAAAAAGTCTTGAGATTGAAGCTTTATCAGCCATGACAGAAATGAATGGTGGATGAAATTGTCTCTTAACATTCCACATAGTAAATTTTTCATAAGTTGAAACTTCCCTGAAAATCCTCTTTTGATATGGTTTGAAACTGTAGCATCATATTTCTCTTTAATGTTCTCTACATCCTCAAATATTACTCCTAAGATGAATTTTTTGTTTGAGAAAAAAAGAAAAAGTCATACAGAGTTAAAGATTTGGTGAGTATATACAATTCTTTGTTTCATCCAAAATTCTGTTCATTTAAAAAGTACAGAGAATTGCCTCAGACTCATCAATATATCTAGATATTAGTTTATATAATAAGATCACTTTATTATATAAATAACTTGGTTGTTCAAATATTTTCATTTGAATTCTAAAATTAAAAATTTGTCCTATGATGACTTACCTCAATGTGGAACCCAGATACTTTTGTCTCAACCAACTGTTGATAACTAGAAATTTGTTTATTCCATTTGGCTACTAAAAAGTCTCAAATTATTTCATGGCTGAGCTCCCACATTTGAATAGTAACATTTGGATCTTCTCTAGATTTTGGCTGTGACTTTGAAACGGCGCCCAAAGAAGTCCTTCCTTAAAGATAAATTTAAAAAAAGAAAAAAATCTTTGAGAGAATCACGATTATTGCAGCATCCGGGAAATTATTGAAATGTCTTTGAAGATTCATGAAACTGATATTGAACTTAAGGCCTCCTGTCAACTAAACAATCTTAACCAATGATTTTATTTACTTGGCTCTTGTTACTGGCATGCCTTAATACTAAACAGATAAGAAGGTGAGTATCTATACATCAACATATGAATTGTTGTGAGTAATAAATGTATTGGCTAAGTGTAACCAGTGACCTTTAAGCCCATTCAGCTGGGGCTGTAAAATATACCAATTGTATCTCTGCAGAGGGGAAAGACCCCCACCACCAACAAATGTCCTGTTTATGACATAAAACAATCTGATGCAGAGGCTGCAGTAATACTGGAGCTTTGGTGAATGCAGAGTACCCCTTCATTACCATCGCTCCCAGATTCACTCTGGTCTGGAATGGTAGCACCTGATAGGGTCCTATCTATGGGTCAAATAGAACTGTTTGACATTTAAACTGAAGGCAAACAAATGACTAATGCAAAATTGAATTGTTAGAAATAGAACTGTTTGATCATTTAACTGTGTGTAAAAAAATGACTGATGTTTAATTGAATTGTTAGTGATACATAGCAATACTTGGAATCATTCAACTTTGTTGACTTATGCTAAATTGAATTATTAGAAATAGAACTGTTTGATCATGTAACTTTGAGTTTACAAATCATATATATATATATATATATATATATATACAGGATTTGGCATTAAATAACCAACAATGGTTGATATGCCAGAAAACTAAACCAAACCAGTTGCCTTTGACTTCAACCCTTGGAATCTAGCAAAAAAAAAAAAAAAAGAAAAAAATGTATGTCATCATAAAGTTATATTTAGTGATACAAGATATTTTTAATCATGAACAGCAGAAAGAGGATAACCCATTGAATAAGGGATTCAGTTTGAAATTCTCAGAGGGGTATTGTATGTATGTACCCAAGTCCCTCCACCATCAGCAGTTTTAAGGAGAGTTTAACGGGTTTGAATTCAGAGTTTTCTTTCTTGGTTGGTATACCAAAGACAAAGATCCCAATCTGCCTTACTCATAGCTGAAAGGAGAATAGTTGGATGCATATTTTTTCAGTAGTATTAGTGCTATGTGAAATACAAACAGCCTTGCCCAGGATTTGAACTCTGGTTGCCATATCTATTTTCTATGATGATAACCACTACACCATAAGTGATTCCCATATTGTATATGTCTGTTTTTATTTTTCAGAGTAAAGTGAATTTCTGCTGAAAAATGTCAGAAACTAAAATTAGGACCTTTTTTCCTATGATTTTTTCAGTTTGCTGGAAAATCAACACTTTAAAAAAAGTATGTCATCACTAAGACTTTATAAACAATATTATTAAGTCTTCACAAAAACAGAGTATGCTATGGCTAGTTTAAGCTAATTTTCATCTAGTTGTTCCGATTCATAGAGCCAAGTGGAAAACTCACCTTTGTTGAGACAGTGGAACAAGGATTCAAACTGATAAGTGACAATTCCTGTGGAAGAGCTGGATCCTCCAATTAAGAATGACTTTTGAGAATTTTTTGTATCCATAACCAGTAGGCATACATTGTAGCCAGCCAAACAAAGATCAACCAGTGGAGAAATGGAACCATAAAATAGGTCAGCATCACTTTCAGCTTCCTCGTAGAGCTTTTGAAATCTAAATTAAATATCAATATTAAAATTATTCACTTAGAAAATCTTAAACTGATTATAAAATCTTAAGACAATAGCTAAGATGATACCAGTAATACATTTTCATGATATGGTTCTTTTACAAACATAGCTGAGGTTGGTATAAAGCCACAAAAGTGGTGTATCTAGTGAGGATCAAACTGACGAGTAATGATCTGGGAGACTAACTTGCAAACTACTGCTCCTATGATCAGGTACCTAAACATCCATAGTATATGATATAGGTTCAAGTCTTTTCCAAAGTTATCTCATTGTTGAGATTTCTTCCAAAAGTTTATATTTTTCTTTATTATTAGGTGGATCAAGACCATATGCTAAATTGGCTGTTTTGTGGACATTTGGATTGAATATTTTGAATTTGTGCAAAAATATGATAAACCATTCAATGGGAACATGTTTATGGGTCAAAATTTCACCAGGAATCCCTTTATGACTTCTAAATACCCATCTGCTGCAAAGAATTTAATATCTATTTGACTTTTGACACACAAAGACAAAAGTATACAAAGATCAAACTTTCAGAACAAAGTCATTTAAAACCAGATTTGGGAGCACTTGGCAGTATCAAACTAAATGAAAGGAATATACATAGTTTGACAAGGATTTTTGATTCTAATAATGGAATTATATATGACATTTATCTGTTATTTATATTTGAAATCAACTTTGGAGACAAATTATTAGCAATTTAAAGAAAAATTTGTGTTGGGATGTTTTCTAAATAGTTGGGTAGACTTGAAAAAAATTACTTTAAAGATGTTACATATGGGTCCTTGTTTTAGAAATATGTATAAGTAGTAATTTGGGATTTCCCTTATATTTCCTGATATACATAAAATATTAAGCATTTGGAGGAGTATTACCTTAAAATCTGGTTATAAAAGTAGAATTTTACATCCAGTATGTCGTACTGTCTGCTTGATAGCAAGGTTGGAAAAAATGGTAAGAAATGAACAAATGGAGTGGAATTTATATACAGAAATGTACAAGAAGGCTTCTTCTCCTTATATTAGTTCTTATGGCTTACAAAGTTGTTGAATGCTGATTCTGTGGTGATGATTTCTTTGTAAGTTCAAGGATACTTTGTTTTGGGCTATCGTTTGGTGTGTATGTGAGGTAAGATGGCTTGGTTCCAAAATGGTCTGAATGTTATTCCTGCCTGTTTGTTCACATGATCGAGAGAACTACTATCTTTTAAGAACGCGCAGGGACTGAGAGAATAAGAAGTGTTCATTAGGGAATGTGAGATGTTGTTTAATTGCTTTTGATGGGATCAAGAAGTATCTATAGCTATAAATCTGCAGTGCCTTCTGATTGGTTAAAAAATGGCTTAATAACTCGTCACATGATTGCTCGACAGTCAGACAGTGATGTTGAATGGCCAACAGGTCGTTCTATCTTTTGACTGCAATGAAGATTTATATGAATCATAACGAGATTTAAAGTGTAACATACGTACGTGTCGGAAATTAAAGATTAAAGCATATGAATTATGATCCTTAAAAGGAAAATACAAAGATTTCTTTCTTACTCTTATTTAAGTATCTATACTGTTTGAGTAATGATTTAAATTTTTATTTTGTTTTTCTTTTTAAAAAGCAAAGACTGACTTACACAATGTGTGGTCCATTTGAATTCAAGGCCACTTTGTTTGGTGGCTTGATACAAAAACTTGAACCGGCTCCTTCTTTGAAATGGGAATCTTGCAATTTTCCAACAATCTCCACATTCATTATCTTGCAACTGCAGCCTGGCATTTACTTCAACAAATTAAAGCACAAATAAAAACAAAAGAAAAACATGAAAGTTCTTAAAAAAATAACTCCTTAAAACTTGTGTTTAAAATTCCAAATCGAATAAAAAATTGACTTCTTCAAACAAAAGCTTATTTATATTCATTTTGGCTTGCTGGTGCGATATTTATCTATTGCCATAATTAATGACTGCTTAAATGTAACCCAGAAAAATGGTACATCACAGCGTGATTTTTGTTTGAACAATATTCTTCAAAGGTTTTAACTTACTTAACAAAGCATTTTCCAGTCCAATTTGCGACTGAATGATAAACTTTTGGGGACTACATTCACATTGAAGAGATTTTTTTTTAATCATGCGAATTCTCCATTTAAAGTAAGTAATAATTATAATAATTTGCAAAATAGAAACAACAATATCATCAAATGGGAACCTTGGAGGTTCATAGGTCATCCTGTGGCATCTAAACTTTTAGAACCCAGGAGAGCTTCCCTCGACTGTTGGCCATTCACCTTGGGGGAATCTTGGGTTAAAAAATAACTAAAAATGTGAAATATTTAAATCTAATTATCTAACTGCTTTACAGGCTGTTAAATAACGGGTTACAACATTCTTTAGATAATTTAAAACATATCAAACAAGTAAAATTGTATAAAAGATATAAAATTACAACATTTTCTTGGCAATGGAGATGTAGAAGTGGGGAATCTACGATCGAAATTCCGTCCACTCGAGTTTATACACATCTCATTCCCGACACAAATCCGAGCTGGTCGGCTTTAAAGGGTTAAAGCAGGAATGTCACCGTAATTATTTATATTTATGGTTTTACTTGTTCTTGTTTATTTTAGATTATCAAAGATTTTTTAAAAAAAGAAGCAAAATCGAAATATCTTATTGTACATGTTCAAAATGGAACGTAAAGCATCCGAAACAACTTGGAGGATTTGTGGGGTCAGGCAGAAGGTCATGGCCAAGATGTGTTACCGTTTTTTATCTGACTCCATTCTGAGGTTATTCTGTTTTACCCTAAGTTGTCTTGTTGATGTAACTCCTTGAACAAGAAGGCCCCAAAAGAAAAGAAAATAGCAAAAGATAGGAGACGAAGACTTTTTAAAAATTTTCCTTTATTTATTTTTATTTGCTTGTGTTTTCTCACTATGTCCAGTCCCCCACTCATTTTTTGCATAAAGACTGAATTGATTTTTAACTGTCCTATTTTTAGGAGGATTATTTATCAAATTCTTGTATCTTATTTTCAAATTTTACTTGATTTTTTGGTAATTTCTGCTTGTTTTTCGTTGGTTTTGTTTTGTTAAGGTGGCTGGAAACGGACTTTTGTCTGCGTGTGTCTTCCCACTATATCCAGGCCCCATTTTTTAAAAATAAAAATTGATTTGACAGTGACTGTCCTTATATTTTAGGAGGGTAATTTATCAAGTTCTTTTATCTTCTTGGGAAATTTTTATTAATTCATTAATTTTGTTAAGGGTGGCTGGAAACGAGGACTCATTGGGTATGACGGATTTTATTACCTTTTTTTAACTTCATTTTTTTATGTGTATGAATTTTGGTGGGGCATAGAGTTGTTGAATGTAATCGTCTCGTTTGAGGAAGATTGTTCTTCATTAACTGTTTGCCTTTCCTTGGAAATCTTTCTTTTAATATTCGGGAATATTATTCACAAAACAAAAATAAGAAAACTAGTTACTCACATTTTCTTTAATATCCGTATTTTGTTGTTGTTGCTTTTTGCGTTTGCTCGCCTGTTTGAGCGTTGTACTTTCTACAGTAGTAAACTCCTTTTTTTTATGATGGTGGAAAAAGGGTAGTATGAATTTGCTTGGCAGTGGACAGCTTCTTTTCAGTCGCTAGTATTTGCTGGAGTTTTTTTGATAAGTCACTTTGAGGAGGTAGTCATTTCCACGTGGGTATTGTTGTTCATTTCCGTGTTAACATTTTTTGTACCACATGGAAAGTTGTCTGTTTCAAGTTTAGGATGTTTTTGTTTTTTTATTGTTTTGGTATTATCTTTTTTTATAAATCGTTTCTTGAACACGTGGTCTTGTTTTTTTTTTTTTTTGGTATTATCTTTTTTTATATATCGTTTCTTGAACACGTGGTCTCGTTTTTTCTTTATGTTCAGTTCTCCCATATCTTTTTATTTTTATCCTTACTTCAACACCTCTTTTCCCGCGTGTTCAGCGCACGTTTTAGTCGTTTGCATTCATATTGGTATATTTTAAACCACGCAAAAGTTGTTTTTTTTTTCATGTTGGGATCGCTTCTTTATCCTGGGTGTTCAACAATCACGTCGAGGTCGTCAGTGTGGGGTCAGGCAGAAGGTCATAGGCAAGCTGTGTTACCGTTTTTTATCTGACTCCACTCTGAGGTTATTCCATTTTACCCCAAGTTGTCTTGTTGATGTAACTCCTTGAACAAGAAGGCCAGAAAAGAATTATACGAAAGAAAATAGCAATAGATAGGAGACGAAGACGTTTTTTTTAAATTTTTCCTTTATTTCCTGGGTTCAAAAACCATTCAATGGGTGAGGGAATTTTCTCTGAATACAATTGGAATGGTTGAATCCCCCAGTCAAGGTGTTTAAAAATACGTTAATCATTTCTTGATATAAATGTATCCTCATTTGTTATTTTAAAGCTTTAACAACGTTTTAGTCACTTTTGGGAGTTTGTCCAAGTCCAGCGTTTTAGTTCGTAGTTCGATGGGTCCATTTCGTAGCTTTTTATATTTTGGCATACCGTTAACCGAGACGGTTGCTACTAGTGAAAGGGGCTAGCCAACGCGTCGTCCAAAGACGAACGCGTGGCGTCTTCCACTAGTTAACAAGGTGTTCTCACTCCGCTGGTCACTGCAGAAAGGGAAAGAGCTTCCTCCTTCTGTCGGGAGGTCCCTTTTTCTTTACACATGTGTCGCCCCTTTTTCCTGTAAGAGGCCTCTGAGGGTTTCTGCATATTTTAATAATTTTCTTTTTTTTAATTCAATTTGAATTTTTATTTATTTATTTCTTCCCTACAGATTCATCAACGAGCGTAAAATCTTCGGATGGTTTCCGAATTTTCGTAACAGAGATGAGGAGATTCGTGGATGTCACTCTGTGACTGACGACAACACATTAAAGACTCTTACTGAAATGAACCAACGCAAAATAACCCGAGATTTTTGCGGAATAACTAAAAAACATTGACCATATTTTGCAGATGTCTGATATTTGCACCACATTGGAAAAATTCAAAAAACTTAAAAAATAAGACATATGGCTTTAAAGTTGATGGTTAAAAACTGCAATCATTTTGTCAACAACCCAATAACTCAGCTGGCAAGTTTAAGTTAGTTTTAATTTAAAGTAGATTATAATTGTGGCAAAAGTATGTTAAGATTTTTATTGAAATCAGTGAATCCTTTTTTTAACAAAGGAAGAAAAAAACGTTATCCTTCACTTAGGATGTTTTTTCCTCCTGCTACGGAGTTACAAATGATTAAGAACAGGTCTAATGAAGCATATTCATAAAATAGAAGGAATTCGTTTTATTCAAACTTTTTAGTAATTTCACGTTGATTCATTTGAGCCCAGGGGTCTCTTGGTGTTTTCAGCCCTCAAGGACTGTTTGATTGGCCGACAGTTTTCACAGTGGGATAAATTGTCCGTTTTGTGGATTGCAAAAAAAAGAAGAAAACCACACTATGAGCACATGTTTATGAGCCCACCTAAAGAAAATTTTGATAAGGGATGTTTTTGAAAAAGCTAAAAGAAATTAATAAAAGATATAGCAGGTAGATCTTCCTTTTAGAATAAATATTCAAGAATTGTATATTCTACCTCGGCATTTTTACGATACGTATTTCCAGATATATAGAAAATATTTTGGTGTTATCTAATCCCCAAAATAGCATTTTTGAGAAGTATCAACTTAAAATCTGCTAATATAAACTGAATTTTATTGAAATGGTCATAAAACATATTACTTGACCTTTCAGTTAAAAAAAAAATCAGAATATTTCTGGAAACTATTTCGGTATTTTGTCTTAAATATGCATACAACAGAATTAGATAATTATTTTTGATGAAACTAGTTTGATTTTGTTATTTTATTTTCTAACTTAGAGAATTTTAAGTGTATTGTTCTGATAAAAATCGCGCAATAATGTACTGTTTTTACTGGGCTACGATTACATATATACAAACATAATAAGGTATTTTCAATTTTAGTGATTGTTACGAAGTCCCATTTCCTCCTACTTTAAGCCTTATACTATTAAATATAAAATCTAACTTAATTGCTGACTTAAATCTATAGCTACTTGATCCCTTTTTTATCATACAAAAAGTTTCCTAGCCCTTTAGATTTCGTAAAAATAGAGTGGAACTTTCTTGAAGTTTCTAGAAACTTCTACTGGGTTCGAAAAGGTCCAAAAAACATATATATATATATAAACAGGAGTCTGTACTAACATGTCAGTTGTCTCCTGAACCCACAGCCGAATACTATTGAGGTCAACTCCAGTCATACTTGATTCAAGAACAAAGCCTCGACCGAAAGAATCTAAATTCTTACAGTCCCCGAAGAGAAAAGATGATCAGTAAATACTTTACCCCTTTTTTGATATTATTGACTAAACTCTTATTTTATATGTATAAATTAATTAAACTATTTTTAAGAAGAAAATAATTTAATTCTTGTACTAGCGACAAATTACCATCCGTCGTTTAATCGTGATTACAGAGGATTTCTTTACCCGCCCTCTTTTCTAATAACACGACAACCAAACTACTTTCTGGGATCTCACCCACGCTTGTATTAACTTGTTAGCATTTTCCTAACTTGTATTGCTTTAAACCTCATCTCTACTGGTCTAAACTATATTGTATTATATGTAAAATAAACTCTATATTTAGTTATTAGACGTAATCTCCTTTCTTCACCCTTAATTTCTACGAATCTGTTGCGGAGCCGATAAGTATGTCGACCCCACAAATGATTTAAGTTTCATGCGTGCGAGTAGTGACAGCCAAAGACAATGAAGGAAACAAAGGCGGGATAACAGATACAACAAAAGTGACGATTTATTGTCGGAATTACAAACGTGTATGTAAAGTCCGTGGCGGTTGTATTCGGTCTTTAGCTAGATGGGTGATGTCGATAGCTGGTATGGTCGAGTCGTAGATGTTCGATGCGGGTAGCTGGACGAATGTTGCGGGAAGCTGAGGTCAGTCGAGTCGTTGAATGCAGCTGGTCGATCGTTGCGGGTAGCTGAGGTCGGTAGAGTCGTTGAATGCAGCTGAACGATCGTTGCGGGAAGCTGAGGTCGGTCGTGTTTGGTAAATCGATGTCCCGGTTTTGACAGTACATTAGGTTAACCGGGGGGTCGATCTGGTTGCTAGCCCGTACAGCGAGTCGTACATAGGCTAGCTGTTGCAATGCTAGGGCAGTTCGTAACAGCGAGTCGTTTACGTGGACTAGATGCTGCATTGCTGGAGCGTCGTGGTTGGTAGATCGATATCCCGGTTTTGACAGTACGTTGGGTTAACTGGGGGTGAGTCGATCTGGTTGCTAGCCCGTACAGCGAGTCGTACGTGGGCCAGATGTTGCGATGCTAGGACAGTCCGTAACAGCGAGTCGTTACGTGGACTGCATGCTACATTGCGGGAGCGTCGAGGTTGAAATCGGTGTTGGCAGCTTGGTCGTGTAGAGTCGAGCGAGTTGGTGGCTAAGACTGAGCCGTGTCTTAGTACTACGGACCAAGTGAATGGACGGGGAAACCGTGGCTAAGGTTTGCCAGGCCTTAACACATACGAAGTCGAGCGAGCGAATCACTGAAGCTAGGGCTTTGCCGTGCCCTTAGCTGTGCGGGCGAATCGTTTACGGTAGCTATGGCTTTGCCGTGCCAAAGCCGTGCGGACGAGTCGGGCCGGTATCTATGGCTGTGACGCGCCAACGCTGTGCGAACGTATCGTTGACGGTAGCTATGGCTTTTGTGCGCCAAAACTGTGCGGACGTATCGAGACGATAGCTAAGGCTTTGCGGTGCTAAAGCTCTGCACTGTCGAGCGAACAGGCCAGGAGGCCGAGGCTAAGATTGGCGTTATTTTAGCACCAGAAAGCAACGATGTTATCAAAACGCTAGTCACTGCCTGAAAGAGAAAGAATGCCCGTTCCCCTTTGTCAAGAGGAGGCTTTTTTTTCTTTACGCATGCGTCATCCTCTTTTCCTGTTAAGGACCTCTGAGAGTTTCTGCAAATTTAATAGTTTTCTTTTTTTTAATTCAATTTAATTTGATTTAACTTAAATTTTTTAAATTTATTTATTCGTTCCCTACAGAGCCTCTCCGATCGCCCGTCTAACTCAATAATGGTCAAATTGGATGTTACGTGAACACTTTGGTTGCCGGGTCACAAACTGCTCAGCCACTAAGATCCAATCCTCAAGCATTACAAGTCATCATCAACGGCAAACAGGTGGCATTGTTGTGAGGGGGTCTCCCCCCCCTACAAAGGTACAGTCGGTGTATTCTACAGCCTCAACTGACAAAATGGTCGTATAGCGTGTTTTGTGGGAATTAGTTATTTTCCCTAACACTATAGATTTTATGGGCACAAGAAATGAATTACAAGACTTTGCTTTATAACAACACACAATAACGAAAGTTTTTATTTGCAGCTTTGTGGAGGTTTGTTCTTGGCGCTGCAAAACTCGTGGTATTTAGGTTTGTTGGTTTTGGAGACGAAATGGCTTAGCGGGATGTTGGAAATGGCAGCGTGTCGTTGGATGTGTGAGGGAAGTATTCAAGGCCACCGTGTAGCTTCGTGTGTCTGGTATTTGTGAAGAGTAGGCGTTATCTCCATTAATGTGACCAGAGGTGAAATGGGAACTTGTCGAGAGCGGAGTGGCGCTCGAATCGACATAGTAAATTTCTGTGGTGCTTGTGGAAGGCATGTTGAACGTATCTAATTCATATTCAACTGGGATTCCTTGGTCTAAAATATTAGACGCAAAGAATCCATAAATTAGAAGGTTCCCTCGCTGTGCTGCTGCTAGGGTTAAAGCCACAGTGATATGTCCGCACTGGGTGGCTTGTTTAGCTAAAGGGCATCGCTAAGCAGGGGCGACCAGAGACACGTCCGTTCTAGTCGCCGCCTCCAGCCGAAGAGAGTGTGTTTGGCCGCTCACCCGTTTTGCCAGCCGGAAATGAAGGTCCGGGCTGAATGGGATAAGTCATCCTGATTGGGTGAAATTCGATGTTGAATTAAATAGCGCGCCAAAACAAAATATGAGATTTTCCTCTTCTCTACATAGGTTGGCCCCAGAATTTCAGGTATGGAATACCTGATATTCGATACACAAAATTGTAAGAGAAGAGAAAAGAAAGAAAAGAAGCCACGAGTGTCACAACACGAAAGAGCAAATACAAACAATGAAATATAATACATACATATATAAAGAAAAACGAACAAAAGCAAATTAATAAGAAAAAAGGGAAAGTGTCCTGTTTAGTTCTTTTGGGTTCTCTGGAATTGATAGCAGTCGCTATAGGTTTTAGTGAGGTGGTGGGAGAGGTAACTCACGTTGCTGAAGAAAACAAAATAGGAGTAGGGTGAGTGAAAGTTAAAGTTACCTATTTTGCGAGTTCGGAAGTAAAAAAAATGTGTTGATAGTTTTGCTGAAAAAAAAATTCCACCTTGTTTGGATATTCCTTGAAGATAATTCGGCGGGACATTTGAAAATTTTTCTGGATGTTTCGCTGTTTTTGTTTCTTTCGTGGGGTTGATTAATGTTCGTAAGGCTGTGTTTGTTATCAGAAAGTTAATTTTAGTGATGTTTGAAGTTTTTTGTTGTTGGTAAGCGAGGAAAAGGGTGTAACGTATGTGTGTCTACGTTGTGTCGTTTCCTCTCCGGGTGCGGTAAGGTCCTCGCCAATGCTTGTTGGAAATAATAAGGTGGTTGAAGATGAAGTAAGTCGAAAGGTGTTGTTATGAATAGTTTTTGTCTTGCAATTCAGAATGTGCCAAATCACGTCGGTTTCACCATTTTATAGCGGTTTAAGTGGGAATTAGTTATTTTCCCGAACACTATAGATTTTATGGCACAAGAAATGAATTATGAAACTATTCTTTGGTAACACAACAACGAAAGTTCTTTATTTGCAGCTTTGAGGAGGTTTGTTCTTGGCGCTGCAAAACTCGTGGTATTTAGGCTTGTGGGTTTTTTGGAGACGCGATAGCTTAGCGGGATGTTGGAAATGGCAGCGTGTCGTTGGATGTGTGAGGGAAGTATTCAAGGCCACCGTGTAGCTTCGTGTGTCTGGTATTTGTGAAGAGTAGGCGTTATCTCCATTAATGTGACCAGAGGTGAAATGGGAACTTGTCGAGAGCGGAGTGGCGCTCGAATCGACATAGTAAATTTCTGTGGTGCTTGTGGAAGGCATGTTGAACGTATCTAATTCATATTCAACTGGGATTCCTTGGTCTAAAATATTAGACGCAAAGAATCCATAAATTAGAAGGTTCCTTCGCTGTGCTGCTGCTAGGGTTAAAGCCACAGTGATATGTCCGCACTGGGTGGCTTGTTTAGCTAAAGGGCATCGCTAAGCAGGGGCGACCAGAGACACGTCCGTTCTAGTCGCCGCCTCCAGCCGAAGAGAGTGTGTTTGGCCGCTCACCCGTTTTGCCAGCCGGAAATGAAGGTCCGGGCTGAATGGGATAAGTCATCCTGATTGGGTGAAATTCGATGTTGAATTAAATAGCGCGCCAAAACAAAATATGAGATTTTCCTCTTCTCTACAGTCGATAAAACCTTCAAAACGCCATAACTTTTCAACAAAAAATGATAGAAACAAAATTTAAAAAAACGTGAGTTTGCCCTAAAATTCAAAACCAAGCTGCACTTGTCCTGTTAAACAAAAAATCGTCAAAAACAGGCAATGTCAGGTTCTAACCCACTTTGACCGTTTTTTAAAACTATTGCGACCTTTGTTCCCTTGGTACATAAACTCTTTTCGTATTCAACACAAAGTACAGAAGCTCAAATAATCCTTCCTCTTTACTAAGATCAAAATCTCTTAGTAACTACATCAATAAGTAGTCTAATAATAAAAAAAAGCTTCTATTTTACGCAATATTATTTTTTCATTATCACTTGTCAGTGCACTTAATTCAGTCATTAATATCAACCACAGAGATCGATAACCAAAACTAAAATGATAAAATATTAATTTTCGATGTATTAAATAAATTAAGTCATGGGTATACAGAGCTTTTGGGCAGAGACTCATTTTTGTAATGACCTCAAATGAATTAACGAGTTATACTTAAATATTTCAACACTCTATATCTCTGTTATTCTGATGATATCTTTTGCTTGATACGTTCGCATTTACTTTTATTAATATAATCATGAATAAAGATTTATAGGACTTTACACTCCTATAATTTAATTTGGGCGGTATGCCACTTGTTCCCACAAAGATGGCAGACGCTCAATGTTCAGTCTCGGGAAACCATTGGCCAGGAGGACCACGTGATATGCTTACAACTACGTCGGCGCGCGAAAATTCAAGTCCTGCGTCTTGAGCCACTGATAAGAAGATTTTTTCTATAAATACGCTGTCTTAAAACACATTCTTCCTCTTTTACGAATTTTCTTCGTAGCGGCAACAGCTCTTTTACGAAATTCCTTCGTAGCGGCAACACCTTCTCTTTGACCAAATTCACCCGTATCAGCAACACCATGCCTCGCAGACATTATTGTACAAGAACTATGAGACGTTTTCCCGTCTCCAAAAAACTACCGGTTTCTAATCATAGAAAAAAGACATTTTAATTTTACAATTCTTTTTGTAGTTTAGTAGTGTTACACACACACACACACACACACACACATACATACACGAGCTCACACATATATACACACTATCAGTATGTTAGTAGAGTTAGTTATGTTTTCATGTATTAATGTAAGTTTTGTTTATTATAGAATATAAATTTGTTTTCATTCGTTCGCCTTGTTTTTAAATGTTCATTTTGTCCACGCCGTTTTACAACCATTATCTATTCCGCTCATTTATACACACGTCACCCCACAAATTGGTGACCTTCCGACAAGTGAAAGCACGCAACCACACATAAAAACAAAAACAGCTCTCATTTTAAAAAACAGCACAAAAAAATTATTACAACGCGTAAAAATGATAACCCCTACTTAGAACACACAACCAAAATATAAAAATAAATTAAATATACTCACAGCACATAGAACTCTTTCTACACTACCTCCTAAACATTTGAAACCATACTTCTTGAGAGAAAACTCAACCACAAAGGTTAACCCAACGACGTAAAATGAACATACAAAATTTCCTAAACATTCGAAACATTTAAGAATATATTTCACTCATTTCAAAGACAACATGAAAATTCTATCACGGCGCGTGAACTTTTGGAAATAGGAGCGGCGAACACATGCAAATTCTTTAAATATCTTATTAGAAAATTTCATATAAAACAATTACATGCAAAAATTTAAACAAAATTTTCCAAGCTAAAACTCCTACACAGAAACAGGACGGCAGAATTTATTTCACAGCACACGAGGAGAGGAATTTTGACACGAGGCATATTTCTTCACTTTCCCCACTACCAAAAATCAGGCAACCTTCAACTCTTTTGACTTGCCCACCTAATCTTACTGGCCGCCAAAGACACTATCTTCTGCTGCTACCAGACTGGTCAGTAGACGACACACACTTCTTTTACTACTACCAAACTTGTCATTGGGACGACATTCACAACGACAAGGAAGAACAGGACTACGCGATATTCTCCACCAGCCAAAAAAATTTCCCGACATTTTCTGAACAAATACCAACAAAATGCAAGCCAATTCACTTACTATCTTCATGATTCGACAAACTATCCGTGAGTGCCAGAGTGACGAAGCCAAAAAAGCACCCACCGGATACAATGTTATCAAACAAATATCAAAAACTAAGACATCTGAAAGTTTGATTTTACGAAAACGAAGACAAGCAAATCTTCAAAAAAATCAACACGAATACTCAGACGTCCAACAACTAAAAACTCAGAAGGAAACTTGTTCCAAGCTGACGCAACATTCCATCACACAACTTTCAACTACGAAAATTTTCAACACAACAGGAATTATGATAGCTATATAATTGTGCACACCAACAAGAAAATTCGAGGCGTTGGTTAATACGTGCCCACGAGCCACGCTAAAATACCGAATTTTTTTGAAAAACACAAACAACCTAGCTAGAATTTCGCCTGTCACTGCATTCAACTGTACACAACACAACATCCATGGAATGCTCAAACAAAAGACAGTTTCCACAACTTCAAATATCAACACATCCTAAAATGAGCCTAACACAAGATACGTAAGACGTTATTACAGCGAATTGAGTAAAACACTGAGTACTTGCTGTTCTACTCACAAAACAGCACTAAAATTTCACCTTGTGCCCACAAGGAATGCCAAATAAAGTGCGAAGTAACTCCCACGCTATATAAAAAAAAAAAAAAAAAAAAAAAAAACTTGCATTCACAAAGTCAACAGTCACGTAAATTTTGCCTCCACGTTAGAGAACATATTGAAAAATATTTTCAATATTTATCAATCTGCGGGGGGGCATATAGGACTTTACACTCCTATAATTTAATTTGGGCGGTATGCCACTTGTTCCCACAAAGATGGCAGACGCTCAATGTTCAGTCTCGGGAAACCATTGGCCAGGAGGACCACGTGATATGCTTACAACTACGTCGGCGCGCGAAAATTCAAGTCCTGCGTCTTGAGCCACTGATAAGAAGATTTTTTCTATAAATACGCTGTCTTAAAACACATTCTTCCTCTTTTACGAATTTTCTTCGTAGCGGCAACAGCTCTTTTACGAAATTCCTTCGTAGCGGCAACACCTTCTCTTTGACCAAATTCACCCGTATCAGCAACACCATGCCTCGCAGACATTATTGTACAAGAACTATGAGACGTTTTCCCGTCTCCAAAAAACTACCGGTTTCTAATCATAGAAAAAAGACATTTTAATTTTACAATTCTTTTTGTAGTTTAGTAGTGTTACACACACACACACACACACATACATACACGAGCTCACACATATATACACACTATCAGTATGTTAGTAGAGTTAGTTATGTTTTCATGTATTAATGTAAGTTTTGTTTATTATAGAATATAAATTTGTTTTCATTCGTTCGCCTTGTTTTTAAATGTTCATTTTGTCCACGCCGTTTTACAACCATTGTCTATTCCGCATCTTTTACGCACACACTCCCCCCACAGATTTCAATGATTAAAGTGTTACTCAAAACATTGAGAACTATAAGAAAACAGCAGTTTTAAATGAGACTTTAGCAACAAAAGGCCTTAAAACATGAATTAACGGAATTATGTCTAAATTTCAATGAAAAAATTGCTTTATGATACTAGACGACACAAGTTCAGCTGAAAATTTACCTTCTACAATGCAATCTTGAGTCGTTCCTTAGTTTTCAGGACAGCAGCAAAATAAATCCCGGTTTTATACTCGAAAACAATTAATAATATCTTTTTGGTATTTTATGATTTGTTGCAAAACTATTTAAACACCGGAGAGTTCTGTCACATCCGTTTTCATGTCGAAACTTGTTACCATTGTGCAAACAATTGAAACAATGTAATGGAATTCTTGTAATGATAATAGTATCGCTGAAATGAAACTTTTGATTGATTTTAACGGCATCTCAATTCATCAAGAGTTATTGCATGCAAAGAGGTTTGGGAATCGCGTTCACAGTACATTTATATTTACCTTTTTTGTGTAATTGTTTCTTACGAGGATATTTTTTTGCATTCGGTCTCATCAAATATGAATAATTTTTAATCAAATTCATTTGAATCATTGGGCCTTAACAGGTATTACTTCTCCAGGATCAGAATGGACCTGGGAGTAACGGTACTGAAGAGACACTCCACACTCCTCAGATATCCAGGAATAGAGCCTCACCATTAGATACCGTTTAGTGGTATACCTAGGATACCCCTTATCTGTAGTGAACTCTTTTACCCCTGCAGGGGATATAGCGTATTCTACGCCCCACCGACACTTTTGCTACTTATAAATACAAACTGTCGGGAACACTAGTTAATTTCCCCATCTATCTCTATATTATTAAAATTTGAAAGTCCTCATTATGTTTGTATATATGTAATCGTAAAAACAGTACATCTTAGTGTAATTTTTATTAGAGCAATACACTTAAAATTCCCTAAGTGAGAAAATAAATTAATTTCCTGTCAAATATGAAAGTGAATGATAATTTTGTGAGAGTCTACATTTACGCTTTTATTTTAATCATCCAACATTTTGTTATAACCGAAATAATAATGAAATGCAAATTGGAATCCTAAATAAGCATGAAACATAACGGGAACTCTGCGTAGTCATCTACTTTGTGAGTTACGGAATAAATTTGTATAAAAGTAAACTTTTAAAACTGTATTTTCATAGTTAACTTTGTTATAAAAGAATTGTTTTTATATAGCTTGTATGAGGTGCTGATATTTGAAGAGTGAGCCGAACACGTGTACATTTCAAAGAATCTTTATTGACTGACAAGGTTGTCGCTTATAACATCTAAAACTAAAAGGGGCCGCTTAGGAGATTACTGTATAATCACAGCATCTCCCTCCTACAATAGAAGGGAAAAAGGAAAAAATAAAAAAATAAAAAAAACCCAGATGAAAACAAGACAGGGGTTCATCAGTTTAAAGAAGTTCAGAAGGCCATCATTTTTTACTGTTTGGGAATGATGACTTGTGAGTATCTACGTTTAATGCAATGAGGCTGCTATGTTAACTGATCGCGGTCTGTCTGTTAGCATTTAGGATGTTGACCATGAAAAGCTGGTATATCCTCAAACGGGAAAATGTTTTCCTCGTCAACATCTGGATTAATAAGGACTTTCTAGTTTTGAGCAAGTAGCGCCGATTGCGTCAAATTTTGATGCTTTTATCGGTTTCCACTAAATAATAACGAAGATACTTTAGCTTATTAAGCACCTCTCCTTTCATTTGCCATTTATTTTTTGAGTGAATCTGAACCGTATCAAAAGGTTTGAGTTCAGGTAGGGTCCGGGTCAAATTAATTGGTAGATGTTTTTGTCTGTATCGGTGGTAATATTCGAAATGAGGCAGAGTCCTATTGTGACGCGGTATAAAATATTTATCCCTGGACGGGAGTTTATTTTTCGCACGTGTGAAGACGGGGCAGCCTGGCACTTGATCCCTCGTAGAATAAGTTCCAGTTAAGATTCCCTTTTGGGGCATAGGAAAACTGGCAGATTATGTTGGGGTTAATTTGGGGCTAAACTGACCGCCGCTGGCAAGGGGTTTCTAAATTTCACGTTAATACACCCCCCACCAGGCCACTACCTCTTCCTACCCCTAGGATAATGGAAGATATGGGCCTCTAGGTTAAGATATAATAATATTAATTATCGTAGTCAACAAATCCAGTTTCCCGTGTTTTTTAAAGGCGAGTAGGACATGAGCGAGAATAAATTGAGGCAAATGAAGCTGAAAAGAAACATGCAATAGACAACTTGATAGGCAGACAACACAATGAATAAATTTCGACACGAGGAGAGATATAAAATATAACAAGATTTTTAATACATGCGGACACACACATTTAACGTGTCGGCTATATTATCAGCGGATAATATCAAATATACAAATGTCTTTCTTCCTTATTCTTTTCTTTCTTCCTTCTTGAAATTGAGAGAGAGAAAGAGAGAGAGAGAGACAGAGAGAGAGACAGAGAGAGAGAGAGAGAGAGAGAGAGAGAGAGAGAGAGAGAGTATGTAAATGCAGTACTTAGGAAGGGTGTAGCGAGAAACAGTCTTAATGTTTACTTAGCTTTTTGGCGGGTTCCTTCTGAGAGTATTTTCTCTTTTTACGGACTAGCGGGATTTTTTTACAGCTTTGGCTTGAATGCATCAGTTCTCCTTGTCCAAGATTCTTTCCGCTTTTCCACCCGGAGTTTGGGATGAGATTCGCCCATGCGTTCAGGGCGGCCTCCGTCCACTAAACTGATATTCTTTATATCTATTTCCGCTGACGAAAAAGGTTGCTACTTCCGCTTTAGGATTCTGGCCAATCATTTAGCCTCTTTTCTTTCTTCACCCTGTCAGGCGATTCGTTCGGACTACTATCTCTTCCACCCGGGCGAGGTTACGGGGTACAGATAGCTGGACCCACATTCTTTCCTTCCTTCAACGGCCGGCCGAAGTCGACCTACATTCCTTATTCCTCTTTTAACGGTCAATCTTTGGCGGCCTGCTAATTCAAACACGGGAGGGGTAGGGGAGGTTTTTTATTTCTCTCCTCTCAGTGGTAGACCACGTGACACTATCCATTAGTTATATTGCTTGTGAGAGATCATGATTAAATGGAATAGTTCATGGGCAAGAATAGTTAGGTCTTGGTGGTTTTTCATTGACTTTTTCAGGGTGCATTTGACGGTTTGGATGGTTCCACAAAACCATTGGATTGTGGATAGAGAACACTGGAGATGTCACGCTGGAAATCCCATTTCTAAGCAAATATTTTGAATTCATTTGCTTTGACTTCAGAATCATTGTCACTGATGTCAGTCTGTGGAATGCCAAATTTTGCAAACATGCTGTTAAGATCCATGATAAAAGTGGAAGATTGTTTGCTTCTGAGGGAGTGAATGTCAAAAAACTTAATAGTATTATCAACGATCATATCGTTTTTTTTTTGTGGAGTTCAAAGACATCTGTGTCAATTTTAGTCCACAATATTTCTGGGATTTCCTGTGGTATAATCGGTTCAGGAAACAATTGGTTGCGTTTATCAAGACAGGTGCTGTAGTTATTAACTCTGTCTTTGATTTCTGGTGTGATACCAGACCAGTAGACATATTCTCTTGCTCGAGTGATACACTTCTCAATGCATTAGTGTCCCAAGTGGATGAAATTTCGGACTTCTCTACGTTTGTTAGGACGATAATTCTGTCTCCTTTTCGCAGTATTCCATTTAATATAGAGATGTACTCTTTGTTATTGTAGAACGATTTTAGCGACGGTCCTACTTTTGTTTTTCAGGCCATCTATGAATAGAATATTTGACTAGGTGTTTTAGTGACTCGTCAGTTGGTGTTTTTTCACAGTGAAAGTTAAGTTTCATGTAAGTCATTGGTTGTGATTTGTTGATGAGGTGAACGTGGTCTTCCATACCTAAATTAGAGATTTTGATTTTGCAGTCATATAAGAATGCACGCGATCGTGTATCAGGAACTACTGAGTCTTTCCATGGGATCTAATTGATTGTAAAGTCATACCATTGCAGTGCCAATATGAATTGTTTAGTGCGTGGTGATACTTCGGTAAGTGCTTTTTGGAAGAATGGCAATAAAGGTTAGTGGTCGTTTTTTTTTAATTTCAAAATGGTGTCCATATACAAATTCGTGGATTTTTTGCAGCCAAACAAATCGCTGAGAGCTTCTCTTTCTAAAGGGCAGTAGTTCTGCTCAGCTGGAGTAGTGGCACACGATGCATACGCTGTAAGCTGCCAACATCTCTTACTCTTTTGCTCAAAGACACCTCCTAAACCATGTTTTCTTGAGTTAGTTCAGATTTTTATTGAAAGTGGAGGATTATAAAAGTGTAGTAGGAGTTGGTTTATGTGCAGGATCATCAGATTATCAATGGCTTTCGGTTGTGGCTGATAAAATGACCAATCAATGTCATTCTGGAGCAAAGAGTGGAGCGGAACAGGGATTTGGGGGTAGTTGAGAATGAATCTATATTAGTAGTTGCTCATGCTGATAAAACGTTGGGCATTTTTTCAATTCCTTCTATCTTGAGAAGGTCAGTAACTTAAGACCATGTTGCCTGATATGGCCAAATACAAGTTTGAATCTTTAGTAGTGTTCTACTAAGTCTGACGACCCTGTGATTATAACGTTTTTGGCTCCCTCAATAACCTTAATGACTCTACCAATTTCAATCTGAAATATCTCGCTTGCAACGTATAGTAGGCGAGTAAATCTATGACAACCAAAGGGAGTAATAGATGTGAATAGGTTTGAATTATCCTTACCAACAAGTATCTGCTAAAAGCTATTACTTTCATCAATCTTAAAGAAGTATTTTGCACCATGAAAATCTGTACAAATTTCCCCTGCGGTAGAAAATTGAAAAGGTTCCCGTTTTATAGCTGCAGGGATCGAGACATATGCATAAAGAGCCCTTTGGTTTTTTCGATGATTGCTTTGGAGTTCACCCTTTTGTTTTTGTTTTTTTTTCACTAACTGGTTTGATGATGCGCATTTTGGTCATTCTGTCCTGTTCTGCTTTTAACCTTTTTTTTTTTCAATGCAAAGTGAATCTTTCTGGGAGGAGTGATTCACCAAGGGAATTGAATGATCAACAGTTAAATGATGTGTTGTGCTCAAAGTTCCAATTTTACCAAAAATGTCTTGATATTTTCCAAGGAATGTTGGTAGATTTGTACTAATATTAAAAATCCGCTTGATTAATTGAAGTTTCTCACAGGCATCAACATCTCGAACGGCTTGAGAATCTTTGTCAGTTATTATCAACATAATTGGAGTGATTTTATTTTTGTGAGTTACTGAGTTTTATACATTTGACAAGAACAGGAATGATGGTGTTGCTGTAGGCAGTGAGAATGACTAATGTTGACTTCAGCTTTGGACATCGATGAAATTTGTTATATATAGTTTTGGGGGCGTTTATTTATCTCAACGCCTGGGTCAATTTTAAAATCAACCACGGAATTGTTAGGGTCGAGATTTACAGTCCAAAATTTAACTTTCCTATAAAAGTGTAGTCTGTTAACGGAGAATTGTTTGAAAGGTATATTTCATGATGGGGATTTTTGGCATTGATCGTACCCAGGAAGAATTTTGATTGATCCGGGTTTGAGTCAGTGTATATTTCTGTTTGCCACACTGATTTTCGTGAGTGACAACAAATGTTAAAGTGTCCCATGCAGTTGTATTTTGTGCATCGCTTGGGGTATGCTGGGCATTGTCCACGTAAGTGAGAACTAGAACAGAATTTGAAAGAGTTGATGGAGGATTGTTGATTGCATTGTTTATCTTGTTCAGTGCGTTTAATCTGAGAGTGTGTTCCAGGTTTGTTTTTCTGTCAATTATTTATTTTATGAAGGAAATATCCATTTAACCTCAGTAACATCAACACAGAATAAGATCCTATTTTATTTATTATGACTTCATTAAGACTTCTTGTATGTCAGCTGATTTTAACGAACAGTCAGAATAAAATGGATCCTGGTAGCAGCCACTTCAAAGAGATGTCAAACGATCATTACACAGTAGCTGCAGTAGCAGCAACTTCAAAGAGATGCAACATCAGCCTCAACGAAGACACAACCAAATTACATTATACAATAAAAGCTAATCTCTGTACAAGAATAAGATCCTATTTTATTTACCTTAAAGCTGTGTCATTTCCATTGCTGTGTTACTTTTCTCTCCATTACAGTTGATGCGAATTATGGTTCTAAAAGACGACGACATTCGCACAAGGTACATCCTCACTCGTTGGCACTATCAATCTCGCAACAAGGCGACGATATGATTTTAAAAGTTTCGAGTGTATCAGTTAAACAAATAGATGAAAAGAAGAAGGTAGATAGGTAGTTATGTCGATATTAATCTATAGATATTTTTAAGATTAAACTTTGGTGGTCGATGATTACATGGATTATAATCTTAAGTGACTGAAACATTGCGTGAACCAATATTAAGATTAACTATATGAATTAGAGGGTAGAGGGTTCGCCAATGGTCCGGGAGACTGGGGTTCAATCCTAGGTCGGGTCATACCAGGACTTTAAAAATGGTGCTTGACACCTCTTTGCTTAACACTCAGCATTATAAGGTGCGTATCAAGGGTAAAGTGGAGCATCCAGGGAAAGGAGTAGCCCCCTCCCCTACACCCCAGTGTAGTAGCTATTGAAAAGGGAGCCTTCGGGTCGTCCCCGACTACGGTCGCCAACTTTACAATATGAGGCTTTATATATGTAAGTATTTATCTAGTTTTTCCTTTAATCTGTGTTAACGTAAATTTATTTTGTTTATTTATGATTGAGGATTATGTTATAGATTGAGGACACGGCCCCGTGAGGCGAGGAGTATGTCTATTGCTTTGTGACCTTTTGTTGACTGTTTTATAGCCATGTATGTGATCAAAATCGGCTCCAAAAAAACAATGGGGGGAAAGTTCATGATTGGTTGAAAAAAGGGCATTTTTAATTGTAAATTTATTTTTACATTTCAATCGTGTTTTATTCATTTTGCTATAAGCTATTGTCCAGACAACATCCGGTTAATGTTATCTTTTTCAACTAAAACGAATGCTTGTGATGTTTTTATTTATTTATTTTGCTGGCGAGTGGGCTTGAAATGTAAATCAGAAGAGATTTTTTGTGTTTGATGGTTAGTTTCCATAACTAACCATAATTAATTGACAATACAAAAAATAAGGAAACTTCTTTGAAAACACAACAACGAAAGGTTAATTGTTATAGCAGAAGTAAACGAGTCAGAGTGAGAAAAGGTTCTTTTTGGTATCGCAGGTTAGTATGTTGGTTCTTGAGTTTGTAGCTAGTAGCAGCGTGCTCTTCAGTGAAGATCTTCCATGTCGGATGTCCGTTGGAGAGTACGGGAGAGAGGTCTTTCTTCGCTGCTAGCTGGGTGCTCTCTAACTTGTCGTAACTTCCAAAAAGTGCTAGAAAAAATAGTTCTAGAAAGGAAGAAGGGATCAACGCGCTCTGCCCCTGATTGGTCGGTGTGTGGCCGAATCGCTTGGCGAGGGCATTGATTCGCGAGAGGAAATAGATCTGTGACTGCTATATCACCCCCTGCTTAGGCGGAAAGCCGGTAGAGAAAAAGTTAGCTGCTGTAAAAACAAACAAGGGTTCATTTAATATATATATATATATATATATATGTATATATGTATATATATATATATATATATATATATATATATATACAGTTTTATACAGTTTTTTTTGGATAATGTACAAGTCAAGCACTACGTGTGGTAGTAACGTAATTGTCTTTTAGCGTTGTATTCCCTTCTACTAGTGTAAGGGTATGTTCATGTGTGTTGTAGGGGGGATATGTGGCTCTAGTGTGTTAGTGTCAAGAAAGGCTCTTTTCACCCTGTCGATAGATACAGTCTCTTTTTTGTCACTCATGTCAAGGGTGAAAAGTTTGTCAGTGCGTGAAAGCACGCGATAATGACTGGTATGAGGTAGAGTGAGAGGGGCTTTCACAGCGTCCTTTCTCAGAAAAACGTGAGTCCACGAAGAAGTGTCTTTTGGGATCGATGATTTGATGGCCTGTTCCCTAGGGTGCATTGGTGGGAGCTTACCAAAATTAGCTCGCAGTCTATTTGTATATAAAAGTGGATCTGTTGCCGTTAAATTATCGGGTTCAGCATCTGACCGGGCAACGATAGAGGTACTCCATAGACGAGTTCAGCTGGAGAGTATCCTAAGTTCTCCGTGATATCTGTGCGACAGCCAAGAAGGACAACAGGTACATATTTGCTCCATCGCTGTTGGTCAGGATTGGCACGCAATGCGGTTTTCAATTAGCGATGGAAGAGTTCTATCATCCCGTTAGAAGCAGGGTGATAGTTTGTTGTGTGTGTACGTTTGATCCTGGAAAGTTCCAGGAATAGGTGGGATTCAAACTGTCTACCACGGTCAGTGGTAATAGTTGTGGGAACTCCGTAACGCGATATCCAGCCTGACATAAGGGCTTGCCCTAGGGATTCAGTTAAAATGTTTTTTAGGGGAATGGCTTCAGACCACCGTGTGAAACTGTCTATACAGGTCATGAGGTAGGTAAATCCCTGACTGACTGGCCATGGTCCAACAAGTTGCAAATTCAGGTCTTCAGTAAGGGTGTTCCATGTGGAATGTCCGTATGAGAATACGGGAGAGAGCTGGGTGCTCTCTGATTTGTCGTGACTTCCAAAAAGGGCTAGAAAAATAGTTTTAGAGAGGGATAAGGAATCAATGCGCTCTGTCCCTGATTGGTCAGTGTGTGGCCGAATCGCTTGACGGGGGCATTGATTCGCGGGAGGAAATAGATCTGTGACTGCTACAGATTTCTTAATAAACATTTAGCATAGTTAATGATAATGATAATAATGATAATAATAAATCTTGTATATCCGACAACGATCCGTTTGTTTCGGCGGCCAATGTTGAGTAATATATATATATATATATATATATATATATATATATATATATATCTTCCAACTGAAACTATTAAAAAATGGGGCTCCTTGAACCCTAGGAGATAATCCCAAGGGCGTCTAGAACCATCTTCTGGGTTAATGGACATCTATTTGTTACATTTAAAGGACAAACCCTAGACAAAACGCCAGACACGTGGCAACCTATGAGAGTGGATGTACAGGCCTTCATGTAATTTTGGCCGGTCACTACAACCACTGAGATGCTCACTCATCTCGGACCATCCTTGCAAGCTCAGTACCTCCTCCTCAAAGGACAGGGGCGCACAAGCAACTAGCAAACCCTTGTGCATCCTAAAAGAAAACCTTGCCAGCTTTCCCTGCGAAACATGTACTCCAACAAAATACCCATACAAGCAGGACGTCGGCCAGGATAAAAAGGTCCAGCAAGCGTACCATCTCAACCAAGTAAGATAGAATATAAGAACCCTGCTGCACAAACCCAATTAAAATAGTCCCGAAAGAAGGAGCTCCAAAAATACAACATCCGTCCAAAATAACAGTATTGTGGGAGGCTACGAAATGCATGTAAAAATAGGCACTACTGCTAAGGTCAGAGTATTTTTGATAATCGATGTGTCACTGTAACAAAATTGAAATATAATAGCGTAATCAGGGTTCTTTAACCTTTATACAGCAACCAGCCTTGAAGAAGGAAAACTTTGAATTCAAACCAGCTGTAAGTAATTAAGTAAGTAAAGTTGGCGACCGTAATCGAAGGCAACCAGAAGGCTCCCTTTTCAATTGCTACTACACCGAGGGGTAGGAGAGGGCGCTAATCCTTTCCCTGGATTGCTCCAATTTACCCTTGATACGTACCTTATATTGCTGGGTGTTAAGCAAGGATATATCAAGTACTATTTTCAAAGTCTTTGGTATGACGCAACATGGGATTGAACCCCAGTCTCCGGGACCATTGGCGAATACTCTACCTTCTAGACCAATGAGCTGTACTCCACCGAAAAATAGACCGTGAGTCGCATTCTGTCCATGGAGGAGGAGTCGGGTAAATACAGACTTTTTATTTCTTTCATACGCTTAAAGCTGTCAAGAAGATGTAATTCGAAAATAGATAAATGTTTAAATAAATAAATAAATAAATAAATAAACACGAAATTTATTTTATTCCATAGAAAAAGTATTTGAATCCACGTCGAGAAAAATATCGAATGTTTCAGTTAAGAAATTTCATCTTTATTTTTCAGTTGTCTTTTTTACAAAATTGTAACTTTTGTCCAGGTTGGTAAAAAAATCAACTAAAAATCAAAGCGGATGTAAAAAGTAAACATAAAAATAAATAGTAATTATTCACATGACTTCACAGAATAAAAATAAATGAAACTAGTTTTATTTGACGAGACGAGTTATGTCCCTTACATCTAAAGTCCTGAAGGAAATAAAATGTAAAAAAATGTTCTTTATTGATGTATTCATATTTTATTACCTTGGTAGAAAATTTTAACTTTGACATTTGATATATTTTAGCATTTTATAAACTTAAGATTCAGAGAATCCGTAAAAGTCAAAATCCATATCAAAACATTATTCTTATAACAGAAGGCAAAAAATCTTTTATCTATTAAAATGAATACTGATCATTTTATTGCACAATTTATCTAACATCTGTGGCCTTTTAACCATGCAATTTTAACATAAGGAGTCTTAGTCCATGAAAACATCCAGAAGGAGGCTCTGGGGAAATTATTGCTCTAACTCGCAATATATCTAGTTCTAGATATATAGTGTTACACAGATCTATCTATCTATCTATCTATGGAAGTAAATAATGGAGTAAAATCCAACAATATAAAGAAAGAATTTGATAACAAGCTAATCCAAGAAGAAGGAGAGATTTATTGAGAAACAAAGTCGACACTGTAGCGTTTCGGTTCTTATGAACCATCATCAGGGCTATGAGCGATGATAACAGTGATGTTAAATCAACGATGGATGTTTAAAAAAATACAAAAACCTACGGAAAATCTATACATCGGGAAAGAGATGATCATTTAATTTCTCAATAAATATCTCCTTCTACTTGGATTATCTATCTATCTATCTATCTATGTAATAATGTGGTAATTTTGTCCAACATATTTAATTTGAATGGATTTTAGCATAGCAAAGATTATGATAGTATCTATAGATGTACTATTCATGGAGGCGATGGTAGTGTAACGGTTATCCTTGTTGGAAATGGACTCGGCCAGGCTATTGGCGCTTAAGACACGTTATATGAGTTGTGACCCCACAACCAAACCAGATTACAGGATCACAGAATACATGGACGTATGGGGACTCTTATAATGATCAGAGTTGTTGATTTTCGCGAAGTTTTACCGATAAAAACATGAATTTCAACTAAAAAGTCTTGTTATTTATCAATTATACACAGCTTAGGTTACACAAGATGCTTCTTTAAAAATGTTGTTCACTAGTAGCAAAAATATTAGATCAAGATTTTTGTCCACAGATATATTGACATACTTTTGCCACATTGTTTAGACACATCTGACTCATTATACTCTTCAGTTGTATCTTCATTTGCCTAAGGCCACTGAAGGAATGTTCTACAGAACAAAAGTTACGATAGAAAAGACAATTGAAAAGATAAAAACTTCTTCAGAATTGTATTTGATTTACATTAAAAATATAATGTACTATACTGATACATTTCAGTGGATAATTTTCAAATTATTGTCCTACTATAGTCATTCTATTAGCTTAATCTAACTATATATATACATAAGCTATTTTGAACAAATCCTGGAAGCAACAGTTGTACGGCCACTTACTACCCATCTCACAAACCATTCAAGTAAGACAAAGGAGACATGCGGGACTAGTTTGGATAAGCAAGGACGAACTAATAAGCAACGTTCTTCCGTGGAGAACAATACATGGACACATTAGTGTTAGTCGACCTGGAAGAACTAACTTACATCAGCTCGGTGCAGACACTGGATGTAGTTTTTGGAAGACCTTCCGGGAGCTATGGATGATTGGAACGATTGATGTGTGTGTGTGTGTGTGTGTGTGTGTGTGTGTGTGTGTGTGTGAGAGAGAGAGAGAGAGAGAGAGAGAGAGAGAGAGAGAGAGAGAGAGAGAGAGAGAGAGTATCAGGTATATCTGTGTGCTGTCAACACGACTTAATGAAATATATATAATGTTATTCAATCCAGTAAATCCGGAATAGGGAATAATTCCAACCAGGAGAAATAAAAGGATATTAAAAAATAGAATATTAGATTCAAATATTCCTCAAAACTTTCAACAGGATGGAAATAAATTTATTATCGTAATGTGACCGATTGTTGCTTTTTTTTTAAAGAAATATATGTATATATATATATATATATATATATATATATATATATATACATATATATACTGAAGACATTTAGACATTTAGAAATATCCTTGTCGTTTAAGTCCTGGTGCCGCTGGCTTCAGTCTGTGACAATAATTAAAAGATAATAATCCTATCTTTCCCTTAATACTATCTGGAATTCCCTTTTCTTTCGATTATATTATCTTTTAAAGCTTCTGAGTCATCCATTAGTCTAATTACTTTGTAGACCGACCTCGTATGTCTATGTCTTTTAAAATAATATTCTAATCCTTTGAAATTGTATTTTGTATTTTTTTTTTAATACAAAGCATAATTACCCCTAACTTAGGTCAATGATTTTCAATCATGTTTGATAACCTGAAAAAATGAAAAAGAAAAAAAAACATGAGTCTCATTTCTTTATAGACTGACTTCCTTTGTGTGTGTCTTTGAAAATACATTTTGCAGTTTTTGTTTAAAACAAATTTTGAACGGGAAAGTATTGTTGTGAGGGGCAACCGTAGATAAGAGAAATCACATCCTATTGTAATGCGGGAAAATACTTAATTCACCCGACAAAGCGATTTGTCCATTTTTCATTTAAGAGATTCTTGCTCCGATCGTTGAGACGGAAAACTGTAAAATTATCTTGGAAAAAATTGCCGTTTTTTTTTTACTTCCTTTGACCAATAACAATGTCTGCATTCAATAAAATCATTTTATATTTGAATGTCATGGCATTATGATCTCATTATCCAGAACTATGACAGCTATAAGGCTGTTGAAAAGATATATAATTGTAGACTTGAATATTTCCCAGCAGTTGACCTCTTAGAATGATATGATAATATTTGAGGGGAAGCTAGTCAAACGAATGTGATTTTGGTATTAACCAAGTTATCTGTTTTATGCATTTATAGATCAATAACAATGTCTAACACTGGCACTGGATACGTACCAGTATTTAGACCCTCCGCAAAAAAAATCAAATAAAAATAGATGAATAAATAAATAGAATAAAATAAATAAATAAACAAACAAAAAACAAAAGCATGCACAACGGCAGAAAAATAGGAATTAAACGAAAACAATAATATTCAACAGAGACTCCAGATAATAAATTGACTGCGAAGGCTGATCACATATGGTTATAATCTATTATTATCTATACAGGGCGTTTAAAAAAATGTTAATACCCTTATGGGAATATCTTTATGATATAACATCAAACAGTCTCCACATGTTCCCCATCGTTGTCAACACATTCTGGGAATGTCACAGAGGTGATTAAAAAACTGTTAATATTTTTATGGGAGTATCTTTATTAGAAAAGCAGAACTGATATTACGGGATGATGTTAATAATGTGTTGACTGGTTTGGTAAACAGGTTGTTACTTTAAAATCATGATATTATAAAGAAATATTAGCTTTTTTAAACACCATATATATATGATACTGTTGGGTTTATACATTGTTATATGTTTTGTGGGTTATCAACATTTTGCGAATATTTTATTTTTTATAAAACTGAATCTTCTTGTCTTTTAGCCAAAGCTGGCAGCAAAAGTCAGAAATAAACATTGAAGCAAGTAAAATCATTTCTATTTCTCTTATCTTCCTTTGTTCATTATATATATATATATATATATATATATATATATATATATATATATACACGGATCATTAAATAAATTTCCAGACTTTTTTCGTATAGGCACTTTTATTGATAGTACACACATGAAACTCTAGTCCCCTTCGAAGTAATATCCTCCGGCTGCAATACACTTGTTGTACCGTTCCAACAACTTCTGGAAGGCTCCATAGAAGTCCTCTTGTGTGAGCGTGTCAATGACCCTTGTCACAGCCTCTTTCATCTCCTCAGTTGTCTTATAACGACAGCCTTTGAGCTTAGGGAATAACCAAAAGTCACAGGGAGCAAGGTCTGGACTATAGGGAGGGTGAGGAACTGTCTTGATGCCCATCAAATTGTCTGTGACAAGGATGGAGTTGTAGACTGGTGCATTGTCCTGGTGGAAATGCCACTGACTCGATTTCAAGAGTGCTAGCCTCTTCCCTAGGAATCTCTTCCTGAACTCCCTTAAAATCTCAACATAGTAACCCTAACCCTAACCCTTTGGCCAATCAACTCTGGTGTATTGGACTTCCTTACTCTTCCCACACCTATCATCATCCCTCACAGACTCTCTGCCTTCCTTGAATCTCTTATGCCACTCAAAAACTGATGCTCGATTCATGCAAGATGACCCAAAAGCAGTCTGAAGCATTCCATACGTTTCTGTGCCCATACGAAAAAAGTCTGGAAACTTATTTAATGATCCTCGTATATATATATATATATGGCAAAAATCCCCGAAAAAACAAAGAAACAAATAAACTAATAAACAAAATCTTAATCAATCAGCTGTGCCGTTCTAAATAAAATATCGGCAGATCATATCTCTTGAGTCGGTGATTTTTTCAGGACTAAAACATTAAGATCAACAACCCAAAGCGCCTTACGATGCTGCAAGACTTGGTTTTTCTTTACATTGTTGGAATGACAGATGAAAATGCAACCTTACTGCGTTATCCTTTGGTTGTATTTAAAGGATGTAAGATCTTAATTAACTGACAAGATGACGCGGAAATGTATTGTGAAATCCATGTGCAAAATCAGTGTACAAAGCTCAATAATAAATCGTTAATTAAACGATGTTAATTTGAATCTCATAATGATGAGATGACAACATTATATTCTTTTTACGTAGTTCAAGTATGAACGATTATTTTTCAAAGCTGGTTATCATCGTAGGAAGTGGACGAGCCGAATTCAAATCCTGAACGAAGTTGTTAATATTTCATATCATGCTAATATCCTCGGAAAAGCTATGAATCTAATTATTGCCTTTTCAGCTATAGGCAAATAGTAGACTGGGTTCTTTAATCTTGGTATGGTTATCGATCTAGGAAAAAGAAACTTCTATTCAAACCAGTTGTAGACCCCCTGAGTGACGGGCTCCTCCAGGCTATTTCTGGCCAAGACACACTACATGAATGGCTCCTTGCCCCATGACCAAACCAGATTATGGGACCAATGAAAAAGAACGAAAACTATCAAAGGAATCCTTTAAACTATGTTTGTACACAATTATCTATGGTATCTAATTATTCATTTGAAGGTGACAAGTCTTATTAAGTTTCAGGTAAATGAATAAATTCATTTGTGTGAAATTCTCTTTTTCCATCATCATCATCAAGTCGCGCCGACCGCACGTATTTCTCGGACTCTCTCTCTCTCTCTCTCTCTCTCTCTCTCTCTCTCTCTCTCTCCATCTGTTTCTATCATCCATTTCTCCCGGCAGGTCTTCCAATCTACATACTGTGTCCTCTCAGAGCCAATCTAAATAAGTTCTTGCTGGTCGGTCAACACTGGCATGTCCATATGAGTTCGTTTCATATATCTTATTCTTTATATTGATTTAATTGTTGTTGAACAGGTCAAATATTTCTCTAAATCAACCAACTATTTTTTGTGCGTTTATTTATTTTGGCAGCACATAAGACAGTGTTTAGTTATCTTCCAATTTGTAGTATCTTGTTTAGCTGGCGTCTATGCACACTATCTCGCCATTGAAATTGTCAAGTCTGGTTAGACTGGTTTAAACAAATTATCGTTTTGATGCTACCTTGATTACTTTGATTAGTTTGACTAATTGATTGATTTTATGCTAAGAAGTTAGGGAATCGTGTTTATTGTATGATCATATTTCAATTTTTTGTGTAGTTGTTTCTTAAGAGTTTTTTTGTACACTGTCCTATCGAATACGGATAACTGTAAAACATTTTTAACCCACTGATCAAATAGATGTTTTAGAATTATTCGTATTCGATAGAACTGTGTGTAACAGGTACTATCATCCAGGTAAGAGTCGACCTGGGAGTAATGGCAGTGAAGGAGTACTCTATATTCCTCAGATCTCCAGAACTGGACTCTCATCATCAGATGCAGTTTAGTGTCATAACTAGGACACTCCTCTTTTGTTGGGGAGGTTTTAGTTCTCTGGAGGAGATACATTCAACATATTCACCGCCAATGGGGCAATTATGATCATCTAGGTAATCAAAACCAGTAAATAATTAAGCAATTAAAGTTTAACGGTGTAATTTTAAATACCCAAATTCCCAGTTTCAGAATCATACATTGATTTATTCATAACATTTTTAGTTGTATGCTGTAACCTTCTTCAGAAATTTTGAGCTGAATCCTTGATTCTATCTTCAGGAGTGAAATGTAAATATTCCAATGCTTGTATTATGAAAGAGCGAGTAATTATCTAATTATTATACATTGATTTATTCATAACATTTTTAGTTGTATGCTGTGACCTTCTTCAGAAATATTCCCAGAATTTTGATCTAAATCCTCGATTCAATCTATAAGAGTAGACGATACACATTCCGCTGCTTGTATCATGAAAGAGCAAATAATTATCTAATTATCTGATGTTTCCAGCTTGAAAAGGTACCAATAAATCAAATCAGTAATTTATTAAGACATTTTAGTTAAACTAATAATAATTTTTTTCTTTGAAGTTTGGAAATTAAAATTCTGCACGATCTTGCAGCAAGATAGCTTTCGGCTGCGTATTGTTTATTTTTATGGAATATCCACCATCCGAGAAACTTTAAAAAAAAATTTAATCTTTTCTTCAAATTCACAAAGTAAGCATATCCAACTTAGTATTCTTCGATTTCTTTAATTTTCAATGGCATTCGTGGGTTATACAATTCTTGTAGAATAAGAGTAGTGATACAATTTAATTTATCGCAAGTGGGGCGGGGATTAAGGAAGTTCATACTTTCCATTGGTCCAAAAGTGAACGTAACAGTGCAACTGCGGTTCGAAATCACTTATTTGAGGCAGCTGTCCATTACGTCACAGACTCCAAACTGTTTAACCGTCTAAAACGGTTATAGATATAAATTTCTCCCAATGATTAATATAGATAGCTAATTCTTTAGAAATATTTTGAATTGCTCGATAGCTTTTTAGGGAATATTAGACAACAAATGAATCCACTAGATTCCTGTTGTAACAACATAGTAAGATGATGTAAGCGTTGGAGGTGGATACGGCCGAGACCACCGAACGGCTTGACGTCTATTCGACAACTGGACCCTGAATAACTCATACGACTGCCGTACTGCAATTGATTGCTAATTATTTATCTTCCATATGTGTGCTGTATGGCCTTATATTTGCATAGCACGTGTGTGTGCGTGCAAATATACATATTCTTAAGCCGACGGTGTTGCTCCATCGAAATGTCCCCGAATAATATTCTTCCAATAACATACTGATGATATTGATGTTCTATTTTGGCAGGAGTGAAAGATTCTAATAAGCATTTCATAGATACCAACTGTCCACGATGATATTAATACTTCTATCTTAGAAGGAGTGAAAGATTCTAATAAGCATTTCATAGCTACCTACTGTCCACGTTGATATTGGTACTACTATCTTGGAAGGAGTGAAAGATTCTAATAAGCATTTCATAGATACCATTTGTCCACGATGATATTGGTACTTCTATCTAGGAAGGAGTGAAAGATTCTAATAAGCATTTCATAGCTACCAACTGTCCACGATGATATTGGTACTTCTATCTAGGAAGGAGTGAAAGATTCTAATAAGCATTTCATAGCTACCAACTGTCCACAATGATATTGGTACTTCTATCTAGGAAGGAGTGAAAGATTCTAATAAGCTTTTCATAGATACCATTTGTCCATAATGATATTGGTACTTCTGTCTAGGAAGGAATGAAAGATTGTAATAAGCATTTCTATGATACCAACTGTCCACGAACACATTGATACTTCTATTTAGGAAAAAGTGAAAAATTCTAATTAGCATTCCATAGCTATGAACTGTCCACGATCATATTGATACTTCTCTCTCGGAAGGAGTGAAAGATTCTAATAAGCATTTCTTTGATACCAACTGTCCACGAACACATTGATACTTCTATTTAGGAAGGAGTGGAAGATTCTTATCATTATTTCATAGTTATCCACATTAAACCGACCATTTTAGTGATTAAAATATAATATGAAGCGCAACGCTTTCCCAACAAAATCATTATGCACTTGCAATTTGTCTTGTTAATTGCTTTATTCTATCAATAATCGATAATCAATAATTGCCTTATTCTCTGAGTAAACATAATCAATAATTTAAATTCATGTTAATATTGCAGTAATTGCTTAATCCAATCTTCCAGTTGTCAAAAAAGATAAACATGTATTCGGTTTAAGTATGTAACCCTTATCGCTTAAAAATTGTAATAAAAAGTTGAATATTTGGTCATTATTCACTTAAATTATTTGACAATTAGCGGTGTGAAAAAGATTAAATTTCAAAAAAACCTTTAAAAAAGTTAATCAATCGACAAAATAGTTTTTAAATGTTCTTTTAATACATGACCCATATTTATGTTAATATGTCAAACAACTATTCAAGTAATAATTTTCAAATCATTGATACAGAAAATATTTGTTGAATTTTGAGCACAATTTAGAATTTTTAATGTAAATTCCTTTGATAAAAAATCTCGTGATGCCGTTCTATTTTTCCCGTTACGGTTGATAAAATACTGAATCTTTAAAATTCTTTTCAATTGGAAAATTAAATCAGATGTCTTCAGCACTGCTGAAAAATTTATATAATGTCTAGATAAAATGTGTAATGTATAGATATCTTTGACGAGTGAGTGTCAATACTCAATACCTTTCATCAGCAATCTCGATTTTTTTATCAGTTTTTGACGAAACTCCAAACTCTTTATACATTGGCATTTTTTTGTCGTTCCCTAGACTGAAAATTTATCTCAAGGGTAAGATGTGAGGTTGTAGAGGACATTAAAAGGAAAAACGAGGAGGTTTCACACCATATTAAAAGAGGAGATGCAGAGGTGTTTCAACCATTTCAAAACTCGCTGGAATAAATATGTCGAAAGCTAAGGGGTCTTTTTTAAAGAAAATTAACGTTTAATTCACAGTTCGTTTCTTTCTTGGTTGATACAACTACAGTATCAATACTTTTTGAACATTCCTCGTATACACAAATAAAATGACAATTCATGTATTCATGAATTCGTACAGTAATCAATAACGATCTTGAATTAATTAGATGTGAAATAGCTTGGAAAACTTGGCGAAAAAGGTCTTAAAATCTGTAAGAATATTGTTCAGTCAATCGTCTCGTAAGATTCAAGTCATAATAGCTTAATAATTCAATTTTATTCCTAGAAAACGTTTGACCTTTCGCTTGATCCTGGTTCTGATTCATTTGAACCTTAATATCCATTAGAAAGAATCAAATGCTGAGTTCAGTTTGTCAGTCACCGATGCCCTCGGACGCTTCCGACTAGTAACGATCACTTAGACGAAATCAATCATATTTCATTGAGCTTTTTCTATGAAGAAGAAAAATCGATCTTTAATACGCCTTTCTTTTAGGTGATGAGTCAGACAGATATCACCAACCTACGCCAATCCGACGACAAGTCTGAAATTAGAGGGACTACCTCCCCCGCCACAAAAGACTGTGCCGACTGACCTGGACTATTCATCGAACAAGAATAATATACTAGATTTCTTTGGCTGACGAAAGCCAACAATGATTAATGTAAAATTTCAGTTTATTCCACCATTCAAATCATGTGATCAGTTGTAGATACAGCCAGAGAATAAGCTACAAGTCGTTTTTATCTTCCAATAACAACTTTAAATGATGGCTGCTACTGCTGCTACTGCTGCGAGTACAATAATAATAATAATAATAATAATAATAATAATAATAATACGCAATAAAATATCAAATGTAGCTTATGTGGTGGAAGGCATGAAACGGTTAATCACATGATAAGCAAATGCTGGAAATAGTGCAAAAGGAGAACAAGACTAGGCACGACTAGGTGAGAAAGGTGATCGTCTGGGAATGCTTTAAGAGATTGAAATTTGATGACAAATGGTATATGAACAAACCAGAACCTGTCGAAGAAAATTACATGTATAAAAATCGTCGAGGATTCTGTGATACAAACAGATCACCCAAATCCAATCAGAAGATCAAACCTAGTATTAATTGACCATGAAAAAAAAAGAATTTGTAATCAAGTGAAAATAAAAGAAAGCGAAAAGATCGACAAATACTTGGATCTTGCCAGAGAGCTAAAAAAGCCGTGTAACATGGTGACAGTAATACCAGTGTTACTTGGTGCACTTGAAACGGTTTCCAAGGGCCTGTAAAAGAGATTGGAAGAATTGAAGATTGGAAGGTTGGAAATCATCCAAATTACAGCACTATTAAGATCAGCTAGAATATTTGGAAGATTCCTGGAGACTTGAGGAAACTTGCTATCACTGGGAATCCAGTCAAAAACCACCAATTAAAACTGGTGTAAAAAAAACTCATAAGCAATAAAATAATAATGATAAAGGAAAGACCACCCTGTTCCAAAAAGATCCCTCAAAAGCAACCGCCCTAGCTATTATAGACCTTTTATGTAGAAAATCCTAACAGCACAGATTGTGGAAGAGATTTATTACTCGTTAATAAGCCGCGGACTGTTCATCGAAGAACAGAAAAGATGCCACAAGAGAACAAGGGGAACAGGTGATCTACTGTACATTGATCAGCACATTCTCAAAGAGAGGAAAACGAAGCAGAAAAATGTAGCTATGGTGTGAATTGACTACAAAAAGACATGATATTGTCCTGCAAAGCTGGACTATATCGTAGGTCTTTTTTCTAGCTGGACTATATCTAAGGACTATCTCAAAATATACAAGATATCCGACAAAGTTATAAAGTTCATCACGGAAGCCATGAAAAACTGCAAAGTGGAATTGACCGTTGGAGGAAAAGAGTTAGCGGAGGGGAAATCCAGAGAGGTATCTTCCAGGGAGATGCGATTTCATCATTACTTTTTGTAATAGCGATGATACCACTCAACCACATACTTAGGAAATGCATAGGGGCTACAAATGTACTAAATCGAAAGAAAAGATTAACTATTTAATGCACATGGACGACATCAAACTGTTTGCAAAAAATAAAAAAGTGTTGGAAACCATAATACAAGCGATAAGTATATACAGTCAGGATATAGGAATAGAATTTCGCATCGAAAAATGTGCCATGCTCATAATGAAACGAGGAAAAAGACAAATAACGGAAGGAATTGAACTGACAATTCAAGAAAAAATCAGAATGCTCGGAGAAAAGGAAAATTTTGAGTACTTGGGAATATTGGGAGCGGACACCATCAAACAAGTGGAGATGAAAGAAAAATGAAAAAGAGTTTCTTAGAAGAACGAAACCCAGTTCTGCAACGGAAATATCATCAAAAGAATAAACACATGGGCTGTCCCCCTTGTAAGTTACTCGGGACCTTGCTTGAAATGGACAAGGGAGGAACTTCAACAAATGGACCAGGGGAAAAGAAAACTAAGGACGATGCATAAGGCCTTACATCCCAGGGATGACATAGATTGACTATATGTCAAAAAAAGAGGATGAGGACTCACTCAGGGATGCATCAAAACGAGGATTCGAAGACAACATAAAAAAGAGCAAAGAAAGACCAATTACAGCGACCAGAAACAACACAAATAAGACAATGATCAACAGAACAAAAATAACAAGGAAACAGACATGGGAAGGAAAACAATTGTATGGATATTTCAAGCAACAGAATGACGAAATCACACACGAGAAATTCTGGGCGTGGCTAAGAAAGGGAAACCTTAAAAGAGCATCTGAATCTCTTCAAATAGCACCACAAAACAATGTTAAAACGGAAATAGATAAGACACAATAGAATAGCAAATGTAGGTTATGTAGTGGTAGAGACGAAGCGGTTAATCACATAGTAAGCCCAAAAGGACTACAAGAATAGATATGATTGGGTAGGGAAGGGGATTTACTGAGAATTGTGCAAGAAATTTAGGTTTGACCATACGAACAAGTGGTATATGAACAATCCAACATCCGTACCGGAGAATGAGACGCACAGATTTCTCTGGGATTTTGAAATATAAAACAGATCACCAGACGACCAAACCTAGTGATAGTTAACAAAAACAAAAAACAAAAAAAAACAGTAAAACAAAGCAGAAAACCTGCCGAATTGTGGACTTTGCCGTCCCAGCTGACCACAGAGTAAAATGATAAGAAAGCGAAAAGAGAGAGAAGTACCTAGACTTTGCTAGAGAATTTAAAAACTATGGAACATGAAGGTGACGGTGATAGCAGTTGTAATTGGTGCACTTGGAACGATCCCCAAAGAACTGGTAAAGGGGCTGGAAGACTTGGAAATATGTGGACAAGTCGAGACCATCTAAAACTATAGCATAATTAAGATCGACAAGAATACTGACCAGAGTCTTGGAGACTTGAGAAAATTTACAGTCACTGAAACTCTAGTGGAAAATCATCAGCTAACGCTGGTGTGAAAATCTCTCAAAAGAATACAATAATAATAAAAACAAAATAAAGATAAAAACGTGCAGAGCTTTCGCTGTTGCATTTTTTATCGTACTAAATATGTAAGAACCGCGATCAAGCTTAGAAGGGTAATGTAAATTTGTAAAACAATCGTAAATATTATATTTAGTAGTATTGAAGATATTATTAAAGAAACCGACCGTTAGTTGAGGGAGACCAGAAGGCTCCTTTTTCAATAGCTACTACACCGAGGTGTAGAGGAGGGTGCTACTCCTTTCCCTGGATTGCTCCTCTTTACCCTTGATACGTACCTTATAATGCTGAGTATTAAGCAAGGATGTATCAGGTACCATTTTTATAGTCTTTGGTATGACGCGACCAGGGGTTGAACTCAGGTCTCCTGGACCATTGGCGAACACTCTACCCATTAGTCCAATGAGCCGGTCTTAAGTAAACTTAATGAGCTAGAAATAACTCAAGACTTCTCTATTCATGGTCAGTGTGTAATTGCTGTTATTTTTTTTTTTTTTTCATCATACAACGTGTGGAAGCACGTGCGATACCCTAGCCTCATCAGCCGCCATCCAGGGTGATAACACATGTATATATATGATTGATGACAATTCCAAAGAGTGGTTTGTATATCTGGAGAATGGGGAAGATTCCAGTGTTAGCAGCTTTGTTGAGCAAATCGTTATTGAGAATCAGATAAAATTATGAAGAGAAGATATTCTTCACACTCAGATCATATAATAATCCCGCAGTTCAGCACACTTGGGACGTTTCTTTAACCCGTTAAAAATCAATAAAATGTCGGGTTGAGAACATTTTTGCTCTCTGTTCCTTGGGAAGAGTCGATGTATACGTGAATACTCATCATTTTGAAAGGAACAATGCTATGGATAATAATACATACGCACACCAGAACCATAGAATTAAAAAAAATTCTGGGACTTCAAAATTATTCAAAACGATTCCAAGTCAGAATAGCAGTTGTAGAGGTCGACGGGTTGTGTCTAGTCGGTTAATAAATCTCGATAAACAAAAGAGTAAGATTGTAAAGGAAACTATGCAGGGGGACAATATTTCTCTCCCTTTGAGACTGGGCATGTCCGTTGGGCGCCACGTGGTGTGCCAGATGACCACCTCAGTAGCCGATGCTTGATCACTTTTGCCACTCTTCTTTCAACTGTAGATACAGTAAAGCTCACATGGCTATAACCTTTTTACTATCTCAAATAATTTTTTTCCGTAGTTGTATTTTTTCCACTTACTACTTGTTCATGGGAGAATAAGTGCATATTTTTCTGTTGGGACACGTTTGTGCATTCTTTTCAATAATTCTTGTATGTATATTATGTATACTAGCCAAAATAAGCGACCTTCGCAGGGCTCAAATATTTAAGTTTTCATGTAATAAAATATATTAATCAAAGTAGATAAGAACGCATATAAAAGGTTTTACTTATTTCGATTTTACTTTACTTACAATGTAAACTTACTTTTACTTCTTAGTCATATATAACACGCATTGTAATATTTTTAGATGCATTAATAATATGGGCAGTTTTGAGGTATATTTAACACAGATTCTAATAGAGACATCGTTTATGAATAAGATGCTAATTACGATAATTAAGTAATGATTATTTGATAATGATTGATAATATAAATAAAGGAAGTGTGAAGTCGGTTGTGACGTAGTTTCAATTATAGACAGACAGACAGATAGACATATAACCTCCATTATAATAAGATATCAAATGCTTCTGTATGTATTAATGTACTTTTTTCTTTCCGTTTATTCAGTGTTAATATATCACGGATATACTAATGCTAACATTGGTCCTTGTTGAGTGAGGACTCGACTATTACAGATCAACCAATGTTTTTAATTATGAAACATAACATTTAAATGAAAACATGAACACAGTCAACCAACTTGAATAATTAAACGATGATAGCTAAACGCCTAGACTCTTATTGTAACGATTCAGTGTCAATTCGAAAAAAGAAACAAACTGTTTTTATACTTTTTTAACGTTAATTTTTTTAAAAAACGTTTGTGCAAGTGCAGGGCCCACAATAATCACCAGGTCTAGCTCAATGAGACATTTTCTTGTTTCTGAAACTGAAAATCCATTTTAAGATTAAAAATTTAGGACATAGAAGACATTAAAAAAATACGATTTAGTCTTGATACTTTTTGATTACACTTCGTGTAATGATCATAAGACAAGAAGCATTGTTGTCAATGTCAATACTACATAGAAAATAAATAAGGTTGTGGATAAATCTGATTATATAGTTTTTTTAATAGGTAGTTTTTTTCGATTATTTCAATGTCCATATTTTATTGATAGGTCAGTTATTTGCTTATCTTTTCTGCTTTATTCATTATATCTACTGTGTGACCAAGTGAAATATCGAACTGGCAACCCAGAAGAACAAAAACACCATAAAGTTGCTGAATATGGGAACAAGTTTTGTTCCATCCAAAATGGCTGCTATTGAAGAGTGGGAACAGAGAAATGAATGATTGATCATCGATAACTTGAAACTAGATCAAGATTCTAGCATTTATGCGTGATCACTTGATTCAGACGTAATCGATATCTTTTTACACGGTATTACTATATGCTTATAATAATCGAAACTAATCACAAATCAAGAAAATTATAGCATCCTTATATTTCAGTATAAGACAAAAATTCCCATTAAGTTTGAATATACGCGCGTACGTTTGTGTATGTGTGTGTAACCGTAGCTCAGTAAAAGCAAATCATAGAGACTTTTATTAGAGCAATATACTACAAATGCTCCTACTGATAATAAGTTTGTTGATTGATTGATTGATTTCAACGTTATGTCAAACTATCTAGGGTTGTTTTATGCTTACAGGTTAGAGGATCCCGTTTATTGTACATTTAGATATACCTTTTTTCTATAGTTGTTATGTAATTTTTTTTCCCACAGTCCTATCGAAAAGGAATATTTTTTTAAATAGATCAATTCGACACTAAAATACACCACCACTCCAGCTCAGAGTGGACAATGAAGATCTCTAGAACTGAAATCTCACTATCAAATATAGTTTAGGACACATCTTGTTTTTTTTTGGGGGGGGAGACAGTCTTACTGCCTCCTGCAGGGGATACAGCCAGCGTATTTTGAGCCCCGCTGACAGGGCGATATATGCATTTTATTTTTATTTTGTAAACATTAATTAAGAAGGATTCGGTATTTTCTATCCTTGTTATCACAGTTCATAAGATTTTCTTGCAAGTAGTACTTAATTACACACGATCAATTAGAGAAATATAAGTATGTTTATTTTAAGTAATTAATTAGTGATAATTTCCTCGATAGATAAGCAATACGTAAGAACTTTGAAAAAGAAGTAGCCGATGATTTGAAAGAAAGGCAAACTCAAGTCACGTTCGAATAAGAGTCTTCAGAGAGACTAGTAAGTTATACTCTTTAGAGTCCATGGGGTACCCCGTGGAGAGTCATATGACAGTTTCAGAAACCCATTGTCGATCTTCTTTTGCCACTTCTTTGTGCAGTAAAGATGTTGTCTTCTCTCTAAGTTATGAATATTTTACTCATCATAATCAAGAAAACATTTTCTATTTTTGTATTTTTTTACATACTGTTTGTTCATAAAACCATATCTGCATATTTCTAGCTGTTGGGATACATTTGTGTATTCTTCCAATACTACCTGTTTATATATATATATATATATATATATATATATATATATATATATATATATATATATATATAAATTAAATATATCAAATATTTCTGTATGTGCAAATGGATTTCTCTTTTCTTCCGTTGATTGAATGTTTATCACGGATGTACTTTCACTAACATTGACGATGAAGACTTGACTAAATATCTTTCCTTCTTCCAAGCATTCAAATAATCTCAAGGGTTTTATTTCAACGTTTCTTTTTTTTTTTTTCATTTATTTTTTTACGATTAATTTATAGCTTTTTTGAGGAATTACACTATTGTTTTGGGGCACACATAAATGAATTGCGAAACTATTCTTTAACACACACAATAACGAAAGTTCTTTATTTGCAGCTTTGAGGCGGTTTGTTCTTGGTGCTGCAAGACTCGTGGTGGTTAGGCTTGTTGGTTTTGGAGACGCGATAGCTTAGCGGGATGTTGAGATGGCAGCGTGTCGTTGGACGTGTGAGGGAAGTATTCAAGGTCACCGTGTAGTTTTGTGTGTCTGGTATTTGGGGAGAGTAGGCGTTATCTCCATTAATGTGGACCAGAGGTGAAATGGGGGCTAGTGTGTCGAGAGCGAAGTGGCGCTCGGATCGACATAGTAAATTTTTGTGGTGCTTGTGGAAGGCATGCTGAACGTATCTAATTCATATTCAACTGGGATTCCTTGGTCTAAAATAGATTAGACGCAAAGAATCCATAAATTAGATGGTTCCCTCGTTGAGTGTCCATGTTGCTGCTGCTAGGGTTAAAGCCACAGTGAGATGTCCACACTGGGTGGCTTGTTTAGCTAAAAAGCATCGCTAAGCAAGGACGACCAGAGACAAGTCTGTTCTGGTCGCCGTCTCAAGTTGAAAAGAGTGTGTTTGGCCGCTCACCCGTTTGGTAGCCGGAAATGAAGGTCCGGGCTGAATAGGATATGTCATCCTGATTGGGTGAAATTCAGTGTTGAATTAAATTGCGCGCCAAAACAAAATATGAGATTTTCCTCTTCTCTACCAATTCAAAAATAAAATTCAGTCTAGAATAATCTTTTGGTATTTTAATTTTAGATGAAGTTTACTCACACATTATTACTAATTTCAACTAGGATTTTTTTTTAGATTAATCTTAATTTTGGTTCCATTAGAAAAATTCTCGTTGAATCTAATAAAGATGAAGGACAAATCTTCATCTAAATTTAAAAAATGCTTTTAAGACTGCAAGTGTATAAAAATAACAACTAATATGGTGTTGAGAAATAAAAAAACGAGAGTTATTTAGTCGTGTGCATTGCCATTGCACTCTTCCCTCAGGCAAAAGGGGATATTTGTTCAAATTTCACTGCGAGTTTATTTGTTATTGTTGGTTCCGATATGCGATGTTTCTTGCTGTCATAGAGGTAAACGACTGGATTGAGTCGCGATTAAAAAACAAGCGAAATTAAGATAAAGAAAAATATTTATCACTATTAAATAAAATGATAATAGTCATATTAATTAGTCATATTAAGATATAATGATAGAACAATCTGTCTCATTATTTCTTATGTACAATCATATTTCTTATTGAATAGATTCAAATGAACCTAAAATATGGAGGAATAACATAACCTTATGCATGACTTGACCATGTATCTCTATATATTTGCTGAACCCGGGAAAATTCCATGACTCAATTTGAAACAAATATTAAGGTTTAAAGATCAATATGAGATTTTAATGTCTAATTTTAATCACACACACACACACACACACACTACTTATTTCCATATTATCATCATAAAGGCGTTCCGGTAGCACTAATTCCTTCAACTCTCTCTCTCTCCGTCCGTCTCTATTGTTCATTGCTTTTGGTAAACCCTCTAGACGGTGTCTAGTGTTCGCATAGAGCTGATGAAAGTAAGTTTTTGCTGGTTGGGCAACACTTGCGTGTCCATGCGTAGAAGTCCAGTGCCCAGCATGTCTTGCTTGTCTCTCGTTCATGGTTTACAAGATGGACAGTAAATTGCTAACAACTGCTGTTTTGAAGTGGGGGGCTGCTTAGAGGATATGTTCAAAACAGCTTGAAACATTCTTGCGTAGTTCCCATCTAACTTTTTCTCGAAGTGTTTCTTCAGAGTTCAAGTCGTGCAAACATACAGTGGTACTGACACGGTTACAGATTGGAAGAATTCCTGTTTTATTTTATCAGAGAGATCAGATTTGTAAATAGTCGATAAGAGAGAGGGGGGGAGAGAGAGAGAGAGAGGGAGAGAGAGAGAGTCAAAGGGATAGGTGCTGACGGTATGTCTTGATGATAATAATGATGTCTGAGAGAGACACAGACAGACAGACAGACAGAGAGAGCATCAAAGGAATCCGTGCTTATTGTATGCTTTGATGATAATGATGATGACTGGGAGAGAGAGAGAGAGACCTAAAAGAATCTGTGCTGTCAGTATGCCTTGATGATGATGATGACAGCGCCAATGGTTTTTGTTGGTATTATTCTGCATTTAAATAATTCAAAGTTTGATGACAGTCAACTTTGCTAACACGCGGCTTTCATATCTATGTTAAAAACCGCGAACAGATAAAAACGATTGAACTGTTTATGATGATTTATCAAAGCAATAAAAACTAACATGATTTATATAATTTCCTATATTTTCTTACTTGCTTTCATTTCTTTGCCGTTTTCAACATTGAGAGAATCTGGGTTAGAACAGAAATAGCATGCTTGTAAAGATGACTTTTATTTTGATAGAATAAATAGATTTTCAAATTTCAGCAGTTTTATCGACACATTTCGCTAGCGGAACTTTTCCGGCAAAAGATATAATTTCGAAAGTTATTTGCAAAATTAAAAATAAAACAAAGTATTCAACAACATATTTGAGAACTTTTTCTCACAAAAAATATCATGTTCGAAAGTTAAGATAACAAAATGATCGCTTAAAATTTCAAGAACTTTTTCGATAAAAAAAATATACTGTTCACAAACTCAACTGAAAATTTGTAAAAATTAAAAATGATAATAGTGAGATTCTTGGAGATAATAAAGATATTTAGAACTGAAAAGGATGATTTACTCGTTTATAACTTCATCATATCATCATCATCATCATCATCATCATGTCATGCTGCTTGCACGGATTTCCCTGACTCACATTTGCAATTCGTCTCTATCATCCATCGCTTCTGTCAGGTCCTCTAGACTACATTCTGTGTCCGTATATAGCTGTTGTAGATAGGTTCTAGATAGTCGTCTAACACTTGCACGTCCGTGTGAAGGAGTAAATAGGAGAATGTCACTTATAAGTTCGTCCTTACTTCTCCAGCAGTGTCCTGTATGTCTTGTCTGTCTTATTTAGATGGTTTTAGACATGGGAGGTAGGTGGCCGTACAGTTGCTGCTTTGTAAGATCTTACTTCCAGGATTTATTCAATATAGATCGTACATGTGCTGTATCCATATAGTAGAATTAACACGAGCTGGTTGGAAAAAATTGCGTTTTATTTGATCGGATAGGTTTTACTTTCTTATGGTCGATAACCTATCAATAGCAGTGGAGGTGCCCGTGGTGTAATGGTTATCGTCGCAGGATATGGACACGGCGACACGAGTTCAAATCCTGGACGAGACTGATTGCATTTCACTAATACCCTTGGGAAAGGTATGAATCCAATTATTCTCCCTCCAGCTATGGGTAAATAGAAGGACAGACTAGGTTCTTCAGCCTTGGTGAGGCAACTAGTCTAGGAGAAGGAAAACTCTGAATTCAAACCTGTTAAACTCTACTTAAAAATTGACCTTGTGTCATATCCTGCCCGAGCGGAGGGGTTGGGTAAATAGGATCAATAGCAGTCCATGTCTTCGCTAGTCGCATATTGATGTCATGTTTAGCAGATGAGACCTTGTTTCCGAGGTGAGTGAACTTGTTCACTAATTTCAGAGAGACACCATTTAGCATAGAGATGTCTCTTCTTTTTTTTTTTTTTTTTTTTATTAAAACACATGTACAGCGTTTTGTCTGCATTGGCATGGAGGCCAATGCCACTGCAGCGGGGATTCGGATTGGGAAGGTGTATTTGCTAGAAGCGCTATGTCATATGCGTAGTCAGTGTCAGTAAAAATTTATGCGGGGTATCATCTGCTTCTTACCTTTTTTAGTGTATCTATCGACGTTCGAAGTACATAGTCTAGGTAAATTATAGACACATATGGTGGTTGGAAAGATATTTACTCAATTCTCCATTCACCAAGGACCAATATTAGCATTGATATATCCGTGATGTACTGAATTAATGGAAGGAAAGATAAGCTACTTCACACATACAGAAACATTTAATATATACATTATATATATATATATATATATACAAGTAGTATTGAAAAGGAAGTTACAGAAAGGATTTCAACACGAATGTTATACACGCGGAGCCACCTTTCTCGTGTAATTACGCAAAATCAAGAAACGGTTGCTATGACATCTAACGGCCGTAAGTAAACGCTTTTTTAAATCACAAACTGCACCAAAATGAAGATGAACGAACGTCCAATGTAATGTCCGCTTTTAGTTGATCTTGTGTATACATAGATATATATTTCTTTTAAATACCCTATCCGGTGGCAAAAGCTGCCCGGTAGCGCCAGGAATGGCAGTACCGCCTTGAGCTACTGAAACTGTGTTATCACCCTAGTTGGCGGCTGATGAGGCTAGGGTATCGCACGTGCTTTCACACGTTGTATGATGAAAAAAAATACAAGTAGTATTGAAAAGAAAGCATAAACGTGTCCCAACGGATAAAAAATGTACATATTGTTCTGTAAACAAGCAGTATATAAAAGGAGTACAAAGATGAAAAGTCTTACTTGATAATGCTGTAGAAATAAATGTCTCTAGCAGGATCAAGAGACGACGTTTTTAATGTTCAAAGAACAGAAAGAGAAAAGAACGAAAATGAATTTCTGAGATTATCATTTGAATCTGCACGAAGCCACCTTACGAATACGGCCATTCTCCAAAGGGGACAATTATCTATTGCTTCGCTACACTCTGTTGGAACTGAAATTTTCTTGATTGGCTGATATTCACCTTTCAAAAGAATCACAAGAGAATTTCCAATTGAAAAGATAAATTCACTTTCTGCAATCAGCAGAGGGAGGAATAGATAAATATTAGTAGGTTTAAAAAGTATATGGTATGTAAATATGAAGAGAGAGAGAGAGAGAGAGAGGTAGAGGTTTAAAAGAATCTGTGCTGACGGTATGTCTTGATGCTGATGATGATGACAGAGAGAGAGAGAGAGAGAGAGAGAGAGAGAGAGAGAGAGAGAGAGAGAGAATTACATATTGAAAGAGACATGTGAATGGTAATAACTATAAAAATAAATGTTATTTTCTAAGATCGATGTTATAATTTTGCTTCTCTGATCGAACCAAACCAATTGACTTATGTATGACAAGATTAAAAACACAGGAAAGAAATGAACAAAAGACAGTGTTAAACGTTTTGTTTTAATGGAATATAAAACGTTGGCATTACAAAATGAATCAGTGAAAATTCAGGATAGGGGGCGCCCTCGTGGTGTAATGGTTAAAGCGGTGGACTGCAGATTCGTGGTAAGCGAGTTCGAACTCCAGTCGTGCTATTACGTTCACTTTCGGACAAATATCCTTAGGAAAGGTATCCTTCCAGCTGTTGGGTTAAATTGTGCGTACCACCACTGTTCCTCTAGAAGGGTGGATTTGGCATTAAATAACCTAAAAAGGTTGATATGCCATTAAACAAAGAAACCAAATCAGTATCAGTGATTTATTTCGATTTACAGGATTTACTGTGTTAGACATTTATTCTAAGCAACAAATACAGCAACAAATGAATTAATACTTCGTTTAATTTTAACAATTCAACACGTGAAATATATACAGTCAATATACAGTCATCCCTGTGTTTCCAGTTGGGTTTGAGAGACTTACCGGTGCGCTGAAGAAGATATATGGTATCTTAGGGTTGTCTTTCTGAGAGCTTTTAACGTCCCCACCTCACGGAACGTCTGGTGGAATCTGTCACACTAGATTTTGGATTTTTGCGCTAAGACTTCTGGGCTCATCACGTGATTAGTATATCCAATCACAAAGAGCCTCTCCCTCACTCACTCCATATACAGGAATTACCATTTTACAAACCCAACAACTGTTTTATTAGATTAAAAAAAGGTCTTTTGAAGATAATGAAATTTGCATTAGAGTCGGTTTATAATTTTTCATCAGCAGCATTTTTAAAAACAAGGTATTAAGTAATTAGATTACAAGTGCCAAAAAAAAAAATTATCAACATAATTACAAATCAATTTATTTTTACCTTTAGTCGGCAAAGCTTAGAATATGATGACTTTATCCCCTGCCGAGGTTAAGAAGCCATCCCGCTCCAAAAGGGGGTGTCCTGAGTATGACATTAAATTGCATCTGATGGTGAGGCTCCAGTTCTAGAGGTCTGAGGAATGTAGAGGACCCCACATTGCCATTTCTCCCTGGTCCACTCTGATCTCTGCCAGGATGCCAGCTATAGATCAAATAGATTGGTTTATAAATAATTCGTATTCGATAGGCCCGAATACAAAAAAAAAAAAAAAAAAAAAAGAAAAAGAAAAGAAAAGAAAAACCCTCTTAAACTATAGAAAAATGTTACTATGAATGGAAGTGAATAATGTTTTTCTCCAACTTAATTAATAGACAATACAATTTACATACGGTCGATATTTATAAGATTTAATCCCATTTATTTTATAGCGTTAAAGGGGAATTGGTTAATTTCCCTAACACTATATTTTTTAGGCAACACAAATGAATAACGAAACTTCTTTTAACAACACAACAAAGTAAGGTTTATTTCAGTAGCAGGCGTGAAGGAGTGAGAGTGAGAAAGTGTCTCTTTGCGTCGCTGGTCTGTATGCTGGTCCTTGGTTCGTAGGAAGCGTGTTTAAAGCTAGCAGTGAGCGAAGTGTTCCAAGTGGAATCAGTGCAGTCATGTGGGAGAGATATGTTTCTTCTGCTAGCTCCAGACTCTCTCTGACGTTGTCCGTTCTACTGAAAAGGGACCAGAAAAATAGTTCCTGAGAGGGAGAAGGAATCAATGCGCTCTGCCAGTTGATTGGTCAGTGAGTGACCGATTCTCTTTACAGGGGCATTGATTCGCGAAAGGAAATAGATCTGTGGCTGCTACAATTTATTTATTTATATATGGTGTGTTTGTTTTTCTACTTCCTTTTACTTTCTCTTCTCTTCTTTTCTTCTCTTTCACTTTCCCTCCTTCTCCTCTCCTCTCCCCTCTTTTATTTTCTCTGTCTTTCTCTTTCTCTTTTACTTTTTCTTTCTTCTTCTTCTTCTTCTTCTTCTTCTTCTTCTTCTTCTTCTTCTTCTTTAATCCGTTGTATCTCTTAGTGATTCCATTTGTTTAGCATGATTGCCTGTACCAATCACGTGATAGATTTTCGAAAAAGAACACTGATTGAATGATTGAACGGTTATATGATCTTTCTTTGTATACACTCCCCTCTTGCTGTTTTTTGTATTTTATTAAACATCCATCGTTGTTCTATCAACACTTGTTTCACCATTTTAATGTCCTGATGATGGTTCATTAAAACCGAAACGTTTTAACGTCGACTTTCCATTATAATAAATTCATCATTTTTGAATTACTTTGTTCTTTAATTTTTCTTTAAAGATGAATGTACAATGATCACGATTTCCTAACCTCAAGGTATAAAATAACTCTTGACAGGTTGCCATGCCATTAAAATCAATCAACAAACTTTATTTCTTTCAAAATAGTTTCCTTGGGGAGCTATACACCGACGAAGACGTTGTTCTCAGTCCTAGAAACAATGCTGGAAGTTTTCAACTAACACTGCTATCAGTTATTTGTGTCATGACTGGACGTAGCGTTTCCAAGAGTTCCTAAATGGCGACTATGGTGTCATATCTTTACTTTTAGGAACAGAGAATAGTTGTAGCGGCTCAGGTCAGAAGAATAAGGGAGCTTTGGTACTACAGGGATATTCTTTTGTGCCAAAAGCTTGATCGCCGAGAAATTACTACAGAAATTAATAGGACGGTTTTTTTGGGGGGGAGGAGGAACTGATAACTGCGATAAAAAATCAATTGACCAATGTTAATTCAGTGCCAATCATTCTCACTATCAAATGTCATTGATATCTGCTGACTTTGGTCGCATTTTCTTCAGTTCCCGAAGTGACGAGTCAGCCAAAGTTGAGTTTCGGTCATCCATTGTACAACATAAAACCTGTACTCAAAACTGAACTTTATCTCCATAAGTTTGGGCTAACTTGTTAAATGATTCTGATACATTGTCATTGAAGACAGAATTTTCATAATACTCTAAAATATTCTTGTAAAAGGTGTCTTAAATGTAGATGACTTTTCCGATTGTTTATCGATCTAATTTAATCCGAAAATCAAACAAGCCCAAGCGCCATTTCGTGTAAATACCCTAAATATAAGGCATGAAATTAAATCATCTTCTTATCTGTACCTCGATTTTAGATTGCAACTAATATAACATGAAAAAAGAAGCAAAAAAGCAAAAAAGAATCATGTTGGATGCAATGCATGTACAAATGTTCAAGTAAAAGTAATATCAAACTGGTTTGTAACAAAGTATATATATATATATATATATATATATATATATATATATATATATATATATATATATATATATTAGGGTATACCAGGTCATTGGAAAACTTAAAAAAAAAACTTTCTAAAAATCTTTTGTTCACAAAAACTTTTCCCCTGCCGATGACCTAGTTGAAAATAATAGATAAATAAATAACAGAAAATAAATATTCCTATATGTCTTATCACTTTTGCTCATCTTATATATATATATATATATATATATATATATATATATATATATATATATATATATTAAACTGCGTACATTACCTAATTCAATAGTCATTTCCTTAAAACTTGTCTTCAGATTATGTATTAAACATCAATCATCTTACTAGATGAGTGATTCTTAAAACATAATCTTTATAAGTACTCGCATTGACATTCTCTCCTTAAACGTTTTCCTCTCTATATGTAATTTGAATTTATTGTTGACATAAAATAATTACCAATTATTTCTACATTCCAAACTATCTACTTTAAATTGCTACCACACCCTAACAAAAAACATCTCTTTCTTACTTTCTTTCTTTCTCTTTTTCAGTGTCTCTCTCTTTCTCTCCACACACACACACACACACACACACACGCGCGCGCGCATAGTGCAGGAATAAAAATGTAATTTATTTACTGGACTACACACGTTGGCAAAAACAATACATTTGATAGTTAGAATGGCTATTTTGCTTTTGACAGAATGATTATAAACACAGAATCAAATCTTTGGGTTACAACAAACGAATACTTGCAGAATAAGATGTCCCTTCAAATAGTCACGATTTTAATTGAAATGAAAAGTTCACTATGATAGAAAGAATAGAAAAACACATTGGACAATATTACGGTGATAATCTAAATACACGAAGATAAATAGTATTGAAAGGGACTGCTTTGAAATAGCATGGGCAGATTAGAAGTGACACATAAACACCTGAATAAACAAATAAACAAACCAAGCACTCAGGGATAATTTGAAACGCACTTCTCCCATTCTTAACAAATACCGCGCAAATGGAGAAGTTAGTGTCAGGTATCCTGAAAAAATCAGTTGACGACACTTGGATACCAGAAAATAATATTCTATCAAAGAATGGGTATGCTACGCCACTAGTTCATTTTTTGTCGCTTCTCTAGTATCATATCAACACTTTTAAAATCATTTAAAAAAAACTCCTTAAAAATAACTTTTCTTGACAAAAATTTTTTGATGATGATGAGCTAATATCGAAATAGCTGGGCGGTAGAATTTCCGGCTAACTTTTAAGCCAGCAGTTTCGATCCCAGCTTCGTGAATCTCGCGTGTCTCGCCACACTGAAGTGTTATGATACACGAAAGTCTGTCGGTGGGTGATTATATATATATATATATATATATATATATATATATATATATATATATATATATATATATATATATAAGCATTATAGATCAGGAATTCCGCTTATCTTATGATACACGAAAGTCTATCTGTGGATGACTATATATATATATATATATATATATATATATATATATATATAACCGAGTTTGAGTCTCCATTTAATTGTACTATATATATATATATATATATATATATATATATATATATATATATATATATACATATATATATATATAAGAGTTATAGATAAGAAATTCCACTTATCTATGGATTGCAGAGAGTGATATTAGTATTGGTGGTGAGATAAGAACGCTAAAGCATAAACTGCCTAACACCTTTTCAGCTCACTTGGGTAAACAAAATGATGTATGGGAAGAATATTCAAAAGAATATACGCGAAGGATAAACAAAAGGACATATGGGAAGAATAAAGGAACAAGTTGGAAGGAAAGAGAAATTAAAAGAGAAAGAAAGAAGATGAGGTGATCAAAAGAAAGGAGAAAACTGAAGTATAAAAAGTTATTGTAAGCGAGAAAATGAAAATGAGAGTGAGACATTGAAGGAGATATTGTCACGTTATGTTTTATATACAATTACATGAATTACCTCGCAAAACATAACAATTTCTATCAGCCAATAAAGATCTGTTACATTTAACATTTCAAATGACTTACAGTCTTACAAAATTGATTCAGAGCACGCTGCAGATATCGGTTTAGAAAATATCAACTCTTTTTCTATGTATAGATAAAATTATCATTAGGCTCCTCTATATGCCCACCCCCAACACACAGAGGTGTGTATGTGTGTGTGTGTGCATTGACCAGTTTATTTTTTCCTTGTTATTTCTGTTTGAGCTTTTATGAACGTAAAAGCTCAAACGGTAATATTTAAAAAGAAATAAAACGGGGTAATTCATCCAAAGTGTAGAGCAAATATAAATATATCTCAAAGAAAAATTTTACTATCCCATGAAAACCATCGAAACGGGATAACTAAAGGCAAGCAATTTATTGTAGTCTCATATTTTGGAGGTTAAAAAAACTTATTCATGTAGTCTTGATTTAATCGAGAACAAAAAGGTTTAGTTTCATGGCAGCTCTTAGGTGTCATTTCCAACAGTTTGTCTGGATTAGAGAATCCATTTACGTTAATTTTTTTTTCATGGCATGATTTCCATTGTTTCATCCACAAACTCTCTTTACGATAGATTATCTAATTTCATTTTTTTTTCTTTACATTTTTTCTGAACTTTACCAAAGATATGTCATTTACCCAAGACCTATTTTTGATGTGATCATTATATCTTACTTTCGAGGATCCTTCACCTACTTCTATATAAACTATATCGGGCTTGTCATTATTTTTTAACTCAAAACCACATTTTTAATTAATTTTCTAGGGCATTCATTTTTTTCTACAATCATAGGTAAGTTTAATGTAATCTACATAGACTTTTTATATTATTATTTTATGATTATTATTGTGGATTATTTTGACATATTATTCATAAAGCTGTGACTAATTTTTATAAAATATTTTTCGCGCCTTTTTGTTTTGTGGAAATTTTAAAAACATAGGCACTTGTTTATTTTACCATATATATATATATATTATATATTAATAGAGGGGAGAGTCACTGTAGCGTAGAGCTAACGTGTTTAACTGCAACACCGAAGTAAGTGTGTTCGAGTTCCAATCACGCTGTTACGTTCACTTTTGTGCTAATACCCTTGGGAAAAGTTTTGAACCCCTTTATCCTCCAGCAATGAGTTAAATAGTACTACTACTGTCCTTCTACAAACATGACTTTGACATTTGATATGCCATTAAACAAAGAAACCAAACTAAAACACACACACGCACGCACACCTAGTTACCTTACCCCATCACATTAGCAGGATGCTACACAAAGTCAATTTTTAGCAAAGTTTAGCAGGTTTGAATTCAGAGTTCTCCTTCTCCTAGACCGGTTACCATATCAAAGATAAAGCGCCCAATCAACGCTATTCCATAGCTGTAGAGAGAATAGTTGGATTCATACCTTTCTCAAGTGCTCTGTTTACGGCTTCGTCCAGGATTTGAACTCTGGTCACCGTGTCATATATATTTATGTGGCTACTACACGAGGTGTAAGAAGGGGGCAACTCCTTTCCCCAGATTATTCCACTTACCCTTGATCCGTACTTTATAATGCTGAGTGTTAAGCATGGAGGCATCGTCTCATTTTTTGAGTTTTGGTATGACTCAACCTGGAGTTGAACTCTGGTCTCCCGTACTATTATCCTTCTAAATGTTCACGACCCCTTTTTATAGTGAAAAGTGGTTACTGATATAGTTGCCGCTTGCCCAACAATGAAAAAGGCAGTAGGAGATTATGTAGTACCAGTAACAGACAATAGCTTGACCTGAGAAAGTATTAGTGTTACATCATTTTTTTGGGGGGGGGTTGTACGTATTTTCACTCCTCTATGTTGGTATTGTTTTTTCTAAAATTTTATGAGCAACCGATGGAAAATTTTTAAAGATTATATGATCAGTTATGTCCAAAGAATGTTCGAAGAAAGAGAAAATCAGAAATGGCGCAAAGAAACCGCGTGGCTTTATGGTTTCGCCTTGTGTGGAAAACCAAAGAATGGCTCAGATTTATTGGAAGTATTTTTTCGCGAAGTCCAGACGGTGATGTGAGATTATTTTTGCATGAAGAGCTAAATCTTTTGGTTTGGAATGAGAGACGTATTTTTGTATTGATATGCCCAGAATTCACATGAGTGCCAAGAAAAATTTTCTATGTTAATTTCATAAATGCTATTTTAAAGAGAAGAATATTAAAGATGAAGATAATGAGACGATAAATAATCTTAAAGTTTAAAGAGGAAACAAAAATTGAAAAACAGCAAAAAGTATGGGCAGCCTAAAAGAAAGGGATCAGGGTAAAGGTGATATATTTAATGATTTTTTTCCAGCGTACAGACATTCTTTTTCTCCTGATGTACACGCGTATTTTTGTACAATGATGTTTATGGAAAATTGTCTTGTGTGATGTTCTTCAATTGTGGTAATATATTTTAATGTGTTTTGGGATAATTTTCGGCATAAATAATGCTAAGTACTTTTAGGTACTGAAAGAATAACACATTTTGGTCTACTAGGATATCGGTGTCTTCCAGTCTGTCCCAAAGAATGAAAGAAATGAAAGGAGATGCCTGATGTAAGATTGGAAATTCCTGCGTATAGTAAACGCGGATGTTTTCACAAAACCAGTATTTGGGGTTAGGCGTTGAATTTGTGAAATCGGCAATCGACAGTAATAACTTTTTTTTTTTAATATTGTGTATTCTGCTTTTTTTAAACCTCTCTTTTGAAAGAATATATGCGTACCTCGAAACGACCAATTTGATTTTTGGTTGTCGACTAAAGAAGGAAAAACAAGAACGTAAAAATAAAAGTAATGATTGTGGTACAAGTTGTTGGGATTGTGTCAATGATGATGATGATTATGATGCTAGACCTAAAGGAATACTTGTAACAGAAGGAAATTCATATTTCGAGACAAAAATTGATAAAGAAAAATGGGAGGAGAATAATGTGATGTCCCTTCACCAACAATGACCTCAGCACCAGTTAGGTCAAACGTGACCGACAGGGAGAACCTAAAAAGTAAATTACATAAACTCTCGTTCAGGGGCTAGAGATAGTTATTCGATATTTGAGAGATCCGAAAAGTGGCAGTTAAGACCGAGACAGCGAAGAGTTAAGTCGTATAATTTGGATCTCAGCGAAACTGAAGTCTTTGTTGGCGGAGGAAGCCATGCTTCATAAAAAACAAAGAAAACCATTACTCGAATAAAATATATCCGAAATAAAACGGCAACATTTTTTTTGCTTCTACAAGTTTTTTTTTTTTTTTGGTCACCGAAATGAAATGATACTCTCATTGTTTCCTTAAATTTCTTTGTCAGTTTTCGAGATCGCTACAACACATCATCAGCCACGTGTATATCAACTGCCTTCTGATTGCAGGTATTTATCGACCCTAAGATAGTACCATCCATCATCATGAATCGATTTCGGTCACTTTAACGATAGCAGATACGTATTTTTTTCCAATTCTTTTTCCGTTTCCTCGAGTGTTTTGTATCTCAGTGTATTTACGAACGAAATGAAAATTACATTTTCGAAATATGATGCTCTTTTTTTCAGATCAGTATTGGTTTTCAGAAATCAAGCATTTCAAGGAAAATTCCCATAGTTTAGTTTACTGGTGAAAGCTGAGTGGCAAAGTTCGTCGGTAGAAAATAGTTTAACGCATAAGAGAGGAAAGCTGTTATGAATTGCAAAGTTTCTCACCAAATATCAATTGGCCGTCTGTCCGTTGGTCCAACTGAGAATATGTAAATCTTGACGTGATTTTAACCAAAATTTCAGAAATTGTTTGAACCATCAATCAAAAAAAAAGAATGTTTAACACTAAATATATATATATATATATATATATATATATATATATATATATATATATATATAAATGTAAAGATATGTTCCTGACTGATTTTTTGGTAGAATCTATTTCTCAGCCTCTATCAATGTCTTATTGATTCTGTCGGTGTAAAAAGTCCGTCACACTATCTCGGTAATTGTTACAAGATGCAGACGATACCTCCCTACCCACTAGATACGCTTAAACCTTCTCTATCGTGGCAAAGTTTCGAGCAAAGGAATCTCAACGGTCGCCTAAAAAGACTTAAAAACACAAATTATTATTATTATTATTATTGGTATTATAAATATAACTTCTCTAAGTCTAACAACTCACATACATACATACATATATTTTTTCTTTATATGATCCAGTGAGGGAATCCAAGGTGTAGGAGTATCCAATATGAGTGCTCAATACTAACGGCTATTGATGTATAATTAATTTGGGATTGATGATACCTCAACACTCAACGTGTAACACTGAAAATGAAGACATGAAGACATGAAGACAAAAGAAAAAAATCACTTTCTTATATATATATATATATATATATATATATATATATATATATATATATATATATATATGCGTGTGTGTGTGTGTGTTTGTATAATGGATACGCTCATGTGTGATCATATCTATCATATCTTCATTAAAATACGTTAAACGTTTTTCACCCCAAATACCGAGACAAATATCAAATGGTCAAAATCAGCAATGAAAATCGAACTCTGGTATCAAGATTAAGTTAGAGACAAAAATGATCAGATCAACATCTTAACCTTTATACCTCGATTAAAAAAATCAAATATAAAACAATCCTTGACATTTTATGTCTTCACTTTATATTTTGCTAACATAACAGAATAAATATCAGACCAAGTTTGTACAGTAAGTGTTAAATCAAGCAAGGTTACTTTTTTATGGTTACTCGAGTATGAGATGATTTTTTTACCAAATCAGAGATGAATAAACTTCAGCCACCAGGTCCACGTGTAGCCGATTAAACCTCAAGTGCGTCCTTCAATTGCCTCGTCAAATGACCAATTCAGAGGGCGCATCTCTACTTTATAACCTGATATCCCATTGGCTTTACATAAGAAATCTAAAAAGCCATTTGTAAGTTATACAGTTTTCATTTCCCTTAAGTTTGACAGACAAAGCTAAGAGAAATATACCCAACCATAACTACATCCATATGTTTTGCTTCGCGGGTAAACAGACGGATTACGAAATTAATTGTTTGGCTCCCTGTAATGATTCCGTCGCGTCACTTATTCCAACCCATCTCTTTCCATCGCCGGAATATTATTATAGAAATTGTATTTAACATTTGATTTGCTACTAAACTTTAAGATGGTGAAATGCAGTGACCAGCTATAATTATAAACACTTATTAACAAGTTCTCAAGATTTTCTGTTGCTTAAGTTCTAAAAATGTTCATGTCTTTATATTCTAATTTTTAATTTCTAACTTCTTTTTTTTTTTTTTTAACTCAAGGTAATCATTGACAAAATATAACATTTTCAGTGAAATGCAACTGTGAAATTTCTAAAGCGATCGCTTTTATTAAATTTTACAGATAGAATCATCAAAATCATTTAATTAGATATGTCGGTTATTTTTATTAGCTTAAAATCCTTAAATGATTCAGCAATTTAATACCCAATGGAAGAGTAAAGATTCTCGTATAAACAATTGTGAACTTTTCTTATCAATGAAACAGTGTTTCGGAGCAACTTGACAAGGAACACTGGTTGATGTTTAATGCCAGCCTAAGCGAATCACATATTTCTCGGACGATTATTTTACTAATCCTACCTATCTGTGTCTTGGCCGGATTAATGAGCCTACATTCCGGATTAGTCTTGAAATCACTTTTGTGGTCTTTTATAGTAATGAAACAATTCTTGGTATTGTATTTTTCCACTCTATCAACAATACCTAGTCTATGCGCCAACCTTTTTGCCTCGTTATTTAACTTTTTTTTTAAAATGTTAATTACGGTTTAATAAACCATTATCAGGATTTTAATTTTATTAAAGCCGAAATGTTATAGTATCGACTTTCTTTCACAGTAAATTCATCACTTTGGATTATTTTGTTTTTCAATTTTTCTCCATTCTGTCTGATTCTTTTCCGTTATTTACATCCATACATATACATCTAACTATATGACTATGCTCACATATTTACTAGTGCATATATTCATACCTAAGAGACCTTCGTGTCACAGCCCCCTCAAAGGATTTCTGTGAGGAACAAAGTTCTCGAACGATGATGAACTGAAAAGCACTGTGAACAAATGGCTAAATACTCAGCCCAAATATTTCTATGCTGATGGAATACTAAAGCTTGTTATTCAATTGGTTGGTTGGTTGTTTTGATTTACGACGTATTAACCCTTTTCGGGTACTTTAACGCAGAATTAACTAATTTTGATAAAAGTTTAAAACAATTCACTTTTGTATAAGTATAGTTTTTTGTTAAATATCAAAACAGTTATATTTCAAACAATTCTATTTAGCATAAATACACAGGTTCAGTGTCAAAACAAGTTCTATTTCAAGCAATTCAGTTTAGCCTAAGTACGCAGGTTCAATGTAAAAACAGTTCTATTTCAAACAATTCAGTTTAACATAAGGACACCGTTTAGAACTATTTGACCCATAGATAGGACCCTATCAAGTGCTACCACTCCTGGCCAGAGTTGACCTGGGAGCGATGGCAATGAAGTCCTCCGCATTTCCCAAAGCTCCAGCATTACTGGAACCTCACCATCAGATTGTTTAGTCTCATATCAATGATACTCGTTGCAGAGGTGTAGTCGGTGTATTCTAAATAATAGATTTGTTTAGTTTCTTTGTTTTAACGGCTTATCAACCTTCATGGGTTGTTCTCTGCTAGAGTCGTCCTTGTAGAAGAACGACACTGATACTATTTAACCCATAGCTGGAGTTGTGTGTGTGGGGGGTCATACCTTTCCCAAGAGTATTAGTCCAAAAGTGAATGTAATAGCACGACTGGTGTTCGAACTCGTTAATTTCCAGACCGCAGTCGAACACTTTACGCCCTTGAAGAATCGACAGATCCTTGAAAAATAAAGCAAATATCTATTTCTTGGTGAAACATGAATTGTTATATTGCAAATTTCCTCTTATTTATTGACAGATGAAGAAAAGTGATAAGACGAGCCGGAAATTTTTTGGGAATTACTTTTTAATTGTCCTCAACTAGTTTCGAACTTGAATAATAATCAGCAGAAAAAATTGTGAGGAGTTCTTTGAATACTTTTTAAAGAGTTTAAAAGACTTTTTAAAGAAGTTTTTAAGCCACAAAAGAAGAAACGAACAATTTGTTTGGAACGTAGCCCATCCATTCGTTGAATAAGGATTGTTTTTTAGTATCCAAGTGTTTTAAGCAATACCATTTTCAGATATCCCTCCTCCTCTTTCTGCTTCTATCTCTCACTCTCTTTTTCTCTTTCCCTCACTTTCTTTCTCTCTCCCTCTCCCTCTCTTTCTCTCTTTCACTCATTTTCTTTCCCCCGCTTCCTCTCTCTCGCTATATATATATATATATATATATATATATATATATATATAACCGACGGAATAACTTACGTATCGATCAGAACTTCTACTTTTATTTGAGTTCAGATGGTGTTATGAGTTTTGGTGATCAGTTGTGTAAATCAAAAAAAAAAAAAAAAAAAGAAAGAAAGAAAGAAAGAAAGAAAATATGCGTAGGAAGAAAGTGAAGAAAGAATAATTTGAAAGAACAGAGAAATAGAAAAATAGAAAAAGAAAAGAAAATATCACAGAGGAGGGAAAAGACAAAAGCATAAAGTGGGAGAGGAGGAGGAAGGTAAGAAAGAGAAAAAGCAAGTGCAAGATAGAGAAAGAGATATTAAGTAGTGTATTCTACCAAGTTATTAATTGCTTCGTGTTACCATAACAACGGAATTTCTCATCTCTTTCCTCGGAATGATTAGTATATTTGTCTTGCAGAAACTCCGACTATTTTTGCATCAATCTAATTGGAATGCGGACGTTCAGATTGTGTAATGATCATCTGTGCAGAAAATAGAATCGGTCGAGACTGTTTACGTTTGCTTCACTCTCATGCCCTTGAAGAAGACACGACTGTCCTTCACCCTTTAGTAGCATAGCCGGAAAGATTAGGCTCTCACGCCTTGGTTTGGAGCAAGAGTATAAGAGAAGAAAAACACTGAATTCAAAGTGACGAAAGTAATGGAAAACCAAATCATGATCTTTCACGAGAACAGAGAAATACAGTTTACTGAAAGAGAAATATGAAGAGCTACGTTCGTCCATTTCTTGGAAACAATATGGCACTTCCATTCAAATGTTGAAATAATTATCTGGTCAATAAATTAATAGTTTCCTTATGATTTACTAATACTAGGGTGGGTAGAAAATGTGGCAATATTTGAGTATGTGTTACTTTGCGGTGCGGACATCATGTGGCCGAAGCAATTTCAAGCCGTGGTAAGTACTCGCTGTGGTAGTTAATGCGTCGATACGTTGTGCTTTGTTTCATTCCGTGAGTGATTTGAAAGCTGCACTGATGAATGTGCAAGGTAGTCTTAATCGGGAAAATTATGCTCTATCAGTTTGAACTGAGTCATAACGCCGCAGAAGCGAAAGGTTGCAAGAACCTCGACGATCAGCTAACGTCGGGGAGGCCTAAAACCGTTATTTCTAGGACATACTCCAAGTCATAGAGAAAAATCCAGTAAGTTGTACGTAAAAAGTAAAGTTGGCGACTTTAGTCGAGTTTCAATAGCTACTACACCGAGGTGTAGGGAGGGCGCAACTCCTTTCCCTGAATTTCTCTACTTTACCCTTGATCTTTATCTTATAATGCTGTGTGTTAAGCAAGGAGGCATCAAGTACCATTTTTAAAGTCTTTGGTATGACTCGACCTGGTGATTGAACCCAGGTCTCTCGGGCCATTGGCGGAAGTTGGCATCTTACAGTCCAGTGAGGTTCATCATCTTCATGACCTTAGCAAAAACATCAGGTGCTGCTGAACTGTGCTTCTCCTTACCAAAATATTGCAAAACATTTGACTCACCTTACTACAATCAATTGCCCAGTCGGCTGGGGCTGGGGAATACATCGACTTACCCTCTACAGGGGGGTAAGACCCCCACCCCTCAACAAGTGTCTTGGATATGACACTAAACAATCTGATGGAGCTTTGGGGAATGCGGAGTACCCCTTTATTGCCATCGCTCCCGGGTCCACTCTGGCCCAGAGTGGTAGCACCTGATAAGAGTCATATCTATGGGTTAAATAGAACTAAACCGTGGTTTCTTGACTTGACTGTTTTTTTGCATTTAAACTGCGTATTTATGCTAAACCGAATTGTTTAAAATAGAACTGTTTTGACATTTAAAATGCGAAATGCGTACTTATACTAAATTGAAATCCTCGAAATAGAACTGTTTCGACATCTAAACTGTGTACTTATGCTAAACTGAATTATCTAAAATAAAACTGTTTTTAAACTGAATTGTTTGAAATGGAACTGTTTTTGACATTGAGACTGTACTTACACTAGACTGAATTGCTTAATATGGAACTGCTTTGATATCTAACTGTGTGTTAACAAAATCTATACTTATAATAAACGGAATTAGCTGAATTTGAACTGTTTGAATAAACTGAATCGCTTAAAAAAAGAAATGTTTTTTACAATTAAACTGTGTAATCATGCTAAACTGAATCGTTTGAAATAGAACTGATTATTTGCATAAAAATGGATTTGGCGTTAAATGGCCTACAAAGGTTGATATGCCATAAAATCCAACCAACCAACTACAACCAATGTTACATATAAATGTGCGGGAGATGTCCAAAAAGTAATGTATAAACATTTATTAATCCAAAATTTGTATTACATAACAAATAAAGCATTTTGGTTGGTTGGTTGGTTGGTTGGTTGATTGGGTTTATGGCACGTCAACCTTTGTAGGCTATTTAATGCCAAATCCATTTTTATGAAAATAGTCAGTTCTGTTTCAAACAATTCAGTTTAGGATAAGTACACCGTTTAAATGTAAGTACAGTTTAATTGTTTAAACATTTCTATTTCAAGCTATTCAGTGTAGTCAAGCAGTTCTAATTCAGCTAATTCAGTTTAGTATAAGTATAGATTTTGTTTACACACATAAATGTCAAAACAGTTCTATATTAAACAATTTAGTTTAGTGTAAGTACAGTGTAAATGTCAAAAAACAGTTCCATTTCAAATAATTCCGTTTAGAATTAGCACGCAGTTTAAATATAAGTACGGTTTAATTGTCAAAAACATTTCTATTTCAAATTATTAATTTTATTCAAACAATTTAATTTAGCATAAGTATGCCGTTAGTTCTATTTAACCCATAGATAGGGCCCTATCAAGTGCTACCACGCCGGGCCAAAGTGGACCAGGGAGCGATGGCAATGAAGGAGTGCCCCGGCATCACTGGAACCTCACCATCAGTTTGTTTTGTGTCATATCAGGACACTTAGGGGGGGGGTCTTACCCTTCTGCAGAGGTGCAGTCTGTGTATTCTACAGCCCCAGCTGACTGGGCAAGGAAACATTTTGCATATGTTCCCTGCACTACTACTGCATAATATGTATTCACCTTTAACCTCTAATCTTGGTCGGTTCAATTTTTCGACAGCCAGGAGCTTGCTTGAATTCAGAGTTTTCTTGCTTTTTGACTGGTTGCCTATGTGGGGATTTAGGAATTAACAGTAAACTCCCAACCGGATATTGACTCGTCAGCTGCCAGATACAAAATGTATAAACGCGTCGCCACGCATAAGGCTCCACGCATCCATCCGGTTAAAAATCAGAAAAAAGAAAAATAATAAAAAGTAAAGTAGCCAATGGGAAGTGGTCGCGCCAAAATTAGAAGGATTTTGGAGTAGCGAATTTGGAGCCGGTGTAGAGAGATAAATACTCAGGTTTTCTGTGAACCGACCTCTTTTTCGGGTAGTGACGTCGAACCGACAACACCGATTTTACTCTCTGGTGTTTTGGGCACCACGCTACGTCTTGGGACGTAGCATTGGTTAGTCCATTCATCAAGTAAATAAAGGAAAGTATGGAAGAAATGTTTTCGTCTCTTATCTGTTTCTATCTTTTCTTTTTGTATATTTCTTTTGGACTTTCTTTGGGTAAGGCATTGCGCCAGCCAGTCAATGTGGGGTAAAATAATATAACCAAAATATGGAGTCAGATATCTTACGGCAACACAGCCTTGCCCTTAGCCCCTGAATTCTTAAATACATTCAAACCCCACACCTATTTAAGGCTATAGAACCTAATCTGAGCTACTATTTACGCATAGCTCGGGGAAAACAGATGAATTCATGCCTTTCCCAAAGGTATTAGCACTAACAACTATCATGTAGTGGCAATCAAGATTAATACATTTTCCCCATCGGTACACAAATGCATAAATACCCTTCTCGAGGAGGCGTGCTTAGAAATTTGAATCGGCAACTCGAGTCAATCTGTCTCTCCCCAGGCAAATGGTTCACAAAATATCAGCTAATAATAGGATTTTGATAAAGTTTCGATAATTAAAAAAAAAAGGATGAAGTCCATTATAAAAGAGGTTTCCCTTAAAATATTGGAGTTATCGTAGCTGTCTCGGTAACTCAACCTAAAATTCCTGGTTTAGAGAAAACGCTGAGTCACCCGTGACGTCAGATAACAAAATGTCATGTTTACGTCCATGAGAGAACTTCAGTTATTAATACACATTCTGCTAGTCTTTCGGAAACAAGTTTGTAAGCACAAGACAAAATGTATCATATTCAAAAGTTCCTCTTCGAAGTCCAATGAAGTCTTTTATTATTACTTATATCTAACAAAGAAACTTCCTGTTCACAGAAGCCCTTTTCACCCAACACAGTAGAGTAGCAGAAGTTGACACTATATAAACACAGTAGACAGCAAAAAACAAACAAACAAACCAAAACAAAAAAAAAAAAAACAAAAAAAAAACAAGCTGCCAGGTTCTGGCCTGGAGGAGAGATAGGATCTGTTCCTCTCCCAGCAGCATGGGGTCTGCGTTTTCATCATCAAACCAACCTGCCAAAGGTGGGGTCTACGTCCTCACCACCTGCCAAAGCACACGACGTGGAATCCAATCAATCACAGCAGCCGACCCAGCACAGCTAACCAACCAATCACTGTTGCTCTCTCATTCAATCAGCTCTTCTAAGAGCTACCTTCAAAAAATCTTCCGAGACCACTACACCTCACTACACCTTTCGTCAGAGACCACAAGACGACGATGCCGCAGCCAGCAGCAGCTGCTTAACCCAGAAGCCGTTCCTGCACAACCAAGCACCAGTACCTGCAGTACCTAGTCTACAAGTGACCATACTGTTCAGACTAGCACCAACACTTCGAGGTCACATCGACACACATCCGGTCAACCAATGATTGAATAATCCGGGTCATTGATCACACAGCCTCTGCAACCAGTATCTGCATCATGTAGTCCATGAGCGACCACACTGCTCGGACTAGCACCAATACTTTGAGGCCACATCGAAACACTCCCGGGTAACCAAGGAATTAATAAACCGGGACATCGATCATCCTGCCTCTGCAAAGCAATGCGTTCAAATCATCGACCGTCTCCAGCTACGTCTACAACCTAACCATATTGCTATACCTATCTGCACCAAGCACAGAGACCATTCTCATCTCCTAGACGCACTGTTGCCACAAACTTACAGTCAGCCGAACTTTCTACAGCACCGACTTTCAACACCCAGCAGAGACTATATATATAACAAACTGCGATTTCTACACCCATTCACACCTTTCGTGTACGATTCGCTCAATAAAACTTGTTATTCAAACTTATCCACTTATCTCTATCCTTTATTCAGTCCCCTGTCAATTACCCTCAACTTACAACTATTCACGAGATCGACACATTTATTCTGCTCCCGCGACAGAGTCATATTTTTTGTACGCCAATCTCCAATCTTAATTCATATAAATAATTTTTAAATCAAATATATATAAGAGGATATTGTAAATATTTCTTTTAAAAAAATATGTTTTCGTTTTTTTTATAGGATGGTGCCATTTTGAAAATGAAAACTTTACTTTAAGGGTACCCATTCATACGGCCTTGTGCACATTTTAGCAAAAAGTTTAGTAAATTACAACTTTACATTTAAGGATTTTAAAAACAGGAAAATTTAAGTAAATATAACTCTTCTCGAAGCAATTTTTCTCATTAAAAAGAATATTTTGTTTCTAAAAAAGTAGAAAAAAAAAAAAAGGTAAAGGTAAGAAAACATATTCATTTCGATTTTTTAAAAATTGTCAATTCTTCTTAGAAATTTCTTTTAGGTGAAAGACAGAAATTAGATCATTTAAATGTAATGCTGCATAGATAAATATGACTAAAATCGTTACAAAGTATTTGGTATATCTATTTTAAAAAAAAACTTTTATTTTATTTTTTTTTTTTTTGTATGTGGTTTTTCATTGGACAATATTTTGGGTATGAAAATCTGTCTTCATTATAATTGCTTTAAGGGGAAGTAACTCTTTTTACTAGCTGTCTGATAGATCGTGTTTATTATCCGCCGCGAGAAAATTGCCTGTGTGCATTTCTTCATGCTTATATATATCTATTTATTTATTCCATTATTGGCAAGAAACCCTTTCCTTTTTAAAACGTTTAATTCAGATATACCATTTAGGCGGCATAATCCTCGAACATAATACTTAAGACGCAATGAATATTATTACTTGTGCACTCTCCATATAACAAAATGGTACATTCTGCGTCAGCCATGAATTGCCGAAGAAATGTAAACAAAACCAAGAAACTGACAATTTCGGTAATAATAGAATAAAGTAGATTTTCATATTTCTTTTGGGTGAAATTTGTAATTGAAACAATTTCTGAAAAAAAAAACCCAACAAAACTTAAGAAGGACATTTTTACATTTTTAATTTGTGCTTTATATTTAGGTTTCTGCCAGGAATAAAAAATGAGCCCCTTTTTTTATCATATCTCTTACACACACACACACACACACACACACACACACACACACACATATATATATATATATATATATATATATATATACTATTTAGCCATTGCTGGAAAATATGGGATAAATTCATATCTTTCCCTAGCACATTAGCGCGAACTGAAACGCATTTGAACTTGGTCTGCTAGGTCCATTTACTATGACGATGATCAATGGGCCTGCCATGCCTCCAGTTATCGCATAGTGTATTCCAAAATACACATCAGAATTTGAAATAACAAAAAAAAAAAACAACAAAAAAAAGTGACTATTCTTGCACTAACCAAATATCAGGTTTACAAATACTAGATGAGGTGATTGGTTCTCTTCACGAACTGAAAGAAATCGACTTTATCAATAAGAATCATATATTTCGTCCCTTTGCTAATGATGGGGGTAATGCACAAAAATCAATAGTGGTAATAATTTTTTTTTTCGTCTTTATTGTTAAGTGCATTTCTATTGCGTGCACAGTAACATCACCATGAAAAGAATAGCGCGAAATTAGCTGCTCTGACGGTAAATGTTTTCACAATACTTGTCAAGATTTTTTAACAGACAAGTTTTTTGTTTTTTGCTTGTTTGTTTTTTGTTGGGTTTTTTTTTTTCATCGCTTCCGCTTTGCTTGATTCTAGTCTGCTTGCTTCTTTTCTTGTGTTCTGATATCGTACAATTTATGCCGGGTAGCGATCAAGAAATATCTTTCTTTATCGATCAAAAATGACTGGTGTTTACGCTAGTGTCTGCAATTAGTCGCTGGCGTCTTACTAAATCGAAAAGAAGAAGAAAGAAAGAAAGAAAGAAAGAAGTGTAGAAGAAAGAAAAAAAGAAAAAAGGACAGAAGTGCATATGAGAGGAGGATGAAGAAAATCAAAGAGAATTGAATGATGTAATTGTGTTGAAAACAGAAAAAAGAAAGACGTAGAAAATGAAAAGAGGCAGATTTGGAGAGAGAAGAAAAGAAAAAAAAGGAAGAAAATGTTTTCCGCTAAAATTACTATGGTGAAGACATCAAAAGACTTAACAACATTAGAGAAGAACTAGTGGTAAGCCGTCAACACATATAAATTGGTCATGTGATACGATTTTCACAACTCTCTCTCTCTCTCTCTCTCTCTCTTTCCCTTCCTCTTCCCCTCTTTCTTTCTCCTTCTTCGTGATTAAGTGATTTCGCATGTGTATATATGCGTGTGTATTTGACCATAAATCGTCGTACGTAATATTATCATTACAAAGCCATTTAACTTGATAGATAGGATTCTATCTGAACTATCCGTCTACGACGGGGAAGAGATAAAGGCTTGAACTTCGACACTCAGCTCAGAAAGATGCGCCGCAAGGTCATTTTTAGTGAAGGCTCTTATGTGCGCAAATATATGAATATGTTTTATATTATTTTATAGATTTAACATTGTTCCATCAAAGATTTTGCAAGGTTTTGTAAATATATTTTTGAAAATTAAGAGCGTTACGTATACCGTAAATTGCAGTGTATAACTCGACCTGTTAAGTCTATAGAAATCTCTACAGGTCGACTTATACAGCTGGGATAAAATTCAAACCTTTACCACTGGTAGTCAAGATTCGATTTTAGCCTTCCCATATAAATCGATCCCCTAGTTCTGTAGGGATTTTTGCAGATTTAAAATTCGATTTATTGGTCACAATTTACGGTAATTTATTTATTTAAATATTATTGTTTTTCTTGTATTGTTACTTATAAATAAACGCCATAAAATCATTTACATTTCCAGTTTAAAGAACTACCCATAAACTTAATTTTCAATGTTCAATTAAGTGTGAATATTCATTTTGGTAAGAAAAATAACTCCTAAAATGATTTTTCTTTAGTTGTTCGGAAATTAAAATAGAACAAAATTCCCAAGAGTCATCGTAATCAAATCCCTTGAAGGAACTCCTTCACCAAAATTGTCCCTTTCTTGATTGAAAAGTGATCTCCAGCAGAGTAAACCCTCGAACCATGAAAAAAAATAGAAGAGACAATCAACTTGTTGAGGTGGATAATAAGAAACATGCCGAAAACTTAATTAAGATTAAAGCCTTCCATAACTTTAAATCTAAAACTTATCCACATGGAAAGCTAAACTATCAAAGAGAGTTATCGGAAACAGGGAGTTATCCCAAGCTACTCCAGGGAAAAAAACAACCTTAGGAAAGCAAGGAGGTCACGGACTACAAAAGGAAAACTATTAGAAAGGGAGGCGAAGAAGTACGAACACACGTACAGAATTTGTCTTTTAACAAATCCATAATTTTCAAAGAAACAAAAATTCAATGCTACCTCGAAAAAGTAGAAATGTATATCTTCGTACCTTTAAGGTTCTTTAAATGCAATATATATATATATATATATATATATATATATATATATATAAACAAATTTTTAGTACAGCAAAATCATTTAAAGTTGGGGAATTGAATCGATTTTAAAATGATAAAACTACATTAAAGAGACCCTTTCGTCCGGTACGTTTTCAATAATCACACCGGAATCAATTAAAAGTAAAATTTATTAACGAGTGGGATGGTATTTCTGAAAAAAAAAAGAGAGGGGGTAAAAAAAACCCCTCAACTTTCGAGATTCCCACTAAGTTCCCTCAACCGACAAAGAGTATAAAATTGTCAACTCGGTCTGCACAAGGTAGGGTGAAATAGCGTTATAGCTATGACCTCTAAAATGGCCAGATGTTTCTTGCACCGAGCCATGTACAAGACAGAGAAATAATCGTCAGAGCAGCTAGTCCTGCATATATAGTGTTCACACATGTGGTCGTCAATAGCTGACTATTGTGCTTGAGAAGACCCGGATGTAGTATTTTGGGACCGTCTGAATAGTTCTCGTGGGACGTATATATATATATATATATATATATATATATATTGGCACAGTAAAGAGAATTGCAGATGACGTCTGACATCTAGAAAGTGTTTCTAAAAAGATCACATGGAGGAAGATTGACCTAACGAAACCAAATGCTCAAACTGACAAGAGAACCTTTTCAAGAACTCACAACTTATACGTAAGATATATAGAAATCATTGAAGTGAAATATAAAAGAAATATAGCATTTCCAGAACCAAGAAAAATGTAAAATTTTGTATGAAATTAAACATCGATGCAAATGTAGCAACAACAACAACCAGATAAATACAGTGCTTTCATAAAAAAAACTAGTGTAATTAGGACCAAATAACGGGCAAAATTTCTAGAACACTTTAAAAAAACTACTCTCAGCTGAAATCTGTCAAACAGAATAACGAATTGAACCAGGGAGCGATGGCAATGAATGGGTACTCCGTATTCCCCAAAGCTTCAGCCTCACCATCGGATTGTTTAGTGTCATATCAGGACACTCGTTGAGGGAGTCTTACTCCTCTTCAGAGATGCTGTTGGTGTATTCTACTAGTCGACAGGGCCATCAGAATTGTACGCAAATTATTTTCATTGAACTAAAAATTCTCAATTTACAAATTCCCTGTAAAGCATTTGCTCACTCGGCAGTGGCAGTAGAAATCGCCGACTGCATCTCTGCCGAAGGGTAAGACTCCACCTCAACTAGTGTCCTGTATATGATACTAAACTGCATCTGATGGTGAGACTCCAGTTCTGGAGCTCTGAAAACTGAAGTACCCCTTTCTTGCCATTACTCCCAGGTCCACTCTGACCCGGAGTTGTTGTATCTTTTAGAGCCCCATCTATGGGTCAAATAAATATGTTCAACGATTTAACTGTGCGCAAACAAATGATTAATATTAAATAGAATTCTTAGTTTTAAATACCAATACTCGACACTATATAATTGTGTGTGAATAGAGTTATTATTTTTAGATAGTAATACTCGAAACCTTTTAGATGTGTGCAAACAAACGATCTCTGGCTCGTTAAAAATACTCTTATCAACAATCTATTCATTTACAAATCCCCCACCTCTCTCTCTCTCTCTCTCTCTCTCTGTATATATACCCTAGGATGTATATTTCTCTCCCTCTCTCTCTCTATGTATATATATATATATATGTTCCCCATTTCTGTTTAACAAGTTGTGTAAGCTAAATTTGTTGTTTACGTTTTTACCCATTTGGGCATTCATGTCTCCACCGATGATTTGAATGGTATAACTCGTTATAGAAGCTGTCGAGGTCCGTTTCATCACTAGCACTCAGTGGAAGATAGACAACCTGGGATAGCATGGCAGACAGAAATGAAGTGAGTTGTAGGAAGAGCACCACGAGAGCTAAACTAAAATCTGCCAGTCAAGATGAACGAATACACTTGTGGAAAGAACATTTCAAGAATCTGCTCGGTAAATCCCCCAAAGTTAAGGATGAACCTATCACGAAAATTATTAGCAATCAACAAGACGTCAATCTAGGGCAGTTTATGCAAAAGCTTGACGCAGAACTAAGAAAAATCAAAAACAGGAAAGTTGCAGGTCTTGATGAAATACCCCCAGAAGTATGGAAAACAAGGAAATTCGACAACATACTGCTCTGATACTGCAATACCATATATTACCAGAGTACAATAGACAGATGGACAAAGGGATGCATCCTCCCCTTCACCAAGAAGGGCGAACTCGGAATAGCTAAGAACTACCGAGGTATAACCCTTACTTCCATAGCGGCCAAGATTTACAATATTCTGCTACTCAACCGCATAGAACCTGAAATGGCTTTCAGAGAAATCGATCTACGATATTACAAATTTTGACAACCCGTCGAATTTTTTAAGGGGTTCGTGCAAAAAACCTTGAGGCGACACTTATATTTGTAGACTTCTCCAAAGCATTTGACTCCATACATAAAGGGAAGATGGAACAAATACTACTGGCGTACGATCCCCCATAGAAACCGTCGTAGCCATAATGATACTCTATAAAAACTCAAAGTAAAAGTTCACCCACCAGATGGAGACACAAACTTATTGGACACTGTCACAGGTATGCTGCAAAGGGACACATTACCCCCATATCTGTTTATTATCTTCCTAGAACAAATACTTAGAACGTCGATTGATTTAATGAAAGAAAATGGCTTTGCTTGGGAAAAGGCAAGAAGCAGATGATACCCCGCACAAACCATTACAAACGCGGACAGCGCTGATGACATGGCACTCCTGGGAAATACACCCATCCAGGCCGAATCCCAGCTGCATAGTCTGGAACAGACAGTAGGCGGAATAGGCCTCCACGTCAACGCAGACAAAACAGAGTTCATGTGCCTTAATCAAAGAGGCGACCTCTCCACACTAAATGGTTGGTCTCTGAAACTTATGAACAAATTCACCTACCTCGAAAGCAACGTCTCATCTACGGAACATGACATCTATATGCGACTAGCAAAGGCATGGATAGCTATCGATAGGCTATCGGTCATATGGAAGTCAGACCTACTCGATCAAATAAAACGCAGTTTTTTTGCAAGCTGCGGTCGTGTCAATACTACTATATGGATGCACTACATGGACGCTGACTAAGCGTATGGAGAAAAAGCGTGACGGTAATTGCACAAGAAAGCTGTGAGCTGTATTGAACAAATTCTGGAAGCAACATTCCACAAAACGGCAACTGTACGGCTACCTAGCACTCATCCAGGTTAGACGAACAAGACATGCTGGACACTATAGGAGAAGTAAGGACAAACCCATAAGTGATGTACTCCTGTGGAACCCTTCACACAGACGAGCAAGGGTTGGGTGACCAACTAGAACCTATCTACAACAGCTCTGTACTGATACAGGATGTAGCGTGGAGGACCTGCGATGGGCGATAGAGACGGGTGGCGAGAGAGGTTCAGGGAAATCCGCGCAGGTGGTGTGACGTTTACGAAACATAACCATCTGCAAAGCATACGTCTGTGATGAAAAATTGTCTACTAACTTTAGTCTCGCGCTCTAACATTTCGTTTAAAAACAAAAAATATTTGCCTACGAACTCTTTACTCACTAGTCAGTTAAGCAGCACAGTAAAATGACCCTCCATCATTTGCTTCTTGGCTAATGTAGACTTAAATATTTATATGATACAAAATTTAGTTGCTTTTCTGATTTCAATTTCTGGATATTTAGTATCAGATTCATTTCTTTCTTTTCTTTCTTTTCTCGTTAATATTATTGGAAAAACCAGATCGTTTGGAAATCAGGGCAAATGAGTACACATGCACCACGAAGCGAAATTATGTAAACAACTATGACGTGTCTCATCTGGTAAGAACGGCGATTTATGGTTGAAGTTATTTTACAAATTCAAGAATGGATCGATAACAAGGAACAAGAAGTCTAAAAGTCACGACCATGAGTACCTCGTTGTGCTGTAAAGGTTTGCAAGTCTCGCAGATCAATTGCTACTGAGTAGCAGATTTGACCCTCTCTAGATGCCCCATACTTATGGAGTTGTACCAACTTTAATGATTGATTGATTGATTTTAATGGTATTCGTCTCGGGATATTTTATACCTAGAGGTTAGGTAATCGCGTTCATTGTACATTCATATTTACATATTTGTGTAGCTGTTTCTTAAAAGATTTTTTTCTTTTTTACTCGGTCTTACCAAATAATTTTCAAACATATCTATATGACCCATAAATAGAATCGTAACACATACTACCACACCAGGTCAGAGTGGACCTGGGAGTAATAGCAATGTAGGAGTACGCTACATTTCCCAAATCTCCAGAATTGAAGTCTCATCATCAGATGCAGTTTAATGTCCCACCCAGGACACCAATTTTAGGTGAGGTATTCTTACTCCATCTGCAGAGGGTCCCGCCAGCGTTTTCTAAGTGACGCCGACGGAGCTACACAACTCTATTTTGTTTACTTAATAACTACTACTGAATAATGAGTTTGATTCTCATTTGATGCTCCATACTAGCGGCCTAGTGCCAAACCTAGAGGGTGTTAAGATTTTAAGGGTACTCCCCCCAGCGAGTGTCCTGGATATGACACTAAATAATCTGATGATGAGGCTCCAGTAATGCTGGAGCTTTGGGGAATGAGGATTACCCCTTCATTATCATTGCTCCCAGGTCCACTCTTACCAGAAGTGGTAGCACCTGATAGGGTCAAATAGAACTGTTTGACATTTAAACTGAGTGCAAACAAATGACTTATGCTAAACTGAATTGCTTGGAATAGAACAGTTTATCATTTAACTGTGTGTAAGCATATGACTGATATTCAATTGAATTGTTAGTGATACATATCAATATTTGGAACCATTTAACTTTGTTGACATGCTAAACTGAACTCTTTAAAATAGAACTGTTTTAGCTTAAATGATAAAACAGTTCTATTTTAAAGAGTAAACAACTGACTGATGTTTAATTGTAAGTGTTAAATAACAATACGTGAAAAAATTTAACAGTGGTCAAACGAATGATTAATAGTGAATAGAGTTATTCGTATGAGATAGAAATTAGAGAAACCATTTAACTGTAGGTAAAAAAAAAAAATGAGCTAAAGCTCGTTTTAAAATGTTATCTGCAAAATATATCTAGAGATCATATATAATTATATATGCATAAAAATAATTTGGCATCAAATAACCTACAATGATTGATATGCCATAAAACCAAACCAAACCATACCAATTGCAGACCAATTACAACTGAGTGATGAGTTCAAACTTCATAAGGTGCTCCATACCTAAAACCTTGTGCCTAAGCTAAGGTTGGTGTTTTTTCTTAGGGTGCCCAGCGTACGATAATGATAAGTGGAACTAGTCTAGCAGACCATTGTGAATTCGAATTTGACAGGGTGTTCCACACTTTTGATATTCAGCCGAATTAAGCTAAGCTTAAACGATTAGATAATTAAGATAACAGGAAATCAACATGTAAAAATAAATATATAAACAATCCATTAAATGGGTTCTTTTCAGTGGGTAGAGTGTTCGCCAATGGCCCGGGTGACCGGTGTTCAATCCCTGGTTAAATCATACCAAAGATTCAAAAAATGGTACTCGATGCTTAACGCTCAGCATTATTAGCTATAGACCAAAGGTAAGTGGAACACCTTGGGAAAAGAGTAGAGCCCTTTCCTACTCCTCGGTATTGTAGCTAATGAAAAAGGAGCCTTAAGGTCGCCCACAACTACGGTCGCCGACTTCATTTACTTTATATATATATATATATATATATATATATATATATGTATATATATGTATATAACTATTTTCCCTCTTGTATGTTGGTATGGCAACTGGTCTGGGAGAAGGAAAACTCTGAATTCAAACCAGTTAAACTTCGCTTAAAAATTGACCTTCCTGCTCGAGCAGAAGTGTTGGGTTAACACGCGCGCGCGCGAGCTCGAGCGCGCGTGTATTGATGACGTGTTCTGAAAAATTTGCTGGAGTAAGCAAATAACAATATTATGACCTTGCAGGTGGAATTAAAGATAATTAAGACTGATAAAAAATACCTCTGAAATGCCTACGGAAAATTTTTCGAACGACTGTATTTACGCACAATTAACCTCCGGGCGTAACTTATAAAACAAAATTTAACATATTCGATAAGTTTATAATATTAAATTATGATAATTTTATATGCATTATTAACTTATTTATGTCAATATCATCATTTAAGAACTATGATAATAAGTGATAAATCCAACCGAAACAGAATTATATATATATATATATATATATATATGTTTGATTAAATAGGACGGACATTTATTCAGACTTTGATCCGTTCAAGTCGTGAGAGTCGTTTGATTTTGGATGGTATGAATTTAAGAAAACACCTTATCTTACCCAAGTACTTTCGGCCTCCAACTAAAGCCATCTTTGGGGATCGAATAATGAAATGACGAATACAATGACGAGTCATACATATTTATATAAAAATGTGAAGAAGAACCAATGAGAGGGGAATTCAATGAGGAGATGAATTTTTACAAGGACTAGGGAAAGGAGAATTGGCGGAAAATGTGCTATAGGTATTTTAGAATGTGACTGCTATATTGGAAGTTGACCCTGTTTAATGAAGATTTGTAAAAAAAAAAATTAGCTTGAGCTTCAAGAATTTAGAGTTTTTGTTTGTTTTTCTTTTTTTTGTGTGAAATGGAAGCGTTTTCAGAAAGTATTTTTCTGTATTTAAAGATGGGTCGCGAATGTGTTTTAATGTCTTGAGAAATGGAACTAGTGTCAGAAAGGTGAAGTGTTAAACGTCTCAAAAGAGTTGTAGTCGTCAGGCCAGTATAGATATTTATTTCATAGGAGAAACGTTTTTCTAGTGGACATTTAAACTAGTACACTACATTTGTCGTACTGAAGTATCTAGTGGAGGGAGAGAAGTTATTAGAGATGACGAGGTTTGTTGTACTGTATCAGTAGTAGTATTCAGAGCCCATGCACAGGTCAAAATCTTTAGGGTGTTGTAATTTTATTTTCTGTTAGTGTAAATTGTTTCATGTTTTTCCTAACCCCTTTCTTCCGATAGAGCGTCGTGGGAAGATGAAGTCGGCAATTTGCTCTTTTCCTCTCCGTTTGTTTTCTTGAGTAATCGTTGTCGGTTTTAATGGGGCAGAGTTCCTAGCCCCACCCCCTCTAGTTTAAATTTCCTTGTTTTCCTGTACCCCAGACTCAATACCATTTTTGTAAAGAACTTTATTTTAAAAGAATACAATAGCAAATATATCATTTTTATGATAAAGGTTTAATTTGCTATGAAAGGCCATTCTACACAAAAATTGGCATCATTTGATTTTGGAATAAGTTTCAAGAAGAGTTGTGAGTTCGTTAGACACATATCGATGAAACAATTATTGAAATTTATTTAAAAATTGAAATTTTCAAATAATCTTGCGGTCTAATCCTATGAAGCTTTTCTAATGAAAATTATTTCGTAGAAAATCAAAAATGTCTTTATTAATTTTAACGTGTTATTTATTCCAGTTGTATTATCCAACCCTTTAGTTAAACCCAATGAATTTATATCCCTTGGAATAAACGTTTGAAACTTGTAAATAGACATTCATTTTGGAAAATCTATATTTCTGATATGCAAAATTCAATTTGCGATAGTCTCTTTCCACAGTAAAATGATATAATACTTTAAGGCGAAATGTGGAATGAATTTCGGGAAAGGCTAAACACAGAAGGGCTAGCTTTTGGCGAGCGCCCTGGGGCCTGTTCTGGACTTCGGTCCGGAGCGTGGCCCTGGAAAAGGAACAATGGCAGACTTGGGGCCTTTAATTAGGCACCTAGTTTCGACTAGGCTACCTTCGGGTGGGCGAGCTGCATTTTTGTCTCCTTTGTCTCCCATGCACGGCACTAGACCAAGCGTCTAGTTTAAGCCGTTAACTGGCATACGTGCCCGGACCCACATTTGGGTTCGTGAAACTGCTTGCCTCATCAGGCTCACATTGCACTAAGTGAGCCGATGAGCAGCACAGACAAGCAGGGTTCGAGTCTCGATTCGTTCCCGACCTCCCCTCCCCTTTATCCCCACTTTAATCGGCCTTCGGGCTTTTGACCTTGTGTCAAGTCGTGTCTGGTGGGAGGCAGCGACAAATAAAAAGGCTAAACACAGAAATATACACAGTGTTTAGTATCAGCAGCAGGGAAGTTAGTGATTGCCAGACGCTTAGCATCTTTCAGTATATATATATATATATATATATATATATATATATATATACGCTGTGCATTCAATAGGTTTCCAGACTTTTTTGTACAGGCATTTAAAATTGTCGTAGACTCTGGAAAATTCACTATGTTATTCCTATACATCTTATGAGATGACTGACCAGTTTTTATGATTTCAGCTTCAAATGAACAGCTACAGCAGCAGGGTGTCCTCGTGGTGTAATGGTTAAAGCGATGAACTGCGGAATCGTAGTACGCGAGTTCGTACTCCAGTCGCGCTATTACGTTCACTTTCGGGCAAATACCCTTGGGAAAGGTATGAACCCCCTTATTCTCCCTCCAGCTATGGGTAAATAGTAGGACGGACTAGGTTCTTCAGCCTTGGTGAGGCAACTAGTCTAGGAGAAGGAAAACTCTGAATTCAAACCTGTTAAACTCCGCTTAAAAAATTGACCTTGTGTCATATCCTGCCCGAGCGGAGGGGTTGGTAAATAGTAACAGCTACAGCAGCAATTGGAATACATTCTACTAAAGCCTGATTGTAACAGCTGGTGAATTTCAAAAATGCAATCTGGACGTGAGGAAGAACGATATGCAATAACTTGGAAAAATGCCACAGAAACGTATGGAATGCTTCAGACTGCTTTTCGACCATCTTGCATGAATCGAGCATCTTGAGTGGCATAAGAGATTCAATGAAAGCAGGGAATCTGTGAGGGATGATGAGAGGTATGGGAGGAGTAAGGAAGTCAATATACCAGAGTTGCTGGCTAATGCGTTAGGGTTAGGTTGAGGTTTTAAGGGAGTTCAGGAAGAGATTCCTAGGGAAGAGGCCAGCACTCTTCAAATCGGGTCAGTGGCATTTCCACCAGGACAATACACCAGTCCACAACTCCATCCCTGTCACAGACTATTTGACCAAGATGGGCATCAAGACAGTTCCTCACCCTCCCTATTGTCCAGACATTGGTCCCTGTGACTTTTAGTTATTTCCTAAGCTCAGAGGCTGTCGTTATGAGACAATTGAGGAGATGAAAGAGGCTGCGACGAAGGTTATTGACACGCTCACACAAGAAGACTTCCATGGGGCCTTCAAGAAGTTGTTGGAACGGTACAACAAGTGCATTTCAGCCGGTGGAGATAACTTCGAAGGGGACGAGAGTTTCATGTGTGTACTATCAATAAAAGTGCCCATACGAAAAAAGTCTGGAAACTTATTTAATGATCCTCGTATATTAGGTTAGCGTAGACAAAAGCGCTTGGTCCAATAATCACATGGGCAAGAAATCAACATTCACTAAGCGCCGTTGACTCTGTGTTTACGCTATTCTAACACACACACACACACACACACACACACATATATATATATATATATATATATATATATATATATATCATATTGATGGTGTAATATAATGAGTAAATAACTGTCAACATTTATCAACAAATCTTTAAAAGGTTTTCTGAACTAAATGGTAAAAATCATTTTCCTATATTCATATTCTATCTTTGAATTCTAAAAATTCTAGATATTATCGCTATTGCTCGTACGTTTAACTAATTGATACCTAATTATAACAATTTTTCCGTAATGCAATACTGAATTTTTATAAACCACTAATTAACTTTTTCATTAAAGTTTTGATATGGAGTTATGAAAATAATTTCATTAGATTTAAGTTGATTATTTTTGTTTGTTGAAAATCACGCCTGTTAAGAGGGTCTATATCAATACTTGGATCGAGGTTGTTTGCCTTCACAATATCGTTTAATTTGAAGCTATTAAATGTAGTACGTATATTTATTCGAACCAAAGGAAGATTTTAAACTAAAACAGTTTTGGGCAGCGAGGTAAAATCTAGAAGCGTTATCTAAAAATAACCAAATATCAGTGAGAAACCATGTTGTTGCATGATGCAACTATTTGCAATGAATTAATTTTCAAAAACTCAAACGAAAACAGATCTGACGAATTATTTGTCTCACTAAAATAATTATTCACATTTAATTAGATTTTATTAATTAAATTTATACTCAGTTATTCAACCTTGAAATGTAAAATAATTACAAAATATTAGTGCTTAGTTAAGTCTGACGATCCGGTCAAAATCAAGAATGGCTAAATTGATAAATTTCTTCAGTATCATTCAGTTTTAAAGAAACATTTTTAACAAAAATCTTTAAATTTTCTTTATTTCCAAACAATTTTTTTTTGGTAATAGCATATTTTTTATTTTTAGATTTTAGATGAAATAATGCCAATTATTATTTTTACTCCTTGAGAGTTTTTCACATCAGCGTTATCTGATAGCCTTTCACATGAGTTTAAGTGACAGCAAGTCTCCTCGAGTTTCCAGGTCTCTTTTTAGTATTCTGGCCGATCTCAATAATGCAGTAGTTTAGATGGTCTCCACTCGTCCTCTTATTTTCAAGTCCTCCAGTTCTTGTATCAATCCATGAGCACCAATTACAATTGGTATAATCGTCACTTTCAGTTTTTTCAATTCCCTAGCAAAGTCAAGGTACTTATCCTTCTTTTCATTCTTTTTCAATTTCTCTCTGTGATCAGCCGGGATAGCAAAGTTCACAATCCTGCAAGTTCTCTTTTTTTTTTTTTTTTTTTTTTTTTTTTTGTTGATTATCATAAGGTCTGGTCGTCTGGCCGAGATTAGGTGATCCGTATGTATATCAAAATCCCGAATGAGTTCGTGCATCTTATTCTTCAGGACAGATGCTGGGCTGTGTATATACCATTTGTTCGTATGGTTAAATTTCTTGCACAATTCCCAGTGGATCACCTTGCCCACCCAGTTGTATCTAGTCTTATACTCTTTCTGTGCTAATTTACTGCACTCGCTTATTATGTGATTGATCGTTTCGTCTCTATCTTCCCATAACCTACACCTGCTGTTTTGTTGCGTCTTATCTATTCTTGCTTTGATATGAATAGTCCTTATGGCGTTTTGTGCTGCTATTAGAAGAGATTCAGTTTCACTCTTAAAGCTTCCCTTTCTCAGCCAAGTTCACGTTTTCTTGTGTGAGATGTCACTTGTTAGTCGCTTAAAACGTCCATACTGTTGTGTTCTTCCCATTTTTGTTTTCTGGTTATAACCATTCTTTTAGTCCTCGTGTTGTTTCTCGTGGCTGTAATCAGTCTTCCTCCGCGCTTTTCTATGTAGTCCTCAAGTCGTTGTAACGATGCGTCAACGATGTCTTCAATGTTGGTAAGTCCTGTTCCTCCATCTTTTTTAGACACATATAATCTGTCAATGTTATCACTGGGATGACATTAATTTTCTTGTTCTCTGGTCTATTTGTTTAAGTTCTTCTCTGGTCCACAGCAAGGATGGTCCCGAATATCTTACAAGGGAGACAGCCCAGGTATTTATCCCTTTGATAAGGTTTCTGCTATATAGTTTTGTCTCAAGTTACTTTCTGGTTCTCCTGAGATACTCTTTCTTAATTTTTTCTTTTATCTCCTCTTGTTTGATTACTCCTTGTGAGTTCTCCTCACCAGCGAACGCTGGTGATATTTCATTAGAGTCTGACAGCAAATCTCCTCTGGTCTTCACGACGTTCCTCTGTATTCTAGCCGATCTTAAAAATGCTGTCGTCCGGAAAGTCTCGAATTTTCCTCAGATTTCCAACACTTCCAGTCCTCTCTCCAAGCTTTTGTGGACCATTCCAAGTGTGTCCATCACAATCGGTATCACTGTCATCCTCATGTTCCACAGCTTTCTCAGTTCTCTTGTAAGGCCTATGTACTCGTCTATCTTTTCGCTTTCTTTGACTTTTACTCTGTGGGACGGCAAAATCCACTTGCTGATGAGTTCTTTTTTTCTTGATAATTGACTGTACGTCGTTTGTATCTAAAAACCCCAGCGAATTTTATCGTCTCATTTTCTAGTACGGATCCTACTTTGTGCATATACCATTTGGTTGTATGATCAAATTTTAATCTTTGGCATAATTTCCAGTGGATCTCTTTTCCCACCCAGTCAAGTCTATTAACAATAAAAGTAATAATTTTGTGATCTGCTGGAAAAGTGAAGTTCAGTAGCTAATACATTTGTCTGGTTTATTTCAACAAGGTTTGATTTTCGGTCTGGGGATTTGGTGTTCTATTTTTATCACAAAATCTCAAAGAATTTTGTGGGTCTTATTTTCGATGAAAGTTTCTGGTTTGTGCAGGAACCATTTGTCTGTATGGTAAGATCTTATTCGCTAGCACAATTACCCACGGATCACCAATCCCACACAGTCGTGCTCGCTCTTGTACTAGTTCTATGCCAGTTTTCTGCATTATTATTTGGTTTACTCTCTTTCTGTTTGTTATTCTTTGGTTATTGTAGCTTTTACGTTGTTTTTATTATGTTATTTTATGCTGCTATTAATCACGATTTCGTTTCTCTCTTGAAGTGTCCTTTGCGACTCCAATCCCAGGTCATTTCGTGTGCAATGTCTTAGGTTTGTCTTATGAATTGTCCATATTGTTGTTTTTCTCTGCATTTTTGGTTTTCTATGAAATTATTTCGATTTTCCTGCCTGTTCTTGTGTATTTTTTGCTTTTGCCTTTATTACTCATGTTTGTATATTTTTCGAGCTATTGGGTTGTTGCATCTGCCTATTTCTTAATGCTAGCAAGTATTATTACTCCTTCTTTTTTTGTCATATAGTTTGTCCATATTATCTTTCGGGTGTAAAGTTTTGTGCGTCGTTCATAAAGTCCTGAGTATCTTACCAGATAGATTGTCCATGCTGCAAAGTTTAGTTTCTATAGATTCCTTGTCCTTCTGAATCATTTGTAGCAGAAAGAACTTCGTATGTTTGGCGCGTAAATTATTTGAACCGTTGGTCTCGTCATATATTATCACCCAATGGGGATGATGAATCCCATTTGGCCCGGACGACTTTCCCTGGCATATCGAATTCAGTGAAAGCCCTCCAAACTATCTCTTCCTCAAAATCCTTCAAACAGGATGGGTGTATTCTGTCCACACCTGTATCAGCAACTCACCATCATGAGGATATTGCCGTCTGGTTCATAGACTCTTTGGGCCTACCCTTTTAGACCCAAGGGTTCCCAGTTGAAAATGAATTAGACGTATTAATTCTGCTTCTGACAATTCAACTACTTCATTCCTGGACAACCTTTAAGGAGACAGCGATTGCTTCTCTCCCACAGCAACCAGGACCACACATCTACGGCTGAACATTAATTCATGTTCTAAAATCAGCAACTCAATATTTGCCATGTCTACAGCGACGCATATACCGCTCCGACATTTAGCTGCTGTAATTCATTCTCAACTCCATAACTATTTCTTCCTTCCTACGAGACTTGTAACATAAAGGTACCCTTTAGTCTGGTTGCCATTAAACCTTCTTGAAAACCTTTCGATATCTCGTTCCGATTAATTTATTTTCCTTTAATTATAACGGGAAGGTAACTCGTTCCTACATTTCCGTTAGGCATTCTTTCTTGATTTTGTTCTTTATTTCAATTTGTTTAACTATATCCACTTCTAATGTTCGCAGGTATTTGTAATTTTCTTTTTCTCCGTGTGACTTGATGATTTCCTTATTGATTTAGTTTCATTGTTTAATGGTATATTAACCTTCGTGGGTTATTTAATGCCAAAGCCATCCTTGCAGAAGGACGGTAATATTACTATTTAACCCATAGTTGGTTCATACATTTCTCAAGGGCATTAGTCCGAAAGTAAGCGTAACAGTGCAACTGAACTTCAAACTACTTATTTGGAGGCCACAGTCTCGCACTCTGGCCACGAGGACTCCTCCATTTCCTGATTGGATATTTTTATTCCTTCTGTCCTTTCTTTTCCATCTTTATTTATCACAATCATTGCACATTCATCAATCTCAAATTTTTCCCTGTCTTGACTGTTTGTATTAGTTTTTATTTTTGGCCAAAAGTTTTACGACATCCGTATAAATAAGTTGATATGTTTTCTTCTTGAGATTTTATGATTCTATATCCTTCTTTGCATTTTTTAGGATAGGTTTCAAAGGGATCATAGCCATTAGAAATACCAGTGAAAACAATGACTCCTAGGAATCTAATATTGCAGCCCTAAACCAAAATATGCTTTATTCTTTAGGGGCATTATACTAGTTAACAAGCTTGTCTTGCAAATCAATTTCTACTGAGCTCAAATATCCCATATTTCTGGCCTTGTGTCAAACTACACTGACTTACAGTAAAGTCACGCTGGAGACTGTTCAGTACTTAGATAGATGACCACTTAGATACAGCAAGTACTGAAAGCAACCAGAGGCCTATAAGCCAGATTAAGCAAAGTTTTTACAATAATACCAACTTTCTATTTAATCTATAAACTGTGTAATTCTCATTGTTCTGCACGCAGTGAAAGTGTATAAAATATAAAAGTTGTTTCTGAATACGGTGAAAGTTATCCAACGGTTACTTTTAAGTTATTACTCGTTTTTCCTACTGATAAAACGAATGCATAGAAGGAATAAACAGTGAAACTTATACAAAAGTTAAATTGAAATCATTACTCTTTTTTCACACTCGGAAGACGAATGCACAGTTTGTATAAACAAGCTGACTTCAGCATTTGTTTGCAAAGAAAGAAAAAAAGAAGAAAAATTGTTTACGCTCTATTAAAGAACCCGTGCAACTTAGCCTCGTTTTGAGTATCAACATTCCGGAAACGAATGGCGATACAGGACACCATGTTGCTGTCATCTGATTCCAGAGATCCGACCGAGATAAACTTTTAATTTACCCGAAAAGCACTCAGATTATTTTACTACGACATCGTAGTCCAGCACATTAGCTAATACGTAATAGGGCCTTCCAACCCACTTCAAATTGTTTTAGGCTGCCTAGGAAAGTGTTGAATGTTTCAGCGTTTGTTTTAACAATGCATTTGTGTTCTACCAATTTATTTGCGTTAAAATCCGATGGAGGTGATTAACTTTAAAGGTCGCCTTATTTGCAGCTATACAGCACGGAAATATAAATTACCGTCCGTTTATTTCTCAGCCATGTTAAACCTGGCGTTGTAAATATTTCAGCGCCTGCAGGTGAGTAAGGTTTACATTTTTCCAAAAAGTAAAGGCGATTTTTCTAGTATGAGTCAGAAAGAAGAAAACAACTTACTATGCTTTGAAAGTTGTTTCCAGGAATTAATTATTATTTCTTATTGATCAGAAAGCAGACAATATGTACCTGTATAAAGTAATCAGAAAGTGATTTCAACTTTTTATTTACAAAAATACTCATCAACACAAAGAGTAAAAATACTTCAGAAAAAAAGAAAAGGAAAAAAGAATAATGAGGCTGGGGAAAAAAAAGGATAATTCTATTGAATGAAGTTGCATTCCGGACCTAGAAACTAGTAAAACATGAGGGCAGATGATATTACCATTTAATCATAAATGGCAGTTGACATTGTATAGTTCTGTTGCCTCTTATTATATTAAAAGAAAGTAAATAAAATAACGAAATCATAGATATTGATGGTTTTCAATCTAGTAGTTTAATGACTGCGAGAATAAAGGGTACCTTTATTCTGCAAGTCTCGTAGGAAGGAAGGAAGGAAATAGTTATGGAATTGAGAAGGAATTTTAGCAGCTAAATGCCTGAGCAGAATGTGCGTCGCTCCAGTTAAGGCATTGTTGAAAGTCTGAGTGGAATTATGCGTCACCAAAGGTGTAGCAAAAGGTTGTATTTGCTGTTTAAGGACAGGAATGATGTAGTCACCCATAAATGTGTGGTCCTGGTTGTTGTAGGAGAGTGGCATGAAAGTCTCCAGGTAATGTTGCCCAGGAATGAGGTAGCTAGATGTCTGAGCGGAATTGCGCGTCATTATCGAAATAGCAAAAGTTAGAGGTGACATAAAGGTGTTCCTGTGTGTGGCTGATTCCATGCATCTAATTCATGTTCAACTGGGAATCTTTGGTCTAAGAGACTAGAATCAAGAGGTCCATAAATTAGATGGCTTTCCTCATGGTGTTGTGATGCTGCTGCTATAAAGGGAGCAGACAGAAAGTACGTCCGACCTGCTCGAAAGGTTCTGAGGAAGAGATAGTTGGCGGACTTTCACCATTTTTATGTTGTACGGAAAAAATGGTCCGGGATGAATAGGATAAGTCATCCTCATTGGATGAAAATATGTGACGACCATCACGGTCAAATTAATTTACGCACCAACCAAAAATACGAAGTTCTTTCTGCTACACTAGAAATTGAAATGTCACTTTTGTTCATTAAATGATAATCCCAAAGAGAATTGTTGGTTTGAATCTTTTAGGCCAATTACAAAACGTTTTGAAGTTTTCGTAAAATTCTATCTTGGTATTTTTTTCATATTCAATGAAGAAAAGGCAAATAATATCGATTAAACTTAAGATTATAAATATGATCAAAAAATATTGGAATAAAACTTTCAAATATTATCTGAATTATCGTTTTTCATTATTCTTTTTGTTAAAGTATTTTTATAATTTGTTGATGAGTATTTTTGTAAAACTTGATTTATATTGGTAGATTTTCTCTACTTTCTAAGATGAGAAATTATCATTAAATACGAGAATGTAATTACCCAAACACTCTGTTACGAGCAGAATGGGACACTAAGTCATTTTTTGAATGGAGTAAAGTTGGTTTGAATTCAGTTTTCCTTCTCCTAGACTGGTTACCAGACTATAGTTAGAGAAATCAGTTTTTCCTACCAACCCATAGTTGGAGGGAGAATAATAGGACTTATACCTTTTCGTAGGGGTAGGTCCACGAGGCGCATTGTTAACATAGTGGACTTCCACATCGCGCCATTACAGTGATTTTCGGACAAATACACTTTGGGATGATCTGAACTCTCTTATTCCCTCCAGCCATGGGTTAAATAGTAACATAACTGTTCTTCTACAAGGATGAATTGGGTATTAAATAACTCATAGAGGCTGATATACTATTAAACAAAGAAATAAAACCAAGGGTATTAGCGCTATGTGAAATGTAGACAGCCTCATTCCGGATTTGAATTCGGGTCACGGAGTCCAAAATGTAAAAAAAAAGCAACGAGTCGAAAATGATAATTTGCATTCCGTTCAAATCTTGTTCGAGTTCTGTCTTTTATAATATTAGCACTAATAAAGAACGATGTAACGGAAGATGTACTTATGCATGAAAATAAATTTTATATGTACAGAAGAGAAATAAATTACATTTGAGCGGATCCTATAATCGAATATGTACACATATTTAAACAAACAAGGCTACTGCGAAGATAAATAGAAAATCCATATTAAGAAAGTAAAAAAGCCGAGAATCTCTTCGCTTGATGTGTCTCAAAGACGAACAAAAGTAGATTTATGTTCCTATGGTGACGTCTCTGTCTCTCGCTGGATAGGCGTTTGATTTTGCCGCTTTAAGCGGGATAAACATAAGATACCTTTTTATCAGTCATACATATATTTTTCTCCATCAAACAAGAGTAAGTAATCACAGCTAGTATTGCCACATTTTCATTTACGTACAAATCATTTTTTAGACTTTATCAAAACACTATTTTTCTTTAAACAAATATTTCTTTTATCAGTAAACACTTTTTTATGCAACATTTTACATAATGGCTAGTTAGTCATAAACGACACATTAAATTTCTCGTAAAAACGTTTGATACCTTTATTTTTTTTCCAAATGTTTCCATGTTGATATACGTAAAGTATATACATATATATATATATATATAAGTGTGTGTGTGTGTGTGTGTGTGTGTGTGTGTGTGTCAGATCAGTCAAAGCGCTACAGGTACTATGTAACCCAGTACTACCTGTTTCACTGTCATGTCATCGGCGACTAAACCGGTACTCCCATCGAATTTGTCTTGTGAGGAACGTTGCCGAACACCCTTCAGAATGAAAAACATGATCTGTTAAAGGATGGGGAATCTTTTTGCTCAGCAGCCACCTAAGTACATTTTTCGTGTGGATGTTGGACCCCCTTATCTAACTAAGAAGGACAACTCTGATATAACACGTGCGATTGACGTGATTACAGGTTTTCTTGCTTCGGCTTGTCTCTGAGTAATAATCATAAAAACTTAGAGAGTGGTATTCATGTTGTATAAGTGTTAGCCACTATTATACCATGATGTACAAATGCTTCCTTATGATCTTTTCCACTATCAACCTTTCGCTCAAAAAAGTCCTATGGCGATGGAAGTATGCAAACTTGACCATTTGGAAGCATGCAGTTACATATTAAACATAAGTGACATGAGTCTTATCCTAACATCTTTGTTGTGTCATCCCGTGACAGGGACTGATCCTGGTGGAAAATCTTGAGCAACTCTATTTAGGAGAGCACTGCCCACCCAAACTATTGGGAAAGTGCAAGAAAAGGTGCAGAAAACATTGCCAGTCACCACAATACTGGTTAGTTTCCTGCAACAGTTCAGAAAGAAAAGAAATATGAGACCATTTTCAAATGACCTGATTAAAGTAAATATTTGCTGTAGAATCTTAAAACGCTTCTTGATCATAGTTCTACAAACCGTCCAGAAAGAAGGACGGCACTTGTGACAAAAGAACAACACAGATTGATGTCGCTGCTCTCTCAGAAACTTGACTGTCTGAAGAGGATGAGCTGACTGAAGTATCATTAGATAATAAACTCTTTTGTGTTGGAAAGCCAAAGTGGGAACGACTTGAGGTAGAGTGTTGGATTTGCTGTTAAACAACATTGGCAGAATTTTTGATGTTTCCTTCAAGTGTTAATGATTACATAATGAAACTGCGTATCCAACTGCAGTGTGGATGGTATGAAACTTTATTCTTTGTTTACACATCAACTTTCCAGGCCGATGGAGAGACTGTCATTACTTTTTATGAAGCCCTTCGTACAGTTATTGTCTCAACGCCAAATGACGATAAGTTGATCATCCTTGGCGATTTTAGTGTACGCGTTATCAGTAATTTTGTGATATGGAATGTGTTTGGTCGTTAGGCATTGGTGAAGGAAATATAAATGGTCTGAAGCTATTTGAGCTTTATTCCGACCTCATCTTAACTATTTGTAATACTCTTGTAGAGAAAGGAAAAATTTCGTATTTTGATTTGGCACGCAATTTAATTCGACACTTAATTTCACCCAATCAGGATGACTTATCCTATTCAGCCCGGACCTTTCATTTCCGGCAAGCAAATTGGGTAAGCTGCCAAACACACTCTCTTTGGCTGGAGAACGGCGACCAGTGCAGACGTCACACTGGCCGTTCTTCAATAGCGATGCTTTTTAGCAGGACAATGCCGCCCAGTGCAGACTGCGGCTCTAGAATAGCAGCAGCAGCAACATGGACACACGAGGGAACCCATCTAATTTATGGATTCCTCGCAAGGAATCCCAGTTGAATATAAATTAGATACATTCAACAAGCCTCGCACAGGCACAACTTTATGTCACCCCCAAAATTAGCTATGTCGATCCGACGCGTAATCCCGTTCTCGATACCTAACTCTCAACTTACCTCTGGGCCACCTTAATGGAGACAACGCACGCCTCTCCACCAGACGGACAAAAACCATGGTGACTCTAAAGTTCAATTCCTACAACTGCAACATGCCTTTCGTCAAAATGCAATGAACACAATCCCTCAGACGTCCGACGACACACGCTGCCATCTCAACCTTCTCAACTTCTCATAACGCCATTTCGTCTCCTTACTCACAATCTAACTCTGCACGAGTCTTGCAGCACCAAAAGCAAACCCAATATTCAATGCTGCAAATAAAAACCTATTCATAAAAACACCTTTCGACTATCGCCATCTTACTTCATCATTCCTCCTTTTATTTCTTACAAACTTAGCGAGGGGACTAACAACGTAAACACACCCACGTTACAACCATCTTCCTCGTTTCAAACAAACCAACTTCTCCAGCTAAAATCATCCTACACTCTTTACTGGCAAAATCTAAAATATAAGATTACTTGGATACATCCAAGATCAAAACATAGCTATATGATCGACTTCAACATAACCTACAGACGTGGTATCAGTGATGTTTATAATGTACGTGTCATGCAAAGTGCAGAATGTTACAGAAGATCACAGTTTGTTGCGAGGGAGATTTAAACTCTGTGTTCACAAAACGATTCGTAAACCTGTAGAGAAAATCCTAAAGCGTCTCGATGTTAATAAACTAAAGCAAAAAGATGTTTGTGTAAACTTAGCTGAACGACTTGATTGTTTGGATTGTTTAGGAGACCTTTAGAGATCAAGTTTATTCCACAGGTGTAGATGTATTTGGATTTAGTGTGACGAAACATAAAGACTGGTTTGACAATAACGAGCTAGCTGTCGGTCATTAACTGAAAAATAACGTTTTATAAAAGTTAAATTCAGAATAAGCCCATATGCCAACCTTCTACCTTGAATATATTTATAGTTCAAACGTATGTTACAGCGTAAACTTAGGTGGATGAAAAATGTGTTGTGGTCAAAGTTTTCTTCTGAAAGAGTAGTCGATAAAAAGTATCTTAAATTGTTTTTGGTCCACTAACTTCTTCCATCGTTCCTCTAACACCACCATTGTCAAAGAACCAGAAAAATCCTCCAGCGATGGCAACAGCACTCCACCAATTTATTTGATAAACTCATTAGTAATCATTGCTGATGTTCTGGTTAGATTGGTTGATTGTGTTTTATGGCATATTAACCCTTGTAGTTTATTTAATACCAGATACTATTTATACATATGCTAAATATATATGATTTGTAAATGAATAGTTTGTAGGTAACATTCAAAACTAGCCCGAACTTATTTGTTTGCACACAATTAGATTCAATTATTACTATCAAACTCAAATAATTCTATTAAATATTTATAATTTGTTTGCACACAGTTAAATGATTTCAAGTATTATTATCAAACCAGAATAATTTTATTTAGTATTAATCGTTTGTTTGTACACATTTAAACGGTTTCAAGTATTACTATGTAACCTTAACAATTTGTTTTAGCATAAGTCATTTGTTTTCACACAGCTAAATGGTTAAACAGTTCTATTTGACCCATAGTTGAGACCCTAATAGGTGCTACAACTCCGATTCAGAGTGGACTTGGGAGCAATAGCAATGAAAGTGTACTCCACATTCCCCAAATTTCCAGGACTGGAGCCTCACGATCAGATGCACTTTAGTGTCATACCCTGCACACTAATATTTGACGCATAGATGGGACCCTAACAGGTACTCTCACTCCAATTCAGAGTGGACCTGGAAGTAATGATAATGAATGGGTACATCTCATTCCCTAGAGATTCAGAACTGAAGTCTCATTAACAGATGGTTGTGTTATATGCAGGACACTTTTTTTGGGAGGGGTCATTACCCCTCTGCAGAGATGCAGTCGGTGTGTTTTATAACCCTGAGCCGCCTGGGCTGATGTTCTGGAGAGTCTTCATGAATGTGAGACAAAATTTGAGATTGACCAAATGCCAACTTCTGCTGAAATTGAATTACGAAACAAAACAAATTAAAACTGGTAGGCTATATGGATTATATGGCTTTCCTATTGAACTGTTGAAAGTAAAAAGTGAAAATGTTTAGCAAGTTTTATTCTATCTCATCACAGAGTACTGCCCGTGGAGGTGCCCGTGGTGTAGTCGTTATCGTCGTGGGAAATGGACACGGCGACACGAGTTCAAATCCTGAACGAGACTGGTTGCATTTCACATAGCACTAATACCCTTGGGGAAGGTACGAATCCAATTATTCTCCCTCCAGCTATGGGTAAATAGTAGGACAGACTAGGTTCTTCAGCCTTGGTTAGGCAACTAGTCTAGGAGAAGGAAAACTCTGAATTCAAACCTGTTAAACTCCGCTTAAAAATTGACCTTGTGTCATATCCTTCCCGAGCGGAGGGGTGGGTAAATAGTATCACAGAGTACTGAACAATAATTGTGTTGATGGTGCTTTAGAGAGTTTGTACACGGGCAAAGGAGAAAAAGGTGTTTCGTCAGTAAAATGGTAATTCCTGTGTATGGAGTGAGTGAGGTGGAGGCTATCTGTGATTGGATATACTAATCACGTGATGAGCCCAGAAGTCTTGGTGCAAAATCTAAAATCCAGTCAGATAGATTCCACTAAGTGTTCAGTGAGGCAGTGACATTAAAAGCTCTCAGAGAGACAACCCTAAGATACCAGATATCTTCTTCAGGACGCCGGTACGTCCCTTAAATTCAACTTTATACACAGGAAGGATTGTATATTGTTATTCATTTTATCACGTGCTGGTTAATAAATTGTTAGAATTAAACGAATTATTTATTCATTTATTTGTTGCTGTTGGCCTTAGAATAAATGCTATACTAACACAATAAAGGAATTTGTGACAACAACCGTGGAATCACACTTTTCAATTTAGTTGGCAAGGTTCTTTCTAGAGTTTTGCTGAATCGATTGCTAAGGAATGTCAGTCCTGCAGTCATTCCAGACTCACAAAGTGGTTTTAAATCTGGTTGGGGGGCAACCGACATGATATTTTCGGCCAGGTAAGTTTAGGTGAAGTATATTGAGCAACAGGTTCCACTGTATCAGGTTTTTGTCGATTCGATAAAAGTTTTTAATACGGTTAACAAAGATGCACTTTGGACGATAGGTGGGAAAACTGGGTGCCCGCCAATATTTGTGAATATACTCAAGCAATTGCACAGAGATATGAACGCTAGTGTTGTCAGGAGTGGTAGGTAGTTGGATGAGATTCCAATTGATAACGAGATCAAGCAGGGAAATATCTCCCCACCCCCGCCACTGTTTTCGATATTATTTTTTATGATACAGACTCACGCAATTATGAGAAAGGTTTTCTTTTTGAATTCAGAACGATAGGAATGGTTTTCAATTTGAGAAGGTTCAACTTTAAGTCAAAGAAATTTCACATACATATTAGTGTATGCAGACAACATTGACTTTTTGGCTCATACTGAGGATGACATATTGTGGGTCTATTTGCTGCCTCGTATACAGCATTTGGTTTAAAAATAAGCTTGACAAAAACTTGACAATAACTATTCATAGTACTAGTTTTTTGTTGAAACTTTTGCTTATTTGAAAAGTATATTGATTAATGGTTGCTTTTTGGATGTGGTATTTCGCCTACGCATTTAAAAGGTATCCGTGGCCTATGGAATACTTGAAAAACGGGTATGGACTAATAGTAATATTGTCGACAAAACTAAAATGAATGTTTATAGATGTTGCGTGTTGGGTGTTCTTTTCTACTCATCTGAAACATAAAAAATGAAGTGTTTGAGACGCATTCTAATAATCAAATGGAATTCCAAAGCACCTGGCACAGAAATCATTACAAGAGAAGGATACATAATCATCATTATAACGGTGGGCAAGTCATGTTGTGCGTATGAGTGATGAAAAACTACCGAAGCAAATCTTTAACGGTCTGCTGCGTACTGGCAAACGTACGCAGAATAAGCCTAGAGAGACGCCTAAAAAGCGATCTTGTGAATATAGCAATAGATCCTGACAACTGGGAAAAGAGGGGTATTGAAGAAAAGCTGAATGGAGAATCCATGTCGATGATGGCTGTAGCAGCTTTGTGAAGGAACGCAGTGAACATGCAAACCTCAACTATCAACTTTAGAAGGAAATACCTGTAATGTTTGGTGAGAACGTAAGTAGCTGGAGATGTCAAATATGTTGGCTTTTGGTTTCAAGAAATATATATCAAAATACAAGCATCAAATTCCACAAACTAATATGATCGATCAAGGAGGGAGGGCATCCTTCCTGCGCCACATTTGCTTCAGACTTTATGAACCTGCCGCAGGATTGATAATTCATTTGAGAGGTCATAAGCAGAGGGATACTGATGGTGAAGCGGCAGTAATCGTGATCTGTAAATTATTTTTGCAGTTGCAATAGATGTCTATATATACATCTCTCTTTCTCTCTTTCTTTCTTTCTCTCTCTCTCTCTCTATATATATATATATATACTTATATCCACATAGAAGTGCATTGTGGCCACCGATGTGGAAAAAATCGAATGGACTGGTCAATAAAGATATATATACATATATATATATATATATATATATATATGTGTGTGTGTGTGTGTGTGTGTGTGTGTGTGTGCGCGCGTGTGTGTGATAACAAAGAAAACTTAACGGATACTATTCTATAATAAATTTATTTCGACAATTCGCTCATTGATCTGTATAAGAGTTTTTCTATACATCCTTAGATATTAATAACCATACATTGAGCACAGTTAAAATTATACGAAACTTCTCATATATTCTATATATAAATTATTCCATATAAGTCATTCTTGAACTTTAATTTATATGACTTCGAATGAATTGAGCAGTCTGGTATCCGGGAAGACAAAAATGTAAACAAAAGAAAGCTACTACATAATGCCTTATAATTCCCGAGTTGACGTGGTTTGCTTGCTGGCTGTGAGGTATGATAGTTAGTCTAACGTAAAGTTGTGCGCGTTTGGATCCCAGCTTCAAGCGTCCTACATGTCTAGCCACACTGAAGAGTTGTGATACAGCAAAACAGTTCGTCTGTAGATGACTATATATGTATACTTGAATGATATTAGTTAAATTTACTGTTGTTTATTTTTTATGAAACTCTGACAAAATTTGTATTATTTAAAATTCAAAACAACTCAAATCGACGAACATTTTTAAAAATCAGACTTCTATGCAATATTTTAATCGTATAATCATTTATAAAATATTGATGTCAGTAAGATATTGCTGTCTATTCTAAAAACGTATTAAATTGGAATAGGAATTTTTTTGAATAAAAAAAATTAATTAATGAGACTGGAAATTTCAATTTTGATTTTTTTTCTAAATCTGGAAAATGTCTTTTTTTTAATTATTTTTCTTTAATAAATTTTGTTTTTGAAAAAATTAATTGAAAAAACTAATTACTGTGACTTATTCAATAATTTCATACCAACTTTTAATAAAAAATCGCTAAGGAACATAGAGTATAAAATAGAATTTATTTAAACACGTATGTTTGTAAGGATTCTTGTGGTCTATTCGTTATGGTTACTGCCCTGCCATCTCATTGCAGTGGTTCGAATGGCGACAGTTTTTTATAGAATAAAAAATTCAGAATAAATTTTTGAAAACAGACGAACGAATTTAGAGACAATTGTCATTTTGATTACATGTATTTAATCTAAAAAACTATTTTTAATGTCATAAAAAATACAAAAATATGCGGCTAGAGAATTGTGTTCATTGTACATTTCCACTTACATTTTTTGTCTAATTGTTTTTTAAGAGTTTTTTTAAAAATAGTGAATGCGATCGAATACGAATAATTTTTAAACAGGTCTATTTGATCCCTAAATGAGGGTTTGCATGTCGGTTCCTCCAATGTATTTTTATCTGTTTTGGGCCGTATGCTTCATATTTTGTTTTACAATGGTGATTTTTTAGGTAAAGAAAGTTACCAATGAATTGTCTGCAGAAACCGACATCAGGCATTCTTTTAGAAAAGGAGCTGATCGCCGCCATGATCGGAGCGGTGTTTTGGGATTTTTGTTTAAGAAGATATGAATGGAAAGACCCAAGTTACTCTCGTAAATTGGGGTTATGAAATATTGGTTTGAGTCGACGCAGACTAGTAAGTGTTTTTGTGATATCAGAAATCTATTGTTGTCTGCAATTGTGATATAATTCGTGACAACACAGAGAAAGGAAGAAATGAATAAAAAATGAAAAATGATTGAGGGTAGAAAAAAAAGAAAAAACCTTGGAAAAAGTTACATGTCAATAAAAAAAAATCCCAGGGAACAAGTGACGAGTCCTGGGAAAAAAAAACAACTTTTCCCTTGTTTGACGTCTGAACTTTTTCTTGAATGAAAAAAGAATTTTTTCTTGTTTTCTTTGTTGCTTTTAAAATGATATTATCTATTTTAATTGTACTTTAATTTAATATTATGTATTGTGCATACTTTTTAAAAAATCTGTATTTTGGTGAATCTGCTGTTATCTTGTGGCTTAGAATAATTGAGGGGATGGAGTTGCTTCAAACAATTTCGAAGTTGGAAATTAATATGTGAGTATAGTAAATTCATGTTTTTAGAAAGTTATGGATTAGGAAAAAAAATAGTTCTAACGGTATTATCACGGGAAAAAAGTTGTGTGATATGGTGAGGACAGTGGAAGGGTAAAGAAAAGGTTACACACCTGTGCAGATAATCCATTGTATGTCTCTTGTGTGGAGCCGATTGGTGAATGCAGATCAATTGATAAGAAACGAAAAACCAGGCAGAAGAGACAGAGACCTAGATCCTTGAATAGAAACCACATGGTAGAGACTATAAAGTACCTCGATAGGGGCAAATTAACTTTTGAAGGGGACATTCCTTTGAAGGGAGTTATATGAATTCTACTCGGAGTAGTAGTAGTAGCTTAAAGTAAAGATTTCCTTCTCCCGAAAATTAGCCCGTAAACCAGAAACCCAAATTTAGACATAGAATAAAGTTGGTAATAACTATTAAAAGACGTTTGTGTCTTTTCCTCAGAGTGTAAAACTGGCAGGGATCACCATGAGGATTCACATCTTTGGGATTATGGTCAGGTACTGGTGACAGTAAACAACAGTCTAGCTTGTTAACCATGACACGACGTGAGGTGCCCGCTAAGCAACAACCACCTGTTCACTCGTCCGCGCAACGTAACTGATTTGAAGCCTAATCCTTTCATGTACCGAAACGCAATCTTGTCACTTGGCTAATATTTTGATGTAAAATTTACGTGTGGGTAAATTCTACTCTCGTATCCTTAAGGCCGACCTCTTTATATAACACTTCAAGCTATTCTGATCTTGGGTGCAGAAAAGGTGCGCTAATGTGTATAGTTGCGAACAGGAGCAGATGGGTTCGTGTGTATATATATCAGGGCAGGCATATCTATGTGAAGGTGTGTATGTATATTATGTCTGTATGAGTGGACCGAGGTGTTTATGTATGTGTTCATGTGTATCTATGTGAATCTGGATATCATATGCCTATGAGGGTGTGATTATGAACATACGTAGCATATATTTATTTGTGTGCATGGATATGTGTGTGTATGTGTGGTCATATCAGAAGAATAGATGAAACGGTCAAAAGATCAGAAAACTTTGGAAAGAAAGATTTCTGGTGTTAAAGTGTCGTAGGGGTTCGGTAGATAAAAGTATCAAACGTTAGTGGTCTGAGTTCGTAGTAGAGATAGGGGTGAGTGCTTCATATATGCCCAGATGGAGATCGAGGAAGAGAGGTGACCTGTAACGAGTTGGATTGAGATAGCATTTCGAGTCGGAGTTGAACGTGCAGATCGACTGAGAGTTGAAGGGCCAGCCAGAATGGAGCCCCCTCTTGCTGTCCACAAAGGAGATGCAAAAAAATGGCTGCAGTGCAGAGGAACGGAAGTAGGTGGGAGGGATGGAAGAAGAGAGAAAAATATCTTGAGCTTATAATGTTTGAATAAGTAAATTATATTAAAAACGCTTTAGTGGTTATAATCCAATCCTAATCGTAATTGGAGTTTTCAAGGGTAATTTTAAATCCTAAAAATCCAAAATCAGGATTTTTGTTCCCAATTCTTACTTATTCTGATCGTGTCATTGACAGGAAATAATATTTCCAAAATTGCTGGTGGAAAATGTAAGATTTATTAAATTGCTGCAAGACAAAACAATTCCAGCAAAGTGGAATTTACTAGATTTTTGGGGGGTGGGGGTGGGGGAAGAACTCATTCCATAAAGCAAAAGTGGTAATAGTGCCTTTGATCTGTTAGAAACAAATATCAAATAAAGAAAGTGTTGTATCGTTGAAAGGAAACGATACACAGTGAAACAGAGTTAATTATTTATTAACTCAAGTGGTCTAGTCCGACTAGTATTATAAGTCTCCCGCTGTAGGTGTTACGTCCGAAATTGGTCTTCTACTGACCGAGGTTTTCAGAGCTCTTCTGTCTCTGCTTCTGCTACTGTGTCTGTCTTAAGAGACACGGCGTTTTTTTATACTTCCGCGATACCAGAAGTAACGTGGTACGAGCCACTATATAACAGAAAGAAAGAGAGGAGAAAAACAATTCTAATGTTCAACAATTTTTACTTCTGACTTGGGTAAATGACATGAACAAATGGTAATTTTTTTGGATATATTGAAATTTTTATTCGTATAAAGTGACTTCACAAGAGTTGATCCTTTTTTTTATTCCTTATTATAACAACTCAAAAAAATAAAAAGGAAATAAATTGATAGCTACATGGATACTGTGGTCGAAAATGGAACATTTGATCTTAAATTAAGGACGCTCTGCTTAACGCACATACTAATCTGAACCAATGCAATGCAGAAAATGATTCGAAATCAAAAGTAACTTATGTTAAAGCCTTCCTCTAGATCCAATAAGTATGCATACCAAATTTACTTGTTCAATATCAAATCGATTCAATATCTGTAGAGGACAGATAAACTTACCCCAATTATCAAAAGAGATATAGACAATAAAATGAACAATAATTGGATTTTTATAAATTCTCTTGTAAAATGAAATACAAGTGAAATAAAATTGTCAGATTATGAGTTTATTCCACGGAAAGTAAACATGACTTGTCCAGAATAAACGATTTAAACAAACCAGATGTTTTTAATGGAAGAAAATTTAACAGAGATGAATGAAAAAAAATGGAAGATCTGGAAAACGTTGAAAATAACGTGTGACAGACTAAATGCACCTACACCAAAAACGATCGATAAATACTGCATTGAACTGTTTTATCGATGGAATCTGTTGTCTCTAACTTGGCTCAAGTTTCTTGGATTTAGCTCGCCTATTGATAAGATATGGATCAGAAAAGAAATGACGATAATTCAGGTATTTTGAAGCTTTCAAATTGCTGTGAAAACAGCAGATTACAATGAGACGAAAAAATGAACAAAATTTAAATACCCGCTTATAGATATTTACTACTAAACTTGAGTTGGTTGGTTGGTTGGGTTTTATGGCATATCAACCATTATAGGTTATTTAATACTAACTCCTGTTGATACATATATATTAAATATACATTATTTGGTTCGCTTTGATTTTACGGCATATCAACCATTGTTGATTATTTAATACCAAATTCTGTTTTTACATATATATTAAATATATGATTGATAAACACATTTTGTATATACACACAGTTAAATGATAAACCGTTCTATTTCTAACAATTCAATATAATATGAGTCAACAAATTTAAATGGATCCGAGTATTGCTATGCTTCACTAATAATTCAATTAAACATCAGTTATTTGTCTACACGCAGTTAAATGACAAACAGTTCTATTTCTAACTATTCAACTTAGCACAACTCATTTATTTTCTCTTAACTTAAATGTTAGACAGTTCTATTTGACCTATCAGGTGCTACCACTCGGGGCCAGAGTGGACCTGAGATCGATGGCAATGAAGTGGTACTCTGCTTTCCCCAAAGCTCCAGCATAACTGGAGCCTCACCATCAGATTGTTTCATGTGATATTCAGAACACTGATTGGAGTGTAGATCTTTCCCTTCTGCAGAGAAGCCGTCGGTGTATTCTACAATCCCAGCCAAATGGAGACAAGAACTATACTTATACTAAACTGAATTGTTTCAATTAGAACTGTTTGACTAAATTAGATAGCTTGAAATAGAAATGTTTTTGACAATTAAGCTTTGTACTTAGATTTAAACTGCGTACTTATACTATAGTGAATTGTTTGAAATAACACTGGTTTTCATTTAACTGAGTGTAAACAAAATCTATACTTATACTAAACTGAATTGGTTGAATTAGAACTGTTTGTCTAAACTGAATAGCTTGAAATAGAAATAATTTTTGACTATTAAACTGTGAATTCATGCTAAACTGAATTGTTTGAAATAGAACTGATCATTTGTATAAAAATGGATTTGGCATTAAATAACCTACAAAGGTTGATATGCCATAAAACCCAAACAACCAACCAACTTATTGATTACAAACAATTTATAAACGGATCTATTTTATTCATATATGGGACATTAACAAGTACGACCACTCTGTGTCATGTTTTTTTTCGTATAATTTTGCACTGTACATATAAATGATTTATTTTAATAACGATATTTGAACTTATTGCTTACTAATATGAAAATCCTTGTTTGAAATAAGTTATTTTATCAATAAATGTTTTTAAAGGTTAATTGGTGAATCTAGATAAAATACTGTTACTGTCACTTCGTATTAAGTTAGATTAATGAAATAGTTTCTTAAAACTCTATCAAACTCGTTTTATGAATTTGTGACAAAGATTTCCCTGTTTATTTGAAGCTGTATTCAAAGAAAGTATATTTACAAGACATGATATCATTCAAACAAATATTTTAAAGTCCTTAGGTAACTAAAAAAGTAAAATTGGCGACCTTATTTGAGGGTGAGCCGAAGGCTCCCTTTTCAATAGCTACAACACATAATTGTAGGGGGCGCTACTCCATTCCCTGGATTGTTCCACTTTACCCTTGATCCTTACCTTATAGCTCTGAGTGCTAAGCAAGGTAGGATCAAGTACTATTTTTTGCGTCTTTGGTATGCCTCGACCTGGGATTGAACGCTGGTCTCGCGGACCATTGGCGAACGCTCTTCTCATTAGGCCATTGGCCTGGTAGCAAGGTAACAGTAAAAAAAATCAAAATATTAAGAAATTGTGAGATATCTTTTTTGTCAAGTTTAAGGAGTTGAGTTGCAACATGGATCTACATTTGTATTTTTCCATGAAAATCTTATACTTATGGTGCGTAAACAAAGTAGAAAAATTTCATCAGCATTTTAAAGGCATGAAAAGAATGAACCCAGTGATCTTGGAATATTAGTATGATAGAGGACAATTCCTGGATGATAAAGGACAATTCCTGGATGATTCACAGGGATTTACTTGGAAAATTGTACGAACAAGTACCCACTAATTTTAGGTGACAAAAAATTGAGAAAGACCTGATAAAGGTAAGTAATTTAATGTATGTAATTGTTTCTCTAGATGTATATGTTTTTAAAAGTACAGTGTATTTTCAAATAAAGATAATTTAAAACAATAATGTATAGATACATTAAAAATTATTTGCTATATTTTCACTAAATTTCTTTTTGATTTTGTTTTAAATTGTGATGTGAAGGAAATATTCTGAATGAATTGTTTATTTTTGTATTGTTCATAAGAAGCAAAACACATTCAGAATGGAAACTTTTATAATGTCCTTATTTTTTCCGACCGGTATAATCTATATTACATTAAAGTATTGTATTATATAATCCGATGTCAGCAGGTACTTCAGCTAGAATATATATGTTGCTTCTACTGTCATTTTATAAATTGTCATATTTTAAAATACTGATAAATTTCCTGAGTACCATTCACTTAAAGTTTTGAAAAATCATTTTACAGTCATTATAACCAGAAGCTATTAAAATCTTCAAATTCTATTCGGCGTAAGAAAGTATGGTAGAGTGGGTAGAGACATCATTCCGGTTGCAGGAAACACACCGATCCCGCGAGAGGCTTGACAATCAACCTAATCCAGAATAGCATAAATTATAGATACTTGCTTTCCGTCGTAAGATCAAAGGAAAGAGATGAAAGAAAGACTAATTAAGTTTTTAATTCAGAGTGATTAATCAAGAAGGAATTAATTAAGAGTATAGATTGGTTCTGATGAATTGATCCAGGGAAAGGAGATTGTAAAGATCAAACCCAGACTTAATTTATTGATAGATTGAGTCTAAACTGAGGCACTCCATGTGCCAACCCAAGTTTGCATGAATGAACTAGAAGATAAACTCATAGTTGTCAGAGGGCCATCCTTAAGATAAAACTGATCCAGAAAGTACGAAATTCGAACATTATTGATTCAGTTACAATGCATTCTTTGTTAGTGTTTTCTTAACCGCTCAAAGCCAAGAACTTATGAATTTAGATTAGCGAACCTAGATCAAGCAGAGGGGAAAATGTTCATTATCTGTCAAGTGAGTCGTCCCTCACAGTTAACAAACAATAAATCAATCATCATAAACACATATTGTCAAGACATACAAGAGCGTAGTCGACAGGGACCTGCAAAGCGAGCAGTATCAGTCGAAGAAAAGACACCATGCCAGCTCTGGCTTAGCCATCCGTTTTCGACAGTTTGGCGAGGCAGCACGGAGAGTTTAAAAGCAGTAATTGTTACAGAATTCCAAGTTGTTAACGAATCAGCCTTAACACGCCAACTTGAAGTAAAAAAAAAAGAAAGATCCTACGAGAAATACAATGAATTATAACCAAGCCAAAAGAGATCTGATGCTGAAACTTATAGTAACTTAATACCTTCAGACTTTATCGATTAGCCGAAGTAGTTCGATGAGAAATTCGGCCCCTTATCAAGCCGATGATTTGTGGGAAAGCTATCAAGTCACATTCCACTTCATTTTGACAGGTTATACAAAAAATATATTATGAACATTTACGATCGACAAAAATGAATGAGAACGGCATTCGATCGCTATTGTTAAATATCAATTTGACTTCTTTGTCGTATTTCCGATTCATTTGAACTTGTTAACTTGATTAATTGTGGCGTGCGGCTGGTAACGACTCAAGAACATCTTAAATCTGAGCTCGCGAACCTCTTAAGATCTTAGACACAACGTGAGTGGAGAGATCACCTACTCAGAACGTTACCGACCCGTGATTAGGGATCGAATCCTCTCAATGGACTGCCAAAGTATCGCCTGGCGGCCTGTCGTGTTATTATATTATTGCATACTGTATATGTACAATTCATAATTTGAATTATCATGTTGTTTCTCATGTTCTCGCAGGCAAACGATACACAGTATAGTCTTCAGCTTGTAGGTAAGGGGTGAATAAAAGTGAGATGGTATTTGTCGTACGTCACACCAACCAGACGAGTGCAACACAAGGCCCTTTTTAAAACTGGTTTCGAGCACAGGGCCGTGGCTCAGACACGCCCGGTATCCTCAAAAATGCCTCTAGCCCTGTCGGCATTCGCTCAAAAAGGGTGCCTCAGGCACCACGTGATAAACCTAGCCCATCCAGGGAGGGTTAGAGCCTGGTAGGGACGGCCCTCTGAGGTTCGAGGAGAGTCAGTCTTGGTATGCGTGACATGAATGCCGGCTTTCCGGTATTCATGTCAGGCGGCCTTGACCGTGACGAAGACAAGCGAGCAAGCCACACGAACCGATCTGTGCCCCGAAAAACATGGCCGGAGTGTGATACGATTAATGAAAATGAGATTAGGTAATATTACTAAATTTATACTTATGTTTACATATAACTATGTAGGGAACGAACAAATAAATAAAAAATTAAATTTAAAAAAAATAAATACATAGATAAAAAGAAAATATTAAATTTGAAGAAACTCCCAGAGGTCTCTAACGGAAAAGGGGATGACGCATGCGTAAAAAGAAAAAAGGCATGCCTTTTGAAAAAGAAGACGATATTATCTTTCTCTTTCAGGCAGTGTCCGTCGAACCAACAACACCATTTTGCTGTCTGGTATTTTGGGCACCACGCCTACGTCTTGGGACCTAGCGTCGGTTAGTCCTTTCACACAGTAAATAAAGAAAAGTATAGAAGAAATGTTTTCGTCTCTTATCTATTTCTATCTTTTCTTTTTGTATATTTCTTTTGGGACTTTCTTGGGGCAAGGCATTGTGCCGGCCAGTCAACGTGGGATAAAATAATATAACCAAAATATGGAGTCAGATATCTACGGCAACACAGCCTTGCCCTTAGCCCCCGACCTTCAAAAATCTTCAAACTCCACATTGGTGAACCCCGAACACGTGAATGTTGGATACCCAGGATAAAGAAGACATCCCAACAAAAAATTTAAAAAAGAAAAAAAACAACAAAAACATCCTAAACTGGAGACAGACGACTTTCCACGTGATACACACAAAAAAAATGTTAACACAGAAATCAACATAGAAATGAAATGAAATGAACAACAACCTTCTGATACAAAAATACAGCCTTCACAACACGCAGTCAAATGGACACTCAGCATTCCTTCACGAAAAAAACCAGCGAAACATTGAGAAATTTTCAATTTCCCGCGGACCTAACTTCAAGAAGAAAGCAAGATGACCGAACATGGAACCTTTCTGCTAACTTGTCTATCAACCACCAAAAATTACTACTACAATTATCATGAGATTTTACTTCCCCGTTACCAAAAGAAGGTAAACTTTTAACTCTTTTACTTTACCTACTTTAGTGGCCACCACAACACCATTTGCCACTCCCACTATATCTGTAAGTTAGGACGACTAAAAACTCACACTACTCCTCTAAACTATTACTACTACTGCTACTTCTGTATGCCACCTTCTGGGCTCGTCAATTTTTTTCCCCCAAAGTGACATTTTGTTTAAAAAAACGTACCACGAGGTACACAAAAAAAAAAGAATTCCAGCAAATACTAGCGACTAAAAAAAAAAAAGAAAAAAAGCTGACCACTGTCCACTACAGTGTCATACTACCCTTTTTCCACCTCTATAAAAGAAAGTAGTCACTACTACAGAAAATGCAACGCTTAAACAAGCGAGCGAACACACATACACACACACAAAAAAACAAAACAAAACAAAACAAAACAAAACAAAAAAACACACGGATAAAAAAAAAAAATTATTCCCGGATATTAAAAGAAGTTCCAAAGACAAAGCAAAAGGGGTAATGAAGAATAATCTTCTCAAACCAGACGATTACATTCAACAACTCTATGCACTACCAAAATTAATGCACATACAAAAAAAAAAAAAATGGAAATAAAATCCGTCACATCCAACGAGTCCTAGTTTTCCAGCCACCCTTAACAAATTACCAAAATTATTGAAAATTTGCAAATAAGATACAAGAATTTGATAAATAATCTTCCTAGAAAAAAGGACAATAAAAAAATCAATTCAGTCTTTTTGCAAAAAAAAGTGGGGGGCTGGACACAAAAAAAAAAGCAAAAAAAGAAAATTAAAGAGAGCCGTGACACCCTTACAAATATTCATTTTCTCAAAGAATCCTCCTAGTAAATCCGCTACTAAGGCGCGGACGTGTGTAGGGAACGAATAAATAAAAAAACTAAATCTAAAAAAAATAAATACATAGATAAAAAGAAAATTATTAAATTTGAAGAAACTCCCAGAGGTCTCTAACGGAAAAGGAGATGACGCATGCGTAAAAAGGAAAAAGGCATGCCTCTTGAAAAAGGAGACGATATTATCTTTCTCTTTCAGGCAGTGTCCGTCGAACCAACAACACCATTTTGCTGTCTGGTGTTTTGGGCACCACGCCTACGTCTTGGGACTTCACCCAGTAAATAAAGAAAAGTATAGAAGAAATGTTTTCGTCTCTTATCTATTTCTATCTTTTCTTTTTGTATAATTCTTTTGGGACTTTCTTTGGGCAAGGCATTGCGCCGGTCAGTCAACATGGGGTAAAATAATATAACCAAAATATGGAGTCAGATATCTACGACAACACAGCCTTGCCCTTAGCCCCCGACCTTCAAAAGCCTTCAAACCCTGCAACTATAACCTAGAAAAACATCTCATCACAGTGAGAATTCTATGAGAGCAATCAACTTAATATGCTTTAACTTAGTGAATAAAACAATTTTCTGTCCAATTTGTAACTGAATGTAATTTTGTGAGGTCTACTTTAATGCTGAACATTATTTTTGTCTCTCTGTCTGTTTGCTCTCTCTCTCTCTCTATATATATATATATATATATATATATATATAGAGAGAGAGAGAGATAACGGCAGATCACACAAAGTTATTTGAGCAATACAGAGACTAAAACAATTTCCTGTTCAATTGCCCACTGAGGGTAATTTTGTGGATTCTGCGTTGCACTAATCGTCTCTTTTATTATCTAAATTTTCGATGAAACAGGATTTATTTGAATCATGAAACGCTAATTAAAATCCTTATCTTTTTCCTATGTAGAAATATCAATAATATCATGGACAATTCATTGATATTAATCAAAATAAACGGGAACCTAACGAGTATGACACATGAATGTTGTTTAGTAAACTTTAAAATCATAATAAAAGCTTATTTCAATCCAGTCCTTTTAAAGGGACAAAATAATAAAGAAATCTCTTCATCCAAATAATTCATATCTATTCTGACATTCTTAACAAAAATTATAATTAAAAAAAGAAAAAAATAATTTTTTTGTTGTCTGTAAGATAAATAGGAGTACACTTAAGGAAATGTCAAATTCTCCAAACAAGCAAAAAAAAAAAAAGCTCTAACTAAAAACAAATCAACTAATTAAAAATTTAGGAGCTAAGAGAAGACCACAGTCAGTTCTTCCGGCGTCCAATATATTTAAGTGCTGCCGCGCCATAAGGGTGAGACAACATTACGCTTAAAGGAGCACACTCAACTATACTCAAATAGTACTTGCCCAATTATATTACAAAAACCTACCCCCTCCTAATATTTATAACAAATCTGCATCTTGTCTCATAGATAGAAATAGCAAATGATTTACCCTGTACTAAAAACAAAACTAGGTGAATATTTCCCTCTTACCAGGATATAATATACTGCATAATATATATTGCATAATATGCATTGCATAATATACTGCAAAACAACCGGAAATACTTGTTCAAAATGTCAAGAACTGCACATTTACTTTCAAGTTTGTGTTAGTCTTGTATCCACAACTGAAAGATCTGAATTCTATTATAAAGCCTGACACAGAAGTTTCCTTCGGTTTCTTGATGAATGAATGACAAGATAATTGATGTTAGAATCGATATTTCAGCTTATCTCTGGGTTAGAAATAGAAACATCACTCATGTTGGCAAGTTGAGAACAAAGGGTCATCCATCGACTGAAATCCTTTTGAGTCACTTAAATAAGAAAAAGAAAGAAAAAAGAAAGTGGAAGACAAAGAAAATCAAACGAAAATAAATTGAAAGGAAAGATAAATTGCCTGATTGATTTCAACGGCATGTCAACCCGTCCTGGGTTATTTTATGCCTAGATGTTAGGGAATTGTGTTCATTGTACATTTATATTTTCATTTTTGTGTATTTGCTTCTTAAGGGTTTTTTGTACACAGTTATATGGTTTAAAGTATTCATATCCAATACTAATAATTATATGGTGTCAAGTAATTATTTCTATCTAATTATGGTCTTTTGTTTGCACACAATTATATGGTTTCAAGTAACTAATTATAATCCTTAGTAAACAGTTTTAGCTTCAAGTAACCATTCTTAATACCAATTGATTTATAAAACATCAAGTATTCCTATTGAATAAGAATAATTTTAAACAGATTTATTTGACCCATAGATGCTTCTACCGATCCAGGTCAGAGTAAACCTGGGAGTAATGACGAGAGAGAGAGAGAGAGAGAGAGAGAGATTAGTGTAGTCTACGTAATATTTGATTTTTGTTACGGGACCTGCCTTAAAAAAATCACGGATACATTTGAATTTCTAAAATGAATCTTGTTACGACTATTCCTAGGATAACTGATGAATGAAGAAACATTCTGCTGGATATATCAACTAACAGTTTATTCTGCGTTGCCCGGGCAACACCAAAATTAAAAAATGAAGAAGCTTGACTGTAGTGTGAAGATAATATGTTTAGAGTCGAGATATAATTCGTTTGATGAACGTGTTGACTATTTTCGAGTGAGCCTTTTAATGTAAAAATATATGGATCAGAAAGTCTTTTTTCTTTTTGCTTCTTTTTTTGTCGGAGGGTTCTGAGAGCTTCGATTTGAGTCACATGTTATACTTTAAACAACAACCTAACTCAAAGTTTTTTTTAATATTTTATTTTAAACGTCTGCTTTCTACTAGGCATTTTGATTGGCCAATAATAATTCTTAGAGGTGATATAGATTTATTTTTCGTTTATTTTCATGACTAAAATTTGGCAAAGAATTATTATTTGGACCCTTATCAAATTTATTTAAAACAGCTTTTTTTGTTTGTTTGTTTTGTTTTGTTTTTAAATTTGTAGTGGGTACATGTAATTGTTTAGTGGATATGTTACTCTCCAATTTGTAGTGAATGTGTGTGAGTGAGTTCCCGTCCGTATTTTACGGGTATTACTTTCACGTTCAGTTCCACCACAAATACAACACAAATTTTACAAGCATGTAAACAAATGGAATATGACAACAACGAACATTAAGAAACAAACAATTTAATAATCAAAACAAACAGGTTAAAAATAATTAGAAAATATTATGTTCATGTTATGTATGTGTGTAGAAAATACAGCTATGACCAGTTGAATGAAAATAGGATTGTTCGCCCGTGTGTGTGTTTACATGTTAATAAAGTCCATCAAATAAATGGGTCCATAGCTGGCCGAAGTAAAGAAGATAAAAATTTGACTTTACTTACATACATGGGTATGTGTGTGTGTATATATAAGTGATGGACCGCAAGTATGGGTCTTTGCTTACATTAAGTCCGCTCGTGCATTTTTTACGATTTTTGGCGACAACATGTCGCATTGGTAAAAGAAGGTTGCATGCCTTTTCCTGCTGTCCGTTCATGACCTATCGTAGTGGAAAGAATGAATGACCTGGTTGATTAAATTCTTCGTTATTTATACTTTTTGGGGTTACTTAAGTGGATCGAAAATAGTTTTATTGCGGGTCCTAAAATTCAAGCGCGCAGACATTTCTTGACCAATCAGTTTCGTATATTTACTTATTTATTTTAGAGCCTAAATATTTTTCTGTTAATTAATTTCTGAGCCAGATTTTCTAGAATGTTCTCATTTTGTGTTTTTAGTTGATTGGTTGAAAAATATAAAAATGTAACTTTAATGTTAATGCGATTTTGATCCGAAATTTCTAGAATGTTCTTAAGTATGTTTTGGGAGTTGATTATTCTAAGGCTAAAAAATGTGTATTCTATAAATCAATTCTTTTGTTATCTTCCCATTTTGTTTTTGTCGTGTTTTCCCACATTTTTATTTTCCCCCAGTTTTCTTATTTACATCATATTAATGCAGAATATAATAATATAGGCTTAACATACATCTTAGTTTGAAGAGTGCGTCCTAGTTTACTAATTTATCCCTGTTGGCACTGAATTTACCAGAGATGTTCCAGACAAACTATATAGAACACTCATACAAACCACTCACATACAGATATATGATAAACCAATGATGATAGCATGTTATTTACGTACATATTTCCCAGTATTTTGCCAATAAAGAATAGAAAAATTACTTGACCGATCGTAGAAAAAGGCCTATATTCATATAACATGGGCAATCGCAGAGTAAGTCCCACATAAATATACAAAGAACGGATGACCGTTAAAGACCGCATATAACACTATGATAATTTTTTTTCTTTTTTAGAAAAAGTTTTCTAACGAAATGTTTTTTGGCAAAACACAAGATCGCGCAAGTGCAACACCCTCCATACTCATCTCATCCAGTTTTGTATGAAAGCTAAACCAAATATCTCTCTAAGCGTAATTTTTGAGGACATGGAAATATCAAAGGAAATAACACCGTATCCGAAGAAATAATATCATATCAAAAGACGAATCCCAGAGATACTCCGACCAATAGAAAACTCACAGGAATTAGCGTGTCAATGAAAAAGAAGGATTTTATAGAAAATTAGCGTTTTAGTTTCTGCTCATTTCTTTTCTTCGTAAATACAGGTTCAGTCTCAATTCTTTTTGAAGACATCTCTTATATACGTCATGCATTGTCTTTTCTATTTGGCTCATAACGGGTACATATATCAACGAACATTTTCGACAACTGATAAGTTTTTCTGATCTCACACATCTAAAAATAAACTATCGTTCATTTTATAATGATTCGATTTTTTTGTATATTTGTATGTTTCATAAAAAATGTTGAGTCCTAACAAAATTTCACTTAGTACGTGGGGCTGAGAATCAATAATGAGGTAACCACCCATCAAATGGGGCATCCTATAGATGATACTAAACTACATCCAGTGGCAAACCTCTTGTTCCGTAGCTCTGAGTATTATGGAGTTATCTCTACATTGCCATTACTTCCAAGTTCACTCTGATTCGGAATGATTGTACAGGTTAGAGTTTTATCTATGGCTCAAATAGATCTGTTTGAAAAATATTTGTGTTAGATAGGAATACTTGATATCTTACAAATATCAGCTAATTATTCATATTAAGAATAATTATTTAAAGCAGTAATAATTTACAAAGGATTATCATTAGTTATTATTAGTTACTTGAAAACACATAATTGCTCGTAAATTATTGAAGTTAGATAAGAATACCTGAAACCATATAACCGTGAGCAAACAAATGATTATTATCAAATATGAATAGTTACTTTAAGTCATATAAGTGTGTATAAATTATTAGAATTATATGGAATAATTGATACCATATAATAGTGTAAACAAATTATCATTTTTTATTTTTATTATTTTTACTCTATTTGAGTTTTTCACACCATATATCATGGGGTTTCTTTTTTTTTTATTCAGCAGCATATCAACTTCTTAGAAGTTATATGATGCCAAAATTTGATTATTTTGTAAATCGTTTCAATCAAAAGATTGATAGCTTGAAAAACTCGAAAAGGAGTAAATAATAATAATGATTATTATAATTATTTTACTCATTTGAGAGTTCCCTCACACCAGCGTTAGCTGATGGTATTCGACTGGTGTCTGAATTACAGCAATTCTCCTCAGATCTCCAGGACTCTTTTCAGTATTCTGGTCGATCTTAAAAATGCTGTAGTTTGGATGGTCTTTACTTGTTCTCTTGTTTCCGAGTCCGCCAGTCCCTTTATCAATCCTTTAGTGACTGTACCGAGCGCGCCAATCACAATTGGTATCACTGTCACTTTCATGTTCCACAGTTTTTCGGTTCTCTAGCAAGGTCAAGGTAATTATCTCTCTTTTCGCTTTCTTTCAGTTTTGCCTTGTGGTCAGCCGGAACAGCAAAGACCATCATTCGGCAGGTTCTCTCTCTCTCTCTCTCTCTCTCTCTCTCTCTCTCTCTCTCTCTCTTTTTTTTTTTTTTTTTTTTTTTTTTTTTTTGTTGTTGACTATCACTAGGTCTGGTCATCTAGCCGAGATTAGATGATCTATTTGTATCTCAAAATCCCAGGGAAATTGGTGCATCTCATTTTCTAGGACGGGTTCTGGGTTGTACATATATCATTTGTTCGTATGGTCAAATTAAGCTTCTTGCACAATTCGCAGTGGATCTCCTTGCATACCCAGTCATGTCTGGTTTTATACTCTTTTTGTGCTATTATATGATTGATCGTTTCGATTATTATTATTATTATTATTATTATTATTATTATTATTATTATTATCTACCTTGACATGGTTACGAAATGGAAACCTTAAGAGAGAAACTGATTTATTATTATTATTATTATTATCATTGTGGTTGTTGTTGTTGTTGTTGTTGTTATCATTATTATAGTCGAATAAAAAAGAGATTTTTTAGAATTATTACAATGGAATAGTTATTTCAATCCTTTGATTGAAATGATTTACAAAATAATCAAATTTTGGCATCATATAACTTCTAAGAAGTTGATATGCTGCTGAATAAAAAAAAGAAACCTCATGATATATTTGTTAGTGGTCGATAGAGTAAATCTCAGGCGTTCTGGCAATTTGGCTTCGGTGCTGAAGACCTACTTCTTCAAAATGGTGATACCCTTTTTTGGTAGCAACTGTTGTAAAGGTACCACGCCCCAGGATATTGCGTTATATTACGGAAATGTGGGCAAAAGCCTAGAAATAGAAGTGGCATAAATTGCATTGACTGTTCCACTCAAGAGATTGTGTCAGCAAAGTCTCTGAGCATAGCGACGACGCTAGGAGTCAATTTATTACAAATGAATCAATATATTTTTTCTGTGGAAACACACCTCACTGTACAAAAATCTAAAACTGAGAAAAGGAAGCAAAAGAGCATCGTCTTAGAAATGAGATAGATACATAGAGAAAGAGACTCTGTGTGTGAGTGTGTGTGTGTGTGTGTGTGTGTGTGTGTGTGTGTGTGTGTGTGTGTGTGTGTGTGAGAGAGAGAGAGAGAGAGAGAGAGAGAGAGAGAGAGAGAGAGAGAGCGTTATGACGTAAAGGTAAGAAAGCAAAAAATTTCTGCGCTGTAAAACTGAGAAAGAAAGAAAGAAAGAAAGACTCTGAGTCATCTGCTTGGCAATGTGTTTATTTTATATTCATCTTCATATAGATCTGTAAAAAATTCAATTTGCAGAGAGCTAACATGTTCAACACTCTCTGGAATTACATTCTCTCTCTCTCTCTCTCTCTCTCTCTCTCTCTCACACACACACACACACACACACACACACACACACAAACAGGCATGCGTCAAAGAACGAATGTCGCCGACCAGTTTCACTTTTGGTTACACAGTTTTCATCCCAAAAGCAAACTGCAGACATTTTAATTACGGTGAAAAGTCACCTTTTCCACAGTTGTAGAAGCAGAAGTTGTCTTGCCTAGAGATTAACAACCCATGAACGGGCATCAGCTTGAATATGCAGTCAAAAAGAAAAAAATCCTATCAGCTTAAAATGTAAGCATAAGCACATTGGTTTCTGCAGTAACAGAAAATATATTTTTAAAGTGGTTAGAGAGGTTGTCTAGTGGTGAAATTCAGAAAGGGAGGTAATTGCTTTTCGTAATGATATCTCAGTTTTATTAATTCACTCAATTTAAAACATTTTATGAGCAAACGTCTGGGCAAAATCGGATTGATTGATTGGTTTTAATAGTCTCTAGGGTTATTTTATGCCAAGAGGTTAGGGAATCAGGTTCATTTTACGTTCTTATTAATGTTTTTTTTTGTGTGTGTAGTTATTTCTTATGAATGTTTTTTTTTTTTTTTGCACACGGTTCTAAGCCCCTCCAATGGGACGATGCAGAGTAATAATCAAATTATTGATTATTTACAAAGGCTTTTGATTACAGTACCTGCTATTACTTACGAACAAGTCACTCCCGTAAGTACTGAACAAGCATATTGCAGCTTAACTTTGGTGATATTTATCCACAATAGATAAAATATTTAATTTCCTATTGCGTTAAACACCATTATTCCTGTGAGTTTTTATTGGTCGAAGCACCTCTAAAACTCCTCTTTTCATATGATGTGAAGATGCACCGTTATATTTCTTTTAACTCCCTCCATGTCCTCAAATCTTACCGTTGATATGAATTTTCACTTCAAAAAACAAGAAAAGATCAAAGGTCTGGTGAGTATAGAGAGTACAGTGCTAACACAATCTTGTATTTTGATAGAAAATATTTTGATCAAAAAGTTTCGAAACGGTTTTTATTTTTTGTTTTAGTTCCAAGTTTGTGTTGTTCGTCTAGACATCGCAATGGCAGTCTAGACTTTATGTTAAAAGTTTATCATTTAGATTTTGAATTGTAAACTTAAAAAAAATGAATTTTCAGTCTAAACATTTTTTTCCAATATATATATATATATATATATATATATATATATATTGGCAAAAAATATGAAGACTGAAAATTCATTTTTTAATTTATGGATATAAATGGATATTATTAAGTATTATTTATTTCCAAAGTCTATAGTATTGAAACTCTTTGAACAAAAATATTTGGTCTGCTAAATATTCATATTTTTGCTTACAAAATTTCAATACTGAAGTGGTATTAAATACTACTTGATGATATTCGCTTTTATTGCATAATGTTTATATATGCATATGTAATGTTGATATATTCTAAATTTACCTTTTATAAAACATGAATAGGGGTATACTTATTTATAAGCGATACTATATATATATATATATATATGCGTGTGTGTGTGTGTGTGTGTGTGTGTACAATGGATTTCCAAAAGGAAAGTTACAAATATTGATAGCACATAGCAGCCATCGAGATGGATGCATCTATTTCGTGGGTGCACGAGCATATGAATACCCTCATTGTAGAATGTGATGTCAAACGACTAGAACAACTTTCACTCTTCTATAACACTTGCCTCATCTGTATGAGGCTTTGGGAGGTCGACTAAAGCAAGAAAGCCCCATCTACCCTGCTATTTTATCCATAGCCGATACACATACACACGTGACCCCCCCTATATATATGTGTGTGTGTGTGTGTGTTGAAAAGATAGATTTGTACTTTTGAGAATTCCTTCCTTTTGCCTTTCCTTATCCTTTTGCCTCATAGCCCTTCCTCACCCCAACTACAACCCAGGCACCACAATGTAGACAATTTTCGGTGACATCACATTATAGTCAGTATCTTTTACATGAAACAAGTTATGCGAAAACCCCTTTCACACAAACCCTTCCCTACTTTTTTCTTATCAGGTCTCTAAAATCTATCTTCACTTTCAAAACAAAAAATCTTTAATGAAACTTAATACATTTCACTTTAAAACCCTCCCAGATTTCCTGCAACAACTATACCCCCTCCACAATCTTATCATTTCTCCCCACATGCTTTTAAATAGAAAACCTCAGAAAGCAGTCTCTGTCTGAAGAAGTTCGTGAAGATGAAATAAACCCGAACGAAATATCACACTTTTAAATTTGAGTTAAGTGTTTGATTTATCAAACTTTCCACATATTTCTATCATATATATATATATATATATATATATATATATATATATATATATATATATATATTAGATAGATACCTTTAAAGATACTCATAAACCAGTTGAAATTAAAATCCTGAGGAAGCTGTTAACACCAAGCGACATAAGGCATGCATTACTTCGTGTAACAACCAGGAAAGCCTCAATATTGAATGCATGCGTATCTGAAGTCACAACAAAGATAACTGCACCCATCAAACAGAGACATACGAAGCGTAATAAACTTCATGATTGGCGGTGAAATTTGTTCTTCCGAAGATCAGTTAAGTAGTGTCATCTTGTTCATTTCCACAGCAAATGCCTGATGGTTGCAAGTTCCAGGATTTGATGGTTGATATGGTTGGAATGTTTCTTTCACACAGACTTGACTTGGTTCCTTCAGATTATCATTTGTATGGGCGCTTATATGACATTTATCCTGGAAGAGAAGGAAAACCTCTGTAATCAAAATCCAAAGAATGTTGTTCCAGAGAATCTGGGGCACAATGGTACAGCATTTTTCTTTTATGATCTTATTTAAGACGTGTGGCTGGTTCTGCACAAACCTTCCCCACTAGAAACAAATCTTTTCGTTGGTAGTGAAAAGGCTTATGTTTAAACACGTCTGTTGGGCCCTTATACATCGAGATCAATGAGAGAACCCCTCATATATATATATATATATATATATATACAAAGTCGCTTGTAAAATAATATACTGTATTGAGCTCACTAGTATTGATGGGGCAATTAGTCTTACTAAAAGGACAATTCTGAATCCGAATACCCTTCTCATATGTAATGTAATGCGCCATCAGTTTAAGGCCCATTATTTCCTCTCTTTGTTTCATATGCCTCAAGAAATGTTAGTGTCCCACAAAAGAATGAGGAAAAAGATGTATAGGAGGGTCTACTGAAAATTCATCGGGCCAACAAGAAAGGAATGAACGATATGCTGGGTGAATTTGTAAAATATCATGTACGTTTCAATCCTCTAGATTACTCCTTTCTTGATAGGTACAAGAACTTTTTAGCTCTCCCTTGTGTTTACGTATATATATATATATATATATATATATATATATATATATATATATATATATATATATAATTTTTTATTGTAAGTCTAAAGAGAGAAATAAATATTTTAAAATGAGTAGGTCCACAAAGACATTTGTATTTCTTAACGATTTATTTATTTATAAATAAATAAATCCTAGAAAAATACAAATCTCTTCGTGGACTTACTCATTTTAATATATATATACATACATACATACATATATATATATATATATATATATATATAGAGAGAGAGAGAGAGGGACAGAGAGAGAGAGAGAGAGAGAGAGAAAGAGACAGATAAACTGAGGGAAACAAAGTTGCATATTGGTTATCTGTTCTGATCCATCATTTGGAGTCGATCTTATCACTGGTATTCCATAAGTTATTTGTTGCTGCCTCCCACCAAACAGGACTTGACAGAAGGTCAATCACCCGAAGCCCGATTATAGTGGGGATTTAGGGGAGAGTAAGGTCGGGAACGAGCCGAGACTCGAACCCTGCTGGTCAGTACAGCTCATTGACCCACTAAGTATAATGTGGGTCTAATGAGCCAAGCAGTTTCACGAACCCAAATCTGGTATGCCATGAAACTTGAAATAATAAAAGGCTGCGAATGAGCACGTTAGCCATCTGCTCTCCCGCAACTACTTTACACATCATCCAACTCCCTCCATTGTTACAATTAAAATCAACTTTGCTCACGAGATTAACACTAATATGAAATGATTTTCCGCCAGTCAAATTCCGACATTTTTTATTCTTCAGCTTGTTTTGTCCTCAGGAAGATTTACACGGCCAGTAGAGAAAAGCAAAAGTTATGATTCTACCCAATTAAAGACTTTAAGGTTGTTTTCTTAACTCACACAAATTAAATATAAAGAAACTAATCTTGAGCCTAGCCGCCAATATCTGTCAACCGAATGTCTACAATGTCTACATATATACACGGGCGTTCAGTATATAAACAATAATGAACACAGACTGTTTACTTCTGCCATTACGGTTGATGAAACGACGTAACTTGTCTTCGTCCATTGGACAAAATAGAGCCACGCAGGACATTGGAAGATTTTTTAGTTTCTTTTATTCCTGTATTCACCGAGTAAAAACAGTAAAATGATTGTCTAGTTTGCTCGTTTACTTTTCGTAATATTTTACAAGCATATTTTATGTAAAATATATTGTATTATTGCTTGAGAGTTCATTTTCATTTTTCATTTACTAAATTTTAGTTGTATACGATTTACATCTCGTCATTCATTCAAATACCTTCTATTAACGCTTTCTCCTACTGTTACCCTACATGTTAACGACAAAAAAAAAAAAAAAAAACAATATTTAAACTGTCGCTACGAGGGGATAAAAAACAACAACAATTGCTATTACATCATCCGAGGTCAGATTCTTTGGAGTGGTCATTCCAACGAAACTGTACCATGCTAACCATTCGACAAAACCAATTATTTCTCCTCAATCTGAAATCGGAAATAAAAGTCGAATTAATAAAAATTGATAAATAAATAAATGAATGAATAAAAAGACTTCGTATTAAGTCTACATTTCAGTCGATCTGTTTTCAGCATCTGTAAATGAGTGGAATCCAGTAATTTTTTAATGATGACAAATATATGCTACGCCAAATTTTTTTTTTTTTTTTTTGTGTCGATAGATCATTTTGAGGTTCCGATCATGGAATTTCTCTCAGAAAATGTCCAAAGAGGGGAAAAATCAATACTGGATCATATACAGTGATTATTGAATTCAACCTAAATCTGAAAAAGGTTGAAGAATACATTAACTGAAATGATTGTGAAAAAAAAAATTTACTCAACAAATATCTATTTTTCCCTATAATCTCCTCTATCAATCCGCTTAATTCTTTTGTTGACCTTGAACAAGTGTGAAAGCATTCAGTTCATGTTTGCCTCTCAGAATTCGTGTTCAACTGAATAATCTTGGATTATTACAAATGGGTCATGAAAAATTATGTCAAACTTCAGTACTACACGACAAAATAATTTAACAAGATTTCCCAATTTTATGGTGATCAGGTTCTATCTCGAGTACAGATTTTTCGGTGGCACAAGGCATTTCGGGATATTCAATAAACTGTGAAAGATGGACCTCGTTCTACTCGACTGTTCTCTTTACGAACAGAGGAATTTGTGTCAAAAGTGGGGACTTACGTTTGACGTGGGAATGACTGGTGGCGAATAAACATTGATCAAATGATTTTCAATCAAGGCTACCAGCTTAAAAAAAAAACAACAACAAAAAACAAAAAAAAAAACATAATTTAGACTAAAAGTCAGTTTCATCACTTTCTAAATACACTTTCTGTCAGCAAATTTTTGGTAACAAAAAAACCTCCTAAGAACTTCGATGCTTCAGCCCTGTTATTCTCCTAATCTGAGTCCTTGTAACGATTTGCTGTTTCCAAAAATAAAAATCCAGCTCCATGGTTGCCATTTAGTAACTGCTCGGAACATGGTTAAGAGGAATTAACTGAATGCAGTGTCAGTTGAAGACTTCCAGCATTATTTTTAGAGTAGAAATAACATCTTCGTCGATGCATGGCTTCCCCAGGAAACTATTTTGAAGTAAAGTTGAAATTAATCAAGATGAAGCAGTTAAGATGATAATAAAAATGTTCACATAATCAATTTAATTACTTAATGAACCAACCTTGTAACATTTGTCTTTATTGGGAATCCTTTTTGAGATGAGGCTTCTTAATTTGAGAGTTAATTTTTTTTTATTGCGGAGTTTTTGTCCTCATCTTGGTAGTTTTTTTTTTTGTTGTTGTTTCTTTTTCACAATGTTTCGGCCAAATGTCATCTCTGGCCTTCTTCAGGTGATTAACCACGACCTCGGATAGGAATGCTGAGTCTTGTAACCGTATCCCCAGTAATTACTGCCTTAGTTGTTGTCTATCGCACCACATTTTTGACCAAGTAAACCTCTGGCCGGCTTGGGTAGGAATTGAAACCGCTATCTTCTGACAATGCTCACCTGTAACAATGCTCACTTGTAACATTTATTTAAAAAAAGAGAAATGTATGATTTGACGATTGTTGTTTTTTCTCAGTAATAAATCTTTTGAGAAAACATCTTTTCAGAATGAGTAAAAATCTTGATACAAATTTATAGAATTCTATAAAGCGTATTTTTCTTTTTTTCTGTTTATCTGAGAAAACCAAATATCATTTTTTTACTCTTCATTTTCTTTTTTCTTTTTTCGTCTTTTTTTAAAACTGCTATTCCCATTAAAAGAACCCGTAAATCTTTTCGGACATCGACACTCACCATATTTATCTGAAGACAAGGATTAATTCCGTTGATATTTTATTTTCCTAAACGTTGTTCGTTCCACTATATTCCGTGCTTCTTTCTAATCCATCCGGTTAGCATGTCTAGATTAAAGGTATATCATTCCCCTGCTTAAATGAATGAATGTACAAATTATTAACAGTCAGCCAACTGTGAATTCATTTCTAATGATGTTAATCCCGCTTTCTCATGTCCAACATGGGTTCTTCTTTTTTGTCAGCAACAGAATCCATTTTATCTCCGCTTATCTCACTGGTGGTAAATGCAATTGCCTAATTTGATTGTCTCTTTTGAGACCTTAGTAATTGTCTTAATGGAATGCAAGACGATTAGCATATCTAGTTCAACTGACCTTTCAACTGACCTACAGTATTCAGCTCTTTAAACGCCGAGCACACCTTTAAAGAGCTGAGTACGCACCATTGGTTCGTAATCACTTTCTTTTTTGACGACTTTTCCTGTAAGCACCCTGTAGTGTGTGTTACAACTCTGAGTATACTACAGCACCCACCAAAAACATTTTAAATATCTTGTTGCGACAACATTCTTGGAAGTATTTGTAACAAGTAATTATATTTCATTACAAATGTAAAAAAATCAATTTGCACAACTCAACAAGTTTTATTGTCAGAGCAAACTAATCAGAAAAGTGGATAATTAAGGAAGTAACATGGAAAAGAAAACGTTTTTTAGAACATCCGTTTACACGTATATGTAAAGTCTTTAAGAGGAATGAAGGTTTAGCGATAGAACTAAAACTAAATTTACTAGAAAAAAATTCCTTGGTTGTTCGCCAAGTATTGTTGACTGTATACAGAATTATGAATTATTGTTGACTGTATACAGTATGAAAGTAAACTTATGATACTGTGGACTGTGTACTCTAACGCAGTGTCGTGTTCAGTGTGCCATGAATGAATAGGACAGATATATGTCCAGTTAAGACAGCATATTCAGAAAAACGAGAAAGAAATTCGTGTGCTTTTGTTTAAATACCTGGATCGGTCAACATAGCAATAAATAGTGTTATCATTTAGCAAACTTCAAGAATAAGCAAAGGTAGATAATCTAATTGTGAAGAGTGACAGTAAAACAAGAGCAGATAACCGAACACAATTATTATATCTAAATAAAATTGCATAAACTATTTTTGGTGGGGTTTATATTCATCTTTTTTTTTTAAAGATTGTAACCATTGTTGCCAAATATTTAAACCTTTTATAAACTCAGAAAATACTTTCTTAGAGTTTTTTTTTCCTTGAAAAAGTGCAGTAAAAATTATCATTCTTCTGTTCAATTTTAGGCTCAAATGTAACAATGGATGCGATCATTTTTCTCGCTTTCGGCTCGAGATTTATTCCTATCATCAATTGTCATTTTGCTTCCTTTTTTTTTTTTTTTTAACTGGCTGAATGTATTTTTGATATAATGACAATCATTATAACGATAAGAATACCATTATTATATTCTTACAATACAGGATTTATGAAATGCTCGTTTTTTATTCACGAAAAAATATTTTTAACAATAAAACCCCTCTTTTCTCGCTGCATGACGTGACGAAAAGACGTGATTCCGTCGGTTACACGAACATTCTTCATGAGGGGCTCATGAGTTAAGCCTTTTGACTTGTTGAAGATTTCTTTTAAACTAAATTGCTTCTACGATAAATTTTCTACATCAAAATTATTAATGCTCTCAGATCTTCTCAAATCTAAACATTTCCCGTTTCTCCAAAAAAAAAAAGCTTTTTCAAGATTATAGACTTTGGATCAAATTAACCATGCCAAAAACGTGTACTAATAAGTACAGGACAATATTTTTGTTTCTATTCTACTCTCACTCAACCATAATCTGGTTTGGTCATAAGGGCACAACTCGTGTAGCGTGTCTTGTGCACAAAATAATCGGGCAGAACCCATGAATTTAGAATTTACATTTTCCAAGACTGAATGAACCAAATCTGCCCTACAATTTTTCCATAACTGGAGGGAGAATAATTATATTCATGCCTTTCCAAAATGTAGTTGCACTTGGTGAAATGCAAATAACCTTGTTCAGGATTTAAACTCTGGTTGCTGAGTCCAATTCTTATGACGATAACCGTTACACTACCAGCTCTTCTTTCTATTCTATATACATAACTAAACTACTTAAAATATATCCTCATTTTTGTACTCTTAGTATGTTTGTTTGCATTTTACATTGTAATAAAGTTGTTGATATATAATTGGTAATCCTTATTAGTTGTATTGCCTGTGTCTAAATCATATTGAATCCATTTAGACCAAAATTCCAATCACTCTAAACTTAATAACTTTTATATTGGTTTCTGATGAGAATACGTTATAATCTTTTTAGGCTCAATGATAATATCACTGTAGCTAATGATATCTTGGAAAACTTTTTAAATAACCAGAATAGTTACCACAAATGATTTCCTAGCCGAATTAATGATCAGTACTCCATTGGGAATAATCAAGTGTCTTGTCAAAATAGGAGTAATTTAACATAACTAGTGACACACATTTTAATAAATAAAGACAAAAAATTGAAGTAGATACATATATAAAGAAGTACAGAAAGAAGAGGAGAATAATAAATATCTTGACCGTTCCCCCAACGTAGACAGGTAGTGTAGCTAGTAATTTACAATTTTTTCAGTTTTAAATCCAATAAATATCATCTCAGTAATACACTTCTATTAAATTACTACTAATCAAGTATTTTTTTAACAGTTCAGTTTTCTCTTGTCAAAATAGTAGTATTGTTTGATATAGTTCACACCTCTACTGAGTTGGCGTTTAACGGGATATCTTAAATTCTCACCCTAACCTACAAATCTAAATTGTAGACATTTTTCTCTCTGTAACATATTGACCCTCGGCCGAGCTGTCAAATAAAAGATGCACCTGTGTAAATAATAGGTGCATCCGGTCGAAGATATCAGGGTATAACCTTGACTGTGGACAGGTTGAATTGGGTGCAGATGTGACGCCCACAAGAAGCAGATGTACGTCAAACAATTATATAACCTGGTGCCACAGACAGGCTGAGTTAGTTGGAGATAAGATGCTGTAGAGAGAACCAGCACTCAGCAGAGGGATGGGCCCTCAGGACTCCCAGTTGAGCAGCCCAGTAGAATGAGAAAGAAGTGCTGCTAAAGACAGAGGAACTTGGGGTCAATATGTTGCAGTCTGTTCAGTTTCCAATTCACCTCTCACACACAACCCTTTCGCAACCATTTCGAATAAAGTGTGAGAGGTATATTTTTCTAAAGAAGTGTGTTCGTTCGTCATTATTGTCGATTTTGTTTCCGCATGTATATGTGTATAGTTGTATATGTATCATGGTTGTGACTATGCAACATCTCTTTCTTTATATATGCTCCCTCCCCACTCTCGCAAAGGAATTACCGGTTGTCACTCGAGTAATAGCTCATCTAATTAATTGAGCACTCGGTAGTCATTAAGCGAATATCAAATTTGATACATATAAGTTAAAATCCCTTCACTTACGCTGAGTTTGTTGGTGGCTGTGCAGTAGAATATCCAGCTGGCATAAAGTCAGTAGGGTTGGGAGGTGCCCGTTGTGAGGTTATCGTCGTAGGAAATGGACAGGGCGACACGAGTTCAAATCCAGGACGAGACTGATTGCATTTCACATAGCACTAATACCCTTGGGAAAGGTATGAATCCAATTATTCTCCTTCAAGCTATGGGTAAAATAGTAGGGCAGACTAGGTTCTATGGGTAAAATAGTTGGGCAGACTAGGTTCTTCAGCCTTGGTGAGGCAACTAGTCAGGGAGAAGGAAAACTCTGAATTCAAACCTGTTAAACTCTGCTTAAAAACTGACCTTGTGTCATATTCTGCCCGAGCGGAGGAGGTGGTGAATATGATAAAATTAGTAGGGTTTCGATCCCTGCTTCGGGCATCTCGTGTGTCAATCCACACTGATGAGTTGTGATACAACAAAACAAGCTGTCAGTGGATGATTATATATATATATATATAGTGTAAAAAATAGTGCTGACATCTCATTTTATCTTATATATATATATATATATATGTATATATATATATATATATATATATATATATATATATATATATATATATATATCAAAATTATATAAAAATATCTCGAGATACTATAGATTAAATCTATTCAAACAAATCGCTATTGGCTACAACCACGGCTTCCAGACAACTTTGGAATCTCTTACTAACATTTTCGACAGTCTCCATGTTTGAATTAATAAATGCTACTGTTGTCCTTGCCTTCATTTCATCTTTGGTTTTGCACGAAGTTCTTTTAGTCTCTGGCTCAATCACACACAACACATTATAATCAAAGGGATTGGAATCTGAGGAGTTAAGCGGCCAGATGTAAGGGCTGCTGTGGTCACAGAAATTTCTCATAACCAAGACTGAGTTCTTCTACTTGTGTGTACATAGGGGGTTCCAGTATCACCCTTTGGATTCAGGACAGCATTACATCCACAAGGCACTTGATGTAGGCCAAAGTGTTGAGTCTGATGCTATGTTAAAAGATGAATCGCTAAAGTCACCCTCATCAGTAAACCCCCACCAAACACCATAATGTGAACAAGATGTTTAGTTTTCATTAATATCGGTGTGTCTTGTGAGCACAGAGCAAGCCATCGGTTGTTTTGTGAGTTCACCATCTGATCCTGACGGAAAATTTCCTCATCTGAGAACAAACCAAAGCATGTTCCCTTGAAGAGGATTCTTGAGTTTGTTGAAAAACTTTGCTGCGCGATCTTTCATGGACTGTAATAAAAATTGTCCCTTTCTCATCTTGTAAATGAAATACCAAATGTCATGATGCAGATAAAAAAATCAAACACTCCCATATTATAATTGACTTGCTAAGATCGTCGTCAATCAGCCTGGATCTCATCAAGAATTTTTCTTATCAGAACAATTAGACTGAGGTTTCCTAGCTGCCATACACTCATAATTTCCATTAGACTAATTTCAACTCTTTTCGAATAATCTGTACTATCCTCAGATTGTCATTCCAAAACTGTGAAATCTTCGTATTGGAGCAGTACAGCAAGCAGTTTCAAAATTTCTGGAAGAGTGCATAGCGTCATGGTACTGCTTTCCTCACAGACTGGTTCTAGTTTGCTGCACAGTAGACAAAAACTGAAACAAACAAAGCACATGCACGAAATCAATAAAATGGTGACAATTTACTCGTCACACCCTATATATATAAATATGCATATATAAAAGTAAAAGTAAAGTTGGCGGCCGTAGTCGAGGGTGATCAGAAGGCTCACTTTTCAATAGCAACAACACTGAGGTGTTGGGTAGGGCGCTATTCCTTTGTCTGGATTGCTCCACTTTACCCTTGATACGTACCTTATATTGCTGAGTATTAAACAAGGAGGTATCAAGTACCATTTTTAAAGTCTTTGGTATGACTCGACCTGGGATTGAACCCCCGTCTCCCGGACCATATATATATATATATATATATATATATATATATAAATTTTAAATTTTAAAAAAGTTCTTCGATAAAAGTTCTCTAAATTTTGAAAAAAAAAAAAAACATGTTTAAGATTATTACTGCCCACAATGCTAAAATTCCCTATATTAATTACAACTCTAATCTTGTTTGTAATTGTCTCGTCAGTGAAGATAGTCCTTTAAATGGAAAATGCCTCACTGACAATGAGGTATATAAAGCTTCCATAAATTACGTCAAAGGAAAAAAATCCTAACTGAATGGAACTCCTAAAAGATGATTTTCTTAAAGGAAGAAGTCCCTATGGCATAGTGGTTAACGTATTGAACTACGACATAAGAGTAAGCGAGTTCGAACTATTACGAACTAAACTATAAAAACAATAAGTTTCGAAAAAGCATTAAATTCAACTTTTGCCTATGGAATCCGTGACAGAAACATCCAAACATTTAGGCAAAGAGAAGTGCCGGTCCATACATCCAAACATTTAGACAAAGAGAAGTGCCAATCTATACATCCAAACATTAAGATAAAGAGAAGTGCCGGTGAAAACATTTAGACAAACAAAATTGCTGGTACATAAATCTAAACATTTAGGCAAACGAAATTGCCAATCCATACATCCAAACATTTAGACAAACAGAAGTGCCAGTACATCTGTCCAAACATTTAGACAAATAGAAATGCGGGTTTATACATCTAAACATTGAGTCAAGCAGAAGTGCCGGTCCATACATCCAAAATTTTGTGTTCGGAACTGAACTGTTAATAATTACAACGAAACAGTTATGAGACATGAGTATATATATATACAAAAAATAAATAAATAAATAAATAAAACAAATTATCAGAAATAATAAAACTGGAAATGAATAACTACCTTTCATCATTCAATTCTAATCTTTTTTATTTCATTTCATTTTCAGTAAATACTATATGAATTGTTTTTATAACTATTCGGCTGTGATGATATTGTTTTGAATTTGGGCTTTCTTGTGAACCCACAACGTTAACCTTAATCGAACCACCCACCAGAAATTTAACTCGATTTAAAAAAAAAAGCTACATATATTTACTTACAAAAATACGTTACGTCACCAGACGAATTTTTCTATTCTTGTTGTTTATCACTATTTTACTTTTTGAGAGTTATAACAGGTTGTTTTCGATTAAATTCAAGTGACAGCAAGTCTCCTTTGCTTCCCAGAACTTTTCTTAGTATTCTTAGCAGTACTGTGGTCGGAATAATCGCAATTCTTTCTCCTATTTTAGTTTCTCTAGTTTCTTTTTAAGTTTATTTTAGGTTGCATCATGCAAACAAGCTATCTGTGGCATTGCAAAGTCAAAACTGGTTGATATGATTTGCAGTCAAATCACGTTGAAAGCACCAATTCTCGCTAGATCACCGAAGTTAAGCAGCGATGAGCCTATTCAGTACTTAGATGGGTAATCACTTAAACAACAGTAGGTACTGTAAGCAATCTGTAGCATGTGTTCAGTATCTAAGCAATGCTTCATCATCAAGGCATGCCGATACTACGGATTTCATTTATTCTTTCTCGCCATCGTCCATCGTTCTTTACAACTCCTCTTGACAGCACTTAATATTCGTACAGAGCTGATGTGTGTGTGTAAATTTATACTGGTCAACTTAAACTGCTGTGCTCTTGTATAGTAATCCATTACAGAACGTTACTTATGAGTTCGTACTTACTTTTTCGACAGTTTTTGTTGAAAATAGCACTCAGCATTCTTGTGTAGTTCCCATCTTGATTTTTCTCCCGGCGTTTCGTTAGTCTAAGTGGTGCAATCGTACAGCTTGGAAGAATTCTCCCTTTATCTTATCAAATGTCTATACGGTCGTTAAACTGTCAATAGCTGTCCATGCCTTTTCAATGCGTTTATTAACATCGCTTTCTGTAAATGAAATAAATAACAATACGCCTAAATTGCTTTTGAATACCACAACTCAGACATATTTTTCTTCTTCATTAAATATGTTTAGCTTATACTTCTGAAAAATTCCTATATCTAGCCTTAATTTTCTTCATTTTAGATTCTCGTAATCCATTTCTTATCGCTAATGGCTATCTTGTTCAAAAATATTAAATAAATAAATAAATAAATAAAACAACTTTGAATGTTGAATATTGCATGAATTTATATGTCATCCATTTTCTTAGCTTCTGATTTTTTCCAAGGCTTCTAAATGCCATATGAAAATTGACTGATATCATAATCAATAGAGACCTGAGTAAACCACAACATGGTGTAAAAGATAACTCAGAAAAATTTTGCTTCAACCAAACCTTGATACATAAGACGCGCTTCAAATAATTACCAAGATTTGAAAGAGAATCGGTGAGCCGAATTCAAAACCCTGAATGAGGCTGTTTGCATTTCACTTCGCACTAATATCTTTGGGTGAGTAGTTAGTCTGACTGGGTTCTTTACCCTAGGTTAGGCAACCAATTTGGGAGAAGGAAAAACTCTAAATTCAAACCACCTTTACTCCGCTTAACAAATTGACCGGAGCGGAAGAGTTGGATACATACATACATACATAAAATTATTTATTTTCTGGCGTCCACCAATTTCACAAAATTAGGGACTTGCTTTGAATGGCACAGGCAAAGCAAGGAAGATTGCCAGTTGCCCATGTCGCAAGTCTTCCATCTTCACCACTCTAATGTTGTCCAAGAGAAGAGCAAGGTACTATACAACTTAGCATTATTGTTGCCGCAGATGTTCCAAGAACGTGATTGGACCCAACGTCGGATCTGCTTTAGAGAGTCCAGTTTCTGGTTTTGTCTCTCCACAGTGACTAGTTATCCTGCGAGGCTGCCATGGGATTTAAATCTAGAGCTTTCTTTCTCCTAGACCGATGGCCTCTCTTTGGATTACAAAACTTTCTCTGGGATGACGTAAAGTTATCTAGAAAAATAAAGATAGACTGCGGATTTTTTCACATTGACTCTTTATCTCTTTTTCTTGTTCTGTTCATCTCATACTTTTCAAGCGAACTTAATAATATCACCTTTGTTTGCAAAATCAATAATAAAACTATCACTTACCTCTTACACGTGGATATCTTAAAACATTAAGCAAAAAATGATGACTGGAAGGAAGACTGTTAAGAGCTATAGTCTTGCTCGAGGAATTAAATTTGGCCTGGATAAGTTTGAGAAAAAACGTTCAAACTAGGAAAATTAAAAGTTTCATGAATTACTTTCGATTTTGACATTACAATCAAGGAATAAGGTTAAGAAGGGGCCTATGAATATTAACGCGTAAATAAGGATAAAAGAAAACAACATAACATTGTCGGCGGTGCTATTAATACTTTAATTGTATTCTTGGCGGAGAGGTTAGACACACAAAAAATGGATGTTCTATGACTCTAAACTTCATCTGATGGTGAGGCTCCCCTTCTGGATGTTTGGAGAGAGTGGAGTACCCATTCATTTCCATTGCTCCAAGATCCAGTCTGACACGGATCGGTTGTATTTGTAATGTTCCCATCTATCGGTTAAATAGATCAGTTTAAGAATTATTCATATTCAATAGGACGTTGTGCCAAAAAACCTTTTCAGAAACAACTACTCAAAAGTGATCGCGATTCCCTTAGCTCGAAGCATGAATATACTCATAAAATAGAATTGAATCCATCAATTCACTTGCCGTCACAGTTGTCCAATAAAGTTTCAATGTTATTAATTGGAACTTGTTTGATATTCAACGAATAAATACAAAACCAGAATACAACTGACATTACGAGGCGAATATAGACAGAAATCAACTACTAAGAAAAATGGTGGTAGAAGCCTTATTTGAATAGAACTATCCTATAAACAAATAGCTGAGGACACCAAGCGTTCACCCAAAAACAGATTGGTATAAGAACATGAAAATAGTTTTTAAAAAAAGAAGAAAAGAAAACTCGATTGTCGAAGGAATAAACAAGAATTAAATCTTTAAAATGAAAGCGAAATGAAGGCTGACTTAACAACTAAAGCAGCCATGAAAGAAAGAACAAAACCAAACAAGAAGGTAAGAAAATCCTACTAGAACAATGGTAAAAGAAATCTCCCCATGACCAATAACCAGCTCGTATCTAAGCAGCTGATATCGATCAAAAGATAACCCATCCATGATTGCGAAGCTCGAAGCCAAAAGCCGAAACAGGTTTCATAATCTCAGCCCAGGATCAAAGTTTATTTTCCAAAATTGATAAATAAATAAACTATTAGGCAAGCATAATTCTGAATATGAATGTAGGCTATGTAACTATAAAAGTGAAACAACGGTTTATATAGTAGCAGATTGCTCTTTCTTAACAACAAAGGATTTCAAATTGAAACATAATAGTCTTGGAAAATACCTACGCTGGAACATCTACTAACACTACAGCCTTCCTCCCCATCTGCTCAGAAATGGTATGAGCAATAGATGTTACGATCTTGTGGCATTTTCCAATACACACTGACAGAAATATACATTCCAACAGACCAGACATTACAGTGAAAAGGCTTAAAGTCTAAAACATGTCTCTTAATCAATATGTCTGTTCCAGCTGATCGAAACACGAGTCAGAAAGAATTTGAAAAGCTTTCCAAATATAAAGATGCGGAAGTGGAAATTTGCAGAAGGTAGCAACGGAAAATAAAAATAATATCAGTATTTATTTGAGCACTGAAAACTGAAGGTCGGTGAATTTATAAACAACATACCTGCAGATCTTTACATATACAAAGTACAGAAGATTTCTATCACTTCCACGAAGGAAATTCTTGTCATTATGAACAAAAAAAGCCACGTTTAAAAAGTTATAAACAACACTCAGAAAGAAGAGTCATAGGTGAATATTTTTGTCGTAGCAAAAAATATCACTTTTTATAAAACTAAGAAAACTAATTCAGATTTCTGTCTTAATTTCTGCGCAGGTGAAGCCTATGCAAAGGTGAGAGGTTTGCGACAAATCTAAAATCTGGGTGAGCCTTAAAAACTTTTATATATATATATATATATATATATATATATATATATATATATATATATATATATACTAGAGGTCGTTCAAAAAGTGTTTAAGTCTCACCCAGATTTGAAGGTAACAAATTAGATGTAGTGCACTCTTTTGTATATCTAGGCAGTACGCTCCCTGAGGGATGCAGCTTCGACAGGGAAATCTCCTTCCGCATTGAAAGGGCGTTTCGGTCTTTTTCAGCTCTTAATAAACGTGTGTAGTCTCAGCATGGCATCAAGTTATATACGAAAATCATTGTGTATAGTGTATGTGTTTTGGCGGCCCTCCTGTATGCAAGCGAAACTTGGACACTCTATAAACACCAAATCAAACTTCTTGAGGGTTTTCATCAACGGTGCCTGAGACAAATGGCAGTCCCATATTTCAGATACAGAAGTATTAGGGAAAGCAGGGGTACCGAGCATCCAGTCGATGGTCATGAAAAGTTTTCTCCGATGGGTTGGTCACATTGTGCGTATGGATGACGGCCGTCTGCCGCGGCAATTATTCTATGGTGAAATGTGGGAAGGAAAGAGAAGGGCATTAAAACCGAAGAAGAGATTTAAGGACACAATAAAATATTAACTGAAACAATCTGTACTACCTGTGGACCAATGGGAAAAAAATGGCTTCAGATAGAAGTAAGTGGCGGAAACTGATTCACGAAAGCATAGAATCCTTTGAGAATAGCCGTATGCAGTACAGCGCTTACAAACGTCTGATTCACAAAGGTGAACAGGGTCTAGCACCGGGTCCTACAAAAAGGGAAACCTTAAGAGAAAAACTGAATCTCTTCCTATTGCAGTGCAAAACAATGTGATAAGAACCAATTATACTAAAGCGAAAATAGATAATATGCATCAGAATAGGAAGTGTAGGTAATGTGGTGACAAAGATGAAACGTTTAATCACATAGTAAGGAGTATAAGACGAAGGAGTATAAGACTAAAGAGTATAAGACTAAACACAACTGGATGGAAAATGTGATCCACATGGAATTATGCAAGAAAGTAAAATTTAACCATTCTACCAAACAGTTCATGCACAAACCAGAATCCGTCCTAAAGAATGAGACCCACAAAATTCTCTGGCATTTTGAGCTAAAAATGGATCACCTAATCTCAGCCAGAAAACCAGACTTAGTATTAATTACCAAGAAAAAAACTTGCCGTCGAGTTGATGTTGCCGTTCTAGCGGACCATAGAGTGTAAATAAAAGAAAGCGAAAAGATAGACAAGAACTTGATCCTTGCCAGAGAACTAAGAAAATTGTGGAACATGTGGGTGTTGGTAAGATCAGTTGTAATTGGTGCGCCTGAAACGGTCCCTAAAGTGTTGGAAAAGGGACTAGAAAATTAGCCAATCAGAGGACGAATCGAGACCATTCAGACTACAGTATTGTTGAGCTCAGCCAGAATACTGAGAAGAGTCTGGGAGACCTGTGGAAGACTTGCAGTCTCTCAGGCTCCAGCGTAAAACCTTCAGCTGACACTGGTGTAAAAAATCGGAAATAAGTAGTGAAATAATAAAACCTATATTTAGGCATTCATGAAACGAATATTATCAATCATACAATAAATAAAGAAAAAAAAGAAAATAGTTTTATAGGAGAATAAGAGCAATATAAAGAACAGAGTTGAACGAAAAAATAAAGTTATAGCCATATCTTGGCAATACCAGTAATGACATATAGTTTTAATACAATAAACTGGACCTTAGATGAAATGAAAAAAGATGAATAAAAAAATTAGGAAACTAATACTCTGTCACATAATGCATCACCAAAAGCAGATATAGAACGTCAAAGAGAAAATGGCGGAAGAGGTTTATTCAATTAGCAAACAACTATTATAGGATTAAATAAATACATAAACACTACAATAGATTGGATGCTACACTTAGTAAACACGCATGAGAAGTAAATGAAGAAATATCCAATAAGCAAAAAAAGTAATAAATTTACAAACCAACTCAACCACCGAAAGAAATAAACTTAAACGATCAAACAATAGAAATAAATAAATCAAATGACCCCTTAATGTCCGGTTGCCCAATCTTAACGCCTTTAAAATATAAAGAAAGGCGTGATAAAATAGAACATTATATACATTGGGGAATATGTTAATACTGTGGAAGATTGGATTGTGAACGATGGTATTAAATACCAATCAGAACCAATAACAGAAGACAAAGGAGCTTCTATTCTGGAACTTTGCTATACAAAATGATGGAAAAATAAAAAGCAATAGACCGAATATAGTAGTTAAATTTAGGTTACTTTGTTGAATGCATATCAACCGTTGTGGGTTATTTAATGCCAAAGCCATCCTTATTAAAGAACAACAGTGATATCATTTAACACATAGCTGGAGGATAAGAGGGTTCCTACCTTTCTCGAGGGTATTATTCTGAAAGTGAACGTAATAGCATGACTGGAATTCGAATTCGCTTTCTGCGAAGCCGCAGTCCACTTTAACCACTATGTTACGGAGACTCGTCCATATAATAATTAAGAACTATAAAAGAAAAACATGCTTTCTAATATATCAGTCAAAAAATATAATGAAATAAATAAATATAATAACCTGGAAATAGAAATTAAAAAAATATTAATAGTGGGAACCCTGGGTATGATCAAGAAAAAGACCGATAAACATTTTAACAAGATGGACCAGCAGTCTCAGCCAATGTGAAATACAAAGAAATTGAACTTTGTAGGATTGCTCATCTCCTTAAGAGAGTCCAATCAATGTGACTGAAAAATATCTGCAAAAAAATAAAAAAGGCAGCAAAAACGTAAATACATAGAATAGATATAATCATATCCCTACCTCACACTATCTTGAGTAAAGACCCGGGGAAAGATTGTTAGCAACCGAAAATAAAACCGAAAATCAAATAATAATAATAATGATAATAATGTACCGTTTTGTTGCAATATACATGAAACATGATGAAATGGGAAAATATGAGAAATTATCAAACTACTTCCAAAATTGCGAGACAGTTGTGGCCAAAATGAGATTACTAGAAATGGCTCTGTGAATCAGAGCCATTTCTCGTAATCTCAGATTAAATAAGAAGAAAATTGAAAAGAAATATTTGTGCATATTCGCGAATATGTAATCATAACCTAACAAAAATGAAATATCATGGCGAAATTTTTTACCAATATATTAAAAAAAATGCTCTAGCTTAGAGAATAAAGCCATTTCTACTTCAATTTTCAATGTGGGGTTTAAAATCTCGCTGAACATCTTTTCTTAATCATCCAAATTCTCGATATCACGGAAATGAATGTGAAGTGCTACTTAGAATCGTTTACTTCTTCTTAAACAAAAGCATCAATTTCATCATGTACTGCTGTTACTACAGGAATCCAACAGATTCACGGTTCATCTATCCAACAAGATAGGTTAACAAGGATTGACGTAATATAGTACACGAAAAATATGAGATGCATTTCATGTAAACTATCTATACTTATGGTACCGAATAATAAAATAGATATATACTTGTATGGATTTATGACTTAATAAACATTTCAAGTCACTTTTGTATTTACTTGTCTGCGTGTGTAGTCTATAAGAAAGCTGTCAAACTAAAAACAAATATTACCATTTAATTATTTACTAAGCTTGGCTTAGTCTGTCTCACAGGCTCTTTCGGCTGCTTACAGTGCCTGCTGCTTGTTACAGATCACTCATCTAACAACAACGCTTCAGTGAACTGACGGGAACGCGCGCTTTCAACATGACGTAATTATTGATGGCAAACTCACAAATAATTTGTATAATTTACATCTTTTGCGCAGATTAAGAAATATTTGGGTATACACCTACATATTTAGATTTTATTCAACACTAAAATTTTGAAGTGTTTTAAGTATCAATTCTGTAAAATCTTTGTTGCTCACATCACGTTTTAATTGAAGTGATAATGAAAGGCATGAATACATCTGTTCTTCACCCTGCTATGGTTTTTTATAGTAGGGTTTCCTGGGTTCTTTAGCCTTGGTTAGGCAACCAGTCTAGATGGAGAACTCTGAATTCGAACCAGTTTTACATCGCTTAAAAATTGACTTGTGTCGAATCCTGCCAGAGGCAGAGGGGTTGGGTAAATAGATACTTCACTGAATAACGGTTATTCTCTGTCAGAATTCAAGATAGCAATGGAAAGATTGGAGAACTCAGTAACCGAAACCTTGAGATCAAAATAACAAAAATGTGGATACCAGTCAGAATAATTTATGAATATACAAGACGATTGCAGTTCGGCGAAACTCAAAGTTTTCTTGCTTAGAAATGGACCTGTTGTGTTTCACATATTACGTTATTGCTTGTGTTTGTGTGTGTGTGTGCACGCGCGCACGAGTTGTAGTCATGTGATCCCGAAGAGTACGTGAGAAGACTTGTTTATTATATAAACTTACTAATGGTTCTTGTTTTGCCGGGGAAATGGAAAGAGAAGGTCCGCGTTTGGAGCATAGATATATAATTGTTCTTATTTTACTGTTATTGTAGTTTTGTTGATAACTGTGCATTTTTTAATGGGTGGGTCATGGATAGAGCCATAAGAAGGGTTCAATATGATTACTCGCGTCGACACGGAAAGATCTGTAAGGGGTTGATATGCTACACGTGAGAGACGTTGATATGAAAGTATAGCATTACAAAGTCTAATTATGTACCCATGTCTCGGCTATAATTTATGCCCATGTCAAAGGGTGATAAATACTTGACAGCCTGGCAAGACACCCAAAATGTTAGTTGCCTCGACAGTTGGTACGAATTTCTCAAAACAACTACACGTCATTTCTAGACCCCCATTTCTCTCATCTTTTATAGCTGAGGTCGCTCAACTAATGTAATATATTGTCAAACCAACGAACATGTAAGATTTGATTTTACTTCTCTTTTCTATATCTTCTAATATGTACAGGGTGTCTCAAAATAAATGCAACCCATTTATATGATAATGATTTATTACTGAGACAAGCGCAGTAGCGGTCATTTGGAATACGTCCTGTAAAAAATGCATCCTTTGAGCTAGAGGCATCAAATCAATGTCTTTTTAATTGTTTTTATATCAGCTTTCAGAACACACGATCTTTTTTTTGTGTTTCTCGTCTCAGTAATAAACCATTATCATATTAATGGGTTGTATCTATTTTTAAACAGTTTTGAATGATTTTTTTCTCCAAATAAGTAGTGACGCAAAACATTTCTCCTATCTTGTCCAAGGCATTGTGATCGAAGATTAATAGTTGTTATAGTATACTATTTTCAAATCTGAAACAAAAAAGAACACAAAATTATTATTACTATTATTAGCATTCACATGGGTCACGTGTATATTGAGACACCCTATATTTAGATCGCTGCAGGAACAAAATGTTGTCCAATTCAAATAAATGTATCGATAAAGTGTTTTCTCTCAAATGTTATATACATACTATTTTATACCTCAATGTACAAAAGTATTTCTATATCAAGTGTGTAATAATTCTTACATTGAGATAGTAAGATACATTTATCTCCACTAGCCTTCCCAATAAGCGTTTGAAAAGGTGGTTATGTGCCAAGCACGTTGACGAGAATAATACCGTCTTGAGGGTCTCTTACGCGGCACGTATTTTACATGGGTAGAACTGTCAGGGCTCGCAGCCGGTTACACGTGTCGATACTGATGAGCCGTTAATTTAGGAATCCCTACACGACGCTTGTAGGACATTTAGAATGAGTTACTCTGCAGCATGGGCATTGGCGTGAATAGTCTTGTTGTGGGAATAATGAATGGAGCTTGTACGGGAAGAGTTTCGTGCGTGGATTGAGAGTTTGCCATGTTTGCTGGCTGACGACAATACAAGAAGTGGGCATCATATGTGTTGTTGCTAGGCCAGAAGCCTAACCACGTGTTGTTGCTAGTTCGATCACGCCGAAAAAAAGAAAAAGAGAAAGAGAAAAATTCAGTGTATTTATGTGCTTGCGAGGGCGTTAGTTGTGGTAACTTTCAATTGGCTAAAAGGTTCATATGATTTATCCACAATCGTATCTACTCAATAAGCAGCAGTTAGTCGGTGATCCTGTATAATATCCGACATTCCTATTTTATTTTTACTGTAACGAAAGAGTTGTGAATTATAAGGAGATTTGATATACAATGTAAAAATAATGATATAGAAAATTCAACTACAGATTTTTATTAATATATGGAAAATTAATTTTATTTGTTATTAATAAAGTGAAATTTGCTTAGATTTCACGCGGTATTTTTCTCGTGAAAACGACGTGGAGGCCGAGTTCTCGTAGAGCATTACAAAATCTATTTTTAAAAATACGCTTTACTAAAAACCAAATACATTTGAAACAATCTAATATCTTGCTTGATAAAGTTATAATAGAAAAGTTTCCTTGTTTACTTAAGGAACCAAACGAGCTGTTTCAGTTACTCATTGGCGTCATTATTTTGTAATAAAGTCGCCTGAAAAATGAAAAAATAACCTCAATTATCCAACTAAATTTATAATTTACATCTTGCCGGTAGTTTATTTTGCTTCCTATAAAGTACTTCTTAAGCCGATACTCCTTATTTTTTATTACCTGTATTTCTTTATTTTCATTTCTAACCTTAACTAAGGATAAAAATGTTATTAAGGAACAAATGAAGTTACTTTTTGAGCGGAACGCAGTGACAATTGTGTTATACTCAAGTGTATATATATATTGTAGGAAATGGATTTGGCAACACGAGCTCAAATCCTGGGCAAGAATACTCGCGTTTCACTGCATGCTAATGCACTCGAGAAATTCATGAATCCATTCGTTCTTTCCCCTCCCCAACGGGGCAAATTGGGTTCTTTAGCCTTTTTAGGCACTCAGTTTAATAGAAGGAACACTCTTCATTAAAACAGCTTAACTACGCTATAGAACTGACCTTAAGTCACATCCTGCGTGTGGCGTGGAAGCTAGGTATATATATATATATATATATATATATACGAGGATCATTAAATAAGTTTCCAGACTTTTTTCGTAGGGGCACTTTTATTGATAGTACACACATGAAACTTTAGTCCCCTTCGAAGTAATCTCCTCCGGCTGCACGTTGTATCGTTCCAACAACTTCTGGAAGACCCCATGGAAGTCCTCTTGTGTGAGCGTGTCAATGACCCTTGTCACAGCCTCTTTCATCTCTTTAATTGTCTCATAACGACAGCCTCTGGGCTTAGGGAATAAGCAAAACTTACTGGGACCAAGGTCTGGACTACAGGGAGAATGATGAACTGTGCTGATCCCCATCTTGGTCAAATAGTCTGTGATAAGGATAGAGTTGTGGACTGGTGCCTTGTCCTGGTGGAAATGCCACTGACCCGATTTGAAGAGTGCTGGCCTCTTCCGACCGAATCTCTTCCTGAACTCCCTCAAAACCTCAACATAGTAACCCTAACCCTAACTGTTTGGCCAATCAACTCTGGTGTTCTGACCTCCTTACTCCTCCCACACCTCTCATCATCCCTCACAGACTCCCTGCCTTCCTTGAATCTCTTATGCCACTCAAGAACTGTTGCTCGATTCATGCAAGATGCTCCAAAAGCAGTCTGAAGCATCCCATACGTTTCTGTGGCATTTTTTCCAAATTTAAAACAGAATTTTATTGCAAATCGTTCTTCTAAAGTGTCCTCAGATCCAGATTGCATTTTTGAAATTCACCAGCAGTGACAATCAGCCTTTAGTAGGGTGCATTTTAATTCCAGTTGTAGCTGTTCATTTGAACCTAAAACCATAAAAATTGGTCAGTCATCTCATAAGATGTATAGCAATAACATAGTGAATTTTTAAGAGTCTACGACAATTTTAAATGCCTATACAAAAAAGTCTGGAAACTTATTGAATGCACCACGTATATATATATATATATATATATATATATATATTATCATTAATATCAAGTAAAACTCAACACATGTAATCTATTATAAATTCATTTCAACAATCTGATGACACAGATCGCTTCCTCAGATTGTAAACAATTTATTCCAGGGAAAGAAAGTTTATTTTAATTTAGACATTTAAGGAGTTATACATAAATATTCACACACACACACACACACACACACACACACACACACACATATATATATATATATATATATATATATATATATATATATATATATATATATATATAATTTTAACCTAATAGATTATAATCTAGTTTTGATCGCGTTACTTAACCGGTGCTGCACCAGAAAAATTAAAGTAATAAAAACTAGTTTATATTTTAAAGTCTTAATGAATTCCCCATTTTTTTAAAAACAAACCATAAAAAAACTATTTTTATTATAATCTGAATATAAAGTGCATCCTAATAGATAGATGTATGTATGTATGTATACTGTCAATTACTTGTGAGAGTGTACGGTTACTAATTTTATAACCAATGTTTGTATTCCAATAATGAATCAAGAGGCATTCTTAATTTTTTCAGTTGGTATATAATGTCTTGCTTTTCACCTTAAACTATTCTCCTCTTTTCTTAAAGAATACAAAAAGTACATCAGTGATTTCATCTATGTTATTCTTGAACAAGAAGCATTATCATTGCAAACGTAAACCTCTGAGAATAATTTTGCAATCTGATTTCATTCCTCAAATCTGATAAGATTTAAGTTTTTATGAAGAGAACATTGGCTGTAGGAACAATGGCAAAGATTTTTTTATGTCTCTGCATCTGTTACTTTTTAGAACTTTTCAAAATATGTGAATTGTATGTATGTCTGCTCATCATGCAAATCTTGAGTTTTTATTCTCAGAAAAATGTTCACAGAACCAATGAACAGAATAGATTTAATTTGGAACCAATGAAAACTCGTACAATTCAATTTTAAGGCTCTGACGTCCATGAATTTTTACAAGATTGACTGAATGAGTTTAATAGTATATTAATCCTTTGAGAGTTATTTTAAGCTGAGAGTTTAGGGAATTGTGTTCATTGTACGTTCATATTCCCTGAAAAGAGATAGCCCCTAAAAAGAGGATATTCTGGATATGATACTAAACTGCATCTGATCGTGAGTCTCCAGTTCTGGAGATATGGGGAATGAAGAGTACTTCTTCATTGCTATTACTCCCATGTCTACTCTGATTTAGAGTGGTTCCATGTATGGGTCGAATAGATCCATTTAAAATTTACTTGTATTTTATAGAACCATGTGCAAAGAAAAAATAGAATTAAGAAACAACGATACAAAAAATGTAAATATGAACGTATAATGAATACGATTCCCAAACCTCAAGGCATGAAATAACCCTAGACGGGTTGAGATACCATTGAAATCAATCAATCATTTAATCCTCCAACCCCTTGTCAATACTGACAAAGCATATAACTGATTTTGATGCCCCTGACTGGGAAGGAAAGGTGGAATAGTTTGCTCATTGATTACTCTTTTCTCTGCAAAACATATTGGCATCTAAGTGATAAGACCTTTTATCAACTTAGGACAGAGCGCAGGAAGATATCCCTTTCCAAATGTGAAGTAAACGCAGTCTTAGTTGGAACTCGAACTCGGTTCGCTGACTTTCCTTTTCATTATTCATAACTGTTAAGCTTCTAATCCTTACCAGTATTATTACCTGTTTTACGCCTTTCCCGCGTATATGAAATATTTTTGAAAGTTCCGAGCAAAAGGAATTTACAATTCAATTTTTAAGCTGTGATATTCACGATTTTATCTTGCTCTAATGCTGACCTTTTTATAATTATAAATCTTACAGTTAGATTTTTCCAAAACATGAAACACTCTTCAATAGGCACGAGAAATTCGTTTCGTCTTTAATTTACGTGTGAAACTAATTATGCATTCTTTACCGACTTCAATTTTATAAGGTTGTTGTGTGATTTTGCATTATTATATGGACACTCCCAACATTTAGATGATTTTATATTCGTGAAGACTGTAATATTGTGTATGTGTATGCTGTATTGCATTTTTTTCGCCTATTATTATTGCAATCGTGATTATAGCATTTGGAGTTCATGGCAGAGAATATTAACGGAAATTTGAAAAGGCAACGCGTTTCCACGAAATCTGCTCATAGAGGATAAAGAAAACAATTGTTTGACGTGGCAATTACTCTCCATCTACTGGCTCAACCGAACTCTCTCCACAATTCCGGTTATTTTGAACTACTCATTGATTTTCTTTCCTACTAAACATCTTAACTGTATGGTTGTCTTCGAAGTCATTTATAGGAGAAACATTAAAAAGCTCGATGGGAACTACACAAGGATGTTTCGTAGCGTTTTAAACAAAACCTGGAAGCAGTACCCTACAAAACAGTAGTTGTACGAACATTTAATTTCCATCTCGCAAACCACCCAAGTTAGACGAGCAAGACACACAAGACATTACTAAAAAAGTAAGGACGAACTTATAAGCTACGTCCTCCAATGGACTACAACATATGGACACACCAGTGTTTGGTTTGGTTTTATGGCATATCAACCATTGTTGGTAATTTAATGCCAAATTTATTTTTATTCATGTAAACAGTTCCATTTCAAACAATTCAGTTTATCATAAGTACACAGTTTAAATGTCAAAAACAGTTCTATTTCAAACAATTCAGTTTAACATTAGTACACTGATTAGTTCTGTTTGTCCCTATCAGGTGCTACCACTCCGGGCCAGAGTGGACCTGGGAGCGATGGCAATAAAGCGGTACTCCGCATTCCCCAAAGCTTCAGCATTACTGGAGCCTCACCATCAGATTGTTTAGTGTAATAGCAAGATAGTTGTTGGGGGAGTGTCTGACCACTCTGCAGAGAAGCAGTCAGTGTATTCTGCAGCCCCAACTGACTGGGCCACACACCAGTGTTGATCAACCAGCAAGGACTTACAATCATTAGATTTGTTTGGACACTCGGTCGCGTCAAGAGGACTTACCAAGTGTTATGGCCGATAGCAACGGATGGATAGATAGATAGATAGATAGATAGATAGATAGAGAGAGAGAGAGAGAGAGAGAGAGAGAGAGAGAGAGAGAGAGAGAATCAAGGGAATCCGTGCGGTTGGCATGCCTTGATGATGATGATGATAAACTATTGTGAGATATTAGCTGAATAGACGTGAATGTGTCCCATAACCAATCTGATCATTAGAGTACCAAGCCGAATAATGTCCTTGTTAATGGCATTTCTAAGTGCAGTTTCCATTTTCTCTCCAAACAACTTATGACATGTTGTACTGGTAACATAGTACCAGTAGCAAGGAATGATCTCTGACTAGATCTCAAACGCCTAAGATGAATTGTCTTCATTAGTTGAAGGGAGAATGGATCCATGTCATTCCCAAGGACATTAGTGCAAAGTAAATGCAATCTGACTCAGCTTCACTTCGTCGATTCCTCTGTTTAACTAGGCGGAAAGTATGGTGCGCCCAATCAGAATTATATCGCACAAAGGTGCGATGCGTGGTCTTTTTAACAATAGGCTCTACGTGTATGCGCAACCCCCCCCCAAAAAAAATACCCCTAGTCTCTGCGACTATTAAGCAAGCTTTGAACTTCTTAAGCCCTCTCTCATTAATGCAATGGGTGAGGTGCTGCAACAGAGTTGGAATCCCTAGAACCAGTCTCTCATATTTTTTTCGTGTCTTTCTGACGACATATCTTTTAATAATGAGCTATGCTATTTTCAGACACTGTTGTAATAGTGTACTTGTTTTGAAAGCCATTGCTTTCAACATCATTCTCCATTGTGTGTTTCACATATGTAGCTTTGTGTCAAGGTCGTCCCAGTCCAACAAATATCAATCGGGTATCATGTGAAGCAAAATGAAAATCATGCAAAATTGACTAATAGATTTATGGTATATGGTTTATGGTATATGGTTTATGGTATATAAGAGTGTCACAAGGGTGTACTGATTCTGGTTTGTCAATAATTTCAATAGAAAAATTATGAGTATTGTTTTTCACAGAAAAGGGTGAGATTCTATGAAAAATTCAAACAATCTATTATTCTTAACTGTGTTGACCAACAAAATTCTTACGATTGCCAAATATGTAACAGAAAATCAACCATGTTTACAACTCCGTCAGTGCATTGGCGATACCAACGAATCAAAACCAATTGATCACATTTACCATCCAGCAACTGAAGTTACGTGTTTCATCGTCCATAATAATATTTTCGCGAATTTATCGCTAAATTTCAAAATGAACATTCAAGGAAGGTAGAATAGACTTGAACCAGTTGGAGCAGCTCGGATTTGAGACAGCTTTTTAGCTATACTGAACTAAGAATCAATTCGAACTCTTTGGGGGTCCAATTTTATTCAGATCATAGATCATTGAATTAACTTAAATAGACCTAAACCTATGATTGCTGGTTACAATAAAACGTTAGAATTTAGACAAGAAAAGGATTGTAAAATTGGAAGATAGCATAGAAAGAGTACCTAAGTCGAGGCTGGATTCATTTCTTATCAAGTAGGATAAGATTCATTTAGTTAGAGTTGAATTAAAAAAAATGTCTTACGAGGCGATGAACATCCCCACAGTACTGCGGCAAAAACTCTGGCGTAGCTCTGTTACCTCAGTGGACGGAAGGTATTTGACTCCAAACAAAGGCATCTGCAGGGAATTTTGTGACTACCAGAAGCTATTCCGTTAGATACGTATTTGATTGACTTTTCTCGCTGCATCTAGGGGCAAAAGACAAAAGGGTCTTGTTTAGGACCCATAACAAAGGAAATCCAGAAAAAAAAGTTCAAAAGGCCATCATCAGAAAATGATCCGAAACCAACAGACAAGAAGAACCTACCCTAAAGACTAGAGTACTCCACCAACATTCAAAATTGATGCCACGACATTTGTCCTCAAAGAATAAAGACTGATGGCCAGAGGTTAAGAGTATCCAAGAGAAAATATTGAGTCTGTCTTTGTCATTGTCTAGGAGTTAATGTATCAGCTATATCCACAGGTAGGACCTACTGGTATTGGGACGTACTCTTACCCCAGCTGAAGAAAAGGATATGGAATGTAAATATAACAGTTTAAGAGTTGTGTATACTTGGAGGCATTCGTGGTGTAACGGTTATAGTCGTAGGAAGTGGGCCTGAGTTCAATTCCGGTATGAGGCTGCTTCCATTTCATATAATGCTAATACCTTTGGGAAAAGCACGAATATAACTATTCTCTCTCCAGTTATGGGTAAATAGCAAAGACAACTTGGCCCTTGTACCTTAATATAGCAACCGATCTAGAAAAAGGAAAATTGAATTCAAACTACTTGTAGACCTGGGTATAGATGGACCCTGCCAGGTTATCTCGGCCCAAGACATGCTACATCAGCAGTACCTCCACGACCAAACCAGTTTTCGGGACCAATGGAGAGAAGAAATATACGTGCCAATGCAAGACTGCAGCAATAGTCCGAGAGGTTCCTTGCTACGTGTAAGGAGTAAACCTTGTGGCTATTTCTTCCAATATGGAAAAATAACTGAGGCAAGCCATGACAGTATGCGAGGCGAATGGAAATTTGTTCTCATCATCATCATCATCAAGTCTCCTTGCAAGAATCTAGTGACTATGTCGAAGAAGTCAGTATCACCATCGGATGAGTGAACCATTACTTTTGTGTTTTTGTAAAGCAGCATTATAGCATTAACTGTTTCTTTGGAGAAACCATATACTAGAGTATTTACTCCATCTTTCCTCTGTATATGGAATCAAATACTTAGGAGAATTTACAAACAATAGTGTTGCCTCGCGATTTTTTGCACGTACTCTTTCGATGGCTAGTCAGAATCTGTGATGTTGGGAATCGATTTCTTCGTAAACCGTTCTAATTTTTCCTAAGAATTTTCTCAATTTCAGGTTGGATACAATTGAGAAGCAGGGCATTATAAACCTTAACAGGTGTAGCAGTAAGAGTTATGCTTCTGTAGTTTTTAGTGATTCCGAGGTCAGCTTTTGGGGGAAATGGAGGATGCCGCCTTTCGTCCATTACTCTATTGTATTTTTTAAAGAATTACATGATCGAAAAAGTATGTCGTCAAATTTGTTGTCATCTATAGTTCAAGAGGTATTTCGTCGAGGGCCGCAGCTTTTATATTTTTAATTGTTTTCAAGTTCTTCCTCGTAAACTATTCTAGTTTGATGTCTAGTTGGCCATTAACAATTTTTTGTTAGGTTTATTAGGGATTTCTGGTAACTTTCAAAGTAGATTCTGGAATTGTTCTTTCCACTTCTATATTCTTTCTTCTTGGCTGGCAGCTTTTAGTTTTATTCTCGAGGTGCATTTCCTTCCACTTTACTATCTGTCATGCTAATTATGATTATCTATTTTCTATCAAATTTCTGATTTTATTGATTTGGCCTTGAATACATTTAAGTTGTTCTTTTTTATATGTTTTAGTTAGTTCTCTCTGGGCTTTCTTAAGTTTCTATGCATTGACATTTGTTGGGTTTCTTTTATTAAGTAAGGATGCTTTTTAATGTCACCTCGTCTTTCCCGAACTGTTATTGACTCTTGGGAAACTCTGCATTTGGCTCTTGGTTTGGATAGTATGCACTCAGTTGTTCTAAATATTTTCATATTTGTAATTCAGAGTATGATTTTCAGATCTCTCCCGAAGAGTATCAAATTTGTTAGTAAACATTTAACGCTGGTGTAAAAAAAATTAGCAACTAGTGAAATAATAATGATAATAATATTAATGGGAAGATTTCTGGAGACTTGAGTAGATTTGTTGTCACTCAAACTCCAGTGAACAACCATCAGCTAATGCTGGTGAGAAAAACTCTCAAAACATTGAAAAAAGTAAATAATAATAATAATAATAATAACAACAAACCTGTTTTTTTCGTCAAAACTCAGCTACGAATGCGCCATTTTTGTTATAATTATTTTATTCTCAGTATCGTCGATAAATAAGTACAATAAAAATTAAAATAAAATGTTAATTTTCTTCTGAACTGAAGATAGTTCTAAATTATTATATCTAATGGAATATTGTACTGCAATTAGCCTTGTTTAACAAGCATTTGTGTATAATACTCTTTTCTAATTTACAGCTAAAAAATACTGTATTAGCGCATTGACTTTTTGGAATTTGTAGCAGCTAAATCTCAACTGAATTTAACATTCGCTCAACTTTTTATCCGGTTTGTGTCGACTAAAAATAAAATTTGTACAGTTTATATAATGTTCTGAGACACAAAATTTACATAGTATTTAGAGTAAACGCAAGGACATGTTCATACGAAAATAAGTTAACAATAAAAAAAAAAAAAACAAAGCAAAAAAATATATAAAGAAACACACATTCCAACGGTTTGGTTTTGTTTAGTTTGGTCTCTTTGTTTAATGGCATATCAGCCTTTAATGCTAAAGGCATCCTTGTTGAGGAACAGCAATAATACTATTTAGCACATAGCTGGGGAGATAAGTGGTTTCATACTTTTCCCAAGGGTATTAGTCCGAGATTGAACGTAATGACGCGACAGGAGTTCGAACTCGCTTACTACGATAGCCTTTGGAAACCATTACTCATCTTATAATTGGATAATAAGAAAATCTAATAAACGATGATATAATAAGATTCAGTCTGTAAAACAATATCTTTAATAACATTATCTTCATTTTACATGAAACGGGACAATTAATTGACTTTTGCAGTAGAGAGTATTTGTGGTATATTAGAAGATTGGGTTGGTTATTAGTTCTATTCTCGTAGGTTGTGGGTTGTTGTCGATGGTGATTGTGAGTTGTTGTATCTGACTCCATTTTTCTCTTCTTACCCCATTTAACTTTTTGGCGTCTTCTTTGTCTGTGGAAGGCTGCAAGAAAATTTAAGGAAGGAAAGAGACGAAGATACATTTTAAATTTCAACGTTATTCTAGGGTTTTAAACGGTTATTCTGTAGTGAGGAGATGTTTTCCCGGACTGATGGACTGTGTTTCCCAAACAAAGAGTTGAAATATATTAGTCATTTTTGGTGGGTGACGAGTTTAAAGTCTGTGGTCATATCCGGTAGGTGTTTTTGTAAGGTATGTTAGCAGAAACGGCTGCTAAAAGGAGAGTCATTTTTGATGAGTTGTGAGTTTGAAGGTCTGTTCTATTGTCTTGTAGATATGTTCGGCAAAGGCTGCTACTAGTGAGAGAGTGAGCCAGTGTGCCGCTGAGCAGACACGTGGTCTTCCCTACCACCAACAGGAGAGAAGTAGTTCTTTCTAGTCCAAGTGGTCACAGCTGAATTAGGCAGAGTCACTCTTTAGCGCTAGTAAGTCTGTTTTTCAGGCATGTGTGGCTCCTACTTCCTGTCAGAGGTTTCTAGGAACTACTACACTTTTGAATTTGTTTTATTACTCTTAAAATTTTTTTATCAATCTCCACAAATTGTTTGTGTTCCAGTTAACCAAAGCCAAGCCTTGGTCGATTATTTACACATATAAACTTTGTATCCTACATACGGTGTAACCCCCTAATATTAGGCTAAAATTTAGGTCTCAGAAAGTCACATGATACGGAAGTATATACGCTATTTATGGGCAATAATAATAATAATAATAACAAGGAACATGAGTGTTACGGTGATACCAATTGTTGTTAGTGCTCTTGGAAAGGTGATTTACTGGGAATTGTGCCAGAGACTAAAGTTTAGCTATATGAACCAATAATATATGCAAAAATAGAATATGACATAGAAAATGAGACCCATAAAATTCTAATACATACTGAGATAAAAACTGGTCATCCAATACCGGCCAAAAAATCATGTAAAATAATAGAGATGCCCGGGTTCAAAATAGAAACGTTTCAGTAGCGAATCGACAACGAATTCTTACTGACTGAAAGGAACTCAAATGAAAACACCAGAAGGCAGTCGATGCGAGATAGGAGACAGGAAAGAGTTAGTTGGCTGCGGGACATGACAGCAGTTGGAGCCTAGACGTCCAGCAATGAGGATAGATCACGCGAGGAAGCACGTGTTAGAACTACTAGAGAAAACGCGAAACACAATTCAAGGTCTTTGTCTGCCCTCTCTCTCCTCATGACATCCTGTTTCTTTTTGTCTAGCTAACGCAGTCAACTTAGTTTTCATATTCTTTTTCTCTCTTCCTGATGACTACTTAAAAAGTGTAGTAGCGAATAAACTTTGTTTTAACGAACCAAGATGGGGTTTTTGGTGTGTTCGTCACTTTTTCTCACGGTAACGTTTGCACGATGTCCGACTGACACTTAATATGTACAAGTAGAACAAATGTCTATTGAGACCACACCAGCACGAACTTCCATTTGAACGCCGTAGCAGTTCAAGCGTCTATTTGTGCCGTGTAATGATACAACCGTACATTTAGTGTGTAACGGTACAATCAAATCTATTATTGAATAACAAAAAGAAAAGAACTTGTCAACTAGTGGATTTTGCCATTTCAACGCACCACAGAGTGAAACTAAAAGAAATCGAAAAGATGAAAAAATACTTGGAGAGCTGAAAAACTGTGGAACACGAAGAAGGTAGCAGTTGCAATTGTAATGAGTGCGCATAGAAAATCTCTAAAGGTTTAGGGGTGGCAAACGGAAACCAGAGTTACAATCGTGACTAAATAGACCACAGCATCGTTAAGATCAGCTAGAATACTCTGAAGAATCCAGGAGGCTGGAGATTTGCAGACACTTAGATTCCAGTTTAAGACTCCTGTCACGTGATGTCCCACTGAGACGATAGAAATAAGATTAATACTATTCCCCGTGTTTGAATTAACAGTAGCAAGCCGTCAGAGAGTGACCGTTAAGAAAGAATGTAGGTCACAGAGGGGAGACCCACAGATGTTTATACTTGGTGACCTCACTTGGGTCGCCTGACACCGGAAGGGAGAAGGAGAGAGAAGCCAAATGATTGGCTGGGACCCTAAAACGGAAGTGGGGACTCCTTCCCGTCAGCGGAAATAGATAGTAAGAAAGTTAGTTTTTGGACATGGTTCGTAGGAGACAGAACCAAAAGCCAAGTACTCCGGGTAAAAGAAGACGAAAAAATTCTGCGAGATACGAAGAAGCCATTTTCTTCAAGCCAGTGTTAAAAATAGCATAAAGTCTATTAGCCCGTAAAAGAAGAAAGATTCTCCAGTGGAACACCGTCGAAAATAAGATAAGTAACTTTGGGACCATTTCTCCTTATACCCAAATTTTGTATACCCTCTCTCTCTCTCTCAATTTGAAGAAAAACGAAAGAACAGAAAAGAAGAAAGACATTTATGTTCATGGACTGTTCAATTATAATATATTTTGACACTTTGAAGGTGTATATAATTGTAGTAAAAGATTCATGTATTTTAATGTTACCACGTGGTCTAAGTTGTTATTTGCAGTGTCTTCTACGAGTTTGTTACTTCATGCTTCCTTTTCAGCTTCTATTCGCCTTATGTTATCTTGCTTAAAATTGTCCTATAAATTCCTTTAAAATATCACACGGGAAACCGGAGTTGCCGACTACTACAATATAATATTATTACGACTAAACCTATAGGTCCATATCTTCCTTTGTCAAGGGGAGGAAGTCTAATAGCCTTGGTGGGTGTGTGTATAGTGTGAAATTTGGAACCCCTTGCCAGCGACGGTCAGTCTGGACATAAATTAATCCCCCACACAATATGCCAGTTCTAATATGCCAGAGAAAAAAACTTTGAACGAGGACTTATTCTACAAGGGATCAAGTGCCAACCTGCCCCGTCTTCACATGTGCAAAAATAAAGTCCCGTTTTGGGATTTTAGTCAATTTGCCGTCACACTCCTAACTGATGCTGATGTAAAACGAGACTCGTAAGGAATGAACGACTCGAAGAACACATAAAAAGGCGCAGAGGAAGACTGATTACAGTCCCCAGAAACAATACTGACAACACAAGCATTAACAGACCAAAAATAACTAGAAAACAAAAATGGGAAGAAAAACAACTGTTAGGATATTTCAAGCGACCAACAAGCGAAATCTCAAACGAGAAAACTTGGACAGGGAAACCTGAAGAGAGAAACTGAATCTTTCTTGATAGGAGCACAAAACAATGCCATAAGGACTATATTAAAGCAAGAATAGATACGAAGCAACAAAATAGCAGATGTAGATTTTGTGACAGAGACGAAACGATCAATTACATAATAAGCAAATGTAGTAAATTAGTTCTAAAAGACTATAAGACAAGACACAACTGGGTAGGCATGGCGATCCACTGGGAAATGCACAAGAAGTTTAAATTTGTCCATTCGACCAGACCTAGTGATAGTCAACAAAAAAAAGGACCTGCTGAATAGTGGACTTTGGCGTTCCAGCAGACCACAGGGTAAATCAAGAAAACAAAAAGGAAGTTAAGTACCAAGACCTTGCAAGAGAACTGAAACAACTATGGAACATGAAAGTGACGGTGATACCAATTGTAATTGGTACACTCGGTACAGTCACCAAAGGATTGATAGAGGGACAGGAGGATTTGGAAACAAGTGGACAAGTGGAGACCATCCAAACTACAGCATTATTAAGATCGACCAGAATACGAAGAAGAGTCCTGGAGACTTGAGGAGACTTGCAGTCACTAAAAATCCAGCAAAAATCATCAGCTAACGCTGATGTGAAAAACTCTTAAAGAAGTAAAATAACAATAATACCATCAAACAGGCACAGACGAAAAAAAAAAAAAAAAAGAGTGCCTCAGACAAACGAGAAAACTTTTCAAAACCAAGCTTTCCTGCAGAAATCTCATCAAAGGGATAAATACTTGGGTAGTACCTCCTGCTCGATGCCATCCTTAAAATGAGCTAGGGGGAACTCAGACACTTAGACCAGAGGACAAAAAAGTTGATGACTATGCATAAGGCCTTAAATCCGAAAAATATCTTAGACAGACAATATGTAACAAGAAAAGAAGGCGGAAGAGGACTCGCCAGCATTGAAGATTGTGTGGATGCATCAATTCGAGGACTTGAGGACTACATTAAAAAGAGCAAAGAAAACTAATTACAGTAGCCAATAACAACACTAACAAAATAAAGACAAACAGAACAATAAAAACTAGGAAGCAGAAATGGGGAGAAAAACAACTGTATGGATATTTCTAGATTGCACCCGAGAAGATTTAGACATGGCTACGACAAGGAAACCTTTAGAGAGAAACTAAATCTCTTCAAATAGCAATGCAAAACAACGCCAAAAGGACCAATTATATTAAAATCAAGATCGATAAGACACTATAGAATAGGAAATGAAGGTTAAGTGGAGACCCAAACGAAATGCTTAATGATATTATAAGTGAATGTAGCAAACTAGCGCAAAAGGTGTATAAGACTAGACATGACTGAGTGAGGAAGGTGATCCACTGGGAATTGTGCAAGAGAGTGACATTTGACCATACTACCAAATGGTACATGCACAAACCTGAATCCGTCCTAAAGAATGGGACACATTAAATTCTCTGGGGTTTTGAGATACAAACGGATTACTTGATCCCAACCAAGAGACCAGACCTAGGGATGATTAACAAAAGAGTGTGTGAGTGTGTGTGTGTGTGTGTGTGTGTGAGAGAGAGAGAGAGAGAGAGAGAGAGAGAGAGAGAAAACTAACCATATAGTGGATTTTGCCATTCCAGCGGACCACAGAATGAAAATAAAAGAAAGCGAAAAAAGAGAAGTACTTAGACCTCGCCAGAGAACTGAGAAAATTCCAGAGCATTTGGTGACGACGATACCAATTGTAATTGGGACACTTGAAACAACCCCCAAAGGCTTGAAAAGAAGACTGGAAGAATTGGAAGGTGGACGAATCGAGACTATCCAGTTTAGAGCATTGTTAAGATCGACTAGAATACTGAGACGAGTCCTGAAAACCTGATGAAACTTGCTGTCGCTCAGATTCCTTTGAAATACCATCAGCTAACGTTAATGTGAATGACTCATAAGGATTGAAATAATAATGATAATAAACAACTATATGGATACTCTAAACAACAAACAGAATGTAGCATATGAGAAGACTTGGATGTGGTAACGAAGAGCAAACTTAAAGAGAGAAATTGAATCTTTAATAATAGCAGAAAGAATAATGCCATAGAATTTAATTATATCAAAGCAGAAATTGATAATGCGCAGGAGAATAGCAAGTGTACTCAGTGGGGATAGAGATGAAACAGTTAATTTCATTAGTGATACAATAAACTACCACAAAAAGAAAATAGGAACAAGAACGACTGGTTGGATAAGTTGATACATAAAGAATTGTGCGAGAAATTGAAATTTCACCATATTAATAAACGGTACATGTACAACCAGAAGCTGTCCTTTAAAATGAAACGCATAAAATTCTGTGGGACTTTGAGATACAAACGGATCATCTAATCCAAGCCAGATGACCACACTTAGTTTTAATTGGCAAGAAAAAAAAACTTGCCACTTAGAGGATTTTGTTGTGCCAACAGAACACAGAGAAAAGTGAAAAGCCGAAAAGCTAAACAAATACCTGGACCTTGTCAAAGAGCTAAAAAGGCTGTAGAACATAATGACAGTGACACAAATTGTAGTTGGCCCCTTTGAACCATCCCAAACAACCTGATTAGAGGAGGAATTAAAACCATCCAGGCCACAAGAATACAGCTAAAATCGGCCAGAATACGTAAAAGAGTCCTGGAGATATGAGTAGATTTGTTGTTACTAAGATTCTAATTAAAAAAAAACATCAGTTAGAGCCGGTGTAAAAACTATAATGGGGCAAAATTATAATAATGGAATTGAAAATTGGGCAATGTTTACTATGAAAAAAGAAAGAGAAACAACTGAACGAATAATCAGAAAAACCTCAGAACACTTATAGAAAAATATCTCGGAAAATTAGAAGCAGATCCCATCAAACTCTGCCGCAGAAATTTAATAAAAGAGATAAATACCTGGGCCACCTCCTTTGTATGTATTTACCAACCCCTCCTCAAAGTCAATTTTCAAGTGTAGTCTAACAGGTTTGAATTCAGAGTTTTCCTTCTCCTAGATCGACTGCCCTACCAAGGTTAAAGAGCCCTACTGTTTACCCACAGCAGGAGGGAGAATAGATGGATTCATACCTTTCCCAAGGGTATTATATTAGTGCTATGTGAAATCCCAACGGCCTCGTCCAAGGTTTGAACTCGCCGTGTCCATTTCCAACGACAATAACCATTACACTATAGGCAGCCTCCATCTGGACCTTTCTTAAATTGAACAAGAGAAGAGATTAGGAATATGGACAAAGAAAATTGATGACAACGTTCACACTCGAGAGGTAACAGAGACAAATTGACAAGAAAAAGAAAAAGAAGACGACTCGCTTGCACTGAAGATAGCGTGGATACAATAAGAATTATTTTAAAAAGAGAAAAAGTGATTCATTTCAGTAGCAACTAAGAACAATCTGTATTCGAGGAATGTTCCCTTTTCAAAAGCTACTTCACCGAGATGTAGGGGAGGGCACTACACCTTTCCCTGTATTGATCCACTTCAATCTTGAAACGTACCTTATAATGATGAGTGTTAAGCAAGGAGGTATCAAGTACCATTTTTTGAGTCTTTGGTATGACTCGACCTGAGATTGTACCCCAGGATCCCGGGCCATTGGCGAACACTCTACCACTATGCCAATGGGCCGGTATCTAAGAACAATAAGAATATAAATAAGTTAAGGACAAACAGGAAAACAACAACCATGAAATATATAAAACAAAAATGGGAAGGGAAACAATTGTATAGATACTTCAAGCGAAAAAAAAAACGAGGAAAATGAGATGAACTGAACGGATTTTAGAATTTTAAAAATTCTAAAAGTTCTAAAAGACATTTTTACCGTTCTGAAAAAGAGAAACAATCGTCACTTATTGTCTAATAGAGTAGCTATTAAGAAACGTATCGAACAAAGGCTACTGACAAAAACAGCTTCAAAAAAAGTTTACAGTAAATAAAAAGGGGGGGTGGCTAATGTATATAAGTCCATATGCGAGATTATAACAACGGGCAAAAGGGCATAAGAAAAAAAATACTTACAAATTACAACTATTTTTACTTTTCTTTCTTGCATACATAGACAGATACTTTTGTGAGGCGTCAGTCGGTCAATTGTTCTTCCTCTTCTTCTTGGCCTCGAAACAGCTAGGACTGCTCTTTCTTTCTTCTTCTTTGGACCTAGGGCATTTCATTCTCATGTTCCACTTCTGCGTCGACAATGCTGGCTTGCTTCACAAATATATATCGACCACTTACAAAATTCCTATCCGTTTTTCTTTCAAACAATTCCTAAAATATTTCCTAATGTTTCCTTAGGAAATAAAGTCACGTGCCTTGTTTTGGTTTAGGTGAGAAATTAACATAAATATGTTATTCAGAACATATATAAAGCCTGCAAATAGGCTCGTACAAATGTCAGCGTTATAGCTTTTTCAAAATCTTACCGCTTGTTTTTTTCTTTACTTCATAGAACTGGAAAATCAGGAAATATATAAAACAAAACTGGAAAGGAAAACAACAGTATGGGTACTTAAAGCGACAAAACAGAGGAAATTGTACATGAGATGAACTGCGAAGGGGAAACCTGATAAGAGAAATTAAATCTCTTCTAATAGCAGCTCAAAATAATGCCATAAAAAACTAATCATGTCAAAGCTAAAATTGATAATACGCAATAGAATAGCAAGTGTAGGTTTTGTGGTAATAAAAGCTGAAATGGTCAATCACATAAAAAGCGAATGCCCAAAACTTCCTCAGAAGAAATACAAGTGTAAGTATGACAGGTTGAAAAAGGTGATCACAGGGAATTATGCAAGAAACTGGAATCTGACCATACAGACCAAATGATTTATGCACAAATCAGAATCCCTCCAAGAAAATTAAACGTATAAAAATTCTCTGGGATTTTGATATACAAACTGATCACCTAATCCTGACCAGAGTATTCTAGGACAGATTTTGGTTTGTGGATAGAGTATTTTTCAGTATGGTCAATTTCCAGTCTCTTGGATAATTTTCTAATTTTAATTAACAAGAATACTAAAACTTGTCATCAAGTGAATTTTGCTATTCTAACAGACCACAGAGCGAAATTAAAAGAAGGCGAAAACTTGATAAATAGATGGACCTTACCGGAGAGTTGACAAAGTTGCGGAACATGAAGGTATTAATGATGCCAATCATAGTTGGAGCACTTGGAACAATCCCAAAGAAACTAGAAAAGAGACTGAGTGAACTGAAGAGTTTTAGAGATCTGAGGATACTTACTATCACTCAAACTCCAATTGAAAAAGCACCAGTTAGAGCTCATGTGAAAAACTCACAAGGAGTAAAATAACTAATTTTATATAAAACAAATCAAAGGTTAAGATTCTGTTATTGGTCAGCAGCAGTGAAAGATAGTGAATGGGGAGACTTCAAAAAATCGATAACGTCAAAAAGGAGACCATAATTATGCCATTGTACTAAAAATCAAATCATATGACACCTTGCACATATAATGGTCTGGAAACATATCTAATTCAATAAGTTAAAATAAAATGATTGCAACAAAGATTCTATCAGATGAATAAGTTATTTAATGTGCATTTCTGTTCTTGTAAAATCTTTGATTCTCACGTATTGCACTTAATTAGCCATACACGTGCAATGTGGACATAGAATATATCATATGTGGCATTGTCTATTTCTCACCCTTTCCTCCTTCTTGTTGTCATTACTGTCTTTCTCCTTCTCCTCTTCTTTGTTATTTCTGCCTGTTCTCTCTTTCTCTGTCTGTCTGTCTGTCTCTCTCTCCCTGGGCTTTATTGGCTGCACATATAGTAGTCGCAGTCATAACTTCTGTTCTTGAAATTAATGCAGCATTAAATCAATGACATATCGAACAGGTCAGGGTGTCGTCGTCAAAACAAAAGCGGCGAGTACGTGTGTCCGAGGAGAAAGAAGAAAAGAATTATTTACATTTATCTTTATCTTGCTTTACTGCCGATAACTGAAATCGAGAAAAACACATCGAACACACACACACACACACACACACACACACACACACACACACACACACATCTTTTGAATTTTAAATAGACTCATGTGCATGACAAACTTCTTTTCACATGGGTATTATTGAGAAGCCAGACAAAAATCAACCACTGATAGACGGTTGCAGAGAGGAAACGAAAGAAGCAATGACAAGGACAATTTAATTCAGCCAATACAGGTTTCAGTGGTTTAACCATTTTTTGAATAAATGAAATACGCGTAAACCACTAAAAGAAAACAGGAAAAATACTGCTGGAGTCGCATTGGTCTATGTTGGGTTGTGAGTATATACATAAATCTCCCCATAAATTTTTTAAATAAATGGATATTCGATTATTATCTCGTACTAAAATTCTCATTTATCCTTCTATGTGATTGTAAGCCAGTGAAAATAGCACGTTACAACAACATTTTTATTAAAGCAACGCACTTAAAATGCTCTAACTTAGAGAATAAAGCAGTTTCCAGTCAAATTTGCAACGGAATTATTAGTTTGAGCTGTTAGCATTCACACTAAACGTTGTTTTTAATCATTTAAATTTCCGATATAACAGAGATAACTTTTAATTGCTAATTGAATTCTTTTGCTCCTTCATATCGAATTATTTTCCTTTTTTTACAGCTATTCTTCGCTGTTAAATTACCTCCCTTGCCTGCAACACTTTTCACAAGACCAGTAGAAAATTACTTCATTTCGGCAGCGACCTATCCAGGTATAAAAGATAAAGCGAGAGCACTAATCTCACTCTTTTCTCCAGAATGAAGTTGTAATTTTAACAGTTCGCTTATAGGGACCCAGAATTTTCTGTCAGTTGTATACTACACCCAACAATATATACACACTATAAAATGCAAAATATTGAAAGCTTCCTCACATAATCTGGGTATAAATAACCAACAACGAAATGTATTCGCCTAAAACATCAAGCGATGTATTTAGGCGACACTACATACGTTTAGCTTGGTACTTTTGTACTCAGCTTCTGTGAGGAAGTTACAAAATTTTGCATTTTAATAGTGGTCATCATATTGTTGGGTGTCGTACTACAAATGACAGAAAATTATCATGGATGGCTGTTATAACGGATACTTGATAGTTTAATAAGTTGTCTAGTTCAGTTTGACAAATATTTTCTTTCATTTTAAAAATTTTTAGATGTTTTTTTTTATCGTAACTCACTCGAATCATCATTTCTACTATAGCGTTGGGATTACGTCCTTTGGTTGCCTAATAGTACTGCCAATGGCCACAAGGTGGCGTGGACAAACCTACGCGCGCAATGTCAAATTCCTTTTCGACCTCGTCAACGCCGTGAAACAGTTTTGACTAACGACTCTGTGATGCATAACACACGATAGCATGTCCTAAAGATGTAAGTCTTCATATAACAAATTCTATTCTATCACATATACATGTAATTAAGGACTCTTAATTTATACCAAAAGACTCTTCAACAACACGATAGGACTTTTCCTATACTGTAGATTTTATGTAATTTCTGTATTGATTCTATTAAATTTACTCAGATAATAAATATGTTGCTGTTAATTTGTTGTGAATTGTTTCTTGTATTATTATGCTCTAGGAAATATTAAACCATAATACATTTCCTCTGCTACAAGTGCATGAATCGTTTTCTCTTACACTCAAATAATCTGAGCGGTGAGTTATGGTACTCACATACGATTAATATACGAATATAACCTTCATAGCATCAATACCATAGTCTACTCCACAACAATAGTGAAGAAAAGTGAAGATCAGAAATGATAATAAAGGATAAACTCTCAGTGAGACTCGAACTCACATCATCTTTTCAATCAGGAAACCTTTCTTAATCGCACCAGCTGCTTCATCAACTGACCAACAAGAGTCATTAATTCGGTTAAAAATAACTTTGTTCTAAAGCATAGTTAAGAAGAGGGGTCTATTTGAAAACGTCCCCCAGGTCCTCACTGAAGAAGCGAACTCCACAAAAGCTTTATAAATACTAATCAAATTCACTTACACGACAAATGCAGTTAAAGGTAGTATAAAGCAAGAACAGTCCATAAATACCAACACTTATTCCTAAGTAGTAGGGCTTTGTAAATTTTGGCTGCTATGGGTGTAAGTGTTATACCTCGGTAGTTCTTGGCTAATCCGAGGTCACCCTTTTTAGGAAAGGGGAGGATGCATCCCTTCATCCATCTGTGTATCGGATTTTGATTATAGAGTGCGTTGCAGTGTCGGAGCAGTATGTCGTCGAATTATCTGGTCTTCCATACTTCTGGGGGAATCTCGTCCAGCCCTGCAGTTTTCCTATTTTTAATTTTTCTGAGAACCGAGTCGAGTTCTTCTTGAGTGAACGGTCCTAGTTTGATGTCTAATTGCTTACTAATTATTCTGATGATTGGTTCATGCGTTACTTTCGGTGGGTTTCCAAGTAGATTTTCGAAATGCTGTTTCCACAGTTTTATTCTTTCCTGTTGATTTGCAGCTTTCAGTTTTGCTTTGGCTGCGCTTTTCCTTCTACTCACTTCGTTTATTGTTTGCCAAATGCCCTACTACGAAACCGCATAGAACCCAAAATCGACAATATCCTTAGGAAAAACCAAAATGGCTTCCGAAAAAATAGATCTACGACCTCACAAATATTGACCATCCGCAGAATCCTTGAAGGCGTACGGGCAAAAAACCTACAAGCGAGATTACTATTTGTCGACTTTAGCAAGGCCTTCGATTCCATTCACATAGGGAAGATGGAACAAATCCTACTAGCATACGGCCTACCTAAAGAAACCGTAGCAGCAATAACGATTCTCTACAGAAACACCAAAGTGAAAGTACGTTCACCAGATGAAGACACAGAATACTTCGACATTATAGCAGGAGTACTACAAGAGGACACGCTAGCTCCATACCTCTATATCATCTGTCTTGACTACGTGCTTAGAACATCGATTGATAAAATCAGAGAAAACGGCTTCGAGCTGACAAAGAAAAGAAGCAGAAGGTACGCCGCAAAAACAATTGCCGACGCTGACTACGCCGATGACATAGCGATTCTGGCAAACACACCCAACCAAGCCGAAACACTACTGCATAGTTTGGAACGAGCCGCTGCAGGCATTGGCCTCTATGTCAATGCACACAAAACGGAATATATGTGCTATAATCACACAGGCAACATCTCCACACTAGACGGGACCTCTATGAAACTAGTAGACAAATTCACCTACCTAGGAAGCAGCGTCTCATCAACCGAAAAGGACATCGACACGCGGCTAATGAAGGCATGGGCAGCCATCGATAGACTATCGATCATATGGAAATCAGACCTGACCGATAAAAGGAAATGCAGTTTCTTCCAGGCAGCAGTTGTATCGATACTGCTGTATGGATGCACTACTTGGACGCTAACAAAACGGCTGGAAAAGAAGCTAGACGGTAATTACACAAGAATGCTGCGAGCAATATTGAACAAGTCCTGGTGGCAACACCCTACAAGGCACCAACTATACGGCCACCTGCCTCCCATCACGAAAACTATCAAAGTTAGACGAACCAGACATGCAGGACACTGCTGGAGAAGCAAGGACGAGCTCATAAGTGATGTACTCCTATGGACCCCACATATGGGCGAGCAAAAGCAGGACGACCAGCTCGAACATACATTCAGCAGCTATGTGAGGATACGGAGTGTAGTCCTGAAGACCTGCCAGAGGCGATGAACGATTGGGAGAAATGGCGAAAGAGGGTCAGGGATATCCGTGTTAACGACACGACATGATGATGATTCATGAGTCCTTAAGATTTTCTGTTTAAATTATAAACATTATATTCATATATTTTTAAATGTAACTTGTACAATCCAATATTGATTTTAGTGCACTAAAAAGGATTTACTCTTGAGAAAAATATTGTTTATCATGAAATTTTAACGCATAAAATATGCTTTTCAGTGGTTCAGTTTATCTGTTTAATTTATTCAATTTATTTTATAGTATTATATACATAACTAAATATTGTATAATGTTTCTACATATTAGTTAAAATGTGAAATTCCTACCGATAGTGTAGTAGTATCATGGGAACCACTTCTCTACCCCCATAATGTGTGTAAACCCTTTAGTGTAGTAATAACTTGGAACACTTCACTGTGAATCCTGACGCAAGATACAACACATCAGATAACTCGACGACCTAATATATGTATAATAAGAAACATTGCATTCTACTTAATACCAAACAACTACACCTAAATGCTACGTGGTCGCAGCGGAAAACACGCAACATTAAACAAAACAAAAAGAGTCGAAGAAGCGACCAGCAACAGATAAGTATTGCAAAAAACTAAAGCAATATAAAAAATCGCACAAGAAAATACAGACTGAGTCAAACCTGATTCCTAAAAGTATACTGAAGCTATTATCAAGGTAACTAATTCAACTTTAAAAAAATTCTTAAATGAACATTTTTACTTAAACACAATAACTTTTCTATCCGGTCGGCTTGTCGTTCCTTAAACCTTCCTAATCTGTCAGCTTACTTCTTTCAATCCCTTCAGGCAAACAGCCTACTGCTTATTTTACCCATTCCACACATACATATGGATAATAGACGTAGGATGTCAATTAATTTATTCTGTATCTATTGAGTCAAATATTTACATGGCTGTTGTGAATCATCCTGCTATGAACAGGCAACAACAAACCTAGCAGCGGAAACGTCCAAACTTTTTAAACATCGAATGGAGTTATATTTCATTGTAAATAAGATAAAAGCAGACTAACGAATGTGTAACATACTACTTAAAGTAGGTGACGAAGGACTGAAATATACAACTCTTGGGCGCTCATGGAAGAAGATAAAGGTTCACTTGACATTATCTTCGGTAAATTTCTGAAATAGTTGGAAACGAAAGAGAACTATTGGATGAATCGTTCCAAATTAATGTCATATATACAGAAAGAGTCACTAGATGATTTTGTGAACAGATTCAGGTGACTGGCACAAAACTGTTCATTGACAAAGACCGAACAAAAGGACCAAATAATAGAAGTTATAACCGCCAGCACTCCTATCGCAGACTTCCAGAAGGAGCAGCAAAGAAATGACGATACACTCACACTTGAAGAGACGCTTCATTTAGGCCAAACCTACAAAGCATCTTGCACCCATATAAAACAATTTGTGTCGATACAAAACACTACCAATGAAGCTACAAATACAGCTATAAAAGCCTAAAACCAATCAACCCGTCACTGGAAAGCAAAAAAATAGCTCAATTGTGGCAGAAATTATGCATACTACCGTGAAGCCTGCTTGGCATTTGGATCAACATATAACATTTGTAATCAAACCAATCACTAGGTAAGCAGAGCAAAATAAAGACCGAGGTCAAGGTCACAAAGCCAGAGTCATATCAACCCAAGGTCACAGGACCAACCTCGTTACAAAAGGGGCTCATACGAAAAAAAGCAGATAATCTAGACGGATATAGTGTACACCACCTAAGGACTGAAAGAACAGCTCGAAAGTCTAAAATTTAGTATCATCAAAATATTTTCTATATCTCAACAGAGAGACAAAAGTTTTGCGAACCTAAACATAAGACTAACGAACAGAAATAGAATACACAGACTGCACCTAAAGATAGATACAGATACTCAAGGAAACACACTACCAGTCACTGAATTCTACAGAATGTTCCCAGAAAAATTTCACCCAAACGGTTTTCTGAAGTAGAAAAAAATTAACTGGGTGCAAACAATGGAACCCCAATAAAATGCTCTGACAACAACAGCATTCCATACAGATACAACAGCTCAGACCGGCACAACAACACATTCTCTATAGTAGATGAACAAGGACTGGTAGTTCTTGGAATACCTTCGCTAGAACAACTTAAATTAATAACAATTTACTGTACAGAAAATAGAAAAAATAAAAATCATCATAATGCAAACCAGTACCTCTCTGTGAGAACTAAAACCAATAAGATTAAAGAACTTTTCAGATGTATCCTGATCGTTTTGATAAAATTGGCACTATGACAAGATCAGTGAAACTATCTGTCAATGAAAACGTGCAAACACCAACGGTCCCAGAACAAACAATGTAAGTATTAGATCAAAGGAAAGAAAAACATCAACTATCACTGATCCCTGGACAGTGTGAGTATTAGATCACCAGAATAAAAAATAGCAACCATCACCGGTCCCAGGACAAATTGTGTGTGTATTAGATCATCAGAAAGAAAAATAGCAACCAGGAACGGTATTAATAAAATTTCTGGAACTAAGATCCTGCATTCTCGAAATCCTAGACGGATCTTCTAAAATATGGAACAGAGTTCAAATAAGAGTGGCAGAAAGAGCCCCTTACCAACATGTTCGTTTCAACGATCACGTCACCTTACTACCCAAGAAGGATCATTTCTCGCCCTGAAACTTACAATACACAAGGTGAAACAGGCAGAATTGCTACTATTCTATTACCAAGAGAAACACAACAGAACTTCATAGGTGTTACTACTACGCCTTGAGCTACCGAAACTGTGTTATCACCCTGGTTGGCGGCTGATGAGGTTAGGGTATCGCACGTGCTTTCACACGTTGTATGATGAAAATATTCTATTACCAAGAGAAACACAACAGAACTTCATTGGTGTTACTACTAACCAGCAAATGACAGCATTGTCCTAAGTCTTCTCTTTCACTTGCTACGATCAAACACACCAAACTATTTACCCAGCATTTCTGTGCGACAATGGAAACAAAATCTCAGACCGGAGAACACCAACATCCTCAACTCTTAACACACTTAAGAAGTAGCTGTAAAATACACATGCCACTCAGATACAGAATGAACACTTGAATAAATAACTATCATAATGGGATGCAACAGTATCCTGGGAACTACTTTCCTACGCACACTGATGTGCGAAGTAATACCTTGGAACACTGGGGGGATTTTTGTCCCCGGGAAAAGCACTGTTTAAACCCTAAATTTTGTAGGAGAATAAACCATACTCAGAAAGGACACAAACGAATTTTTGCTACTACAAAAAGTTTACTGTACATATAAACAATAACTGGTAGATACAACATGCAAAACAAACAAAAGAAGTCAGAGTTTGATTGGATGAATATGCTGTGGAAACTTAGCAGTTTAGATGTTTCTGGTAACTTGTTACTGCACTGTCGAAAGGTTTGTAGTAGTGGTTGTGTTTGTCTGTTCTCAATTGCTTGTTGGTGGACTTACTTCCTGAATCGTCGCCGTCTTAGCAAGAACTGCTAGCCCGGGTAGTGGCAAAAAGAGGACGATTTCTTGTGACGCCTTGTTTTATAACCAGCCTCTCGAGACCTCCAGAAGGGCTATGATTGGCCAATTTGGCTCTTCGCACGTGTGTCCTCTACGGAATCCCAATATTCGCCAACTGATGTTAGTAATTGTATTATAAGAAACATCGCTTTCAACTTAGTGGCAAACAACAAAAACTAAACCCTCCAGTTAGAGAACATTAATGCCTAAAAGAATAACCAATGCTTTTAACACAGAAGTATATATCTTAAAAATATTTTATTTGCTTATTCATCATCATCATCATCATCATGTGGTCCTGCTAGCATGAATATCCCTGACCCTTTCTCGCTACTCCTCCCTATCGTTCATCGCTTCTGGCAGGTTTTCAGGGCTACATCCCGTATCCTCACATAGCTGCTGAATGTATGTTCGAGCTGGTCGTCCTGCTTTTGCTCGGCCATATGAGTGGGTCCATAAGAGTACATCACTTATGAGCTCGTCCCTGCTTCTTCAGCAGTGTCCTGCGTGTCTAATTCGTCTAACTTTGATAGTTTTCGTGATTGGAGGCAGGTGGCCGTATAGTTGGTGCTTTGTAGGGTGTTGCTTCCAGAACTTGTTCAATATTGCTCGCAGCATTCTTGTGTAATTACCGTCTAGCTTTTTCTCCAGCCGTTTTGTTAGCGCCCAAGTAGTGCATCCATATAGCAGTATCGATACGACCGCTGCCTGGAAGAAACTGCGTTTCATTTTATCGGTCAGATCTGACTTTCATATGACTGATATCTTATCGATAGTTGTCCATGCCTTCGTTAGCCGCGTGTCGATGTTTTTTTCGGTTGATGAGACGCTGCTTCCTAGGTAAGTGAATTTGTCGACTAGTTTGAGAGGGGTTCTGTCTAGTGTGGAGATGTCACCCGTTTGATTATAGCATATATATTCTGTTTTGTGTGCATTGACATGGAGGCCAATGCCTGTGGCGGCTCGTTCCAAACTATGCAGTAGTGTTTCGGCTTGGTCGGGCGTATTTGCCAGAATCGCTATGTCATCGGCGTAGTCGGCGTCAGTAATTGTTTTTGCGGCGTACCTTCTGCTTCTTTTCTTTGTCAGCTCGAAGCCGTTTTCTCTGATTTTATCAATCGATGTTCTAAGCCCGTAGATGATAAAGAGATATGGGGCTAGTGTGTCCCCTTACAGTACTCCTGCTACAATGTCGAAGTATTCTGTGTCTCCATCCGGTGACTGTACTTTCACTTTGGTGTTTCTATAGAGAATCATTATTGCTGCGACGGTCTCTCTTGGTCGGCCGTATGCTAGTAGGATTTGTTCCATCTTCCCTCTGTGAATGGAATCAAAGGCCTTGGTAAAGTCGACAAATTGTATTGTCGCCTGTAGGTTTTTGCCCGTACGCCTTCAAGGATTCTACGGATAGTCAATATTTGTGAAGTCGTAGATCTATTTTTTCGGGAGCCATTTTGGTTTTTCCTAAGAATGTTGTCAATTTGGGATTCTATGCGGTTTCGTAGTAGGGCATTGTAAATTTTGGCTGCTATGGATGTAAGTGTTATACCTCGGTAGTTCTTGGCAAATCTGAGGTCACCCTTTTTAGGGAAAGGGAGGATGCATCCCTTCATCCATCTGTCTATCGGATTTTGATTATAGACTGCGTTGCAGTGTCGGAGCAGTATGTCGTTGAATGGTCTGGTCTTCCATACTTCTGGAGGAATCTCGTCCAGCCCTGCAGCTTTCCTATTTTTAATTTTTCTTAGAACTGAGTCGAGTTCTTCTTGAGTTAAAGGTCCTAGTTTAATGTCCAATTGCTTACTGATAATTCTGGTGATTGGTTCACGTGTAACTTTCGGTGGGTTTCCAAGTAGATTTTCGAAATGCTGTTTCCACAGTTTTATTCTTTCTTGTTGGTTTGCAGCTTTCAATTTAGCTTTGGTTGTGTTCTTCCTTCTACTCACTTCGTTTATCTTTTGCCAGGCTATCCTAGGTTGCCTATCTTCCACTGAGTCTCTAATCTTATCTATCAGATTTTGTATAGCTGACGAAAAATACTTTCATTAGTTGATTGGATTGTTCAGATCTTCAAATGCTTTTTAGATAGCTCCGTCATCCAGGTTTCTAGGAATCAGGATTTAATACATTTAATATCAAAGAAAATAAAAAGATTATTTTGAATGTGAATAAAAAGATAACTTTGATTTAACAAATATATATTTTTTAACATATAAATATATCTACATAATCTTTAAAGAAAGAACCAGAAATAAAATAAAAAAACAATTAAAGTGAAATCATTGTCTCTTTAAATCATTCCTTCAATGTGCTTAAATTCAAAGAAAGTAACACGTATCGATAATATAAATGTGTTAGTTGGACAATTTAAAAATGTATGCGTATATATGTGTGGTTTACATTATGGTAATTATCCACGTTGATGAGGGCTGCAGAAGGTTTTACATGTTGACTGTTAATGTATTAGAGAGAGAGAGAGAGAGAGAGAGAGAGAGAGAGAGAGAGAGAGTGAGAGAGAGAGAGTGTGTGTGAGAGAGAGAGAGAGAGAGAGAGCGTATCGGCATTTGAAATTCAGCTTTGAAATTCCTTTCTACACTGACATCTTAAAGAAAGCAATCAAGCCACTCAGCTTCAATGCTTTCACTGAACATTTGATTAGATTGTCCTTGTATTCAACTCCAGCAGTCGGCTCGAAATTGGCTCTAAAACGAAAAAAGAACAAGTGGATTGTAATTGGATCCTTAATCAATTTACTTTTCGTATGAACTGTTCTTAACTACGTCCGCGCACGATATCATTTTGTCATATTGATAATTTAGAAATCATCTAGTGCTGAATCATTTTTATTTTGTACGTCCAGATTCAACGGTTGAGCATTATATTCAAAATTTGTAACTGACTTTGTGATTTGTTGATTTGGAAGATTTCGTCCCCATATTTTTACTGCCTTAGTAGAAAGGAAATTTATTAGTGAATGGTCGGAGATTTTAACAAAATCTAATGATAAATTAGTCAATATTTAGAATTTATTTTGTTTTACACACTAGACTCCAGATTGCTTACGGTATCTCTAATTGTTAAGTGATCCCTCATCTAAGGTAAGCTCATTTTGACTTAACTTCAGTGATATTTTGTCAAGCAGAAGTGATAGGTACGGTTGTACAGTTTTAGTCCTGTTTTTGGACGCCATCAATTTTGAGAAAGTCAGCTGAATTTCACTGCTGCCGACCGTTGAGGTTGTTGACTATTCTTCTTCTTAAGAAACTGAACATATAACGTGGATACATGTCAATTAATTTTTTTTACGAATAGAATAATAACTAGATGACTGAATTTATTTGAGAATGATTCAGTTTATAATTGAACCAATCAAACATTAGGATTTCTTCAGGAGTCAGCAGCGCTCAAAAAAAGAAGAGAGTAGAGTGATGTGTTGAAGGAGACTTCATAAAAATCTACGTTGTTTAGAATAGGACCATAATTGTACCAAGTGATAGTTTTGTCTCTAAAAACTCTTTCATTCACAATCAGAACATTATAGGCTACCAGGCAAGGCAGTCCACTGAGATGTACCGAAATAACCGGTCACAGGAATAAAAATATAAATATTCGATAAAATTAAATATATATTCATTGTATTGGTTCGTACAAGACATCAATGTTTAATATATAGTTTAGTATATAATCATCATCATCATCATATCGCGCTGGTAGCACGGATATCCCTGACCCTCTCTCGCCACTCCTCCCTATCGTTCATCGCCCTAGGTAGGTCTTCAGGACAACAGCCTGTATCCTCACATAGCTGCTGAATGTACGTTCGAGCTGGTCGTCCTGCTTTTGCGCGGCCATGTGTGGGGATCCATAAGAGTACATCTCTTATGAGTTCATCTCTGCTTCTCCAGCAGTGTCCTGCATGTCTGGTTCGTCTAACTTGAATAGTTTTCGTGATAGGGGGCAGGTGGCCGTACAGTTGGTGTCTTGTGGGGTGCTGCTGCCAGGACTTGTTCAGGATTGCACGCAGCATTCTTGTGTAATTGCCATCCAGTTTCTTCTCCAGCCGTTTTGTTAGCGTCCATGTAGTGCATCCATATAGCAGTATCGATGTGACCGCTGCCTGGAAGAAGCTGCGTTTCATTTTATCGGTTAGGTCTGATTTCCATATAATCGATAGCCTATTGATAGCTGTCCATGCTTTCATTAGCCTCATTTCGATGTCCTTTTCGGTTGATTCGACGCTGCTTCCTAGGTACGTGAATTTGTCTACTAGTTTAAGTGGGGTTCCTTCTAGAGTGGAGATGTCCCCCGTTTGGTTATAGCACATATATTCCGTTTTGTGTGCATTAACATAGAGGCCTATGCTTGCTGCTGCTCGTTCCAAACTATGCAGAAGAGTTTCGGCTTGGTCAGGTGTATTTGCCAGTATCGCTATGTCATCGGCGTAGTCGGCGTCGGTAATTGTTGTTGCGGGGTATCTTCTGCTTCTTTTCTTCGTCAGTTCGAAGCCACTCTCTTTGATTTTGTCAATCGATGTTCTCAGTACGTAGTCTAGACAAACGATAAAGAGGTACGGGGCCAGCGTGTCCCCTTGTATTACTCCTGCTACAATGTCAAAGTATTCTGTGTCTCCATCCGGTGATCGTACTTTTACTTTAGTGTTTCTATAGAGAATCGTTATTGCCGCTACGGTTTCTTTAGGTATGCCGTACGCTAGTAGGATTTGTTCCATCTTTCCTCTGTGAATGGAGTCGAAAGCCTTGGTAAAGTCGACAAATATTAATGTCGCTTGTAGGTTCTTTGCCCGTACACCTTCAAGGATTCTGCGGATGATTAATATTTGTGAGGTCGTGGATCTATTTCTTCGGAAGCCATTTTGTTTTTTTTCTAAGTATGATGTCGATTTTGGGTTCTATTCGGTTTCGTAGTAGGGCATTGTAGATTTTGGCAGCTATGGATGTAAGTGTTATGCCTCGGTAGTTTTTGGCTAATCCGAGGTCCCCCTTTTTAGGGAAGGGGAGTATGCATCCCTTCATCCATCTATCTATCGGATTTTGATTGTATACTGCGTTGCAGTGGCGGAGCAGTATGTCGTCGAATTGTCTGGTCTTCCATACTTCCGGGGGAATTTCGTCCAGCCCTGCAGCTTTCCTATTTTTAATTTTTCTGAGAACCGAGTCGAGTTCTTCTTGTGTGAACGGTCCTAGTTTAATGTTTAATTGTTTGCTAATTATTCTGGTGATTGGTTCATGCGTTATTTTTGGTGGGTTTCCAAGTAAGTTTTCGAAGTGCTGTTTCCACAGTTTTATTCTTTCTTATTGGTTTGCTGCTTTAAGTTTTGCTTTGGCTGTGTTCTTTCTTCTGCTCACTTCGTTTATTGTTTGCCATGCTATCCTAGATTGCCTATCTTCCACCGAGTCTCTGATCTTATCTATCTGATTTTGAATGTATTCTGTCTGTTCCTTTATATATATGCCTGCTAATTGATATTGTGTCGTTTTTAGTTTTAAGGCATTTGTGTTTGTTGGGTTTTTTCGATAGTTTTTGGAGGCTGTTTTCACTAGTGCACGTTTTTCTCTCACAGCTAAAGTTTCCCATGGGACACTATATTTAGTTTTACTTAAAACTAAATATAGTATATTATAGTATTCATTTATATGATATCCCACCAAGTCAGATTTGACATGGAGGCATTTTATAAAGTGGCGGGGAGGGGGGAGCACGAACAGATCGAAACTCATGTGAAGCCGTTATAAAGAATTTTCCATTTTGAGGAATCTCAGGCGCAAAGCGATAAACTTTACCGTCCTAAGCAGATATTGCCTGGGAGGAAGCAGCCCCCACCCCGAACTAAGCTAATATTGTTTTCTCAACCACCAAGCAGGATTGCTCCTATGTCAGGTTAGTATATTAACAACGAATCATATAAACAGATTAGTATGGGATCCGTATACACGTGAGCCCCTGAACAACTGCACAACATGCCTATGGGTTAAGACAGACCTGAATACATATCCCTCTTTTGGAGTTGCTTAGAATACGCTGATTGTATCCTCTGCAGAGAGATAAGACCCCTGCCCCCAAAATAAAACGGGGATCTTCTCGATATGACACTAAATTGCTTCAATTGGTGAGAATCCAGCATAAAATAAACCTAGACAGATTAACATGCCGTTAAAACCAATTAATCAATCAATTTGAATCATTCAATCTGAGTCAATCAATCGATTATTCTAAAATACATTTTGAATACTATAATAGAATTTTGGTACTTGTTACCGATTGCCGTCTCGTCCGTGACGTTAACAACTTCGGTGTATGTAACCCGCCTCGCTTCTTTCTCTCACTAATAGAATCAAAACGGATTCCCTTTTCATCCGCTTCATCAGTTTTCCTATTTGTACTCATATTGCAAATGCTGTAATTAGTCTTTCTTTGTTCTTTTTTATATTGTCTTCGACTCCTTGTATTAACGTAATTCTCAATGCTGGCAAGTCGTCTTTTTTTTTTTTTGACACATACAGTCTGTCTATATCATCTCTCAGATGTAAGACCTTGTGCATCGTTATCAATTTTCTTGTCATTTGGTCGATTTATTTGAGTTACTCCTTGGTACATTTTAGAAATGGTCCAACGTATCTTACATGGGGAACTGCTCAGGTGTTTACTCCTTAGATGAAATTTCTGCAACAGAGCATGCTTTCAAGAAGCTTCTTCTTTCTTCTGAGGTACTTATTTTCCCTTCATCTCCACCTATTCGATGGGGTCCGCTTTCATTATTCCCAAGTACTTGTAATTTTCCTTTTCTCCATGTTTTCCTGACTTGGTAGTTCTATTCTTTCCGATGTTTTTTCCCAATCTTCATTGTAAGCATAGTTAATTTTTCAATACCAAATTCCATTCCTATATCCAGACTGTATATTCTTATTGTTTGTATCAAAGTCTCCAGCTCTTTTTGATTTTTTGCAAATACCTTTATGTCATCAATGTACATAAAGTGATTAATCTTTGTTGTAATTTGTTAGTTTGTAACCCTCCGTGGATTTCATAAGTACGTATAATGAATAATAGTTGTAAAAGCGAGTCTCTCTGGAAGATCCCTCTTTGGACTTTTACCTCTGCAACGATTTGACCTCCCACTATCAATTACACCCTCCAGTTTTCCGTGGCATTCGTGATGATAGTTATGATTTTGTCGAATATTTTTTACATTTTCAAACTCTATTATCTAAGTTTGCAGGATCATATCACACGCCTTCTTGTAGTCAATCAATACCATAGATACATTTTCTGTCTCTTTTTTGGCATCTTGAGGATGTACTGGTATTTACATAGTGGGTCATTTGATTCTCTTCTTCCTCTGCGGCGTCCTTTTTGTTCTTCAGGAAAAATCCTGTGGTATTTGAGTGAGTAATAGATTCTTTCTCTCATCTGTAGGGTTAAGATTTTCCAAATCAAACATAAACACATTATCGGTCTATAGTTGCTGAGGATGGTCCCTCTTTTGGAGTCTTTCTGTATCAGTTTAGTTCTTCCTTTCATCAACCATTTGGGTATGCTTACTTTTTGTAAGCATTTTTCAGTCTTTTTTGGATGGACGGGAATTTTAAAACCAGAATCCATGTACGCCGTTGTGGTCAGGCGTTTTCCAATTTGTATTTTTTTTTAGTGTTGCTGCTCTAAGTGATTCCAGGTGTATGTTCGCTTGGGAAACTTCTTTAAGTTATTCTAGTTCTTTGTTATTTATCCATTCAGCTTTTCTCTTATATGGCCTTTCCGTTTTCATATTTTACTCAATTTTTTTTTTTTTTTGCATTTGGTTGTTGATTTATCCATGTGCCAACTTCACCAACTTATTGATAGAATTTTCTTTCGTTTTTTTTTTTTTGGGGGGGGAGAGGGAAGTCCTATTTTGTTTGTATTGCTTGACCCTATCAGGGTATCTTTCTAGTCTTCTTTCTTTCGTTTATATCTTTCTATTCTTCTAGTTGAATCGTCAGACTTTTCTGCAGTTGTCTTTTTGGGATCTTTTCATTTTTTTTTTTTTTTTTGCTTCAAGGACGTTTTATCTTCCTAAGTAGTTTCACTTGTCACTGTTTCTTTATTTGTCTTTATATCCTTATTTCCCATCCAGGTTTTGTATTTCAGTTTGGATTAGTGATACCTATTTTATCACCAACTAGTGTTCTTCCCACTTAGATTAACTCGTTCAGTTCAGTAATGTTGTTTGTTCGGATATATTTCCATAATTTATTTACTTTTTCGGTCTCTACCTTGACGTTTTTCTAGTCTTGATTCCTTAGGGATAGTTATATAGTCTTCTGTTCAATCATGATTTTTTTTATTAAATCGAAATTTTCTTTGTCTTTTTTTGTTGTTGTTAAGATTGATGTTGTGATGCTGAGATTTGTAATTGGTTGGTTTTCAATATTTTGTGTCTCAACCAGTTATTGTAAATAGAATCATTCATTCCATTCGGGTTTTTTTAAGTAGGTCTTTTTACTGAGCAAATGTGGTATTTTGGTGTTTGCAGCGTGATTGGTGATGGATGACTGTCTATATATTGTACTGTTGAATGGGTCGACAAATGCGGCTAGCTAAGTTCCCTTAGAACATATAGAAATATATTACCGCTCCTTTCCCCTCCCCCATAAAATTTTAAGGCTTCATGCCTTCCTTAATGTAAATTTAAGGGGATAAACAGTTTAGGGAGCACTATTTAAGTATATTCTTCATTATTTACTTGTCCATATATTTAATATTTCAAGGTCAGAAAACAAATCTTTCTTTAAAATCAATATCGCTTGGTCAGCAAGTCTGTGACTTGTTGTGTTAGATTTAGTGGATTCTATCCAGATCTTCATCATCCATTTTCTATATCCTCTTTGTGTAGGATTCCTTTTGAAATAACTTTTTCTCTAGTCCATTTTTTCCGTTTCTGTCTCTTTTGGATGTTGTGTACCTGAAATATGAACAGCTAACATTCGCAGCATCTTAACGGATTCCCTCATGTTGGCTATCAAAGGACCACCTGCTGACCATAACACTCATATTTGTCATCTGAGTTCCACGTTGATTAGGATCTGGATTTGTCATTTTTACAGGAAGTATATTATAGTAGCCTAATGAGTAGAGTGTTCGCCAATGGTCCGGGAGACAGAGGTTCAATTCCAGGTCGAGTCATACCAAAGACTTAAAAAATGGTACTTGATGCTGCCTTGATAAGCACTCAGCACTATAAGGTGAGGATCAAGGGTAAAATGGAGTCATCTTGGGAATGGAGTAGCGCTCTCCTGTACACCTTGGTGTAGTAGCTATTGAAAAGGGAGCCTTCGGGTCACCCTCGGCTAAGATAGCCAACTTTACTTACTTTATATTGTAGGGGTTGAATATTATCAGGGCTCCCGTCACAAACCTTTCACAGAAAGGGGACTTAAGCGAACCACATACTCACTCACCCAAACACACGCCCAAACACCCCGGTTTTAAACATCGTAAGTTTTAACTCGATAAAAATCCAAAGGTCACTTTTTAAAACTTAGGGTTTAAATTTTAATTCGTTACTTGCTCAGCTACTTCATGCGTGGAGACTAATATTTAGTTCTTTAAACACTAGCCATTTTGGGTTAGTCCACAAAGCCCGATCTTTGCTTACTGTTTGAGTGTTATATTCCCAACTCCTTTTCTTAAATATTCCTATTACCTGCTTTTTGGTTTATGGCTTTTTGTAGAAAAAGTTTCAGTCACGAGACTTGGTGGAGTGCTACAACGAAAATTCCTTACTCTTCAGTTTTCTTATGTTCTTTTACGAGTTATCAAATTTTCCAGGTTCTTTTTTAAAATTATATTTTACTCTTTTGAGAATTTTTCACACCAGCGTTAGCTGATGATTTCTCTTTAAAGTTTGAGTGACAGCAAGTCTTCTCAAGTCCCCAGAATTCTTCTCAATACTGTAGCTGATTAATGCTGTTGTCTGGATGATCTCTACTTGTCCTCTTATCACTAAGTCTTCCAGTCCATTTGCCAATCCTTTGAGAATAGTTCCAAGTGCACCAATTACAACTGGTATCAACGTCATCTTCATGTTACATTGTTTTTTTTTCGTTCTCTAGCAAGATCTAGGTATTTATCTCTCTTTTCGCTTTCTTTTAATTTTATTCTGCAGTCTGCCGGAACGACAAAGTCAACTATTCGGTAGGATCTCTTTTTTATCACTAGGACATTGTCTGTCCGAGATTAAGTGATCTGTTTGTATCTGGAAATCCCAGAGAATTTTGTGTGTCTCATTCTCCAGGACGGGTTCAGGTTTGTGCATATACCATTTTTAAATATGGTCAAATTTCAATTTCTTGCACAATTCTCAGTAAATCACCTTCCCCACCCTGTCTTGTCTTGTCTTATACTCTCTTGGTGTTAATTTACTGCATTCACTTATGATATGATTGATCATTTCGTCTCTATTACCACATAACTTACATTTACAATTTTGTTGCGTCTTATCTATTTTTGATTTAACATAGTCCTTATGGCGATATTCTGTACTGCTATTAGAAAAGATTCCGTTTCTCTCTTAAGGTTTCCCTTTCTTAGTCATGTCCGGGTTTTCTAGTGTGATATTTCGCTTGTTTGTCGCTTGAAATGTCCGTACAGTTGTTTTTCTAACTATTTTTGTTTTCTGGTTATTATTGTTCTGTTGATGCTTGTGTTATCGGTATTGTTTCTGGCAGTTATAAGTCTTTCTCCGCACATTTTTATGTAGTCTTCTAGTCGTTGTATCGATGCATCGACGCTACCTTGAATGCTGGTGAGTCCTCTTCCTTCTTCTTTTCTTGACACATACAGTCTATCTACGTCATCTCTGGAATTTAATGGCTTATACATCGTCATGAGTTTTCTTGTTCTTTGGTTCATATGTTGAAGTTCTTCCCTAGTTCACTTTAAGAATAGTCTCGAGTATCTTACGAGGGGACAGCCCAGCTGTTTATCCCTTTGATGAGATTTCTTCTATATAGTTTAGTTTCGTGTAGCTTTCTCCTTCTCTTGAGATATTTTTAAAAAATTTTCTTTCATCTCTGCATATTTGATGGTGTCTGTTTCCAATATTCCCAAGTATTTGTAGGTTTTCTTTTTCTCCGAGCGTTCTAATTCTTTCTTGATTTGGTAGTTCTCTTCCTTCCGTCATTTGTCATTTTCTGCTTTTCATTATTAGCATCGTATCGATGCCTAATTCCATCATTGTATCTTGACTTTATATCCTTACTGCCTGTATTAGGGTTTCCAATTCTTTTTCATTTTTAGCAAACAATTTGATGCCGTTCATGTACATTAGGTAATTCATCTTTTCTTGCGATTCATGAAGTTTGCATCCGCTTGTGCATTTCCTAAGTATGTGATCGAGTGGCATCATTGTTATCACAAATAGTAATGGTGATAGCGCATCTCCCTGGAAGATCTCTCTCAAGATTTTCACCTCGGTTAAGCTTTTCCTCCTGCAGTCAGTTCGCCTTTCCAGTTTTCCAAGGTATTTTCGATAAACTTTGTGACTTTGTCAGATATCTTGTACATTTTAAGACAGTCTATTATCCAGCTTCATGAAACCATGTCATATGCTTTTTTGTGGTCAATCCACGCCATAGCTACATTTTTTCGTCAAGCTTTGCAGTCTTTGAGAACGTGTGGATCAATGTATTGTAGCTGTCTTGTTCTTCTTGATCTCGTGCGGCATCCTTTCTGTTCCTCGAGAAATAGTCCACGGTTTATTAGCGAATCGTAAATCGCCTCTCTAATTTGTGCCGTTAGTATTTTCCACATTATCAGTAGGCATGTTATAGGCCTGTAATTGTTAGAAGCAGTTCCTATTTGGGGGTCTTTCTGGATCAGAGTGGTCTTTCCTTTTCTCTTTTATTCCAGTACGTCTGTTTCTTGTAAGCATCTATTCATTTCGATAGCCAGTCTATCGTGGATAGAAGTGAATTTTTTAACCAGTAACCATCTATGCTATTATGGCCTGGCGTTTTCCAATTTGGTATTTGTCATTATTATTATTATTATTATTGTGAGCTTTTCACTCCAGCGTTAACTGATAGTCTTTCATTGTAGTCAGAATGACAGCAAGTCTCCTCTGGTCTCCAGGACTCTTCTCTGAATTCAGGGTGATATCAACAATGCTGTAGTCTGGATTGTCTCGTTTCATTCTCCCGATTTCTAACTCCTATAGCCCCCTTATCTACTCTTTGGGGATCATTCAAAGTGCATTAATTATAATTGGTATCACCGTCACTTACTTATTCCATAGCATTTTTAATTCTCTGACAAAGTCTAAGTACTCATTTCTTTTCGTTTTTTAAAATTTTTAGTCAGTAGTCTGCTGGGATGGCAAAGTCCTCTCTCTCTCTCTCTCTTTTTTTTTTTTTTTTTTTTTTGTTAATTATCTCTAATTCTGGTCTACTTGCTGGGATTAGGTGATCAGTTTATATTTCAAAACCCCAGAAAATTTTGTGAGTCATTCTCCGGATGGATTCTGGTTTGTGCATGTACCATTTGGTAATATGGTCAACTTGCACAATTCCCAGTGGATCACTTTCTCTACCCAGTTGTGTCTTGTCTTGTACATTTTTGGTGTTGGTTTGCTGCCCTTGCGTATTATGTGGTTTGTCGTTTTGTCTCTATTACCACATAACCTTCACTTGCAATTCTGTTGCGTCTTATCTATTTTTGCTTTTATATAATTGGTCCTTATGCCGTTGTTTTGTGCCACTATTTGAAGAGATTCACTTCCTCTTTTAAAGTTTTCTTTTCTTAGCCATGTTTAGGTCTTTTCATGTGAGATTTCGTCAGTTTGTCACTTGAAATAAGTGTACATTTGTTTGTTTTTCCCATTTATGCTTCCTAGTTTTCATTGTTCAGCTGATCTTTATGTTTTCTCTGCTGTTTTTTGTTGCTGTTATTAGTTTTCTTTGTTCTTTTTTATGAAATTTTTGAGTCATCATTTTGATGCACTGACGATATCTTCAATGCGGGCATGTCCTCTTCCTTCTTCTTTTCTTGACACATATAGTATGTCTATGTCATCTCTGGGACGTAAGGCCTTATGCATCGTTATGAGTTTTCTTGTCATCTGGTCCATTTATTGAAGATTGATCCGCGTCCATTTTAAGAATGGTCCCGATTATCTCACATAAGAGACTGGCTAAGCGTATCCCTTTGATAAGATTCTAGTTGTCAGGCTTGGGTTTGAAAAGTTTTCTCGTTCGTCTGAGATATTTTTAAAAATTTTCCTTTCATCTCCACCTGTTTGATGGTGTCTGCTTCCTTTCCTCTGAGCGTTCTTATTGTTAAGTTGGTAGTTCTATTCTTTCCGTTATTTATCTTTTTCCGATTCTCATTATTCTGACGTTGGATCCAGCCCTGGCAGGTATGTCTAGCTTAGCCTGGGAATTTTCACCGAAATCAAATCCCAAGGCTTCCCTTGTTGAATCGAAGTACTAGCCCCATTCGCCACGTTGTGAATTTTTGATCCGAATGGCAGTGTTTTAGTTACTTCAGATCGTTTCAACTGTGGGAGTCGATCTTATATTGGCTGGAATCTACGCCGAAGAAAAAAAATCTCTGTTTATGGAGAAAGTAGTTTCTGTTGCGATTCACAACACACACACACACACACAAAAGAAAAGCAACACTTTCGATTTTTGCTTTCTCAAAGCTATTGTCTTTATCTCGCCATAGAAGGATTTACATAAATGCGTAGAATACAAAAGAAAAAGGTCACACGAAACTTATTCGTTCGTTTTAAAAAGTGACAGAGAGATCCAGGGAAGATGTAAGGGAGACAATTATTGATTTTTGGTTATTTTTCAAAATTTGTTTATCTCGGGTTTTGTTGACATAACGATCGCGAATTCGTAAAGTTCCTATGTTTAACTGTTGGTTATGATCGGGCTAGGCACAATTCACTTAGTCATCCTGTCTTATCGAACTCTCGCTTCGAACTCTCAATTCTGAACTTAACTGCGAACTCAACTCAACTCCCGATTTCCCACTCTATTCTGATGCTAACCTTCAACTCTCCGGCTCTGAACTGACCCCCGATTTCACCCTCTACTGCTGAATGGGCGCTGCGCACTGCTTATATAAATTGGGGGCGGGGTCTCGACAATTTTTGGTTGCGTCCATGAATAATAATATGTAAATTGCCTGGACGACCGAAATTCTGTATATTTTTGTAAATTCCAGATGGCCGTTTTTTGACAGGTACTAAAAACGAATTCAGGACGCCCGCTGTTTTTTCTGTCCAGACAATTATTATTAAATCGACAAAATCCACTTATCCCGTCTTCTCTGTCTTACATCTGGAATACTTTAGACCACACAAGATTTCATTAACCCTTTTATCACAGGATTCAATCAACGAATCCATCTCTCCACTTCCCGAACCATCACCTTACTTACTAAAGACTCAATTCCAAGAACGTCAGTCAAAAAAAGAAATAAACAAATAAAATAAGATAGAAAATAAAATGATAAATAAAAAAAAACAGGAATTTTCTCTACTTATTCTCGGAAAAACAAACTTATTTCCAAATCTATCCCTTTATCCATTCTAATCCCTGAGAATCGTTAATTAATTAATCCACCTGGGGGGAGTTCTCTCTGTCACATTATTAGCATGGCATATTTTTCTATGCCAAATTCTATAACTATATCCTGACTGTATATTCTTATCGTTTGTATCGGGGTTTCTAATTCTTTTTCATTTTTAGCAAACAGTTTGATATCGTCCATATACATTAGATGGTTGATCTTTTCTTGCGCTTAAGTAAGATTCCTGAGTACTTCCTAAGTATGTGACTGAGTGGCATCTTTGCTGTCACAAACAGTGATGGTGACAGCACATCTCTCTAGAAGATCCCTCTCTGGATTTTCCCCTTAACTAATTTTTTTCTTCTGTTGTTAATTCTACTTACTAATTTTTTTATGGCTTCCGTGATGAAGTCTATTATCCAACTTTATGGGACCATATTGTGAGTCTTTTTTGTAGTCAATCCACGTCATAGCTACATTTTTTCCATTTCTTTTCAATCTCCTTGAGATTTGTATTGATCAGCGCACAGAAGATCACTTATTCCTCTTGTTCCCTGGAGACATCCTTTCTATTCTTTGGGAAACTGTCTGTAGCTTATTAGCGAGCAGTAAATTTCATCCCTAATTTGTGCTGTTCGGAGTTTCCACATAACAGGTAGACACATTATCGATCTATAGTTGCCGGGAGCAGATAAATTTTTAGGAGTCTTTATTGATCAGGGTGGTCTTTCCTTTAGTCATTCATTCGCGTATATTTGTTTCTTCTAAGCATCTACTCAGTTCAAGAGCCAGTCTTTTGTGGATAGACGTGATTTTTTAAAATTCAGAATCCATTTATACTATCATAACCTGGCGTTTTCTAATTCGATACTTTTTTTGAGTGCTACTCTAAACGATTCCAGATGTATCATCACATCAAAACTTTCTTCTAATCCTTGCAAAGTTACTTATCCTTTCGACATTTCTGTTATATTCTTTCGATTATTTAATATAAAATAGTTTTTCCTCATTTGCATCCGGTTGTTGGTATGTCCTCGTGCATTGTCCTCCCGCTTGGGAGTAGAATTTTTTTCGTTATTTCGGAAAGTCCAGTTTTGATTGTAATGCTTGACGCTGTCTCAGTATCGTTTAAGTTTCCTTCTTTCGCTAATATTTTTCGATGTATCTATATTATTATTATTATTGATATTGCTAGCATGTTTTTCATAATAGTTTTATTTGTTCTCTTTTTGTTTTGTTTTTTCATAGAAGTCTGAGTGACAGCAAGTCTCCTCTGATTTCCTGGAGTCTTTTAAATCTAGCTGATTTTGGTAATACTCTGGACCTTCTGTGGCAGTCTATTATTTTACTTCTAACGAGATTCTCAGCTCAGCATTAGCAGATAATCTTTCACTGGAGTTTCCTCCTTGCTGATCTTAAAAATGCTGTAGTCTGGATTGTCTCGATTCGTCCTCCGATTTCCGACCCTTCCAGTCATATTTCCGAGCCTTTAAGGACCATTCCGACGACCACTCCAATCACAATTCGTATCAATGAAACTCTCATGTTCCAGAGTTTTCTTAGTTCTCTGGCAAGGTCTAAGTACTTGTCCTTCTTTTCGTTTTCGTTGATTTTTTTTCTGTGGTCCGCTATACGGCAAGCACTCCCTCCCTCTCTCTCTCTCTCTCTCTCTCTCTCTCTCTCTCTTCTCACTCTTTTGTTGGTAATTATTACTTGGTCTGTTTTTTTAGCCGGGATCAGGTCATCTGTTTATATTTTGTGCGTCTCATTCTCCAGGACGGTTTCTGGTTTATGCATGTAGCATTTGGTAAGACGGTCAAATTTCAATTTCTTATATAATTTCGAGTGGATCATCTTCCTTACCGAGTTGTCTCGAGTTTCATAATCCCTTTACTCTAGTTTGCAACATTATCTAATTAATCGTTTCGTCTCTCTCCCCACATATTTGCATTCGTAATTCTTTTGCGTCTTATCTATTTTCGCTTTTATGTAATTGGTCCTTATGTCGTTGTTTTGTGCTAGTAGTAGAAGAGATTCAGTTCCTCTCTTAAAGTTTCCCTTTTCCTAGTCATGTCCAGGTTTTATTGTGTGAGATTTTGCTAGTTTCTTGCTTGAAATAGATGTTTTTCTTCCCATTTTTGTTTCCTAGTTATTGTTGTTCAGTTTGTCTTTATGTTGTCGGTGTTTTTAATGGTCGCTATTATTATTTCTTTTATTTATTCAATGCGAGTTTTTTACAGCAGTTTTAACTAGAGGTTTTTCACTGAAGTCTTGAAGACAACTTCTCCTCAGGTCTCCAGGATTCTTTTCAGTATTCTAGCTGATTTTTTCAGTACTGTCGTCTGGATGAGCTCGATTCTTCCTCTTATATCTAGTTACTCTCGTCTCTTCTTCTTCTTCTTCTTATTATTATTATTATTATTATTAGTAGTAGTAGTAGTAGTAGTAGTACATGCTGATAAGTGTTTTTTTAATTAATTTGTTGTCGTGAGGAACATTAAAGTTGTAAATTCATTTTTATAGATACTAACAAAATATTGTTCTTTTTCCCCCGTTGAAACAAATTAAAAAATGATTCACGTCATTGTTTATGGTAACATTTCAGTTTTATTTGTAAGACTTTAATATCATAATAATCAATATTAAAAGCAACATTGCATTGCATATCTTATTAATTTTTGGTACATTTTAAAGATTTAAATTTATCAAACATTAGCGACCTTATTCAAGGCAAATTAAAAATGTTATTAAAATTTTAGAATAGTTTTTAAAAGTTTTTAATGAAATTAGGAACTCGAAACTTTACTAAACCGATTTATGTAAAAATATTACTTACAAGCTTACTGTGGTATTTAAATCTAAGTAGCAGGTCCAAATTAATGACAAATGATTTTCTGTGCCATTTAACAATAGAATTATTAAGGTACGCTTTAGTTTCCCGTAAAAAAAATTATAAATACATAAAACGCAACATCTGTCCAAATCAACTTCCGATTCTTTGTTTTCTATTTGCATGTTTTAATTCAAAATTCATTTCATTCTTAACGTTTTTATTGATCTTACCCGAAAGACTCGTCTGTCACAATATCATGCGACATTTTGTAACAATAATTTGTTACTCTAATTTGTTACACGCACCCGGCTTTTTAGCTGGACGTCTGGCATCAGGAGTATCAATGATCAATGGCAGACTCGAGGCCTAAAGACCTCGGCTTTGAGTGGGTCACACTCGAATGGGCGAGCTGCATTGATAATACTGTATAGCATTGGACTTCCTGGTCCAGTTTAAGCTATAATCCGTGCCGGGTTCACATGATATATCGAGTGAGCTCATGACCATCATAGTTCGGCAGAGCTCGAGCCTTGGCTCGTGTCTGACCTTTCCCTCCCTTAATCCCCCCTATAAGCCGACCTCGTGTCATTGACATTGTGTCATGTCCTGTCTGATAGGAGGCAGCGACAAATATCAATTCTCGTAACAAAAATGTCTGAATAAATATAAACCAAATTTTTTTGAGCAGTGGCGGTGGGGGGATTGAAGATTAGAATTCATATTATGCACTTTGATGCCAAATGGCTCTTTGATCGAGCAATTTCAGCAACGAAAAATATTTCTGTAATTGAAATAAACATAAGATATCTGGATATGGCCCTTGAAAAAGAAAGATCCCATAAATCAGTTTGTCGGGGATGTTGCGAGATGTGTTGGATGTTTGCGAACTTATAAAACAAAATTTTGGGGTCATGTGTGTTCCTCGCTCATAATTTCCCTAACAAATAATAAACTTGGAAAAACAAAACCTGAATAACTATAAAATAAAGATTTATTATTCAGATTGAATAATGTAACAAGGAAACTTACAATGTTGAAGAAAGTTCGGTCAGTGTAATTGATGTTGTTGTTGTTGTACTCGTCGTAGGAATTTCTGTATTAGGTCTGGTGAAATGTCGTGGTTGAACTTTCTTTGATATGGGCTGGTTAGCGTATTGGACAAATCGGTGTCATTAAAGCCGTGTTTAGCAACAGTGGCGCCTCTCGGGATCTGCGAAGTGAGGAAGCAGTTAAGTGGCGTGGCGTCTTTTAGTCAGCAACTGTGATGTCTGTCGAGAATTGATTTATCACTTTCTTTTATAACCCGTAAGTGGATCAAAACGGGTATGAATATTTTTGGTGGGGGAAATACTTGATTGGTGAGCGCGAATTTTGTGTATGAGATTTTGATCCTTTTTTTCTAGAATGTTCTCAGTTGTTTCTTTTGCTGATTGGTTTAAAAATATGTGAGCGCGAATTCTATGTGTATGTAAATAAAATTTACGCTACAAGTTGATACTATCAGTTCCAAGGACCAGGTTGTTAATTATTCAATTGAGGTTGCTTGAACCAACGCGGACTTCTCTACACAATCTGTAACTTAAGTTTGAGTCACAGATCACGTGACTGCTTAACTTGGATCCTCAAAAACTTTACAATGACACAAGATTTACCATTAAAAGTGTGACACCCCATATCCAAGTTATGTTGGAAATCCTGATGATCTCATTACCCTGGCACCAGAGAGCAAAACCAAGAATATTATTTATTCTGAAGCTTTGAAGTGACCAAGTGAACAAAAATAACGATTTAATTCTTGCGGCGATGAAAACTCAAAATAATCTTATTTGTAACTTTCTACATTACTGCGTCGTGTTATTTTGGTACAATAAACGCCAATATGGGCAACGACAGGTACCTCTGCGAATCTTAAAATTAAAGCAACATGAACAAACGCTGCCAGGCTTGAAAACAGCAAAGGCAACAGGGACCACGCACTTCTTGTATGATTTGTTCATTAACTTCAGTAAAGATGGGGGAGGGGATAAAACCTGAGCACTCACCAAAAGTAAATTTTGGTAGGGGTGAGAGAGCCACAACATTTGCCAGTAGAGAAAGAGGGGAGGCAGGCTGCATGCACAAAAATCGCTGACGTCACAAGGGTGACCGCACTCAGTAACAAGTACTGATTTAAAAAAGTGTATTTCTTAAAAAATACCTTGGTAAATACTTTGAACATTCCTTCGTTTAATTAATTCTAAACATACACACATATACACACGCACGCACGCGCGTGCGCGCACATACACACACACACACACACACACACACACACAAACATGAAAGAAAGAAAGAAAGAAAGAAAGAAAGAAAGAAAGAAAAGATCAATTTCCTTGAAAATATTTCACAAATAGTTTTTACGATATAGACAAAATTGTTAACGTGGATTACGTCATTACTTTTGGGTGGTAACTCACGTGACCAATGTAAAGGTTTCTTACGTTCATTATATATATATATATATATATATATATATATATATATATATATATATATATATATATATATATATATATATTGTTGTCTTTCATTTTCGGGAATTTCATCTAAGTTGTTTTCAAGAGAAAAAAAAAAAAGATTTTCAGTTGATCTTAAACACTTGTGTTAAGTTTTAAAGGCGAATTTCATTATTTTAATTAGAAGTTGTTTTAAATAAAACTGTTTTTTTTGCGAAAAATAAGGGGTAAAAATTAAGTAATGCTCATTTAAATTTTCTTTCTTTTTTCTTTTTTTTTTTAGATTAATTAAAATATCATTGACATTTAAGTTAAAATTAATAAGCACACTACATCTTTTGTGTTTATTAATTTAACTAAACAACCGGTGAATTTAACAACGGTAAAGGAGGGAGTGAGGGATTCTTATATTTCATAGTTATATCCTTCATATCGAAAATGTTTAATTAAAAAATTACAGTCTGCATGAATCCAAAACCAACAACATTATCATTCAGTTACAAATTTGACAGCAAATTGCTTTGTTCTCTAAGTTTAAGTGCATTGCTCTAATACAAATCTCCCTGTGGTGTGCCATTTTTTGCTGGGTTATAATTAGGATTATTTCGTTTTTGTAGTTTTTTTTTCCTTTTCGAAATAAATTATTTGTAAAAAATTTAAGAAAATAAAATCCTGGTCAATAAGCAATGTACGAGGATAAAAAAAATGAGAACGTAAAAAATACAGTACAACAATACTATAAAAATACAATAAAAACACAGACGTTAGTCAAAGTTCTTCATCAAGAGGGTCAAAGGTCAAATAAAACAGGGCGGTGCTCAGCAAATAGAAAACGCAACAACAGTTTACCTTCTTCAGGTGTTCTCTCGTGTTCAGCTGGTTTCTCGTGTTTATAATATGCTTCTGTTTTATTTGTTTATTTTATGATCTAATAGCTGAGTTTTTTTGTTGTTTTTTTTGTCAATACATCGTTCCCAGGAAAATATAAGCAGTAAAGGGATTTTAAATCGACAGAACAAACATCGGCAAACGTAACAAAGTGATAGAGAAAGGAGAAAGGACAGAAGATAAGAAAAATACTACACAGTTTGTTATATATATATATATATATATATATATATATATATATATATATATATATATATATATATATATACTACCTTTCCTTTAAATATTTCTTGGCAAAAAGAGAGAGAAGCAACAAAAACGTTGGACTATTTAACTGTTAATTAACTATTTTGTTTGTTGTCTTCAGTTGTGCTTTATTTATTTAAAAATTATGTTATTTTTCTAAGTTAATTTTTTTAGAGAGAAAAAAATTTTGTTAAAAGTTAACCAGGCAATTTTACGTTTTTTGTTTTCAATTTAATCAAAATTCCCTTGTTACTTTTGATTTAGTAAATAGTGTCGATGATAAGGAAGCACTTCAACTGCTTGTTAAGTGTAAAGTGAGGCGGTTAAAACGACGATAAAGATTGTTGTGTTTAAGTATTGGGTTATGTGTAACATTATGAATAATTGTCTGTTACACTACAGCAAGCAGACTTAATAATAAGGAGTATTTCCCGGTATCTGTTGTAAAAATTGTATAAAGTGGGAAGTACATTTGATGTCGAGAATAAAGGGAATGTTTTCTTTGCAGTGATTATTATTCATCAAATAAATTCAAATTGGATTTATGGAATAAATCAACAAATGAATGGATCGTTAGGTGGCTGAAGAGATGAATGAATGGAAACGATCATTGAATAAAATCAAATCGAAAAAGATTGTAGAAAAAAAAATAAAGAAAAACCGTGGTCTGTTGGTTTCTTGAGGGGAGCTAAATAATTAAATTTTAGAAACAAGGCACATAAGGAAGGGCGTTTTCATCAACATCAATTTTATGCATAAAACATATTTGTTTTTATATTAGTTTTTTCTTAACTTTTAAAGCACACATCTTCGTCTGTGAGCGTAAAGACTAACAACAGTAAGATTATGTTGATAATTATCTGTTTATCTATGAAATATAGAAAGAAAGAAGAGGAGATACCACAGTGAGCGCAAGAAAAAGACAGAGAACGAGAGAGGAAGACTTAAACAGTTTGTTGTGGTGAGAGAGAGAGAGAGAGAGAGGGAGAAAGAGAGGGAGAAAGAGAAAAGTGCTTTTATTTTGTTTATGTTTTTATTTATTTTCTACTTTACTTTACATTTTTAAGGGGGCGAGTCAATCTAACGTAAAAGTGTAAGTAGTACCAACTTAAAACTGGAAAATTGTGTATGTAGACAACCAGTAGACACTCCCCGTTATTTGAAAACGGTGACGTTATTCATGCAGAAGACTGATGTAGACAGACTCTTCTCCTGAATTCTAGTGGATTCAAAGTATATCGTACTACATTTTTACGAGAAGAAAGCAAACATCACAATACAAGAGACTTACTGAGACGTTTTTTTAATTTTTATTTTTTTAATTTTTTTTTTTTAACATTTAAAACCGGGATCTATTGTGTCACTTATTGGTGGTCAACCGGAAAACATGTCCAACACACTGCAACCTCTACTGTTGGTAAGTACCCGAATAACTTAAACTAAAACTACTATGTTGCATCTCTCTGTTTGTGATCATTTTTAAGGTCTTATTATATTTAAATTCAATAGTCATTGTATTTTCTTTTCTGTTAACTTAAATATAGGAATATATTATTACAATAAAGTGGGGTCGTCACTTGTGAACCTTCTCAAATATTTGCGGTAAAAGATTAAAAAAAAAAATGAACAAAACTATTAAAACATTGTGACCCTGGTTAAGTTTATTTAAACCTTTGCATTTCAGATATCGAAGGTGATGGGGTTGTCTTAGAAATTTACTCTTTTTTAGTTAGTTACTTGGTTTGAAAATAAAATTGTGTACAGTTAAAAAAAATTAAATTTGTCTTTTAATTTTGAACTATTTAGTAGTTCTGGCTTAAAAGTGCAAATCATCTTAAAATAAATTTCTTCGATCATTTTTATTTACTTGTTTTTTAAAAACTGATTTAGAGGTGTATTATTTGAAGTAACAGGACAACTTGTTCTTACTTGATTTGATTAAATGTGGTAAATTGAGGGGGTATTTGGTGCTTGTATTTAATAGTTCAATTAGGAAAATTCTGTTTTTTTTTTTTTTTTTTTTTTTCGGTAGTGTACAGAAAAATTGCATAGAAAAATGCAACTTACAATTGATATATTCCCCATTCAGATATTAGTAAGTTTTAGTCATCTGCTTTTATGGACTGTGAAATTTTAGTCTCCAAAAATTATATCGGAAATCGGCCTTATTGTAATTGGGGGAGGGAAAGACTAAAGAAATATGGCGAGTTGGAGAGTTAATTCTTAAATGTATTTGTTCAGTAAATTTTTTTTTTTTTAATGAAACAAATCACTGAATCTTGCTCTTATCTAGATGATAAATGTATAAGTATATAATTTCGGTGTAATTTTTTGTTCATTACCGCAGAAATTTTCTTTATTGAACTATTCTATACAAGCACGAGATATTTTAATTGATAAGGTATTTTTGCAGATTAAAGGTTATTTTCTTTTATTTACTATTTATCTGTAAGAAGTTGATTGTATTAAAACTTCACCTTCTTTTCTAGATGTTTAAAGAGTAGGGCCATTATTATCAACATGACAAGTCAGGTGTGTTTTTTGTGTTGGTAGTTGCAGCTGACTTTTTCTTTTTAATAAATCAAATTTATAAATTGACAAACTAGCACAACTTTCTTTGCTAATAACGAAAATCTTTCTCTCTCTCTCTCTCTTTTTCTTCTGTTTTATAGTGGGGAAAACGGTTGAACACCAAGACACTTTCTGCAAGTGCACATGGTTATGTGTATTGTGCATAAATGTGAATGTGTCGGATCGAGGAATATTGTTTTAGTTTGACTCCTATTGCAAATAATGATCCTCCCCTTTTTTTAAAAAAAATTATCACCGCAAAAAACTAGCGCTAACAAAATATTTATGCACTTGAGTGATTTTTTTGTGTGTGTATGCGATACAAAATAAACAACAATAAAAAAACAAAAACAAAGGTTTCCTCTGCTTCCTGTCATTATCCCTTATGACAGCATGCTTTTTTTTTTTCAAAAACCTTTTCTTGATTTATAGAAAGACCTCTTAACATAAACTTCAATAGCAACAATTTTACGGTAAAGTCACGCTGAAAGCATTGGTATCCACTAGTTCACTGAGGTTAAGCAGTGATTAGTACACAGTACTTCGATGGGTGACGATTCTGAATTAGAAACAACAGATACATTGCATGAGCAAATTAAATCAGGAGTAGTGATTTACTAAGCTTTTTTGCTTAGATTTGGCACAAGGCCGTATGAATGGGGCACCCAATGAGACTCGATCTTATTCATGTAGGTTTACTTGTCTAACTTGCTAACCATTAAACCACTCGAGGCACCCAAGCAAGTTAAGTCCGTATGCTAGACTTAGTAAAGCACTGTAAATAATAAATTGATTGTTATTTAAATCTACTTGTCCTTTCTGTAGGATGTTCACACGAGAAAAAAAATCTAAATCTATTTATCAGGCCTAAAGGGTTGAAATTAAAGGATACCCTCAATATGAGTCTTGGTTTTTTTAAAAAAAAGTATGATCATTAAGTGTCACTTATATTTAGTTAGAAAATGAAAACGAGCACGTGTATTTAATTTTGGAAACTTAAACCATTGACGACAGAAGGGTGATTTTTTTTTTTTTTTCAATTTTTTTTAATCGTTTTAGAATTCAATATGTAATAATAACCCTGCATAACTACCACCATATTGCTCGGTACATAAAGAAATAATGTTTGCTGATGCACATTATTATGGTAATTTTCAACGAGTAAATTTAATGCAGTTGGACTTGGAAGGTGGAAATAATGAAAAATTTAATGCATCGGCTGCTTTTCCATGTTTGCTCTCCCGTCCGTCCCGGCTTTTAAAAAAAATCATCAGCTGAGGAAAGTGCCTCTTGTGTAATTTAATAAACAAACACTAAAAAATATCCTACTCTGTTTAATCAATGAATGTGTGTCGTTTTCTTTAAAAAAAATCAATCAACGAACGTTGTCCGCTTCAAAGTCTTCATTTACTTTCAGATAATTTTCATTGTTTAATGTTTATATGTAACCATAACCTGGCAAAATCGGTACACCTGAGCGAAATATTTCTTTGAGTAATACACTGAAAATGCTCCAAGAATAAAGCAATTTACAGTCCAATTTGCAATGATAATGATTTGTGGAGGTCAGCAATCGCGCTTAAAGTCATTTTTATCATCTAAATTCTCATTAACAGAGAAAACTAAACCTTGATATTAGAAAATCCTTCCTTTCTTCCTTCCTTCGTCATGGACTGCTTATTAGAAAGAAAGACCCAATGTTTCGTTTTCAAGAACATTGATGATAAAACTAAAATAACGTAAAACTTAATTGTTCTTGTTTTTAACAGTTGCAATATTTATCAATAAAAATAATTTTATTTTAGTATTATCAGTTTTCACCCTCAACTGAGACAAATTTTACAAATGTTCATTTTAAAGAAGCTGACATCACTATTTTCCTTGTTGAATTTAAACATGCATAGTGAAAGGTATTCTTTGGTTGGGTCTTTTTTCATCGTACAATACTTATTAGATATTTGGTAATAGATAGATTTTTTTAAACATATACTACCCGAGGCACTTTGGTAGGGGTAATGATTAGCAAGCTGGATTAGCAAACCTTCACTAGTGAGTTCGGCTCTCATTGGGTGCCCTATTCATACGGCCTCGTGCCACATCTAAATCGGAAAGCTTAGTAAATTATTACCATACCCTCACCCAATTTATGCAGTGTTTTTATCAACCACTTCCAGTCAGTTTTGATAATATTCTCTTTCCTCATTTACACACTGTTTCTTTCTCAATTTTTAGCCATAAACTCCTTTTCATTTAATTACTTATGTTCCCTCCAATATCTCGTAAAACTCATAGAAAATACAATGACCTCAAGTCTCTCTTTAATTTCTAATTTCCTCTGTATTCTTACTGATTTTCTTGATTTTGGGGTCTGTCAAATGGTTTCACTTATTCCTTTGATTTTTCAGTCTTTCTCCCCATCCCCAAAAGGGTCTTCAGGTTTGTAAATAATGATGGATACCAACACCATTTAGTTTTTTTGACAAGATCTTAGATTTGTCTACTTTTCAGATATTATACTCTTTGAACAAATGAAACGGCGACACTTGCGTGATATCTATTTTTATTCATTTTGTCATAAGTAGATCTGTCCTTAAAGTGTTTCAGTTTCAAAATCCCACTGAATGTTTCTTATGCACTAAATGAGTCGTACTTTATAACATTTTGTCTATCTGGTCTAATCCAAATCTTTTGCACAGTTCACAATGGATCACACTTCCCATAGTATTTAGGAACGTCTAGATTCACCCACGATTAATTTGTATCGTCACCTCAGGTTATCTGACGGCCCAATATGGGATAGTAACAACTCTTCTCCTCAGCAATCTAGCAGAACTCCGCAGTACTTTGTTTCAATTCATCTTCGGACCTTCAATTTTTTATGCCTTAGGATACCGTTCTTTTCCGAGTGCTTGATTAATTATCGGTATGACTTCAACTCCACAACGTTTGCATACCGTTTTCTATGTTATTCTGCCCTTCAGCCACACCCTACTGCCTGAAACTGTTCTGGTTTAGATGGTGTAATCTTAACGTTGAGTCCTTTTCAAGGACAGTTTCTTGTTTATTTTTCTTATGTCTTTTATATAGCTTAAGTTGATCAAAATCACGTCATGTGAATACTAATTTATCATTAATATTTTACCCGAAAAGTATTTGTTTATAGTTTGGAGTCATGTGATAACAAGTTTCTTTAAATTTTACAAAGTATTTTCATTAACTTTAGAAGTGTTCTTGTCTATTCTTGAATTTCTATTTTTCACTTCGAGAGTTGGGGAACCACTCCCGGTGCTCTATTGATTATAACTGCAGCTCACATTTTATTTATTTAGTTCTCGGGCACGATTCAGATTTTTCTCTTTACTGTTTTGATTTCTTCTTACCTACATCTTCACCCCTGGGGTATCTAGAGGTCATTGGTGCGAACGAGAATCAAGCTTGACAATATGTCAAATAGAAATTCTAATACTCCTTATTCTCTGACTTCAACAGTTCCCTTTCACTTCTAATAGTTCTAAATTATTCTAATGTTTTTTCTCAATCACTGGAACTAAACCCAGTACCCTAGTGATTATGGCACTACCTTCACGTTCAGTCTGTCTTATTTTTAAGACAGTTGGGTTTTTTTCCTTGATATCACCGCGTGGTGGTATTATCATTATCCTCACCATTATTATTATTATCTTTCCGTTTAGTACAATTCCGGCAATGCATTGTATCAAAGAGAACTTTAATCTAGAGTAAGAGAATGTAGACAATATATTCATTACCTTTGCACAAATTGTGATACTCAACAGATACATTGTTTATATTTTCTTTACATTGATAATACTCTCAGGAGTAGGTAAGCAGTTCCACAGAGCAATTTTTTCAAACAGCTGCTACCCAGAGATATTGTTAATGTGCTTGTCTGTACCATTCTTGATCTTATCTATGGTTTCAATTACCTGGAATTCCAGAGCTTACCTGACGTTCGTGCCGGGTGGGTTAAAGTTGATCGTTTGGTACCGGTGGGTGGAGGCTTGCCTCCAGGTAGTACTTGCTTAGCAGAGCTAATTTTATTGCTTGGTGCCTCTAAAGGGGAACGTCGAAGAAGCTAAGCATTTTTTGTTATGGCCATGCATGAGTTTCGATTCGTGCATGGTCCTTTGCTATGAAATGATTTCGTGTTAAATCTAATTTGCTGGGAACTCTGATAAATCCATACCTATGGTTTCAATTATTAATATAGGTATACCAGATGTAAAAAACGTGCACCTACTAAAGCACCGTTTAAAAAAATCGACTAATTATTAGTTTTTAATTAAAAAAAAAAATTCGGTATTTAAAGTAGTAAAAGACAAGTTTTTGTTGTGTTTTTTTCTTTTTTAAATTCTGGAGATGTATGTGTTATGCGCCCCTCCAACCTCAATCATTTTGTTAATTTAACTCCTTTAATAAAGGGGTATTCAAATGATTTTTACCTGTCTTAAAGATAATTCCACAGAGAATTAGATTTTCTTTACATTCTTTTCATAATGGTCTGTCTTTTTTGTTCATACGGATGCCTTATTTTTGAAGTTCTAAACGATAAAATAAGGTACAATATTCCTCTTCTAAGCACATTTTTTAATTTTTAAAATTTTGATTTTTATTTTTAAATAGCGTTTTAAAAAATGTAATTTAGGGGTTAAACTCTTCCACTCACTTCAATGTAAAATTGATGAATGAATAATTACGACTGATTACAAAAAAATGGATTTATCAAAATAATATTTTTTAATCATTTTTTTTCTTTTTGTGTGTGTGTTTATTGGACGATATTTTTTCTACAGAGGCTCGCAAGAGAACCAATATAAAACGCGTCACTTAAGGGTGATAAACCTTTTTCAAGAATTAATTATCATATTAAAAAAAATACTGATTTTGATCACTTTACGTTTGAAGGGGCGTGAATTTTCTGTAATAAGATGTGTCCACAGCACAAATTACAGTTTTGAATACTGAAACTTTTTTTAAGCAACATAGAAATCTGGGATCTGTTCTATATATAAAAAATGAAAACCAACTTGGAAATAACATTTTCACATTTTTTTTTATTTTAATACGAAATTTTCCCGCCATAAAAAGTCCATGTTTCTTGTTCATGCCGAGATCTTAATGTTTACTTTTTTTTTCAATTTCCTGATCTTAATGTTTCCTACTCCCCCATCTCATGATCTTAATGTTTCCTCCCCCCCTCAATTTCCTGATCTTAATGTTTACCCCCCCTCAATTTATTGATCTTAATGTTTACTTATTTTATCATATTCTTTAACAGATATTTCATCTAATGGCTCAGCCATTTCTGTTGGTAATTTTTTTTTTTTTTTTACTTGAGGTCTTTTAATCATTTTGGTCTCTCGCTCAGACTTGTATTGCAGTTCGAATTATAATTAGGAATTGTTTTATTTCTTCAAGTTATAGTAATCAGAGTTAAAATACTCTAACAAATTTCTCTTTGTTGTACCATTTTGCATCGAAAAGTCTGATTCATAATTATTATTGTTAATGAAAATTCATTAAAATATAAGCGGATATTGAAAAACTATTTGATTTTCAAACTTTACTCGAGATGAAGTGATCTTTTTAAAATTCTCTCTCTCATACCCTAACCTACCCCCATTTCAAATAAAACTTATGGATTGCTTTTTGTTAATTTTTTTCCGGGACTCTAATTCTTTCAAAGATCTTCAAAACTGTTCTCAAGTCTCCGCTGATTATTGGCACAATCATCAGCTTTATATTTCATATTTTCTACAGAAGAAAAAGACTTCAGTGCCTACAAAAAAAAAATCATTATTTGAAATTCAGAATATTTGTTTATAAAATATAAATCTAAAAGTTGGCTTCATTGTTATAATAGAAAATTACCAATTAAAAATGTTACTGACCTTGAAACATTATTCACAAAACTATCAAGTTTTAAGGCCTTCACTTGTTATTTATTTTATTTAGCATCATGCTTGATTTTGTTTCCCTTATTCTATCTTTCCGACTTTTATGGAGAAAATTGATAGTTCGTCCTTCAGACGAAAGTTGTCTTCTGTTTTTCAATTAAAGAAAACATAGCTCTCCCTCTCTCTCTCTCTCTCCGTGATAGCTGCAGTTCAGATGATAGTCTTGCTTGCTCAAACAATCAACAGGGGCGCATAATTAAAATTTTCCACCGTTACACAGCTTTGATTCAATTCAGAGCTCTTATCACAAAACACTGATGACCTTCTACCACTGCCCAAAAAATGGTATTGCAATTCGATCTTAGATACATCAGTTTAATTTGATCGACTGTTCACCAACCACCTGTTCGTTTGCAATAAACACCGCGACAAACTATGATTCAGTGGTGCGTTTTTGGTTTGTTGGCTAACCTCAATTTTTAAAAATTCATTTTTATTTTTTCATGCAAAGCAGTGCATCAAAAATTAATGTTGATCCAATGACATAATCAAATCTCATGAATATGCGCTCAAAGTGAACCGCTGATACTACTGTTTAGTGTTTCAGTAAACGAAGTGACTGAACACTGTGTGTGTGTTTGTGTGCGTGCGCACGCGCGCACCCGTGCTTGTAGCTCAAATATAATGATAATTATTGATTTTTGAGTGAGCTATTTTATATATTTTTTTATCCAAAATCTTATGTCTATTCTTTTTTCAAAACAAGTATACAGGAATCTCTTAATATTTCTTATAATTAATCCCTTAAAAACAAACAAGCGCGCATAATTCCTTGTATCATCTCCGTATGGCTTTTTAAAAAAATTTTAAGGAAGCCAAACACGCTTCAGAAACACGTGAACATATTTCACGCGTGTTTTGCAGATTCGTGTTTTAATGTGTGCAACAAAATATTTGGAGGGAGCGTTGCACTATTTCACCTTTTTATTCTAATGGTCAAATTTTAGTTTCTTTCAAAATATTTTATTTTTGCTTATTGCCTTTTATAATTTCTTCTGATTGTCACATTATTTTGCGGCGAAAGAAGAGTATGAAAAATAATATCCAATCAAAATAACATAAAATTTCAAAAATAGCTGGAATTTTTTTTTTTTTTTTTTAACTTTCTTGTTCACTTCCCAATGAAACTCGAAAAAAAATTACACTAGAAACTTTTTAATATATTAAAATAAATATATACAGCTCAAGGCTATTGGGGTAAAAAGATGTGCTTCCACCAATCTTCTAAGTTAAGAGGGCTTGCTTTTTCATTATTTATTCATTCCATTAATTCATACATCTCTTAGCAAATATTTTTCGTATTTTCGTTCTTGCTTTCCTTTTATTGTATTCGTAATTTATTTATTTTTATCCAGAATTCCCAACATGCATGCTCATCCAATCTTATTCTTTACCTAAATCAACAGGTAGACAATGCTTGACCCTAAAATCACGGTGACGTAATCAATCCTCTTCAATCAATTTGGAATCGAATTGTCATATCGACTGTGTTAATCTACGGTCCATTAGTACTCTAGAAAGTGCCAACCATTGACTCTGCTCTATTTTATAAATATTTGTTATTATATTTGGTTTTAAATAAGTATGAAATTAAGTGATTCGTTATTCTTGTTACAGAGAAATGAGGGAAATGCAAACGTATTGCTGCTTGTTTTGATAGTAGTAAAACTATAGCTACAGCTGGATTGTGGCTTAATAGCATGATATTTCTTTGAATTACCTACCTGTTGTCATAAGTTCGAACCTTTTCTCGGGTTTTAAACTAAAGTTAAACTCATAACGTAATGGATTATCATTTTTCTCAAGCTACTGAGTTAAATGTCCTTGCTCATCTGATAAAAATGTCAGTTCTGTGTGTGTGTGTGTGTGTGTGAACGCTAAGTCTTGAATAGGTGTTCACAGAAATTCATACTTTTAAAAAGTCTGTCGCTCTACAAATTGAAAAGATTCAGTCACTTTGTGCATCGACGATTAGTCACTCTAAACACATTTGAAACTTATGTACTATTTTCATCGTCAGATGCAAATATGGAATATTGCTTTTTTTTTTTTTTTATAAATATACTAGACGGCTCAAGAACCTGTTCAGTTTGCTTTGAAACAGTCCTCCATGATGATATTGATACTTCTATTTAGGAAGGAGTGATTCTAAGTATTTTAAGTGTATTGCTCTGATAAAAATTTTGTTATGAGGTCCTGTTTTTGCCGGGTCACGCACACACTATGCGAATTTTAGTAATATAGATATTCATCTTCGTTTAAAAAGTTAAAATAAAACTCAATTTGTGAAATAATTAAATAATCAAAATTATTCCTCCTTGGAATTTAAGGGGATTCAATAAGACACTCATTTCTATTGAATGAAATTGAAATAAAAGAAATAATTGAACGGAATGATCGTAAACTTTAGAGTAGAATTGATAACAGAGAATTAGCGAAGCAAGCAGTTAATTCAATCCAGGTGTCTCAAACATACGGAGAAGGGTGGCATATACTTTGATATTTCCGTTGCTTGCACTTTAAGATCGAAAGCTGAAAAGTAGAACTAATATAATTTTATATATATTTTTTTAAAATTCTTAATAAGAATGTTAGTGAAATCTACATCGTCTTGTTTCAAATATCTATTGTGATGGATTATAGAAAATGTTTTGTTTCATAACGTAAGTAGAAATAGATTTGACAACTCATATTGACATGGGGAAGATGTACCTGAGATGACGGAAAACACACACACACAAATTTTTGAGAGCAGATTAGCAGAAATTATACTTGCTAGTTTTTAAAATGTGATGAAATTTTAAATTTTGCTTTCGTTTTTCTGTTTTAATAGTATTTATAGATCGATTTATTGCAATTTACCCATAAAATATAATATAATGGGGGGGGTATCAAAAGTGAAAATGGAATTGAGGACAGTTTGTCCTCATATGTTTTTTTGCCAATTCACGTATCCCAATTACTATCATATGCGTATTCATTTTGATGAAAATAAATAGTAGCCTGTCAACTGTATTGCAGATTTAGTATTATAATTAGTTGAAATCACGCCCCTGTCTGCCTTTTGACTAGTTGTGTCTTTCCTCTGGACGTAATGGCCCTTTTGAAAACCCTGATTTAATCAATCTTGTCTTAAAGATTACAGTCGACCTTATGGCGGCTTTACTTGGAGATTCCTTAAAATCATAGACATCAAAATTTTAAATAATTCTATTGGGGTTTGCAAAAGCAATCAAGCTTTTAACTAAATGTCTTTTATTCTTGGATTTATATGTTCACACCAGATTTCTGAGGGTTAGCGCTGGAGATTAAAGGACAAACTGCTTCGGCACCATTTTTTTTCCTTCTTCAGTATCTTTGCTGACCTCAGCAACATTGTGATAGTCTCAGTTCAGTTCCTCACTGATGTTCCAACTCTCTCTCTCTCTCTCTCTCTCTCAAGCATGTTATTGTTGACATGACTTTTCACTATTAAGTTTCACAGTTTGATTATTTCCTACAAAAGTTCTTGGTAGCCTCCCCCTTTGAGGATGGGACTTTTTTTTTTTTCAATTCTTGGTCCGTTGCCACAACCACGTCGACAATATGTCTGGTTATATTTTTCTTATTTTCGACTTTAAGTCTGATTTTCTTGATTGGATGTGGTGATTGGTGTTGATATCCAAGTTTCAGATTATTTTACTTTTATATTCCAGGGTTGCTTATAATTTATGCTTAGTGGGTAGAGTGTTATCTATGGACCGGGAGACCAGGGTTCAATCTCTGGTCGAGTCATACCAAAGACTCAAAAAATGGTACTTGGTGCCGCCTTGCTTAACACTCAGCATCATAAGGTATGTATCAAGGGTGAAGTGGAGCAATCCAGGGATAGGAGCTGGGCCCTCCTCCTACACCTCGGTGTATTAGCTATTGAAAAAGGAGCCTTCGGGTCGCCCACGACTACGGTCGCCAACTTACTATTTGTTTATAGTCAAAACAATTATTTGCACGGGTCCAAGTGTATCCAGCTCTCTGCTCTGTTATGTTATTTTGTATACTTGTAACCATCAGCTGTCTAATGTCACGATTTTTTTCTTTCTTCCTATCTTGTATTTTGTCTTTGTTTTGTTTTTTATGATATATATATATATGATCAAATTATATCAAGGAAACAAAAAGTCTTTTTTTTTCTTAGTATAATTTGTCCAAACATATTTGTTTTATACTGCAATACGATCCCGTTTCTCTTTTCAGATGTTCTCTGTGTAACTATGTTCATCATCTGCAATAGTTGCTTGTCTTCTAAATTCTTCTCGAGTTTACGTTTTCTTTTCTTGTTTGGTTTGTTTTTTATTTTTGTTATTTTTTATTTATTTTTTTAAATCATTTTTGAGCAGTTGACACTAAACTGTTTTGCAAATTTCAATTTGATTATCTAAACATAGTTCTTGATACTCATGAGTCCGCTTTGTTCTTCCTCGTCAGAATTTTTTCAGCTTTAGATTTTTTTTTCTTTCTTTCTTGTGAGAAAGGGAGAAACAAAGCGTTCCTAGAATTATCACGAACTGAAGCTTCAACTGAAAAGAACAATGGAAATCTGTTTAATAACTGGCAACTTAGCTATATTACTATAAGCAAACTTTAGTTATTGGATTAAAACCGGATCTCTTCTGAGTTTAATAAAATCATTGTTTGTTGGCCACCACGGGGGGGGGGCGGCGGGGGGGCGAAGAACCTAAATTATAAATGATATTGGACTTGGAAGACGCACACATCTTAATTTTATCCCTTTTAAAATCTTGGGTAATGTGGTTACTGCATTAATTAATGACTGATTTTTTTTTAACGGCATGTCAATCCGTCTAGGGTTATTTTATGCATAGAGGTTAGGTAATCGCGTTCATATTTGGATTATTTTTCATCTTATTATCTTTTTATACGCGGTCCTATCGAAAATGAACAATTTTTAAACTGATCTATTAACAGGTACTACCAGTCGGGGTCAGTGGACCTGGGAATAATGGCAATGAAGAGGTACTCCACACACTCCAAATCTCGAGCCTCACCATCATGTGCTGTTTAGTATCACGCATCTTCAACAGGGCGGTTTGAATAATGACAATTATTGGGAAATGTTCCTAATATTTCTGGCAATATTAGATAGCTATTTCAAAATAACTGTTATGAGGCAACTGATAGGACTTGTATTGGAAACATGAACAATTAACATCTGTGGTGTCACTTGATATTAAAGTTTTCAGATACAACGACAACACTATTCTGAAATCAAATGAAACAAATCATTTTTTTAGTTAAAACAAAATTTAAGATAAAAATTTTATTACGAAAGAAAACATTATGATCCTATTGTGCTGATACTACTCTAGGAATTAAGTGTGTGGTATTCATTGAGACTACTACCAGCATTTTCCTATAATGCACTAGGCTATCTTAATGTAACCTATCACAGAATATTTTGGTAAGGAAAAAACACCAAGCCAATTTAGACTAAAATAACATATATTTTATATACATATTTTTACACGTAATTAAAAAACATGATAAATGTCCCAACCCATAAAAAGGTTACAAACGCTGTTCAAAAGAACAAGAAGTGCTGTATAACAGTGGTTAAACACTTACAATTTCCTGTAGGGAAAATTCTCAGAAGAGAATTTGCACGCACATGCTTCTCGGAGACGAAAGAAAGGGGTTCCTCTCCGACTGATGTCAAAAAGAGTGAGAACTAGTTTCTGAAAATGTCACATGACCAACGGTCACGTGATTGTAGGAAGCTCTATCCATAATTCCCCAGAAGAGAGACAACTGTGTTTTGTTTCCAATACTATTTACTGATGCCTCTTTTAGTTTTTTAACAATAATTCACATATGTCATATAGCCTTTAAATTGTGTGGGGTTTCTATCATCAACCCCCCTCTCTTTACAAGAGAAAATATAAAAATGAAATTCATATATTTTAGATAGTTTTGAAAAACAAGCTATATATATATATATATATATATATATATATATATATATATATATATATATATATATATATATATATATATATATATATATCAACCCTTCCACATGAGAAGGATGTGACACGGTCAATATTTAAGCAAAGTATAAAAGTTTTGAATTCAGTTTTCCTTCTAGGCTGGTTGCTCTACCAAAGTTAAAGAGCTCAGTCTGCCCTACTATTTATCCATAGTTGTAGGAGAATAGTTGGATTCATACCTTTCCTAAGAGTATTAGCGCTATGTAAACAGCCTTGTCCAGGATTTGAACTCTGGTCAACTGTAACAATTACACCATGAACACTTGCGATATTAGGACAAGGTTAAAAAAAATACCAGTGTTCATACAGCCTTTAATCTTCAAAGAGATTGAATAAAATCTCTTTGGATTTTAGGAATGAAATCAGATTGTAAAATTATTCATCTAGTTTTATGCCAGTAATTATAATACTAATACTTCTTTCTCAAGAACACAATCAAATTCGTACTTTTCATATTCTTTAAGAAATCAATTGAAAAAGGAGGAAATGTCCTCCTTTTGGGTATCATATTATAACCTTACTTGATACACAGGAAAATCCCCCCCCCCAAAAAAAAATTACTTGGAAGATACTTTTGCCATGGTGCAATAGTTAACAATATATATTTGGAAACCTGAGACCATTATTGTATTAAGTTCAAGCCACTTTGGATGCCACAGGCTTGTAGCTCCATACTGAATTATATTGAATAAATATCAATATTTCTAAATATTCTTTTAAGACAGACTTGGTAATAAATAAATAAAACCCTAAGAAATCAGTTGTAGGAAGAATTAACTGATATAAGATATCCTCTAAGCAATGGCAACAAAATGAGAACAATCTACTCTCATGACTTGAATAAAGGATTCTGTTCAAAATTCCCAGAAGGTTACTATTGACTACAACAGTCACATGAAAAAAACTAGATGATGCAATGACCAAAACATTGTGACTATAACAACTAAGATGAGAATACAAGTCCTGGTAGATCTGTAAATAAATTTGGACTAATTAAGCCAAGAAATAGTGACATTAAAAGAAGAGTTCTCAAATGAAAGATCCACCTGTTTTCATTAAAAATCAGATTTCCCAACATATACAATACTGCCTCGTGAAGGCAGTGGAAAGATCATACAAGGGTGTAACAGTAGCATCAAAATCAATGGATTCTTTTGTTTTTAACTTTGTATGATAAAATCTTTTATAAACACTTAACACACATAAAATGAAGTTGTTATACCTAAAAACATGGTTTCCTTTTTTCTGTTGGTTCTTAACTCCTTGATGGCCAAATCCTTGATGTTCCTCATAGTTGATAGGGGGAGGGGCTATATTTTACTGTTGAATGCAAGGATCACAAAAAAAATTAACAAATAAAAATAAATAGATGCAGAAATTAAATAATCATGTCAGAGTAAAGTTTAAAAAACAATACTGCTGGAAAAATTGCATCCTATTTGACATTTATCTTGAATGACAACAAAATTGAACCTATTGTTTTGCTTTCATTTTCAAGGACATAGGTTGAGATTTGGAGGCCTGGGGGTGCTTGATTCCTTGAGCAGATTCCCTAACATCAAGTGAGGTTTGTTATAGAATGTCAGTAAAATTCAACATTATTTGAAATACATAGTGTGTTTGGGGGGGATCCATTAGTACACCAAGAGGCATTTTCAAGTTGCTCCCCATGCCACCTCTTCTATATTTCTCTACTATTCCTCTGCCCCCTTTCTTTGAAATAAACCCATATGTACTTTATTCAAAGATAAGAATGGCACCAGATCAACAATTCCTATATTAGATGTAGCAGTGGTAGTAATGGCACAAAACAAAGGAAGTAATAATAATAATAATAATAATAATTTTACTCTAACACCTGCTTTTAGCAGACAGGTGTAAACATTTGTTTATGGTCACATAAAATCAATTTATTCATATTCTCACACAACACTTTTTTTTTTTTTTCTTTTTTTTTTTTTTTGTAAATATGTTCACTCGCTCCACACAATTAATTTTGAATAATTAAGTCATTTTCTAAAGAGAAAGTGACTTTATTTACCAATTAAATTTCTGCTACAAAAATGAAAAATTGCTAATAACTTATGCAATTGAGAATACCACTCTTAAAGTAATCACATGGAGAATGAACACAATTTTTATAAGAAAAATAAATGGTAAAAGTTGTAAATATAGATTTGCTACAAATCTTAAATCTCCATAGATTGTCAAATTTTCAGTATAAATGATTGTTGATTTTTGAATCTGTTCATTGTAAAGGTTTGTTTCTTTTAAAATTATAGTACTTGGTACCTTGGAAGATAAAACATAAGCAGTTCACTTTTTTTTTATTTTTTTTAATTTTTTTAAAAAATTTATTTATTTTTTTTTATATGGGTGATCATTAATGATGTTATTGATTCAGCATTGATTACGTTCCAAATTTGTAGTGGAGCAGAAATGATCTGATATTTGCTTTTTCGTGAACAACACCTGCATTTTCAACAAGTAAATATTTGTACTGTTTTCTTTTTCCATACCTTCAAGTTTTTTTGTTTTTTTTTTTTTATTTATTTATTTTATTTTTTTTTTTTTATTATTATTATTATTGACTGCTACTCTATTCTTTAAGCATTATTTGTTTATTTTAGAAAAATAAATCGAGGTTTATAATGAAATGAAACAATTGTTTATGAACATTTTTGAATCCTTAAAACTGTAGAGCAATTGTCAAATTATCACAGCTATGCAATTTAGTAAGTAATATCTTGATGAGTCTTGTCAGTACTTTTTGAACAATATTTTTGGTGAAACACAGGTTTGTGCAAATGCATTACTTTCCATACTTGCCAAATCTACCGCCATACAATGTTCATTTACTTCCTAAATTGAAAATTTGTCTCATGGGTAAGATGTACAGATGTGGAGGACATTAACAGAAATGGTGCTGCTTCACTTTGTATCAAAAGGTAAATTTGAGTGACTTTCATCACTGGAAAATGTCATGGGAATAAATCTATTGAATGTTAAGGAGAATATTTTAAAAAGAATTTGAAGTTTCATCCATTGTTCCTTTCTGTCTTCAGACTGAAGCCATACTTACTCTTTTTATTTATTATTATTATTATTATTATATATATGCATGCTAAGCTCAGTGCAACTCGAGTTTCAGAGTTTGCCTACTATTCAAATTCAATATAGTACATGTGAGATGACACTGACACAAAAGGAAAATATATAGTTATCTCTGTGATCAAGCAAACTAGTTCTTGATTTGTAACCTATTAAGGTTTAAACAAGGTCTGAGGGTGGGGAAACTTTGTTAGAAGATCACATTGAAATTTTGTAACTGTGAATATGATAGTGCTCTGTCAATGGTACTTTTATCACACTTGAGATATATGCACATATATCACCATTCAGTTGTCAAGTCGGCTGGGGCTATAGTATACACTGAGTACTTCTCTGCAGAGGAGTAAGACCTCTTCCCAACGAGTGTCCTGAATATGATGCTAAACAATCTGATGGTGAGGTTCCAGTGATGCTGGAGCTTTGGGGAATGTGGATTACCCCTTCATTGCCATTGCTCCCGGGTCCACTGTGGCTCGGAGTGGTAGTACCTGATAAGGGTCCTATCCATGGGTTAAATAGAATTAATCTGTGGTTTGAGTTCACTGTTTGTGGCATTTAAACTGCATATTTATGCTAAATTGGATTGTTTAAAATAGAACTCTTTTGACATTTAAACTGAGTAGTTATGCTGAACTTAATTGCTCGAAATAGAACTGTTTTGACATCTAAACTGTGTACTTATGCTAAGCTGAATTATCTGAAATAAAACTGTTCTGACATTAACTCTACATATTGCCCAGTCAACTGGGGCTGTAGAATATACAGTTGCTCCTCTGCAAAGGGGGTAAGACCACCCCTGCCGACGAGTGTCCTGGATATGACACTAAACAATCTAATGGTGAGGTTCCAGTGATGCAGGGGCCTCGTGGAATGCAGAGTACCCCTTCATTGCCATTGCTCTCAAGTCCATTGTGGCCCTGGATGGTAGCACTTGATAGGGACCTATCTATGAGTCAAATAGAACTAAACTGCATACTTATGCTAAACTGAATAGCTTGAAATAGAAATGTTTTTGACAAACTGTACTTACATTTAAACTGCATACTTAAGCGAAACTGATTTGTTTGAAATTGAACTATACTTGTGCTAAACTGAATTGTTTAACTGTTTTGACATTTAACTGTGTAAACAAAATCTATACTTATACTAAACTGAATTGTTTGAATTAGAACTGACTAAACTGAATAGCTTGAAAGAGAAATATTTTTGACAATTAAGCTGTGTATTCATGCTAAACTGAATTGTTTGAAATATATAACTGAATATTTGCATAAAAATGGATTTAGTGTTAAATAACCTACAAAGGTAGATATGTCATAAAACTCAACCAACCTATATATATATATATATATATATATATATATATATATATATATATCGGTGGTGACTCTAGCCTATTTTTGCTACTCGTGCCTCCCCCCCGGCACTCTGTCAACTTCAGTTCCCAACTCGTGGTCCGTGGACCCAAAGTAAGTCATCATAGTTGCTATTGCGTGATTCTTCATTGTATAGCACAGTTTGACAAACGTACCTTGCATGGTGTTTTTTTTTTTTTTTTTTTGTAAACAATCAAGATACTTTATAATTTGTAGTCTTGTTAATACAGTAGATAAGATAATTTTTTTCCTTTCAAAAGTATAGAAGAAAAGAGATGTTCATTACTATGACGAGAAAAATATGTTTATTAGAATAAAGAAACTGATGACAATATACACAGACACAGCTAGTAGTTTCAATTTCACTTAAAATAAAGATTTGTTGAAAATGTATTCAAATAAACAAATTTTAGTTACAGAATGTAATATATGCAACATTCATTAAAGAAATAGACATCTGTTAGTGAAAAAACGAATTAAAACACGCCGTTTAACCAACATTTACCATAGCGATGATGATGACGTCGGCGACTGCTCTAATCTGCTATCCTGTCTCTCTCCCTCTTCCCAATATATCTATCAACAGTCGCACGTGCTAAGATTTTTGAGCAGAGTGGTAGGGTTGCTCTTGCGATTGGCTACAGCCAAAAGCGTATTTCTCTAACATTACTGTTATTATAAGGGTCTAGTGCCTGGCACGGATCGGGCGTTCAACATTATAGCCGATTTTATGGGATGTTCAATGAATCTGACGGTGGCTGGACAAAGACCATCCGTTCAAAACAGCATCGTTGTATTATTCCCAGATATATTTATGAACTTTTGGCTACTTAGTTATCGAAACTTGAATAGATACGTAATTTAATTGAGATCAGACTAAGTATGTTTGCTTGAAATTAATGGATGATTTTTAATCCATTTTGAATAACATTGACCGAGTTATTGGTCGTGCCGGGCACGAGTAGCACTAGTCCCGTCTCCGCCCCGATATATATATTATGTCAAACTCGGTCACTGAGCACTCCTACAGTCGGAACATGTTTGTAACAAATATAGCAAGTTTTATTTGTTCAAAGCTAGACTTACTAGTTATACAAATTGTCATGTCAGCAAACTATCAGTCTTGTTTTATGAAAGTCCTTCAGCAACAACCTACAGGTAACTCTTGTCAATTTTCCAACAAAGTGTATTGGTCTGCAGTGGGCAATGTCAATGGAAAAGATAGCTAATTCATTTGTTATAGATGCAATATGGCTTGTAAAGATATACTTAGCCTAACAAGTCACATGTGCTCCTAAGGGTGCTCTTAGCAAATTGAATAGATGGCCTTTTTCTGTGAAGAAGTAGCCGTCAAACTCGCGCACACTCATATTTCACAAAACAACTTGACATTTAACAGTGCTCCATTGATCACACAATGGCATCTGATGCTGTCAGGAAGCAAATTCTTTGGAGTATACTCTTGAAGTAAACCTGCTCTGAGAAATTCACAAGTCTGATATGCTCCTTGCATGATAATAGGAAGGCATGACTTTATTTCTGTGGGGAACTCCTACAGCCATTCTTTGTTGAAAATGAAGTGAAGCAGGCTGATCTCCTTGCTCCCACACTACTTGCCATATTTTTGGTTCTAATAATGGTTTTTGTTGACGTGTGTGTGTGTGTGTGTGTGTGTGTGTGTGTGTGTGATCGGTCAATAGGACAACTGTAATCTCTTGCTACCAATTTCTTGCAGTTTAAAAAAACTTCTAGTCTACTCTGATTTTTGATTTTCTTTATGCAGATGACTAATCTTGTTGCTCACACCAAAGTAGATTTTCCAACCCAGATGAATAGCTTTTCTGCTGCTCGTGATGAGTTTGGGTTAACCATTAACACCAGGAAGACTATTATAATGCATCAACCAGCACTTGGATGATTTCATCACCCACCCACCATCTACATTAAAGATTAATGGACAGAAACTGGAGGCTGTGGATAAGTTTGTATAAGTTTGGTAGAACACTGTCCTGATTGAGTTCCTTGGATGGGGAGGTCAATTATAGAGATTCAAAGACCACTGGTGTATATGGAAGGCTAAAAGATCAACTGGTCATTGTCAGATATCAGAACCATCAACAAAATAAGCAATGAGTGTGAAATGTGGACAAACTATTGCTGGCACATTCTCAGCCTAGAACATTTCCACTAGCAGTGCTTATGAGATATGAAGATCTTGTAAACATCTCATGTTCCAGGCATAGAAATGCTGCATCTAGCTAATATATACAGTGTAGTCTGTCTATGGAAGAGCAACATAGTGTCCAGTCATGTGGTGTGCTTTGAATGCAGCTGAATTAATTTACAGGCACTGTATAGTAAACTAATTTAGAGGAAGTGCTTGTGATGCAAGCTTAGAAAAAGGTACACAGATTGCCTGAAGGATACACTGAAGTGTGTATATTTGTAAGAAGTTCTCTTGGTCTTCCTTTCTGTTTGTACTTAAGAAAGCAAAATGTCTTTAGTTGATGTCATTGAAAGAATATTTGTTCTCTTAAAAGATTCAAAAGTCAATGTATTTCCATTGTTTATTTAAATGTGTGTGTGTGTATGTGTGTATATATATATATATATACTGACATGAAGTACTCTATTTATGAATATAGCTAACTATATAACATAGTTTGCTATAAGTGTGTGTATGTGTGTGTTTTTTTTTTTTTTTTTTTTTTATATATATATAATATAATTTTTTTTCATCCCTTTTCCCAAGTAAATTTATTTATTCAACAAATTAATACAATATATCCCCTCATAACAAAAAAACAAAACTAAACTTGGTATTACTCTCTTATTCTAGCTTTATATGCCCAATTGCATATTGCAGTACAATTATGGAGATATGGTGTGTAAAATCAGAAAAACTGCTCAAATATTTAATCACAAGTAACAGGAAAATCTATTTCTAATGATTCGTGATTATATTATTGAACGAGATTAATATTCATGATTAATTTACCATTTTTGTAATCTACAACTCACAAACTATATGTCCTTGAACATTTGGGAAGATTTGGTCTCTTCTCAATAGATGGCCAAATTGCAACCAAATTTGTGTGTGTGTGTGTATGTATGTATATATATATATATATATATATATATAGTATCAATCTTGAGGAGTGTTTTAACATGAAAAAAAGAGGAAATTTGATTCCCTATTGGTAGAGGAAAGGGTTCTCATCAAGAAAGGTTCTTTAATGATAATCAGGAAGACATATTACAGCAAGATATAACTAATTGTATAGAATGTAAATTTTCAAATTTCAAAAGAGAAAATTGTTTTACTAAAACAATTATTCACATTTAATTAACTATTACTACTTAGGTGTATTGGTAATTAAGGATATAAAATCAAAATATAGCATTATTGATTAGTAAAAATTAACTATCTTGATAAAAAAAAAATGTTTAAATTGATGAATCTAAGTGTCACTTAGTCAAATAAATGAAAATTCTCTTTAAAACTCTGAAATATTTCATGGAACAATCCTACAGTTTTGCATAAATTGGCTGACTGAAACCAGACTTACTAGCTGACAATCATTTTGCTGTCATTATTACCAGTTGCAATCCAAGTCTTGACTTCTGTGTGTGTGTGAAAGAATTGACACCCAAGAAGTTTTATTAATTAGATGATTCTGACTTGGGACATTATCATATATTAAATAAAAATTACAACAGTTCTCTATCTCCTCAGCCCAGTCAGTTGAAGTTGTGGAATACACTGACTGCATCTCTGCAGAGAGGTAAGATTTCCTCAATGAGTGTCTTGGATATGACATTAAATAATCTGATGAGGCTCCCGTAATACTGGAGCTTTAGGGAATGCAGAGTTCTCCTTCATTGCCATTGTTTCCAGGTCTACTCTGACTCTGAGTGGTAGCACCTGATAGAGTACTATCTATGGGTCAAATAGAACTATTTGACATTTAAACTAAGAGCAAACAAATGACTTATGCTAAATTGAATTGTTAGAAATAGAAATGTTTGATCATTTAACTGTATGTAAACAAGTGACTGATGTTTAATTGAATTGTTAGTGATACATAACAATACTTGGAATCATTTAACTGTGTGCAAAAGAATGAGTTTAGGCTTGTTTAGAATGTTATCAATAAAATGTATTTACAAATCATATATTTAATATATCTGTATAAAGAGGATTTGGCATAAACCTACAATGATTGATATGCCATAAAATCAAACCAAACCATCAATATCTCCCAGCAGAGTTACTAATAAAACTCTGTTAAACATGAATGACTAAAATTGTTACTCAGCTTCATGCTGTATACAGCATAGCCTGATAATGGTTATACAGTGAGAAACTTACAGTTCCAGTTTATATCATTTGTAATTAATATGGTTTTTATATATAATTGTAGAAGCAGATACACTAGTTATACATTGGTATTGGAAAGGATTGTATAAAATCTAAACTTGGATACACTGTATACAAGTTTTTTGTCTTTGTGGGGCAGGGGTTCTTTTTCTTTTACAGTTATAGACCAAGGTGGAAGTAAATATAAATAAATCCGACAGTTTGAAGAAAATAGAAAAACAAATTAATCTAAAAGTGATGAATTTATTATAACAGAAAGTTTGCATTTTTTAATAAAGCTTCATCAAGACTTTCAGATGGTGAAACAAGTGTTGCTCGACCAATGATGGATATTTTTATAAAATAACATGAGAAAAGAGAAAATTATATTATAGGATTTACACTCCTATATTTTTTTAAATGACCGTCGATGACCATGTCGTACAAAAAAATTCTAGAAAATAGGATCCATGATTCATTCATTCCTGAAATAAAAGATGGTAATGTCAAAACTATTTAAACTATATTTGAACATTCATACTGTTTTTTGTAATGCTTCATTTTCTTGTTGATATATAAATTTATTTTTGTTTGTATTGCCTTGTGAATATTCTTTTGTCTATATCGTTTATATTGTTTGCAAATAACAACACACCACCACAATATATACAAAGAAAGATTAGTTTTTCAAAAAGAACACTGAACAATTATCACGTCTATCAGTTATAGATCAGATAAAACAGTTATTTTCATTTTTGAATGAAAAGTTTGTTGATTTCTTGAAATTTAACCCTCTATATTTTGGCAAAAATGTTTTTAGTTTCCATTGAATTGCATTTGTATTAGTGGATATGATCTTTCAAGAAATATCTAGAGTTGTATTTAGACGGAAAAGCTTTTTGAAAGAAAATATTTTAAGTTTCAAAGTTACGGTACAGTATTTTAATGCTAAGATTTTCTAAAGCAAAAAATAACAATAAGAATAATCCATAAATAGTAGCTTCTGTAAATGTTGCTGTATGTTTAGTTAAAATATTATCAAAATGTTTAAGACACATACCACAACAATATTGAAGAACAAAAACCTCTCCCGGAGAAAAAGATCTGAACAGATTTGTGATACAAGATGACCTATATAGTTGTTGGCTGACTGTAGTTGAGGGCAATGCAAAGACTCCCTTTTCAATAGCTACTACACCAAGGTGTATGGGAGTGTGTCACTCCTTTCTCTGGATTGCTCCACTTACCCTTGATTTGTACCTTATGACTGGTAAGCAAGGATGCATCAAGTACTTTTTTTTTTTTCTTTTATGAATTGACCTGGGATCGAACCCCAGTTTCCTGGTCCATTGGCAAACACTCTAACCATTATCCTAATGGGGTGATCAAATGACCAATATAAACAATGTTGTTATTATACCTTGGGCTATTGCATGAAGTTATTTATTTCAGTATACTAGTATATTCAGTTTTAGATAAGAGTATAACAGAAAAGCAAGTATAATGTTTATTACAGTGAACTGAAGTAATATTTTTCCTTGAGTTAGACTTTTATTAATCTTGTGATACTTAGGGTTCCCAAATCAATTTTTGATCTTAAAAAATATCTGTGTAACTGTAAAGCTGAAGAATAATCATTTTTTAGCAATGCGTGTGTGTGGGTATGTTTAAAGTTTTAGTTTATATTTGTGTGTGTGTGTGTATATATATATATATATATATATATATATATATATATATATATATATATATATATATTGTGTGTGTTCGAAAAGCATCAAGACTGAAGATGTATTTACCAAAATAGAAATGAACAGTGTATGAAACACTTTTTCTATTCAAAATAGTCCTCTTGGAATTTAACACGCTTATACAGGCAAGTTTTCCATTGAATTAAATACCTCTTTTGATATGATATGCTGTCATATTTTTTTAAATGTCCTTTACATCCTCAAATCTTACCTTTTTGTGATAGATTTTCAGTCTAGGAAACTAGAAAAAGTTGCATGAAGCTGGAGGTCTGGTGACTATAAAGTATTGCACTGCTAAAAAGTTTTGATAAAAAAATTTATCAAAAGTATTGAGAATTGGCACTGACTTTGTCTCAACACCCTTACTTTCTGCTCATTTATGTACATCTTCATCTAAATGTTAAAATTTTAAAGGTTCAGTTTCAAAACACATATGTACATATAACTTGGTCCAATGATTGTATAGGTGAGAAACTAACATTTACCATGTACTGTTGATGCTGTCTGTTAGCTTAGTATATATTCTCTTTCGGTGTCATTGAGGACTTTTTATTTGTAAATATAGAAAATGATAACCTATGATATTTATTTATTTGTTTTTTAAACTTCAAAATAAACATGGGAAGTCACCTGATAAGATGAAGAGTATGATATTCTTCGCTGAAATAAATTTATAATAACAATTTAACCAGGTTCGAGTTTCTTCTAATTATATATATATACACACACACACACACACACACACACACACACACACATACACAGAGGATGCGGAAGCAAAATATGGAATAATTTTCAAAACTTTTTTTTTTTTTTTTTTTTTTGTCTGATTAGTCCAATTTTTTTAAAAAAGACTGATAGATCTAAATTTTCATGATTAGCTCTATCATTCAAGCATTTTTTATTTTATTTTTTTTTTAAATTAAAATTCAGCTCAATACAAGGGAGTAAGAAAAGAAATGGCAAAGAATCAATGGTTTGCTCAATGCCAAAACCAAGCCAAAGTTTCTTTGTTAAGGAGTATTGAACAAAAAATGAAAAAAGCTTTTTAACTGCTCTCTCTATGCCAATTAATGACCCCACAATGTCAATAAGAATGCACGCTAATGAATTGAAAGTCCACAAGAAAACTGAGGACAGCAATTAAACAAGACCTTTAAACCTTCTTGATTACACTATATGGGGTATTTTAGAAAACAAAATGAATTCAACTCCCCATCCAAATATTGGTTTGCTTAAGACTGCTATTGATGGAAATAAATGTCGGAAGAATTTATTTTAAAGGCATACAAGTTCTTTCTAAGGCATGTTGATACAATAATTGAAAAAAATGGCAGCTGTATTGAGTAAATTTACTGTTTTGTGTCTATTTTCTTATTTTGTTTTATTTTCTAAATTTTTTTCTTTTCTTTTTTTTATAATAGTCATAGAATATAGAATATTCCTAATTTTGCTTCTGCACCCTGAGTGTGTAAAATATATATAATTCATACTTTCAAAATGTTGCTAACTGAATTTGCTGTATTGAATTCAATTTAAGTGAATGTGTTTGTCTGAAAATCTGGTTTTCAAATTATTACTCAAGATATTTCAGTAAGGCCAGTATAAATTCATAATTATTCTCTGTATGTTTTAAATACTGACTGAATGAAAAAGTGTATTCATTATAGACAAGAACAGTTATTCTTTGGCCTTATCAGATGACATCCCCACCTCCAAAATACACTTTATTTACTACAGCCATTAAAGCACTTGTCTAAATGAGGCCAACATTAACCATGAAATTATTATCGGATTAATAGTGTACAAAGTCAAAACTGCCCAAGCTTTAGATTGAAAACATGTGCAGTTCTAGCCCAGTTGTTAGCGTTTTGTACCATAAGACTAAAATTAAAAAATAAGTGATACAAATCCTCTATAAGTTTTGATATTTTCTAAGATTAACTTTGTATGGCACAACAATTAAAGAATTGAGAAGGATTATTTTGGGAATTTTCAGAGTATTGCAGTTTTGTATTATCATAGGTTTGTACATATATAAGATAAAAAGGCATCATTTTTTTTTTTTTTTTTTTTTTTACTTTTCCAGATTTTTTTCAGCACAAAAGTTAGGGATGCATATTAAGCACAAAAACTATATAATTAACTTTTTAGCCACACACCTCACCATATTTGGTATAGAAAGACAGATAAGTTAGATCTATAGTTCAAACTAATGTGTTTTACACTTTTCCTGAGAAATATCCACTGGAATGTGCATTTGATCATAACTTTCTTTCTCCTAATGTAAGTTTATTTTTGCTGACAGTTTGTTGCATTTTTTCTGTGAACATGCCCATGCATTTGTTCTAAATACTACGTAAATTTTGTATTTTAAAACAAAATGTAAACTAGATAAATTCTTATTTTTAGTCAGTTCAATCTGAGAAGAAAGATGAGCCAATGCTAAATTAGTTAAATTTAGCTGCTAGAAATTCTAAAAAGTCAGTGTGTATTAAACATAAGAATTTTTTTTCTTGAATTTCATTATCCAAAGTTAGGAGTGCATGTTATACACGAATAATTATGGTAAATATTGTAGCGTAAATTTCATATACGTCTACAAATATCGCACTCACATTTTTAAACCAATCAACAAACATTAGAACATTCTAGAAAAAAAGGATCCAAACAACATACACAAAATTCGCGCCCATAGATTTTTAAGCCAATCAACAAACATTAGAACATTCTAGAAAAAAAGGATCCAAACTACAATATACAAAATTCGCACCCATAGATTTTTTAACCAATCAAATACTTTCCCCCCCAAAAAAACATTCATAGCCGTTTTGATCCTCTTAGGTGTTATAAAAAGAAAGCGATTGAACAATTCAACAGAGATCTAGCCGCTAACAACAAGGAACCTATGTTACGCTACTGGACTGCTTCCTCACCCACCAAAACACGAGAGACGCCACACTGTCTAGCAAAGACATTGCCATTTCCACTTACACCAAAGGCGAAATCGGCAACAACAACGACAACAACAATATTGTGAGTTCTTTGGTACATATTCTCACTGAATAATAAACCTTTATTTTATAGTTATTCAGATTTTGTTTTTGTTTTGTTCGGGAAATTACTTGCGAGGAACACGTACTGCCTCCAAACTTTATTTTATACTTGTGACACATCTCGCAGATATAACCCGACAATATGTATATATTATTGAGATATAACCCTGATTATCATATCAATAATATCCTATAGTTTGAAAGATTCAGGTAATCTTATAAACAAACTTTTTTTTTTTTTTTTCTTTTCTTCTTCAGACAATAGTTAATCTTTAATATTAACAACAGTGTTTCAGTTGATTCATTCTATGACCTTCCTCAGATATACTGTCTATATCGAAAGGTCTTTTTACTCTCATTATAAAGCAAAAATGGTTGTAAATAGAATTATTAACTAAATATGTTTGTAAATCACACACAGGGAGTACATATTTTAGAAAAATTATTTTGCTGACATAATTGATTTGATGATCTGTGAATATACTGGGTTTCCATTTTAACAAATGCTTTTTATTGATGCTTTTATTTTGGAAAGAATGAAGGATCCTAATTAGTGTTTTATTGTTATATTCAGTGATAATTGAAATAGTTTTAAAATTACTTTTAGCATGAATACTGACCCCACAAATTATTCAGTTGTAAATTGAACTGGAAATTACTTTCTTCTATAAATTATTGCATTTTAAGTGCATTGCTCTAATAAAAATCATTGATGTCTTGTTTTTGCTTGGTTACTGTTACATAATGTTTATGAGGATTTTAGTAATCTATATTAATAAATACAAATTCTGTTTGTGTGTTCATAGATAAATGTTTAAATGACAAGGACTATAGACATAATTTTGTTTGAAGATTCACAAAATTGTCAAAGATTTAAAAAAAAAAAAAAAAAAAAAAAAAAAAAAATTTTCTCATTCTAAATATTGCCAACCCTTTCTAAATACGCCATCTGTGATATTGATTCAAATGTTTGACTGAATTTTGAAATAAACTCCACCACCTATTTTTTTTTTTTTTGTTTTTTTTTTTTTTCCCTAGAAACTTATCAAATATTGAACCATGAAGATTCAAATAATGCCAAAAAAATGGTAAAAAGAACTTAATTTTTTGGTTTGCAACATGCATTTCTTTTCTAAAAGAACACAGGCTTTGTGTTACATGACATTTTAAAAATCAAGGAATTTTTGAAAATTTTTGCTCTTAAAATATGAAATAATTCTATTCTTATTTTAATTCAGTTTTTTTTTTTTTTTTTTTTTTTTTATGCAACTTTTAATCAAGTTTGAAGTTGGTTTTTTTTTTTTTTTTTTTGAAGTTGATTTTTAAAAAAACTTTCTACTTAAAAATCCATTAAATGAATGAAGCTATTTTTAATTTGATTTTTAATTTATGGTTTTATCCTAACTTAATGTGGAATTTTCAGAAGAAAAGGAAACTTTGACTTTTTTTTTTTTTCAATACTTGAAGAAAAACATCCTTAAACTTGTCAAAACTTATGAATTTTGATTTATCAACAAATCTTTTATGTTATTAGAAGAAAAATTGGAAGAAATTCTGATATGTTTCTTGGAGGAAATCATAAAATCAAATATTTGTTTCAAAAATACTTTACATAGTGTAAACATAACATAGAAAAATATTTTATGCATAAAATACTCTAAAACTACCAAAAATCTTTGAATAAGAGCAAATTTGTTTTCATTGTAACACAAGACTGCTGGGACTCTCCTGGTAAGAGTGCTCTGAGCATCATTTTGAAGGATTGGATTTCTTATCAGCTGGTAATGCTCAGTGCTAGACCTCTTTACCTATGTTGTCTCTATGATTTTAAGAAATCTGAGCTCAGGGTTGAAGCATTAAGTTGTCATTCGCTGCAAGACTCGATCAAGTTGACAGGTTCTGACTGACCAAAAATACCATGAAGAAACCAAATAAATATCCAACTATTGTAAATGAGTATTGTTTTCATTTATTGTTGTAGATTAAAACTTTTCGATTATTTTTCTGAAAAACATGTGAAAGTGGAGAAGGAGTGACCAGATAACTTCCCACAATTTATTGGCTTGACAGAGATTAAACTTCCCACCAAGTTATTTTAACTAATTTATTGACAACAGCCTTTGGTCTAAAGGAATTACTTTATCAGTTGGTTTTGGCATCGGTTATCTTTAGGCTTGGAGATTATTCATTCTACTTCATTTTCAGGTCTTTTCTTCTAGTTGGCATACATAGAGCTGACTTGTCTGCCAGTTTGGAACTCTGAACTTTCTGTTGCTTCCAAGTTTTCAGTGTTGCTTCTCCAAACTTGAAGACAAATGGCTTGGCTAGGTCTACTTGTTTATTGGCTAATTGATGTCTCAGCTACGATTTGCTGGAGCTTGGAAATACCTACTTTCCTCTGAATATTGTCCTCTCAGCAATTGGTTTTTATGACATTAATTTCTTTGTCTTGTCAGCAGTGATGAATAAACATAAAATGACCTATTTGAATGATAACTGATTTTCAAACATAAAATTTTTCTTCAGCTTGATCTAAGTCAGTTGACCTTAAATCCTTAGTCCTCAACTTTGATTCAAGAAACAAAAACAGGAGGATGGTAGCCCGGAAATAAACAACATTCAAATTCTGGATTTTCTGAGTCAGTTGTATCTTTAAGTTAACTGCCTGGCTAGTGTCAACCTGTTTTCTTTCCAGCTCACTCTGGTGACTCAGGGCTTGGGGTGAGAGGATAACTATGTTTATTTTGAATCTATCAGATTAACTATGAGTTAAGTTTGATCTTTACAAACTACTTTCACCTGATCAATTTATCAAAAACGATCAACCCTTTTAATTAATTCCTTCTTAATTAATCTCTATATTTAAAATGACTTGGTCCTTTCATCTCACTACAGAAAACAAGTATCCCTACCTCATGTTGCACAAGTGTTTGTGTGCATATATCTGTGTTATATATATATATATATATATATATATATATGAAGTAAAGTTTAAATGTAGTTGTACCGACACAAATGATGCTGAACACTCAGGACACCCAAATTTGGCAGTTGTCCTGGAAAACACCAAAGAACTCCACAAACTCGTTTTGGCTGATTATAAATTTGAAGTTGTGCGAGATAGCAGAGGAGTTGAAGATATCATAAGGCAGTGTATTCACCATTTTTTCATAAACATTTGTTAATGAGAAAGCTGTATTCAAAGTGGGTGCAGTGTTTGCTCACAGAAAACAACACGTCTATGATTCAGAGCATTGTTTGCAACTGTTTCAATGCAATAAAGAGTTTTTGCATAAATATGACAGTGGATGAGACCTGGATCCACCACTTCACTCCAGAGTCAAATCAGCAGTCAACTGAGTGGTCAGCAGCAGGTGAAAACCATCCGAAGTGACCAAAGATGCAAACATCAGCAGGCAAGGTTTTGGCATCTGTATTTTTAGAATGTGCAAAGTATTTTTTTTATTGATTATCTTGAGAAAGGAAGAATCATAAATAGCGAATATTATATACAGCAGTATTGGTGCATTTGAAGGAAGAAATCACCAAAAAAAAGGTCACAAATGAAGAAGAAAAAGCGCTCTTCCACTAAGACAATGCACCGTGTCACAAGTCAATTGCAATGATGGCAAAACTACTTAGAATTGCTTCTGCACCCATCCTATTCTCCAGATCTGGTCCCCAGTGACTACTGATTGTTTGCAGACCTCTAAAGAATGCTCCAAGGAAATAGATTTGGCTTTAATGAAGAAGTGATATTGGAAACTGAGGTATATTTTGAGGCTAAAGACAAATCCTTCTCCAAAAATGGCATCAAATTGTTAGAGAAGTGTTGGAATCAGTGTATCACTCAAGGAGACTGTTGATGAATAAAGCCAAATTTTGCCTAAAAGTTGTTGTTTTATTAGTTAGGCTTGCGACTTACTGAGTGATGTGTTAGTTATGTGAGCAGTGTGTTCAAGTTCAGGTAAAAAAGACAGGAAAACAAATTCTAATTTTTAAGGCAAGCAGTTCATGTCCACTAAAAGGATTGGTGCAACACAATCTTCCTATGAACATTTGGCCCTTTGCTATACTAAGTTCACTTTAGTAAATGTTAACAGACAGTTTAGAACCAAACATAAAACAAGCCTGTCAGAGTGTTTATAGTGGTTATTTAAAGCTATTGATCTTAGTCAATTTTTTGTGTTGGTGGGTGGTGGAAATATTCAATTAAGTTTGTCTATTTATGCTCTGTCAAACACTTCTGACTTGAATCAGACAAATATTGATGGATGCATGTGTGTTTCTTAGTACATCTATTCTGTCTATTGAGCAACAGATGTGTCTTTTTCAAAACAGAAAATGTCTTGCCACTTCTTTTCATCATCTCTTCAGAAATCAATACTAACCAGCTGAAAAGAATAGATACAAAATTGAATTTCATTGCACACATAATCTTTTTTTCTTAAACATAAAAGGGTTTCAGTTTTCTTATGTTTTTTCTTACTGTCTTTTTTTATTTTGGCTTCCCATAGTTCTCTACAAATACACACACACACATATATACTGGGGTGACTATTAGTGTCAAACATACCTTAATGGTTGTATTTGCTGAAAAACTACATGTGTAGTTCTATACTTCTGTTTTTGTGCTAAGCTAGACTAAGCTTCGTAAATTTTTGTAATTTACGAAGCATACACTCCTTTTAATGTACAAATATTGATATCTAGTCATATATTTCCATAACAAAATACAGAAGGATCTGCTAGATTAGCCTGACTATTCTTATTGCAATGATTATCTATATATGTTTGACTATAGAAATTTTGTAGTGATTTTGATCCTGTGTGAGCTCTAAATCTATGGTCTGGTGACAGACTAAGCCAAACCTATATTTGATTAATTGAGTTATAATAGAAAAGCAGATTGGATAATAGTTTGAATTCCGATTGAAATAAAAAATGTAATGTTGGTGACCTTAGTTGAGGGTGACCTGAGGGCTCCTTTTTCAGTAGCTACTACATTGAGGTGTCGGGGAGGGCGCTACTCCAATCCCTGGATTGCTCCACTTTACTCTTGATCCTTAACTTATAATGCTGAGTGTTAAGCAAGGCAGCATCAAGTACCCCCCCCCCGAGTCTTTGGTATAACTCGACCTGGAATTGAAACCCAGTCTCCCAGACCATTGAAGAACACTCTACTCATTAGCCAATGGCCCGGTTATTGAGAAGATCATGTTGAGCTGAAATAGTTCTGATAAGACTTTTAGAAAAGGCATGAATTCACCTTTTCCTTGGCTCTACTCCTCTTTTACAAAAATCTCAACACTGGCATGCTGCAATAGTTGACAGAAGAGGATTCATTCTGGGCAGATATTAACCTAGTATAATCTGTTGCATATTATTCAGAGAGGAGATGGGCACTTCTATATAATTCTTAGATTGATACTATGGAACTAAAAGGATCTCTAGGAAATGGATTTTTTTTTTAAAATGGTTAAATATATATCGTTTTCTTATATAGGCATATGCATTTAATATGAATGAATTTTTCGTAAAGGAAATCAATCTCTAATGTTTATATTTTCACATGGTAACTTATATATTTATTTTATTTTTATTTTTTATTTTTCTAAATTCTAATAAATCTAGTCAGTTACAAGTAATAGTAAATGTTGTTCTTTTTATTTTATTTTATTCTATTTTTTAAATTTTTTAAATTTTTTTAATTTTTGATGGTTATTCATAAAGTATGATCAAAAAGAATTAAGACTAGATCTTTAAATTTTTTAGTAATTCACCAAGTTTTTTTGCTTAGATGTAGTATAAGACTATATGAATGGAGCATCCACTGAGACTTGAACTTACTCATGAAAGTTTGCTAGTCTAGCTTGCTAACTACTACACCATCCAAGGTGCCCTAAGATCATCATATTTTTTAACTCTAAAATTTAAATGAAGATGTGTGGCCAACTGAGCAACTTGCATAATAAAGGGATGATTTCTTGATGTGTGCACAACTTAGCAACATATAATAATGAAGTGATGCCTGGACACTAGACAACTTAGTGCCAATTCTCAATACTTTTTCATCAACAGTTTTTGGCAAAACACAAAGTTATGCAAATGAAGCGCTCTCCATACTGACCACATTTAGTAGCTCTGTGTGACCATTTCTTGTCTCTTAAACTGAAAATTCATCTTAAAGGTTCATCAACCAATGGAAAACTAAATGGAATAAGTGTTTTGAATATCAAGAGGATTATCATGAAGAAAACTAATATTTAATTTCTTCAACATACTTCGTATATAATTTTTTTATATGATGGACGTGAAGTTTTGAGAAAAGAAACGCGAGGAGAATTTTGTTTGCTGTATTTCTCTCAGTGCTAAAAGGATTCATATTTGATGATATATATACTTTATCATATATCAATATAGATCATCAAATATAATTAGGAGAATAGAGCTGTGCTTTTTACTAAGTTTCTTCCAATGTGATTACTCTGAGATATTGTCAGTAATACTCAATGAGCTTTAATTAACACTTTACCTACCAGTTGTGCAAGTGTCAAATGCATCCCCACAACCGGATATGTTGGCTGAAAACTATAGTCTACATCTTTCATATAACAGAACATTAGAAACAAGATAATATTTCAAATTCTAAATAATATAAGGATAATTTCTTTGAAAACAGTTGCGCCACATGTCTTTACCACAGATTGATGTGTGAAGTATATGATCACTGGGTAAGAGGTTAATAAATTACTACTTAAAGATGAAAACTTTTCTGCAAAACCTAATATATTGAATTGTATAACTATTGGTCTCTAATAACGGGTCAAAACCTTTTAATATCACTTTCCTACCATCAAACATAAAGAGCAACTAAGACTGACTTCTAATTGGCAATCTGAAATATGTACTCAAATGATTTATATAGTTATTTATTTAGTGTAATCACAAGGTATGAGAGCATCAATCTGCCGAATGAGTTTGCTAATTGTATCATAATAAACATCTTAAAAACAAGTTTTAATCAAAGTTTCTATTTTTGCATAGAATTTTTGATTATTTATTGAGTATGACACAGTCAAAGGTAAAAAGACGATGTTTCACCAATATTTCATATGGGAGCAGCTTTGTCTATAAAAATCGGCAATAAAAATTCAAAGAATACCAATCTTCCAGCACTAATAAGAAATCCCTCTTTCAGTCATTATTTCATTTCTACTTCTGTCCCAATATATTTATATTTAATATATTGAAATTTTTATACAAATGTAACCGTTATTATGGGACAAAAGTATTGTTATTATATAATTCTTCTTGTGGCTGAAATTTGCTCAAAGGATAATTCTTATATCATGTTGTTGCATAATTCTGTAGGAAGTCTTAAAGAATAAGTGCTTTCATTATATTGAGAAATAGATTGAATGATGCTCACAGTACTTTGAAGAACCTTCAAAGTTTTCCAGTAGTATTCAGCCTTGCCTAACCTGTAATACCATATGATGCTTTGATATTGTCAATTTATCATCCATTGCACTCAACTTTTCTGTTCTTTCTTTCATTTCTCTATCATTCATTCATTCAATAACATCATCTTCTCTCTATATCTGACAGGTTTCCTTCCTTTATATTTTTCTTTTTTTAATTCTATCCATAAAGCTATCATTTTCTCTCAGCAGATCAATTAATTAGTTTTCCTTTTTCTTTTTTTACTCTCACCCCCGAGGGTAGTACTGACGGTTGTCTTTCAGTTTTGCTTCTCAATAGCTGACAGCAATGTTTTCGTTTCATGGTTTTTGCTGCAACCATAAAATACAAATGCTTAGACTTTTGGATTTGTTTAAAAGCTTCTTCACAGAATGGTGAGATGAGAAGTGTGGTTGAAAAGATTACTACAAAGATTTTTAATTTAAGTATTCAAAACTTATTCTGTTTATTTATAAACCCACATGTTTGAACCTGTAAGGGGCAAATAAATTTATCTTATCTAAAAGTGTGTGTGTGTGTATATATATATATATATATCATCATTAAGACATGCAGACAGCATGGATTTCTTTGACTCTCTCTTGTCATCCTTCCTTATCAGTCATCACACTTTGTAAGTCTTCTAGAAAATTCTAATGAAGCTCACCTTATAAGTCAATTTAATATTCTATATTGCCTTTTTCTCATACCATTTGAATTTTATTCCAAAATTATATCATGTAATGAATTGTTGCATCAATCTGGATGTAAGAGGGCTCCAACAGTTAAAGATGTGAAATGTTGGTCTACCTATATGTCTGATTTATTTATAATAATGAAAGGCTTGCATAGAAGCAGCCTCACCTTTTGTTGACAAGCTGATCATAGAAGAATTGTTAACCAGTGTGCCACAGATCATCTTGAATAATACTTCTCAGGTTTTGAATTTAGGGTTACAAGGATCATTAAATAAGTTTCCAGACTTTTTTTGTATGGGCACTTTTATTGATAGTACACGCATGAAACTCTAGTCCCCTTTGAAGTAATCTCCTCCGCCTGCAATGCACTAGTTGTACTGTTTCAACAACTTCTGGAAGGCCCCATGGAAGTCCTCTTGTGTGAGCGTGTCAATGACCTTAATCACAGCCTCTTTCATCTCTTCAATTGTCACAAAATGACAGCCTCTGAGCTTAAGGAATAAGCAAAAGTCACAGGGAGCAAGGTCTGGACTGTAGGGACGGTGAGGAATTGTCTTGATGCCCATCTTGGTCAAATAGTCTGTGATAAGGATTGTCCTAGTGGAAATGGCACTGACCCAATTTGAAGAGTGCTGGCCTCTTCCCTAGGAATCTCTTCTGAACTCCCTTAAAACCTCAACATAGTAACCCTAACCCTTAGGCCAATCAACTCTGGTGTATTGACTTCCTTACTCCTCCCACACTTCTCATCATCCCTCACAGACTCCCTGCCTTCCTTGAATCTCTTATGCCACTCAAAAACTGATACTCAATTCATGCAAGATGGTTGAAAAGCAGTCTGAAGCATTCCATACATTTCTGTGGCATTTTTTCCAAGTTTAAAACAGAATTTTATTGCATATCGTTCTTCTAAAGTGTTCTCATGTCCAGATTGCATTTTTGAAATTCACCAGCTGTGACAATCAGGCTTTAGTAGGGTGTATTCCAATTGCTGCTGTAGCAGTTCATTTGAACATGAAATCCTAAAAATTGGTCAGTCATCTCATAAGGAAAAAAAGTCTGGAAACTTATTGAATGCACCACGTATTTCCTTCTTCTACACGAGTTGCCTTACTAATGCTAAAGAGCCCAATCAGCCCTACTATTTACCCATAGCTGGGGGTGGGTGGGGAGAAGATAAGGACTCGTGCCTTTTCAGAAGGCATTAGTGTGTAGTAAAATTCTAACAGCCTCATCCACTAACAAAATCTGCTTCCCTAAAATGATAAGTTACATCTCACATGCTTCCTTAGAAATAAAATTCTTGTATGTATCATAGATTTTATATATAATGTAATGTAATATAATAAATAACTTAAATAAACTTTATATTAAAACTGCCTCTTTAACTTCTAAAACGATCTGCAATTTACTAGTCCTCAATGCAACATAGTTTCAGATGCCAGTGTTTATTGTATTCTTGTAGAAATTGTAAATTTAAATATTTTAGTGAACCTTCACACTGGCTTGAAAGAGCACAAAAGAGACATTAAAGTTGGTAACCTTAACAATGCATTTCAACACATTTCTCAATGAAATCATAATTTTGATTTCAATTTATATTCACAACAAAAGACTAAGCTGAATTTTTGAGGCTGGTACTATTTAATTTTGTAATTCCTTAAACACTCGTCCAGATTTTTATATTTCTCGATACTTGAGCAAATTCAATTTAAATAGCTACAATATATTCCATTTCAAGTTAATATTTTCCCCACTTACCATAATTTTACATTTTCTCTTTCTCCCTCCTTTTGATTTGGAGTCTTTTTCGATGAACAAATAGGTAAAAAAAGTAAAGTTGGCGACCTTAGTCGAGGGTGACCTGAAGGCACCCTTTTCAATAGCTACTACACTGAGGTGTAAAGGAGGGCGCTACTCCAATCCCTTGATTGCTCCACTTTACCCTTGATCTATACCTTATAATGCTGAGTGTTAAGCAAGGAGGCATCAAGTACTATTTTTTGAGTCTTTGGTATGACTTGACTTGGGACTGAACCCTGGTCTCCCAGACCATTGGTGAATGGAACATATAAGTTCTATACAATATTCCTAGTAAGTCAAATGATGTTATTTTTAAAACAAATCCTGATTTACTGAATGAATGGCCAACTCTTTTCCGATATATAGATTTTCCTTAGGTTCTTGAATTTTTGTATTTTTTTTTTTTTTTTTTTTTTTTTTAAACATCCATCATTAATCACTAATATCATCCTTCATCATCCTGATGATGATTCATTAGAACTGAAATGCTATTGTGTCAACTTTGTTTCTCAATAAATCTTTCCTTCTGCTTGGATTACCTTGTTATCAATTTCTTTCTTTGTGTGTGTGCGGAAAAAAGATATGTTTGATTGTTTATTTTCCAATGTGTTTCAACTTCAATCTTTTGTCTAGATACAAAAATGTTTCGGCAAAATTATTTTTGTATGAGAAATAACTATGATTGATAAATTTTTGATTCAATTGGAAGTCTTCATGAGGGTTTGTAGGTGTTGCTATGTTGAAAGAAATTGATTACTACTGGTTGATTTGTTCAAATTGTGTCGTATCATGTGATGGAATGTTTTTTGAAAAGTAAATGGCATTTTGTGGTTTGAAAAATGGATTTGTGATGTTTTATTGCTTTAAATGTTTAGAGAAAGGCGGGTGCTAATCTTTAGTGTGAATTTTGAATTCTCTTAGTATTTTTCCTATGAATGGTGATATTTTGAAAAAAAAACAACCTTGTCATTGTGGTATAGTGTAGTGTTATGCTGAATCTTCAAATTTCTAAAGAAAGAATTTCAACACATCAAAAACTTTTCCAAACTACAATATCCTGAATCTTTCATTCACCTTGCCAAATCAAAAGCCATAAATATCTGCAAACATACATCCCACAATATGAATAAAAATAAACCTAGCTTCAATACCAACCCTATAAAAGGACACATAATATTACCCCCAAATCCCACTACCACCCTCATTGAAAAAACATAAATTACTTAGTCATAAAAACCACTACCAGCACAACAAAAACAATAAAACAAATAGTAAAGAACAACTCTACAAACACAAATTCCCTATCTAATGCAGATGTTTACAAAATCTGCTGCTTAAATTGCAATTAATTTTACGTAGGAGAAATGAGTAGAAATTTAAACAAAAGAATTTATGAACATAAAAAAACCCTTTAAAACTGATAACACAACACTCTTTAGTCTCTAATATTTTAACCAACCACACTTTTGATTTTCAAAATTCTGCCATATTTGCTTTCATCCATGTCAAAAATAAATAGAATAATTGAAGCATGTTCCATAGCATACTAAAACACCATACCACGACATTTTTTTCAAAATATCAGCGTCTATAGGAAAAATAATACTAAATGAATTCAAAATTCACACTAAAGATTAGCCCCTTTCTCTAAACATTTAAAGCAATAAAACGTCACAAATCCATTTTTCAAACCACAAAACTCCATTTACTTTTCAAAAAACATTCCATCGCATGACATAACGCAATTTGAACATATCAACCAGTATTAATCCATTCCCCCCCCCCATAGCAACATCTACAAAATCTGATGAAGACTTCCAATTGAATCAAGAATTTATCTATTATAATTATTTTTCATACAAAAATAATTTTGATAAAATATTTTTGTATTCAGATAAGATTGAAATTGAAATGTGTTCGGAAATAAACAAACATTTTTCTTATTTACCTTTTCTATATACATTCTGTTGGATTCAACTCATTTCTTCTCACGCATAATATATATATATATATATATATATATATATATATATATATAGTGTGTGTGTGTTTCTGTGTGTGCATCTTTATATATGATGTGTGTATATGTATAGAACCATAATCCAGTAAAAACTTCATGGCATAGTGAGACTTTTATTTAAGTAATATACTTAAAATGCTCTAACATGAAAAATAAAACAATTTCTGTCCAATTTGCTGTTAAATTATAATTTTGTGGGGGTCTGCATTCATGCTGAACATTTCTCATTTGTAATCCTTCTAATATACATTATTACAGAAGTAACTATGGAATATTAGTTATAATCCTTCATTTCTTCCTAAATAGATTATCAGTATCATCATCATAGACTGTTGTTACAATAAAAACCAAATAGGTTGACATCTAATATAGATTTATTTATTTATTTATATATATATATATGTATATATATATATATATATGAGAGAGAGAGTGCTCATAAATATTGAACAACAATTCTTCATATAAAATTTATGAGCATTAAGATGTAGAAAGTATTTATCATAAGTATTTGACCAAACCCCAAATCTGTTTTTATTCCTGAAGATTAATGAGGCCAGTAAGGATTTTGAGCAGCCAGGTATACAAATTAATCTACTAGTTTAGATATTAATCATATCTATCATTTCTAATTTAAGAGATCGTTTACCAGAATTTTAAGTGAATTGGAATTTATTGTTTTATGTCCTGCATTTATTTTTTGGCTGTATTTTACTGTTATATACTTGTCTTGATAATCAGTAAATAAGATTACAGCTGAAACCAATTCTATAGATACCCTCGTATTGACAGCTGAAGGAAAATATTTTGCATGTGACTAGATCAGTGAGTAATTTTCTAAGGAGTGGCAAAAGTGTCTCATTGACTAAAAACTTACTGATCAAAATCATAACCTCCTAGACTGGACTTTTTCTTCCAACCTGTCAGTTAACATAAGTGATGAAAAAAGAAAAAGTAAATCGATTATCAAAGAATAATAATCAGTTATTAATGCTGCCTCGGATATGAAAGAACATCAGGAGCTGAACTTGGAAATCCAATCGGCATTCCAGTTTCAAAAGTTTTTTTTCAATTTTTTTTACATCTGTTGATTTTTACATCTGTAGAACTTCTCTATTCTTACTGATCAGTGTAACATGTTACTTATATTCATAATTTCAGCTTGTTTGTCTTTCTTTTAGAAATCACCTAACATTTTGATGAAAAGTAACCAAATTTGGTATGCTTACATACAGGAACACTTAACAGTTATGTTAAGAATTATTCAGTGGCCCAGCACAAGTATTGAACTAACAACCTTTAGTTAATATAAACATATACTTTAAGCTGACCTGCCCTGCCTGCAGTTGAAATGAATTCCACCTATTGAACTCTATATTACTTCATGGTATTTCTACTGGGGGGGGGTCTTGATTCAATTGCATGGTGAGTCCCTAACAGTAAATCATCATAGGAAATAGAATTGGTGACCCATTAATATCTTTGGGAAAAGGCATGTATCAATCTGTTCTCCCAACCACTAATGGATAAATAGTAAGGCCATCTGGGTTCTTAAGCTTTGGTTAGGCTGCAGATTAGGAGAAGGAAAACTCTGAATTCAAACCAGCTTTTCTCTACTTAAAAATTTAACTTGTGTCATGTCCTTCCCAGATGTAGCATGGGTGAGTAATTATATACTAAATGGGACCATGGAAAAGTTTTAATGTGAAAAGGTTTTGTTTTAGTAAATTTTTAACCTTTAACCTATCCTATTTTAGTGAAAACTAAAAATCAGATTTTACTTTTTGTTGGTGACTACATGTAAACAACCAGAAAAAATATCCACAAATAAGAAATTAAAAAAACAAACAAATCAATATTTTAGAATTTAAGGGGGGTGGGGATCACTTTGTTATATAAATTTAACGTAAAATGATCACCCACTTCCGGACCAGCAAGCATTACTGACAACCAGAGATAGCGGTTAAGGGACTGGTAACTATTTGATATGTTTGTTGACTGGGGAGAATAATACAGTGTATATTTTGTTTGTTAACATTTTTAATCATACATTTAATTTGTTCATCAACAATATAGGGTTCTTGTCATTGGAAAAATAAGGAATTGTTTAGGGAAATAGATGGCAGGTTTGGGTGATACTTGGGCGGTTGAGATTGCTGTTTAATAGTTATGTTTTTTGTTGATGTTGTGTGGTAAATATACTATTGTAGAGACGTTTAGAGTGAATTTAGTGGGTAAGGTGAATGTTGAGCGATGGGGTCTATTTTAATGTTCGTAAAAAGTTAGAATAGCAAATAGTCGAGGCGTGTGGATAAGCGTATGGGGGTTAATAGAAAAGATGGTACATATTGTGTGTCAGGTGTGATGGTTGGAGGAGGAAAATGGTACTTATGGGGCTTCAGGTTTTTCTTTTTATATATATATATATATATATATATATATATATATATATATATATATATATATATATATATACTTGAAGTGTTAGGTGGGTTATTTGTATGGATCGAATTGTGAAAGATGTTTGTTCTCAGGCTTACATTTGAAAGGATTTCAGATTTTTTATTTAGTAGGGTGTTTTGTGATGGGTAGGTGATTATGGCTAATTTTTCGTGAAGGCACTTTGCCTTCACGAAAAATTTTCTTGATGTTTTGTTGTAGGCAAGTGCTTGTTTTAGTATCTCCCAGGTGATTGTGGGAGAGATGTTGGTGTCTTTTAGTTGCCATATGTACGAGGATAAGTATGTATTAGATGCATAGTTTCTGTTTTTGAAGTAAAGATTATGGTTGTGGATTTCTTGTTTTATGGTGACCTCCGTTGTACCGATATAATGTTTGAAGATAAAGACAAACAACTCTGTCAAACAAACATTGGGGTAATATATATATATATATATATATATATATATATATATATATATATATATATATATATATATATATATATATATGCACACACACAAGGATCATTAAATAAGTTTCCAGAATTTTTTTCGTATGGCCACTTTTGTTGATAGTACACACATGAAACTCTGGTCCCCCCTCGAAGTAATCTCCTCCGTCTGCAATGCACGTGTTGTACCATTCCAACAACTTCTGGAAGGCCCCATGGAAGTCCTCTTGTGTGAGTGTGTCAATGACCTTTGTCACAGCCTCTTTCATCTCCTCAGTTGTCTCATAACAACAGCCTCTGAGCTTAGGGAATAACCAAAAGTCACAGGGAGTACACACACACACACACACGTGTGTGTGTATCATGTCGTGCCGCTAGCATGGATATCCCTGACCCTCTCTCGCCACTTCCCTATCGTTCATCACCTCAGGTAGGTCTTTAGGGTTACATCCTGTATCCTCACATAGCTGCTGTATGTATGTTCTAGCTGGTCGTCCTGCTTTTGCTCGGTTATATGTGGGGGTCCATAGGAGTACATCACTTATGAGCTCGTCTCTGCTTCTCCAGCAGTGTCCTGCATGTCTGGTTCGTCTAACTTAGATAGTTTTTGTGATGGGAGGCAGGTGGCCGTATAGTTGGTGCTTTGTGGGGTGTTGCCGCCAGGACTTATTCAATATTGCTTGCAGCATTCTTCTCCAGCCATTTTGTTAGCATCCAAGTGGTGCATCCATACAGCAGTATCGCTACGACCGCTGCCTGGAAGAAACTGCGTTTCATTTTATCAGTCAAGTCTGATTTCCATATGATTGATAGCTATCCATGCCTTCGTTAGCCGCGTGTTGATGTCTTTTTCGGTTGATGAGACATTTGCTTCCTTGGTAGGTGAATTTGTCTAATAGTTTCAGAGAGGTTCTCTCTAGTGTGGAAATGTCGCCTATTTGTTGTGTGTGTGTATATATATATATATACATACACACACACACACACACAGAGGATGGAATGATAAAATTGTCGCCCTAGAAAAGACGACATGATTCCATTTCCGTTTAATGAAAACCGGTTTTCTTTTTTTGTTGCAGACCATCTACTAATTGGCCATTTGTGTACAAATCCCAAGAGCAATAGGAGCCTTCTATCATGTCTGAAAGTGACTCAATGTTCAACGAGCAAGATCAGAGATGCCCTACTGTACAACTCATTCTCTCTACCAATCCAAGTTATGACAACAGGACCATTGCCAGCACCCTCAAAATGCAAATCTGGATTGCCACGAATAACAGGGACGTGCTAAGGTTGATGAAAACACAGTATCCAGCTATGGTTATGGTCTCTGATGTGGTTTCAAGTGAGGGCCACATCATGCCACCTCGGCTTGAAAGTCAACACCAGAGTGTACCTGGATGTGCTGAAGAGTGTGGTGATCTCCTGGTGCAATCAGGTGGCCAGTGGCAGACCCTGGGTGTGGCAGTAGGACTCGGCGCCTGCCCACAAGTCCAAAGAGACCCAGGCTTAGTTTCAGAAGGAGTGCTATGACTTTGTAACCTTCTCTCACTGGCTCCCCTCCTCTCTCCCAACTTGAACCCGCTGGACTACTTTGTTTGGTCATACATTGAGAATATGACTTCCCACAACACAAAAGCCAACCTGATCATCGCCATCCACTGAGTATTCACTGAGCTTCTCGCTGGCGCTTGTGGAAAAGGCATGCTCCCAGTTCCAGATCCGTATTGAGGCTGAAGACAGCTACATTGAACAGATGTCAGCTCTACTACATAATCAAGTTACCTGAATTGACTTTTTCAATAAAAGTTTTAAAATAAAGCTGTAGTGTTGTTATCTTTAGGACGACAATTTTATCATTTCACCCTGTATAAGGTGGGTTAAACCGATAATGTTTCTGCTTCTGTGTTTAGAATTGATTTTTGGTAGGGTGAATTTCAGATTACTTTGAAGGGGACTAGAGTTTCATGTGTGTACTATCAATAAAAGTGCCCATACGAAAAAAGCCTGAAAACTTATTTAATGATCTGTGTGTGTGTGTGTGTGTGTGTGTGTGTGTGTGTGTGTGTGTGTGTGTGTGTGTGTGTGTGTGTGAGAGAGAGAAATTGAAAAAGACGGAATCCAAAGAGAAAAATTTAATGTAAAATAATGTCAATCTTATAATATTTCAGTTGTAATGAAATATCATCAGAACTAAGTAGGATGATACTGTTTAATCATTGATGTGATTTAATGACACAGAAAACAAGGAAAACATATTATATATATATATAGGAATGGGTAATGGTTTTGGTAATAATTCAGTATTCGTATTTTAAAAATCTCATGACCATTTTAAACACTGATGTCAAACAAATAGAATCATTAAGTGAAATAATTAATTAAAAGGAGGAAGAAAAGAAGAGAATGGAGAAATATGTGAAAATTTTATAGGTGTATATAAAATTAGTCAAGTTAACAACCTATAGTTTGGTGAAACCTCTAGCCATCTAAATATACGGACATAAAAGGACTTTAAATCAAGAAAGCCATCCAATTCTTTTGTTTCATATATTTCAATTAACCATACATTTGACTTTCACAACTCATTACATTCATTTACAATAGGAATACACACAGAATAATCAAAGCCTGCACAGTATATTATTTTAATGCAATTTTTCAAAGACCAGTGTCTAAACAGATATCACCTTTTTAGCAAAAAGATGCTAAAGGATTTCAACATCCATTAATATTACTGCATTGTTTTTCTGGATTTTTAGAATCATAAACCATTAAATACTTCATAAACTGAGAAACAATGTACCTTTTTTTGGAAAAGAGATCATTTTATGACATAATCACTTTCGGATATATTATCCTGTATTTCTCATTATTTCTAAGATGCAAAACATATGTCCTGAAGACAACTTTTCAGCTTGCATGTTTAACATATTTTCTATTATTTTTATTCTATTTTATATTTAAAATAATTTTTGATAGAACACCTTGTAAGCAGGCAAAATTTCAGTCAAAACTTGTCAGTATAGAAAATAGATTTAAATCCACACCAAAGTATTTATCTATCTTCCATTTCATCTTTTCAACGTATTTGTCTGATTCATTTCTTATGGTACCATACTGCACACCAACTGCCAGGCGTATACCCTTCTAATTTTGTCCAAAGTAAAAGAGGAGCTTTAACACTAAGAAGGTGACATTATAGAGGAAGTTACCAAGCCAATTGATTAGTACTCATCCAATTTTCCAGTAAGGAAACAAAAGGGAGATGTCAGGGTATACGTAGATCTTAAATTAAATTCAGCAATAGGGAACATTTCATGCTACCAGATTTGGAGGATATATCAGCCAAGTTAAGGGGTTCGATTATCTTTTCAAAACTGGATGGTGCTAGCAGGTACCATTAGATGAAGAAAGGCGATTACTCACAACTTTTATAACACCATTCGGAAGATTTTGTTTTAAAACTACCTTTTGGAATATCCTCAGCTCCAGAAACTTTTCAACATAGAATGACAGAATTACTAGGAAAAATGGGTGTTCAAATAATAATAGATAACTTATCAATACACATTAGAACAATGGATTAACATGACAGAAAACTAAAGAAATGTAAACATTACTTGAAAAATCAGGAATAAAATTAAACCTAGAAAATGTGAATTTAGGAAAAGGATTATTCCACATTTTTGGTACATCATATCAAACAAATGGATACCACCCAGTCACTCAAATATACTAAAACCTAAATGGTCAAATTTTAATGAAGTTAAAAAAAAAAAAGATGCATTGTACAAAGCAAGAAGCAAAATAAAGTATGATAAAAGACGTAGCAGTAAAAATCTAAAACCACTAAAATAGGAGAGAAAATCCAAGAGAAAATGGATGAAGAGAAAATTTTGAAAAATACTGGCACTGTCATAGTAGTAAATAAACAAAATTGGACATACACAGTAAAGTTAGATTCTGGTGAATCCAGGAAAAGGAATAGAATATATTTACTGCCTATTAGAGAACAAGAGTACGTTTTCCAAGAAAGAAGAAATGAAAAAAAAAAACAAAACAAGATCCATTTAAAAATGAGGATCAAGATCTAGGAAAAGACAGTTAACACAAAAACCAAAATGCCTGAAAGACTTTGTGTGGAAAAAAAAAATGCTGAACAAAGGAAGGTGTTACATCAGTAAGCAATTACTGATGATAATAAAGATCAAGGGTTAGGCCCCTTGTTTTTATTGTTACAAAATGTGAGGGTATCCACTAGGGCAGTTAAAATAAAGTTGTTGAACAATCACCATGTATTTGTCATTGCTCCCTTTGTCCAGACAGCAGCTTCTGTTAAATGGCATTGCCCAGATAAGAAATGCACTCATAAATGATACAAGGTACTTATAGAAATTGTTTCTGTAGATATATCCTTCAGGGGACAACGACAATAAATCGATAGATGATAGTGAGTAGATTATGTCTACTTGCTTCTGGAAAGGGTCCCCTGATTGATGAACCTACCGTCTGGTTTGATAAATTGGCCCAAAGGGGATTTTGTATATCTGTTTACTTTGCTTCATCTTTTTTTTTTTTTTTTTTTTTTACCAATTGAAACGGGTTTGAGTCCAGTTTTTTTTATGTCAGTATGCATGTTGAGCCAAACAAAACGATCGCAAATCAACTTGATGGTAACTTGGCATCCAGAAGTGTGTGTTATGGAAGTGTTTAAATATCTTTTATCTCAGTAAATGTGGGATGTATGGTCTTTAATAACCAATCCCTACATCACAGTGTTTTTATTCCAAATGGGACCATATGTTCCTTTAATTGTAAAGAAGTGTTTTCTTTTACTTTGTTTCATGTGGCATTTTTTTTTTTGTTCATCTGCAATAAGGTTGAAGGTAAGGATTTCAGAATTGATAGATTGTATTGTAGTGCATGAGTGTGTATCTGCAATGATATTGCTGAACCTGATATTCAAAGTAAAATAGGATATATAATCCAGTTGTTGAGTATCTCTGGGTGTATATTTTTTCTGTGAGAGGTTTGTGATCTATGAAAACAGTAAAATTTTGTTTTTGAGCAGATGTTGACAGTGCCTTATGGGATAAGTAAATAGCGAGTAACTCCCTAGAGAAGGTACGGGTTGTGTTTTTTTTTTTTTTTTTTTTTTTTTGTGCGTTGTTTAATCTTATCAAGAAAAAAGAAATTGGCTTTTTTGAGCTATTTTACTTCTGATGTAGAACTGCTTCAATTGAATCTCCTGAGGCCTCAGTTGTCAATGTGAGTGTTGAATTAGCATCATTACTGATATAGGAGTGTTTGGTAAAATCTGCTAACGCTTTTTTAGTGTCATGAAAATGCAGTTAACACTTCTCCATCTATAAGTATTTTTGCATTCTTATTCTTGTATTTGTTATATACAGAAATCTCTTCTGATTTACTAATACATTCCAAACCCATTCACCAGCAAAATAAATAAACAAACAAGTAAAAACACCACAAGCGTACATTTCAGTTGAAAAAAGGTGACATTAACCGAATGTTGTCTGGATCATAGTTTAGACCAAAATAAATTAAACTTGTTGCTACACAGGAAGGCTCCACGCATCCATTCGGTTGAAATGTAAAAATGAATTTACATTTAAAAAGATCCTTCTCCTTTTTTTTTTTTTTTTTTTTTTTTTTTTTTTTTTTTTCCAACCAATCATGAACTTTCCACCTAAAAAGTTTTGGGGAGTGGATTCGATCCTAAACATGGTTATAAAATGCTCAAAGTTAAAAGTCAGTCAACTCCAAGCAGAGAGAACCGTCACACGTTACATTCCAATTCACCTCACAGACAAGTCCCACATTTCCAACACTAGACCAAGACTGCTCATAACTTACCAATCTATGTCACACTACCGTGCCGCAAACAACAAAACAGCCACTTAAGAACAACTTACACCCACTCACCTCCTGGCACTTATTTGGTAGAAAAAGAGAGAACCTGTATCTCTTCTAGCTTTTATTTATTCAAAAATAAACAAAATCAAATCTATTCCTCTTTTCCATTGTCTCTTGCAACCATATGCTTGTCTATAACATATTTTTGCAACATTTTCATGAGTGAGGTCAAAATTCTGGAACAACCTTGAATAAATTTATGGTGGTGGTTTATCAAACTGAGAAATCTTCAAAATTGTCACTGGGATGTTGGATGCAGGGAATGTTGTATTGCTGCTACTTTCTCTGGGACAGGTATGATTCAGTGTTTGTCAATCACATGGCCCAAGAAATTAAATTTCGAGACGACAAAATCCCATTTGTTTACATTGCTTTTTTTAACCCAAGGTGTATCAGTTTCTTGAAAACTTGTTGTATATAGTTTTATTGTTCTTTGCTATCATGACTAGCAATAAGAATGTCATCGATATAAACAAAAGCAAAGAGCAGTCCTCTCAAAAGTTTCAGTAAATCTCTGAAAAGTTTGGGCAGTGTTAAGTAACCCAAATGGCATCCTTGTAAACTCATAAATTCCAAAAGGAGTGGTAATTGCTGTTTTATTTATATCTTCCTCTGCTACTGGAATTTGGTCGTATGTCTTAAGCAAATACAGTTTTGTAAAAATTGTGGTTCTCTGTGAACCTGTGGCCAAATCATGTAAATGTGGAATTGGGTATCTATCTGGAACTGTTTTCACATTGAAATGCCTGAAATCCCTATAAGGTCGCCATGCACCTGTGTCAAGCTTTGAAACCATGTACAGCAGAGAGGAGTATGGGTTACTTAGAGGATGTATGATGCCTAATTGTATCATGTTGAAATTTATCTTTTGATATTTTGTAATTTTCTGGATGCAATCTGTATGGTGATTCATATGTAGGTGGTCCAATTGTAGTGATATAGTGTTTTGCAGTGTGATGAATTTCATCTGATTGTTTTAAAGGAGTGGTAAGTGTAGGAATTTTTTTTTTTATCAACTCCTGTTGCCCATTAGCAGTTGGTATTGCCAAACTAATTCCTTTTGACATGTTGAATAAGGTTATTCCTTTAGCCATTAGCTCTGTATTACTTTCAATGAATGTGTGGCCATATCCACTGGTAAAGTCAAAATGAGATAAGAAATCTGCTTCAAGGATTGACGTTTTTACTTGCATTCATGTGAAAATCCTCGGAAAAGATCTTGGTAAACCCAAATTGAGCATGAGTGATATCTCTCCATATACCACTAATTTTTGATCCATTAGTGGCCTGTAGTGTATATGTGGATAATACATAGTTTTGTTCAGGATCTTATGTAATAACACCAATTTGTGTGCTGGTGTCAACTAAAAATTAATGTTATTTTTTATCCCAGTGTAAAATAGATGACTTCGTCATTCTAATCCAGCAGCTAAAGTCATCTTTACTTGCTGTTGAAGCAGTCATTTCCCTGATGTGTAGAAGTGTGGGAATTCCTTGAATTGAAGTTACATGGTTCTGTGCCCTTCTTTGCTTCTTTTCCAAATTTATTATGGTACCAACAGGTATCATAGCTAAGTTGCTCTTTGGAGAATAAGTTTGACCTACCTCAACTTCTGCATGGTGAGTAAGATTGATTTTTGAATTCTGAATGAGAACACTGAAATTTTTGCATTTGTAGCAAACTTTGCATTTGGGGAAGTTGACTATATCTTGATGTATCTGAAATAATTCTTCTGACTTGTCTGTTGCTGTATGTGATGTGGCATATACATTTTTGTCCTGGATAATATGTATTTTGCCTACTTTTTTTGGATACTCTTTCTCTCTAAATTATCAGTGAATGATACAAATATCTGTATGTATTTGTAATTTGTCTGTCCAGTTTTTTAATACTGCTTCAGGCATGTTGTTGTCTCATAATAACAATTGCATTTTCTTAAAAAGTTGTGAAGATTTTGTGTCCTAGTTTTCTCTCATTAGATTTTCTGATATGCCTTCAACCTTGTCATAAGGTTTTTCATCTGGTATGTCATCAAGATCAACTACCTTTTTCACCACATCTGCAGGGGACTTTTCAACAACATAGGCATATCATGAGCTTTCATAAATTTCATTTAATTGTGAAAACAAGGTTTGCACATTTATCAGATTGTAAATAGGTAATTACAATTATAACAGCTTCCATAGTGATGTTTGTGTTCATTTTCTATGTGTCTTGGCATTGTAAGTAAAGTTGGCGATTGTAGTCGAGGGCAACCAAAGGCCGCTTTTTCAATAGCTACTACACCAAGGTGTAGGAGAGGGCACTACCCCTTTCCCTGGATTGCGCCACTTTACCCTTGATACATACCTTATATTGCTGAGTGTTAAGCAAGGAGGTATCAGGTACCAATTTTAAAGTCTTTGGTATGACATGACCTGGGATTGAACTCGGGTCTCCCAGGCCATTGGTGAACACTATCCACTTGGCCAATGACATTGTAGTTATGTTGAAAAAAATGTGTTTTGAATAAAAAAAATTTTTTTGAAGATATTATTTTGGGTCACTATTTTGTGGGAGAGTTTGTATTATATAGATATGTGGCTAAATGTCAGGTTCATCTTAATGAAACCTTGTTCTTCAGATCAGAAAATTGTGTGTTTCTCATGTTGTTGGGTTAATATGAAAACTTTTAAGTTTACACAAGAAAACACACCAGCAGCAGGTTCATTTGGAGATCAACTTAGCAGACATAAACAAAAGCATAGCATATGACTATCTTGTCCAATCAGATTCCAGGAACCACTTATTCAATTTTGGATAGTAATTTTTTTTACTGATTTGTATAAAAGTTTTTGTTTAAGTGATTCTGATCTGATTTATTTGTGCTTCATGTATTGTTGTAAAGTATCAGATTTTATATCCTATAAAGGTATGAAGCCATTTATTCATGAAACTATGGATTAAATAGTACCACTACTGTTCTACATGTATGGATTTGGCATTAAATAACCCACAAAGGCTGATATGCCATTAAACAAAGAAACTAGATGTACACACACACAAGCAGAAGTACCTGGTCTGAGATGGGTTTAAAAATTTTTTGATAACACCAGTTAATGAGATAGAAAGGAGAAGAGAGGAGTAACCTAAAAATATAAAATGTGTTCTTATTTGTTGTTGGAAAATTTCGCCTATCAATTGAAATAGAAATTATTCTTTTCTTTGATGAATGATTTTTCTTTCAGTTTACATTTAAAATATGTAAAATTATGTATACTTCTACTTGTGAAAGGTTTAAAACATTTTTTATATTTTTTTTTCCTTAATAATTTTTGAAAAAGTATCATACTTTTAATTAAAATATTTATTTACTCTCAAATAACTCAACAATAAAGGAATCTAAGAAATCATATTTTTCTATTATCATTTACTCCTTTAGAGTTTTCACATCAGCGTTAGGTGATGGTTTTTCACTGGAGTTTGAGTGACAGAATTAATACTTTTTATTTGAACTTGTATGTGAAATTTTCCATGAGGATACATTTTTAATTCTTAGCTTCTTTTTTGTTGTTATATATATGAGAGAGAGAGAGACACCAACAGACAGTACCATTTTTAGAGTCCCGTTGGCATAATGGTTAGTGTTTGCCAATGGTCCAGGAGACTGAAGTTCAATCCCTGGTCGAGTCATGCCAAAGACTCAAAAAATGGTACTTGATGTGTCCTCACTTAGCACTCACCCTTGATCCCTACCTAATAATGCTAAGTGGAGAAATCCAGGGAAAGTAGTAGCCCTACACACACACACACACACACCTAGGTATAGTAGCTATTGAAAAAGAGTTTTCAGGTCTTCCTCAACTACGGTCAGCCAACTTTATATATGTTTGATGGCTGTTTCTGATTATTTTTGATTGTTTTTATTTTATTCTATTTATTTATTTTTTTATTTACTTATTTATTTTTTTAAATGATTAGCAGCCGACATTATTCTTCCTTGATAGTTATATTTGCTTCCTACTAAAATCTATCATACCAAATCAGCTTAAGTGTCAACTTTAAAGTAAGAATGAATAGTAGACAATTTCAAAAATAAAAAATGGCTTCTTTTGATGGACCATATCGTTTGATATGGTAGCAACAAGATTTTGGTAATGTGTTCATCATTTATTTATTTTACATTTTCTTCTTTCTTTTCTTTTTTTTCTTTCTCAAACCAACACGTTTTACGCTATTGATTTCTCTTGTATAACCATATTAGGCCATTAAGTTACTTTTTTTTTTCCTCTTTTACTTCCTGAATTACATTTCTCCATCTTACTTCCTCCCACCTTTTTTGCAATTCTCATACCAATCGATACAAGACTGCAATTGTATTTCACTCCATTTAATTCTTTTTATATTTACTCTTTCTACTATTTTAATAGCTTGAAGATCTGAAAATACTCCTGCTCTTTTTCATCACTTTTATTCTGCATATCTCTGGCATTTTCTCTTTGGTATGTGTCTTGACTGGTAAAGATACCATTTTGACAATCCTGATATTTTTGGGTTAAATGATATTTTATCAGGGAGATCAGATCTATATTCTTTTTATAATCCACCAAATCTCATTCAGTTTATGCCACTAAGGTTCTTTCCCCTGAGTTCAGTAAGTATACATAACAAGTTTTGTCGTAGTAATATATCAAACTGTTTGACTATTTCTCATGTAAGGTTTATACGCAAATTAAGTTTCAAGAATGAATGCACATATTCTTGACTCCCAGACCATACACCTTGCACCTTTGACACACACACACACACATATACAATTAATGCATATGACTTTCTTGGTAATAGACCTATATTGTTAAAACAGCCATTCTAATAATAAAACCTGTAATCATTTAAAAGAATACAATAAATAAATTGCATTCAACCAGAGAACCAGCATACTAGGTGTACTCAGGGCAGCAGAAATACCTCCCATGTTTGAAACTGTCACCTGTGTGGTGTAAGTGAACTTTTGCAAGTGTTTATAGTAGCTCCATCTTGCTAATGTCTTTTTTTTTCCCAAGTTTCAGAGCTTGGACTGGTGCACACAATGTGTTTGCTGTTGAAACATTTTTTAAGACTGTGAATCTGTAATTGCTACACAGAGCTTTTAGTGCTCATTTCAGGTTCCATTGAAATGATGCTGTTTCAGATAAAATTTCTAACCCATAGTAGTATCTATTTTCTATCTGAAACAGCATCATTCTGAATTATAGATTTTCAAGTCTTTAAAAACATTTCAACAGGAAATGCAGTGTGCCCCAGTCCAAATCATGATTCTAACTGATCATATCTAAAAAAAAAAAAAAAAAAAAAATGTTAAGGCATTAGCTAGATTGAGCTACTATAACCACTTACAGTTCATTTGCACAACACAGGTGACAGTATATCAGCTGTACTCTGTATTTCATATACAGTTACCATCATTTTCTACTTCAAGATCATCTAACAGTATAAATTTGAAAGCTATAGTAGCATAACAGACACTATTGAAAGACTACAGAATATTCAAAATTTCTTTATATTTTGGACAGAAAGTATGTTGGATATTAAAACCAAGTTTCATAGAATTTTAAAGAAATAAAAGCATCTTGATTATACCTATGAAAATGATCTATGTCATAGAGGTTTGGTTTGGTTTCTTTGTTTAATAAACATATCAACCTTCATGGGTTATTTAATGCCAACACTTTGTAGAAGAACAGTAATGGTGCTATTTAATCAATAGTTGAAGTATATAAGGGAGTTCATACCTTTCTCAAGGGTATTAGTCCAAAAGTGAATGTAATAACATGGCTGGAGCTTGAACTCACTGTGATGTCCAACACTTTAACCACTACTCCAAAAGGACCCTCCCCCTAGTGATGGCGGGGGGAGACATTTCAGACACTTTTTATATCAAATCAAACCAAATTTTCAATTTCCAGGAGACAAGTAAAAAAATCAATACAAAAATTGTTAAAAAAGTCTTGTCTATTTGGTTTGGTCTTATGACATATCAAACATTGTAGGTTATTTAATGCCAAATCCAGTTTATTCATATATTAGATATATATAAATTGAAAACTTAAGTCAACAAAGTTAAATGGTTTCCAAGTATTGCTATGTTTCACGAACAATTCAATGAAACATCAGCCATTTCTTTACATGCAGTTAAATGATCAAACAGTTCTATTTCTAACAATTCAGTTTAGCATAAGTTATTCTTTTTTGCATTCAGTTTAAGTGTCAAACAGTTCTATTTGACCCATAGATAGGACCCTTTTAAGTGTTACCACTCTGAGCCAGAGTGGACCTGGGAGCAATGACAATGAAGGGTACTCCACATTCCCCAAAGCTCCAGCGTTACTGGAGCCTCACCATCAGATTGTTTAATGTCATATCCAGGACACTTGGTGTGTATGGGGAGGGTCTTATCCCTCTGCAGTTGGTGTATTCTACAGCCCCAGCCAACTGGGTTAAATCTTGGTTTAAAAAAGGCTGATGCCTAAATATAGCTTATCATAAAGAAGCATTTACATTTGACTCAAAACATAAAAAATCAATTTATTTTGTTTTACAAAAAGAATAAATTTACATCTCATCTGTAACTACATTGTTTTCAGGTTTCATGTGATAGATATGCTCTATGCAGGGATATCAGCTTCAAAGATGCTAAGAAACTATCTTAGATCTTTGCATTCAGTAATTTTCACTTTATTTCTTTGTTTGGAAAGAAATTGTGCACCAATCTGAAAGCATCCACTTGCTTTTAATGCCCTCTTGCTTTCTCTATTGCCCTATTTTGCCCCTTGCTGTCATCTGGATCTTTCCATCTCTCTTGGATAGGTGCCTGGAATTACCCCCACTTTATGAATAGCTATTTTAAATGAAAGTGAAATATGTATTCATTGAAATGATCCAAAATTTTGGAGAGGATTCTATAGCAGATATTATCTCAAAAGTAATGTATTATTCAAGGTTCTAGATTAAGAAAGTGTCATGGCTCACACAGCTTTCTTTATTTGTAAACTTGAAATTACTGTGTGTGTTCTTGGTTGAGATAGTGGTTCCTGTTGCTTTCTTCAAACATTCAGTTCATAGTCATCTTTCTTTTAGATTGATTGCTCACCACCATGAACAGAAGATGCAGACAGCTCTCTTATTTTGTTAATAGTTGAGAGCGAGGGAGAAGTGGATCTATGTCTTTCCCAAGGACATTTATGCAAAGTGAATTTAAAGTCTTTGCAGGAATTTGAACTCTTCGCCATTTTCCATGTCAATAACCATTCTGCCGTGTGTGCATCTGTACATCAGAATATTAATGTATAAGCTGCAAAAGAAACTTTCAGATATGCATGCAAGGAAGAAAAATAAATAAAAAATATAGCTTAGAGGCAAATATTAAAGAAGCTTTATGCTAAAAAAAAAATAATTTGGCAGCATTATTTTGGAATAAAATTTGTGCAAAAAGAGTACCAAATTTTGCATAATTTGGATATACCCGACTGACAGTCGGATTTTGCTTGAAGGTAACAAGAATTGCCAGTTGCTCGGTCACATTGCTGGATGTGAAACTTTCTTTTTATTGAAAATATGAAGAAGGAAAAAAGCTAACCCTGTATATGATCTGATATTTTTACACTATTCTCTTTGGATGTGGTTGGAAAGATCTTTTACAACCTCAGATGCAATTCCAAAATTTAGGAAACTTAATCTTATCCAAAATTTCAGCCCACTACTCATCTTACACCCAAGTAACTTATTAGAATTTACTTTATGCTCCCACTACTAAAAACAAACATGTTTATATAAATCTAAGTACATGGTATCTACAAAAATAGTTTTTAAAATTTATTAGAAAGAAACTATTTAAAATATTTACACACATAATATACAGTTTTGTGAAGATATTCTTACATTTTATCATTAAATCTTTTGGCAGCCCTATTGTTAGTCAGGGTACCAAAAACTACAGCTGCCAAGAAGATATTTTGTGTTCTTGAATTAGGGAAAATGAACTCTATTGCTATTGTACTGTGACATTTTTAAAATACATTTTGGGAAATCACCCCAGGCTAATTAATCTATCTTCAAGAAATTTCAAACAAGATGTTTTGTGTTATGACAAAAGTCCTCTCTGATAATCAGCATATGAAAAAACAAGTGAATTATGTTTGTACTAGTTACCAACACAGTTCACAGAAATCTGCAAGGATGACAGATTAGGAGATACAAACACAAGACTGTTTGAAAAGTTTTGTGGAAATGGTTAAAAATATTTATATATATATATATATATATATATATATATATATATATATATATATATATATATATATATATATATACACAGTTACTGCAAAGTCTAAATGTCCAGGACAAAACTATTATGATTTCTATAGAGAAATGCTGGAACATTTGGAAGATGAGTTTATGGAGCATCTAATTTTCAGCTAAGAATCATCTGTGAGTTGCAGTATTTCTCTACAAAATGTGAATGTCATTACCTTAAATAGGTTTTTTATTTTTATAAATGAACTTTTGTAACTATTTCTTTTGTAGACACCCTGCATAGTCATAGACACTATTTGTCTGCACATAAACACACAAATGGTCATCATTGTGAATTCATCTGTTAACTCATTTCTTTCTAATTTATACATAAGGTGTATTTAGTGTAATAGTTATTGTCATAGGAAATAGAATTGGCAACCCAAGTTCAAATCCCGAATTAAACTTTCACTTCCGGCTAATGCTCTAAGGAAAGGTATGAATTGATATCATCTCTCTCTAAAACTATTGGTGAATAGTAGGGCAGACTAGGATCTTAAGCCTTGGTAAGACAACCAGTCTTAAAGAAGGAAAACTTAGAATTCAAATCAGCTTTACTCTGCTTAAAAATTTATCTTGTGTTACATCCTGCCTGGAGTGAAGAGGTTTGATGAATACATATAGGAGTACCTTTTGAACATTTGTGGAGATTCACTAAGCTTAGTCTGGTAAAAGCCAAACAGGTTAAATGGTCTGCATATATATTTATTTATCAGTTATCATGCTAAAGCTCCTCCTTACTGCCACTACTAGAGGAAATCACAAGCCTTTACTCCTAATCTATCATTAAATCTCTCTCCCACTATAATTAAGTTAATATACTGTTGTGACAATTTTCTTGTTATTTTTTTCATCTTATAGTTAATTTCATCTGACATCTGTTACCAGGCTTCAGCCATTATTTTCTTTGCTTTTATCAAGACTCCATACGATATATTTATGATCTTAAACACTCATATTCCACTGACAATCAGAGAGGCTTGACAAGTTGTTATGACAATATTGCTACTGCTTCATAGAGGAATCAGATAAAGCAGTCTTGAACTTTCAGTTAAGGGCTTTGATTCTGTCTCCTTGAAGACACTGGACACTCATTTCTATTCCATTATACTACCTGACAAGAAAGACATAAAGATTGATGAATTAACACAACAGATCATAACATTTGAGACTGGTTGTCTCTCCTTTTCTTCTGAGCAAGTATCATCTTTTTCTTTTTGTACTTCTGTAAGGCCTACAACTATTTCAATGAGACAGATGCCTGATTGAAAAACGTTTCACAATATGGGGAATGAATGACATTTTCCCTTCCAATTTCTTTATAGATGACTGCAGCTGTTAGCAATAGCTAGTGTGTGAGTATTACATTATTTTATTGCAAAAGTTGCAGATTGTCATGATAGAAAATAGAGATATTAGTTTTGTATTGATTTTTGAGGTATTTCAGGAAAATTTTATTGGATTTTTAAGATTTGTTTTGATAGACTATCTCCAACCCCGCCCCACCCAACTCTTAGTTCGTTACAAAGGAGTTAGTCTTCTAAAAATTCTTATATTTTCTCAGGTTTTTGTAAATAAGCTGATTTCAGTGACAGGCTATCAGCCTACCCAAACCAAGTACTTCATCATCAATTGATGTGTGTGTGTGTGCTTACAATACCCTATGGTTATTCCTGGAATTTTCTTGCCTGACTTCAACCAAATTTTACATTATTCATATTTTGCTTAAATTTATTAGGATTTTCAGGAAATCATTCTATAAGGGTTTGCAAATTTTAAAATATATCAACAAACAAATCTTTCATGATACTACTTTAATAAAGTTTAATTTTTGGAAAATTTTGAGGATAAGTATACACTGTGACATACATCTTAGTTGTATTTAAAATATACAAGGTGTGTCCAAAAAGAAACCAAACTTTTAAAACTGTACACCAATACAGTATTTTAGTGTGGTTGTAATTTGTATAAAAAAAACAAAAATTATATAACACAGATTTATACTGGAACATTATGTGCAGTGTACTTATGTTTTTTTTTTTGTTTTTTTTTTTGTTTATTTTTCTCTGGTGAAACTGTAACATTTATCATATGGACTTAGTATGTATATACATGTATATGGTTGTGAGTTGACTGTAGGTATGTGTATACATATGTGTGTATCCATATAGGGACTAAGACATATTTGCATTGGAATCATTAATTCAGCTCTGTTTGTATAAAATGCAGATGTCAGAAAAAAGTGGATTAATGGCTTAAGAAATTTTATTACTACACCTTTTGGGATATTCTGGAGCCTGGTTGTCTGCCTGTATGTTTATGGCCAGTCTTGGGTGGCCAAAAGTCTGGAAGTGGGGGTGTTCATCCCTGGGTGCATGTAGGGAGAGTGAGGCTGCCGCTAAAAGGGGTAAGACACAGATGCAAAGGGTCAACCAGAGGACAGAAGTGAGTCTGCTACAAGGAGTAAGAGACACACTGGGAGTATATGATCAGAGCACAGATAGCTGGGACCACAGATACAGAGATGGGCTAAGAACAGATATAGGAAACCACAGAATGGAGAACAGACAGACAGACTTGCAGATAAGCTTTAAAGATTTTAGTTAAGGGATTTAGTTGTGAAATGTCACATAAACTTCTTCCTCTCCATGAACATTTATTCAACTTTTTCTTATCACCTTGTTCTTTCCGAGTAGGACCGTCCCAGATAATGCATCTTGACTTGCTGTGAACCAGCAAATACAATGTGGGATGAGATTCTCATTCTGTGAAGTGCATGGCCTATACGTATATTCCGACAAAACAAGGAAGGATGTTTTTGTACAATTCTGTTTCAAATTTAAAATATTTACAGAATCTTTTCTAATGTTGCCTAACTTGTTACATTTTTACTAATAAACAAATCAGAAGAGATAAATCCTGAGTGTACAACAAAACAACTGGGTTTATTTAACGACAGGCAAGAGACCTGCATCTCTTGACCAGGAAAAGTTGTTTTCACTTTGTGTGCAACCATCAAATACATGTCCATGTGTGTCATGGCTGATTTCAAGTCTGTGCCTCTTGACCCTCACGTGTATCCATTCTTCTGGTCCCTACAATTTCACAATGCACTCTCTTTTCTATCCCTCAGTGGGGATAACTTTGATTTTTTTTTTTTTTTTTTTTTTTTTTTTATCCCTAATAGTACAGGGAGAATTGTTTGAGCTGTAGACAATGTTACAATTAGTACAAACATTCTAAATCAAGAACTAATCTAATCAACTGGAACTGTAGATTACACTGATCCCTCCCCAATGAATGTCATGGATATGATTCTGAGCTGCACTTGATGGTGAGGCTCTAGTTCTGGAGCACCTCTTCATTGCCATTAACCCCAGGTTCACTCCAACCCAGAGTGGTGGTATCTGTTGGGGTTCCACCTATGGGTCAAATGTAATTGTTAAATCATTTGCCATAGTGAAAATAATCTAACTTTGACAAATAGAACTATTTGTGTTAGTAATTCTTTGAACTATTAAACTGTGTGTAGTCAAATGAGCCTTGGTTCATGTAGAAATAGTTACCTACAAACCATGTGTTTTAAAATTATATATTTAATATATATATGTGTGTGTGTGTGTGTGTGTGTATAAACAGGATTAGGCATTAAATAACCTACAAGGGTTATGCCATAAAACACAACGAACCAACCAATCAAATCAAGAACATTTGTTAAGGATTATCCCAAATTTGAACAACCCTTTGCTTCTATATCAATGATCTCATTGAGAAATTTTGACGCTGATCTTTTTTATCAGCTACCAGTTTTGGCGCCCTCATATCTTTTGATCTCTTAGTTGAAATTTACCCTGAAAGGTCATCAACTTCTGATGATGAAAAAGATAGAAGAAAATACACCAAGATTTGCACATCATCTCTCCGATTGACTCCCAGAAATGAAAAAAATATTGTGTACAGTGTATCTACAATAGAGGGGACAATTTTGAAAGAAACAAGTCATTGATAAAAGGTATAAATTTGTTTCTGAAAAAGTTTTTGTCTTTTGAGCATACCTCATATATTTTGATGTTTATACTTTTCAATTTTTTGTTATAGCATTTTTCAGTATTTTCAGTGTCTTAACATTTCTTTGTTCTCAATTCAGCTATGGAAAACTAGCAATAGAAAAGCAAAATTTGGCTTATCCTCGTCTTTTAGGCAGGTTATTAGATTAAGTGCCACATTGTTTTTGGATAATACCCAAGTTTGTGAGCATTGGTGAGAATATATAAGTAATTATTTGCAATTCTGAAAGAAACGGAAATATAACTCATTGTCTTCATTATCAACTATCTTTAATTGTAACAACCTTGATCCTTTTCTCTCTTTTTCTTTTTGTATCTTGTATGTATATAGTTTATATTCTAATAAACATTAACTATTGATTCCAGAAGTCATAAGTCTTCATAACTGATATCTACTAAATAGCTTGATAATATCTACACTCTTAAAATGGTTGGTTACTTCATACTTGTTATAGTCCTATCTATGACTAAAATATATCTGTTTGAAATCATTTTAAACATTATCTCAAACTACATTTACTCTCAAAATATTGATATTGCTACTAATTATAGTGTTCAGATTTAAAATGATTGGGAAGATATATTTTTATACTGTCTATAATTGGAGATCATAATTGTTTAACTGACTTGGTGTAAAATAACTTAACAAGTGTTGACATACTGTAAAGCCAACCAATACACATTCACACTTGTGTATGTGTGTAATATATATATCTATATGATGAAGGTCATTCAATAAACAACTTGAATTTTAAGTAAACAATTGGTTATAGGCATCTTTTTCAAGGAAATCAATAGCAATAGGTCCTTTCATATCCCAGAAGACTGTCAGTATGACCTTCTTTACTGACTACTGTGTGTCAAACTTTTTCTTTGCCAAAGAGTCACTGTTTCCCCTTCATAGACTGTTTTTTTGACTTAGGCTCATAGTGGCAAACCTATGTTTTAATACATTTGTAAACATTTTTTGATTAAAAGAAACTTCTCTACACACATCACTCATTCTTCTGTAAATTTCACATGGTTCGCACTTCTCAGCCACCCAAAATTTGATGACAGACCGCTGTTCAGTTATGGAGTACTCTATTTGATATGCCACTATTTTGAATAGCCACAAAACAAATATTTTTGCTAGACTAATTTTTGCTATAAATAAACTCCAAACAATGCAAAGTTTACATTTATGGAAAAAGTGTATTTTGCTTTTTAAAATTATTCCCCTTATGATTATCATATATATATATATATATATATATATATATATATATATGAGAAAGTGCTTAAAAGTTCTCTTGCAAATGTGAAGGGAATGATCTTGATTGGATTTTACTAATAAACATCTCTTTTGTACTGTAAACTTTCATCTGGCATAAAATTTTGATGCAGAATTTTTATGTTTATGCTTGATAACGTTAGTTGATTTTTATGGTAAATTTAAAAGTGGCTCTTGTCAATTTCTTTCTTTCATTTACCATAAATAAATAAATATCTTAATTTCTATCAAGTGTCCTCATAAAAGTTGAAGATCTGCATCAAAATTTTGTGTCAGATGATAATTTGCATAACAAAAAAGATGTGTATCAGAAAAATTCTAAACAGAAATATTTTAAATGATGTGTTTTCCTGATAACTTGTGTAACCATGTCAGCAAGTAATCATTTATATAGCGTCCTCTTCTCAATCTTTGTGTGGACATTTCTCTTTTTTGTCATTTGATTATTTCTATTTATTTTTTAAAATTCTTCACTCTTCTTTTCTCTCTCTTTCCAAAGTTTCTTTTTTTTTTTTATTTTTTTTTATTTTTATATCTTTTTAGTTTTGTTATTTCCAGTTTTCATTTATTTGTTCTTCCTTTCTCAAATCACTTCTCAATCAACTCTTTCTAAATTCCAATATTCTTTTCAAATTGTCTTTTTCTCTCTTCTTCTGGTTACCATTTTCTTTATCTTCATCTGATGTTCTCTTTTTACTTTCTTCCTTTTTTCTTTTTCTTTTTTTTTATCACTTTCTCTCTCATGCATTTGTTTCTCTGACTCTCTTTCTCCAATTTTCCATTCCCCCCCCCCCCGCCAATCTTATTTCTATATTTTGAACTTCCTTTAACCTTTTTTATCATTTGTTTTTAATTTCCCTTTATATTTCTTATGTTAGAATTTTCTCTCTCTCTCTTCATTTTCTCTTGGTCGTCTTTTTTCTTTCTTTCCCTCACCATTACCTTTATCAAAAGACAGAAGAAATCCTTGATTTATTAACCAGCCAATCATGTAGCCTACCTTCTTCCTACATAGCTTAATTCAAAACTATTTACAAGCACTCTTTTGTACATGAAGGAAAGGAATAAGGTTGCAATGACTTAGAATAAATGAATCAAAGAGAAATAGAAAATGAGAGGTCATAAAACATAAAAAAAAATATTGAAGGATTATATATGAGTATCTATATAGTAAATACATAGAAAAGTTCCTTAAATGGTTTAATATTACTCATTGGCAGATCAATATTTATTGACAAATTTTCCGAAATGCCTTTTAAACCAATATTATGATAGAAATATACTTTAATGTCTATTTTGATGTTTCTTTTTATCTTAACTCAGCATTTTATTAGTTTCCAATGAAATTTTGCTTCTGTTTGGTTACTTAATGGTTCAAGCATAGAACTTGAAATTGTGAAGTTTGACTTTGTTCCTAAATATGAATTGTCTATAACAGTTCAGTCTTTAATGGTTAGGTATGTCATATTAGATAATGAGAAATATTTCTAAAGTTTCTTAGCTTAGTCTTACATTAGATCTCAATAATGGGTCATTTGTTACGGATTTAACTCTCAGCTCTACCAATCTATCTTGTGAACCATTGCTCTATGGCAAAGACTAGACAGCAGATATTTACCAAATACCTAGTTATAATTTCTATTATTTTACTTGTTTGTGTGTCAAAAAATTGATGGAAATATTCAAGTAATTTTATAGTTACATTGTACTTACAAAATATGACAAACTTTATTGAACATAATGGCTCATTAGCCTATTGGGTAGAGTGTTCAATCCCAGGTCGCATCATACCAAAGAGTTTAAAAATGGTACTTGATACCTCCTTGCTTAACACTCTGCAATATAAGGTGAGGATCAAGGGTAAAGTGGAGCAATCCAGGGAAAGGAATAGCACCCTCCCCTACATCTCGGTGTCGTAGCTATTGAAAGGGGAGCCTTCTGGTCGCCAACTTACTCTTTAATACCAGCTCATTGGCTTGTGGGTAGAGTGTTCTTCAATGGTCCAGGAGACCTGGGTTCAATCCCAGGTCGCATCATACCAAACACTTTAAAAATGGTACTTGATGCCTCCTTTCTTAACACTCAGCAATATAAGCTACGTATCAAAGGTAAAGTGGAGCAATCCAGGGAAAGGAGTAATGCTCTCCCCTACACCTTGGTGTAGTAGCTATTGAAATGGGAGCCTTCTGGTTGCCATCGACTACAGTCACCAACTTACTTTATTGGACATGAGGCTTGACTTCATGAGTGATCTATATTGATAATTAGGAAAAGTTTGCTTGTCTGTCCTCTATAAAAGACTCAATAGTTTGACCTAGAAATACCAAATCTGATATACCTACTTACTGAACCCAGGGAAAGTTTTAGCATTAAATTATTTGTTCCTTATGACTAGTTATGGTAAAATTGCTCTATGGTAAATACTCTTGCTCATAAAAGAATATTTTTAAAATGATCAAAATGTAAATAATTCAATGAATTCTCTCTCCCTCCCCCCTCTCTCTTATTTACAGATTCTTTTATCTTTCACTGAACAGAAGAAATGGCTAATATTTGAAAAAAGAAAAAGAAAATTGTATAATTTCTTTACCTCCCCTGTCCTCCACATATATCCCTCCATAATTATTGCCTTATCATTAATTATAAATGACTGCTGAAAAGTATGTGTGTGTGTGTATATATATATATATATATATATATATATTATATATACAGTGTGTGTGTGTGTGTTCATGAGTATAATGTACATCTGAGTATAATAAATATCATATGTGTGTGAGAAAGTGTAAATTTGTTTGAGAGGGAGAGTTTATAATAGTAATAAATATTTCATTTTGAAGTCTTTCCGGTGATAATTTTCCATTATGTGTTATGTACTTCTTGGTTTAGGACATTTGACTTGGGCAAGTAAACTAATGTAAATGCATTTCCTCTCTACAAATATTTCATGTTCTGTCTTTTCTTTTTAGCTGACAGCTATTTTAACAAATCTGATCTGCAGTTTTCATCTAAGGAATCCTCTAATCACTTATTAACACCATATATTAATTATCATAAGGTGTTCTAAAATATTTTAAAAGTCATTTAATGCATTGTACTATAATGATTGACTGAAAGTTAAGCAAATGACTTTCCAAAATAAAATATGAAGGTTCTTACCAGACTTACCTAGCCCAGTCAGCTCGGGCTGTAGAATGTACCAACTGCATCTCTACAGAAGGGTAAAAGACTCCCTCCTCCAATGAGTGTCCTGGATAGGACGCTAAAATATCTGATGTTGAGCTTTCAGTCCTGGAGCTTTGTGGAATGTAGAGTACCCTTTCATTGTCATTGCTCCTAAGTCCACTCTAACTTGGAGTGGTAGTACCTGTAAAGGTCTCATCTATGGTTCCTGTAGAAGTATTTAACCATTTAACTGTGCAAACAAATGAGCTCTGGCTTGTTTAAAAATGTTACCTACATACTCTTCACTTACGGATCACACACACACATATATATATATATATATATATATATATATAATTATAATAATATCATCATCATCAAGTAAATCCAGAGTTGGGAATAATTCCAAGCAGGACCAATAAGATGTTCAAAAATAGAATATTCAAATTTAAATAATCCCGGTCAAGAGCTCAATGTAAATAAAATTCACCGAGCAAATAATCTTCTCTTAAAAAAAATAACAACAAAAAACAATCGGTCACATTAAGAAAATTTTATTTCCATCCTGTTTAAAGCATTGATATAAATCAATACTGTAAAAATTAAGACTTTTCAGATCAAACAAGGAAATGGATTAAAATAGTTTTTTTTTTTTTTTCACATTCACAACCAGACTAGAAGAAAGAAAAATCTTATTTCTCCTATATAATAAAGTAAGCCTTTAACTTCAAGTAACAACTCATTATGGCATGTCAAAGAACATCCGGCTTCATCATACTTCAAATTTAACAGAGGAAAAAATTACAGCTACAATAATACGTGACAAAAATTAAAGCACACTCACATAGATATATATTTATTCAGACATATATCTAATGGCTTTAGTACATCAATTTTAATCATTAAAATGAATTTAAAAAATCCAATGCTAATGTTATTTACAGTATCCCCCCGCTCAAATTACAATAACGGAGTAAAAATCACTAATATAAATCCAAATTTTAATTCATTTACCAATTTTTATAAATCATAGTTATTCATTTTCTGTTTATTTATTTATTCACTTATTTTTGAAAATAGTCTAAATTTATTTTTATGCCTACATCTAGCAAATAAATCACATTTCTGATTTTAATAGGTTAACAGGATCAAAGTATAACATAATTTTTTTTTTCTTCGAGACACAAATTACATCTACCATGAAAGTAGCTTGGAGTAATAGATCTTTTCAATATTTTCCATTGAAGTTTTGGAGTTAAACCCATTTTTTTTTAACTTGCGAAAATGTTTGGATAATGCTGTTTGATTTCTCAAGCGTTCATGAGAAAAATTGGTAAATGAATCAAAATTTGTATTTATATTGGTGATTTTTTACTCTATTATTGTAATGAGAGGTTTACCGTTAATAACATTAGTTTTGGATTTTTTTAAAAATTCATTTTAATGATAAAAATTGATGTACTAAAATTAGATATGTCTGAATAATTTTATATATAATGTTTGTATTATTGTAGCTGTAAATTTTTTCCTGTGTTAAATTTGAAGTATGATGAAACCGGATGTTCTTTTACATGCCATATGTGTTTGTTGTTTGTTTTTGTTTTTTCAAATGAAAAAAATATATGTACAATGACAGGATTTGGCATTAAATAACCCCCAGGGTTGATATGCCATAAAACACAACCAAACCAAATCTGTCTTCCCATGGAGATTTTAAAAAAATCTTCAACTTCTATATAAAATATTGTGGGAGATGTATATATAAGTTATGTAACCTGATCTTATTACAGAATAACGAGAATTTTCATTAACTTATGAAGTCTTCCAGTGATATCAAAATAGAATTTTTTTGATATATCAAATTTAATGAATAAGATTCCATAATTATGCAATGGATTATTATTTGTAATTTTTTTTTTAAATCTGAGGAGCTGATATATGTGTATGCAAGGTGTTAAAAAGAAATCAAGACTGAAGTTGTATTTATGAAGACCGAAGTGTTCATTGAATGAAACATTAACTTTTTTCCTTGGCATTCAACACAGTTATTTGAGTAAATTTTCCACTGGTTAAAGCACTTCTTCAATTCCTGTTTTATATGGCATGAAGCTGCATCATCATATTTCTTTGAAAATTCATCAAGATTTGAGGATACTCAATTTAGAAAACAAGAAAAACACATGGTTAGGCTTTGTACATATGGAGGCTGCTGCACTTACACGAACCTGTGTTTTGCTAAAAGCTGCTATTCAGAAAGTATCAAGATTGGCTTCATGATTTTTTCAAATTTGGCACTAACCCATCTAGACATAATCACTTTATAAGTTGCTTAACTGTTCACGTGTCTTCATTTAAATTTTAAGTTTCAAAATTACACTTTGTTTATGTGTATATGAGAAATGTTGTATTATAGAAAGCTCTTATATTGTGATTTGTTCTGTAGATGAATAAAATTTTAAAGAAAGATATTTTTATATATATATAAAATAGTTTAATGTAGTATACATGTTTTTCATCTCTCTCTCTCTTATATATATATATATATATATATATATATATATATAATATGAAATAGTTAGGGTGAAAGTATTGGAAATGTGAAGCAACCAAACCACTTGCAGCGCCGAGCACAAAGCCACAGTACATACTGCAAATTCCCTAGTTTATCATAAAGGGACTTGGCAGGGGATGAAGTTAATTTTACTTATATATTCTGAGAAAGTATTGAAAATATACAAGAAAATGCAGAGCAGATTAAAATGTTTGATATTTTTTTAAGTACAATGGAAATTTTGAATATAACTGTCTAGGTCTCGTCCAGGTTTTGAACTCATGTCGCCGTGTCCAATTCCTACGACGATAACCATTACACCACGGGCACTTCCATAGTATTACGAAGTTTATTCATTAATAAATGAACACTGTAAATTTCATTAAAATCGGATAATACCCTGACTTTTGATGGCTTCTTTTATGAGAGGAAGTGATTTGTCACACAAAAAAGATCTATGGCTGCCATGTTGTTACAACATGGCAGCCATGAGTTCAAATCCTGGACGAGACTGATTGCATTTCACATAGCACTAATACCCTTGGGAAAGGTATGAATCCAATTATTCTCCCTCCAGCTATGGGTAAATAGTAGGACAGACTAGGTTCTTCAGCCTTGGCGAGGCAACTAGTCTAGGAGAAGGAAAACTCTGAATTCAAACCTGTTAAACTTCGCTTATAAATTGACCTTGTGTCATATCCTGCCAGAGCGGAGGGGTTGGGTAAATATGATAAACTTCGTAATGCATCAGTTATTTTCCAAAAAAACTTAACTTAGTAGTAGGGATATGATATGACATATACTGTCTGTATGTCATAAAAACAAAAATCTGAAGGTGTGCATGAAATAAAGATTCTTTTTTAATTTGGAGCTGTTGGAAGAAAATGGTTTCCCAATTGAGAATATTGAATTAATTTTTTTTATATTTTCAGAGCTTTGGTACTATGATTTAATAGAGAATATAATTTTCTTTTAGATTATTAGGGAAATAATTCTATATCAATATTTGTTCAGCATACCAAAAGGTGGGGACCTTAAATTTGCAATATACATATGTGTGTGTGTGACAGTGTAACAATTAGACTGACAAAATAACCATGCAAGGAAAACAGGACACGACACTTCAACAAAACGATGTATTCTTAACAGTATCAATTACAAGCGTAATACAAAGAGTAACATTTAATGAAAAGCGAGAGTTCCTAGGGAATTGTTGAGTGATCTTAATAGGTTGCAAAATTATATTCCTGCGAACTTATCTTGTCATTTATGTTGTTAAATGTCTGCCTTCTTCTGTGTAGTTGACTTTACGCGGTCATCGGCCCTTATAAGTCGCTGGCGTGTTAACGTCTTACTTCGACGGTCTGCAGCGTATGGAAGAGAACGATAGCTCTCTAGTGTTTGTATTTGTATCCCAAAACTGAACCTAATGTCGTATGTCTTGTGTGCTGATTGGTTACCGACAATGGCTCTTGAGCAATCACACAAGCTCTTATCAGGTGATGTTTGAGGGGCAGTAAATGTGAGGTTTCATGTTATTTCTTTTAATAGACGCAGAAATGTTTGGAAACCTACAGCGACACTCATTTGTTAAGCAATTTCCAATTTTGTTTTTTCGTATTCGGGTTGAAAATTTTTTAGTACGCTTCACTGTAAGAGTTTCATGTACATTTCACTTTTATTTTAGTTTTTCTTTTAAAGAAAGATGTGAAATTCAATTTTTTCTTTTCAAACATTCATTTTTAATTCAAATTAATCTTTGAAATTTTAACTTATAGCGTTAAATAAACGTTTTTAAAGTTTTATTTATTGGTTTTTTAACTATGTGCTTGTAATGTTACCATATATAAACCTTTTTACAGTTTTAGTAAATTATTTGTTTATTCTCTGAAAAGCTTTCAGAAGTCTATGAAAAAATGTAAATTTTGTTTTTATGAAAAATAGGGTAAAATTAATGTTTAAGGGGTAATGAAATATTTGTAGATTATTACCAGGTGAAGCATTAAATATCAATTAAAAATTATCATTTCCCTGTTTTAATAACTTATTAATTATTGAGTTTTCTCTACTGAACATTCAAAAACCATATTAACGCGCTTATTTTCATTTTTCTAGATTAAATACAAAAAAATTAACTTTTGCTGATAAAATTTTCTATACTTAAAAATGTTGAGGTTCGAGCCTTTCGTACTATTAATCTTGACAGGAAACTACAGCGTACCTTAAAAATGGCGGACGAAAATGTCTTGTCAGTAATTTTTTCATACTTCTTGGATTTAAATATCATAGTGATTTAGTTAACAACCTGTAAGTTATATTTGTACATAAATCGGTTTCTAATTACCAATTTCATTCAAAAATCTTTTTAAAAGTATTTAAAAATTTTAATAACATTTTTTTTTGACTTACGCAACCTTTTAGTTGGGTATGAACGTCAACTTTTGGTGTCAATTTTGAAAATGTATTAAAAATAATTAGATTGGTAATGTTATTTTGCTTTTTATACTGATAATTATCATGTTATCTTTCAAACAAAAGTAAAGTTTAACCTTCAATAATCTTAACCATTTTTCAATTCGTTTCGAAGGAAAAAAAAAATGAACGAAATATTGTTAGTGCCTATAACTGTCATTTTCTTTTTGATAGTATAAGTAAACAGCGATATTTTTCTGTGTGATTTTTTTTTTTACTACTTATAACTTGAGTTACACTAAAGCAAATAGATAAAGTAGGATCTATTGATTCCTAATTCAAATGTCCAACATGAAGTTAAGCAGGCAAATGACATATTTGCGTAACTCGTGTTCTACCTCTTGAACAATACGGTAAAATTAATTTCGAAGCACTAAATTAAGCAGTGTGCACAGTTACTTCACTGTTCCTTGGTGTGCTTAGCATAACGGTTATCGTCATAGGAAATGAACCCAAGTTGAAATCCTGGAAGAGGCTTCTTGCGTTTCATTTTATTCTAATGCGTCCACCGATGTGGCAGCCTTTGTAGGCAGTATGTCAGTACCCAGTTTCTGTCAGAAGGAAGTTCTAGAATTCTTTCCTGAGTATCAGCTTTAACCAAGTGTCTTTCCCTGACACTTTGAAATGAATTATATATATGTTGATGATTTATATATAATATAAAAATGTGCACGCACGTGTGTGTGTGTGTGAGTGAGAGAGAGAGATGAACTTGATACAATTCTGAAAACGAAAGCAGAAAAGCTGCAGATTTTGATGAGATACCTACTGAAGTATGGAATAAAAGAAAATTTGGTCACATGTTTCTTTGACTATTTCACGCCGTATATAACCAAAACACCAGAGAGAAAAGAACGAAAAACTACATCCTCCCCTCCCTAACCTCAGAATGACCAAGAACTACTGAGCCATAACTTTTACTGCTATGGCTGCTAAGATTTATGATGTCTTGAATTCTCAATCGTATCCGACGTGAAGTTGAGAAATTTCTTCAAAGAAATCAGAATGGTTTTCGGCGAAATTGATCTACAACTTCTCAGATTCTGACTTTTCATCGAATTATCGAAAACGTGCATGCAAAATATCTCGAGGTAATATTCTTGTTGGTAGATTTCTCCAAGGCATTTGATTCCATACACGGAGGGACGATAGAGCTTATACTTCTAGCATATGGTCTTCCCAAAGAATTTGTTACTGTTATAATAAAGATACTAAGACCATGGTTTGTTCACCTGATGGTGACACTGATTTCTTTGACATTGTTGCTAGAGTCTTGCGAGGAGAAACATTGGCACAATTCGTGTTCTTAATCTGCCTATATTATGTACTACGGACGTCTAATGAAAGAAAATTGTTTCACACTAAAAAAAAGGAAGAAAATAGTCAAGAAGCAGACGATATTCTGTAGAAAATATTACTAAAACAAACTACGCATATGATCTAGCGCTTCTTGCAAATACATCTACTCAAGCCAAATCTCTGCTTTATAGCGTAGGGTAAGCAGCAATAGTTCATGAATTTTAATTAAAATGGTGCCATCTCTTTTAGTGGCAAGCTTCTACCTCGGTAGTAATATCTTATCTATAGAAAGTGACGCCATCATACGCATAGGAAATGCATGGACTGCTATTAATAGGTTAACGACCATATGAAAATCTGATCTCTCTGATTAAATAATACTGGAGTTTGGGGGGGGGGTTCAAGCTGTAGCTGTGTCAGTACTACTGTATGGCCGCATCACTTGGACTCCGAAGCCTAGTGAACAAAGCTAAATGAGAATCACAAGAGTGCTGTATGCTGTTTTGAATAAATCCTGGAAGTCGCATCCTGTAAAACAGCTGTATGACCATCTACCCCCTATCTCTCAAACCACCCAGACGAGCAAGACCTGTAAGACACTGCTGGATAAGTAAGGATAAACTTCTAAGTGGCATTCTCCTATGGACTCCAACACATGAACACACCATAAAAATGATTAGTATTCTTTAGGTTATAATTATCTTTTTAGCAAAACTAAGGAAAAACTTAACTAGAATTTTAATTATATATTTAGAATAATGTATTGCATAAAAAAAATTATAATCTTGATTAACTATTTTTCTAAACCTGTAATAAAAAAAATAATTCCCCTAAACTTGTATGAATACTAATTTTATCGACATTTTTTCTCGTTATTAAGAAAGATGCGAGAAAATTCTGATATAAATTTATTTGAGGAAATTTAAAAAAAAAAAAATGATTTTCTTTATTTGAATTTGTTTAAATTTCCGAGGATGTCACATTTCACAGTAAAACTGTCCAATTTTCTCGGGTCCATCTTCTTTAGATCAGTGTATCAAATACTTCCTATTCTTCGCAAATTCTTTTCATCCATTATAGATTAATGTTATTGCTGACATTGTGTGTGTGTGTGTGTGGATGGGTCTGGTTTTCTAACAGACGCTTCTCAAGGCCAAGGACAGATTTGAGGCCGAATGGCCCCCAACTTCGGTTGGGCCACCTGCAGGTGGGCGATGATGTCATTGACAAGCATTGCATAACACTAAACTTTCGGGTCTTGTTCAAGCTATGAGCTGGCATACATGCCGCACTTATGTAATATATATGGAGTGACTTCAAGTCCATCGGTAGGCTCCTCTGGCTCACATTACACTAAGTGAGCCGATGACCAGCATACGTCCGATCTCTCCCTCCCTAAACCCCTACTATAAAAAATACCTTGTGTAGAGTCCACCTTCACCCCCAAAAGAAAAAAATTCTTCTTCACGGATTTAGACTAACTGGGGAAAATGACCCTAGAGATGTGGATAAAAAAACTGAAACAAAAACGTGAAATTTCGTGGATGTGTGGAAAATTATTATCTCTATCAGTTCATCATTTTCAATGGGAGTCCCGGCGGCGTAATAGCTCAAGTGCTGGACTGTGGTCACGAAGTAAGCGAGTTCGGACTCCAGTCTTGCTGTTAGGTTCACTTTCGGACTTATACTCTTGAGAAAAGAATAAATCCCCTTATTTACCCCTCTTCCAGCTATGAATTGAATAATACCACTATTGTTCATCTACAAGTCTGTAGCATTAAATAAACTACGCAGGTTGATATTCCATTAAAACAAAGAAACTAAATCAAACTAACTTCACCATTTTCAACTTAGCAAAAAGTGATGAATCAATGTTAGATTGTCTTATTCCAAGACTCACTAGTACATTCCCAACACAATCGTAAAATCGTCACACTGCACCAACCGATCTGTATTTTTGAGTTACTCCACGTTTCCAGTACCTTGCTTAGCTTCAGCTGGAGGCTTGCTGAATTTCTTTGCCTTGAAGGAATGCTGATTTGATATCACTTGTTTAGTCAGTCTCTGCTTATAGTGGACATTATAAGAACTCTCCTAGTGCTCTTTGAAACTGTAGGAGAATCTCTTAACTATTTCACCCTCTTCAAATCCTTTCACTATATGAGCTTTGATTTGACCTTCTTGGTCAATACACATGTAGTGGAAATGCAATGCCTATCCTACTCATCATTAACGTCAGTGCAAATGTTAAAATCAACTATTGAATCTCAGCCTCTTTCTTTAAAACATTCATCTTCACCATTGGATCAAAATTATATTAATATCTATCTTTCTGCAGTCGATTATCTTACTCATTCAGACTTTTCTTGATCCTTGTCTCATTTTCTTCCATGTTATACTAATATATTATTGCAGCATTTGCTCTTCCCATCCACCCCCCTTGATATAGAGATTTGTTGTATCCACTGATGAGTCTCTTGAATTTTGAAATCAAACCGATCATCTTTTCTGAAGGAAATTTGTTGTATTTAAACATTTGTGGGTTTCTGCTGCTTTGGGAAGATCTGTTTGTTCTGGGAATAGATCTGGCTGTCATATTTTTCTGGCTGATCCTCAATTTCAATTGGATGATAAAGATTGAAGTTGTTTTTGTTTCTCATCGTTTTGCTTACAGTTTTTTGGCTAACTTTTGCCGTTCCTATTAGGATCATTTAAAACTGAGTAATTTAGGTCTCTTGAAAGAGTTGTTGTGCTAAGACCAACATACGTATCATTTTCGTTGGAGGCACAGTCTCCCAATGAACATTTGAACATATATACGACATTTGTCCTCTCAAGAAGTTTAGTGGAGGGGGGGGAAGAGTTATTGGAAATAATTAGGTTGGAGGTTTTTAACTTGTAGTAGATAAGTCTTACTTTTTTCAAATTTACGACGCACCTTAATGATTCTAGCTCCATATCCTTAAATCTTAAAACCCATTCTATTCCCCAATCCAAATTTCGAAAAATTCTAGTTGAAAAACACCACTATGATAGCACACGAAATTAATAAGCTACGACTCCTAGAAGCCCTAAATATAAAAACAAAAGAACTTAGAATTAATAGAATTAATTTTGAAAATTGCGACAATGTTTTGAAATGCCAATTAATTTTTTTTTTTAATATTCTATATTTCTTTATAATATTCTATTTCCGTTGATAACGTTCTTTTTTTTTTTTCTTTTTTTATTCATCAACATCTAAGTTTTATCCAACTCTACGTTTACGTAATTTTGTAACGTTATAAAAATCTAAAAAAAAAAAACTCTTTATACATGTAAGCAATCCCTGATGATGGCCTATGAAAGGTCCGAAAGCGCTCGGAACAATTTTGGCAAATTCATCCATCAATTCCAACCTGAAACCAAGACACTTATCAGGAAACTTGAAAGAATCTTAATTAAATTATATAGAAAAAATGTCTTCATTATTTAATCAAACATGCTTAAATGAAAGACTGCTGCCCCCCCCCCACACACACACTCCCAGAAATTTGTCTTTTTAAACATTTTTGTGTTTACACTACTTAAAATAACAAATTTAAAAAAAATTTTGTCTAAAAAAAGTAGTAAATATTCAAATGCATATAACTTTGAATACCTTGACTGTAGGAGCTTGATTCTTGGTGTCACAAAACTGTTGTTATACTTGGCTAAAATTTTCTTTTTATGAATTTATGGAGTCTTTCCCTTACCTGAAATGATTCTCTCTCTTTCTCAGTTTATTTTTGCTCTTCTTTTTAGGATCGAGTTAAACAAAACTTCTACGTAACTGAGTTTTCTTTTCATCTCTTGTATTTATTCTACAGATAATCAGTATCAGTTGATATTCAAATCTTTAAAGAACTGAATGTGGAGTGAGTATTTTGAGAGAGATTTTATTGTCATGCTAATAACAAAAGTGGATAGGATGAATAAAAGCCTGCTAAAGATTTGGGCAAAAATGTTTAGTAAGAAAAGCTTGGCATGATTTGGTTTTCTTTTAAAAAAGATTTTTTTCCACTTTCATGGTTTCTTTCAAAAGTTGTTTCAATGTGGACTAAGGCTGTTGGACTAATTCTATATAATCTCTTGTTTTTCATCTGTAAAGATCTTTTTGTCTTTCTCTTTCTGGTATATTATTTTCACAACCCTCTTTCCGATCTGTGCTTTAACAGTTGATAATTACATTTGAAAAATTATCTATTTAAGTGGAATAAATCAATGAATCAGATTGTGTGATTGTTTATTAGGTCAGAAGAGGTCAAGATCTATATATTAATACATTAACTGCCTAGTGTCAAACTTTTAGTTCTTAATATGCATGTTATGTTTGGTTTTGCGAAACTAGAGAGAGGGGGGGGTCTTCAATTCACCAGGATAAAGAATAAGTATGTTGGGAGGAAAAGGTGGATGTGGAAGGAGGAGAGTATGGAGAAAGGGAAGGTGAAAACGTAAGAGTCGTTGAAAAGAGAAGTCATAGTAGTTGAAGTTAGAAGTCATTATTTTGAGTTATTAAAGGAGCCGAAATGACCCGATAATATTGAAAGTAAAATATGACCTTTCTTGACTGCTTTACATTAGAAATTCTAAGAATTTATGTATCCTTTTGATTGGAAAAAAGGAAGAAAAATAAATTCTTTACAAAAAAGAAAAAAGTTCAATAAGCAGGTACCTAAATTATTACACAAAATGATTTATCTTGTAGTAATATACACTGGCAAATAGATAATCCTTTTTGTATATTAAATAAATTGATGCTTTTGATGCTAACCACAAATAACAAGGAAAAGATGATTGTCTGGAGAAAATAGAAAAGGAGAAGTTAGTCTTAGCTGATGTAAACATAAAAAAATCTGTGCATCTCTACGTAATTTTTTATTGGTTAAACCAGTAATTGAGCAGCCATAATAATAGCAGGGTACTGGCAAATAGAAAATTAATATCTCCAAGGAATATCTGATATAATATTTTGCTGAGATATGTTCATGAGACACTTAATATAACTAAGTGCTCTTATTTCTCTGCAAAAAAAAATGTAATTTTAAGAGAACATGATTTGCTAATCCTTTAGTAAACTTTTTTTTCACTTAATAAAGTTTTTCCATAATGAATCATAACTTGAAACATGTTGCTACTATGGTTAAAAAAATGTTATATTCAATTATCTGCATTTGAAAAAAAATCATGCTACCAGTCTTTGGATATTAAAGGAACCATATTATTAGAGAAACTATCAAGAGAGATGGTTTAAAAGGCAAACGTACAAAAAGAGTCTTTCATTTCTCAAACACAAATGTAATGAACACTTGGACTGTATTTCAGCAAAGTAAGCAACTATCTTTGGTACAAGGCAAATTTTAAAAAATAAACTGATGTGTTATTAATTGATTAAGACAATCAAGTGGATTCAAGTGGGGAATAACGTATTTGTCTATGTGTAAGCAATGAATTCTGTTTTTATTTGTGCCCTGATGACCTTGAACAGACGAACCCCAACTAATATGTCATTAAAAGGTCTATTATTATCTTATTTGCCTGACTGTGATAAGTCTTCAAAAATCTTTTATCAAGATATATTTTTCTGATTTTTCACAGACTGGAGGTTGAATAAAAAAAAAACGTGTCTCTTATGAGGGAAGGCAATGGGAAAGTAGTTAAGATGCACAGATATTAGTACTGGATAATCATAGTTCACAAAAGATTTTTTGTTTGTCTGCTATCAGCTCATAAGCCCAGTAACTAAAATCTCTCTCTCTCTCTCTCTCTCTCTCTCTCTCTCTATTTCTTTTCAGCATGATTCTGTTTTTTTGTTTGTTTTTTTTATGACATTTTACTTAGTGATTTGTACATTTCTTTTTCTATGAATTTAATAACTGCAAAATACTATTTGTCTCAACTCGGTCATTGGTTCTTGAATGTTGCTGTATCCGTCAAAGGTTTGTAATTTATTTCTTTGTTTAAAGGCATATCAACCTTCATGGGTTATTTAATGCCGAAGCCATCTTTGTTGTAGAATAGTAGTGGTACTATTTGACCCATAACTGGAGGGGATAAGGGAGTTCATACTTTTCTCAAGGGTATTAGTGTGAAGGTGCGTGTATTAGTGCAGCTAGAGCTCAAACTCCCTTACTTCAAGACCACAGTTCTGCACTTTAGCCACTGTCATAAGGACTCCCTCGGCCTGAAGATTGACATTTTTTTTTCTTATAACTCAAGACAATATTTTTCTCAATAACAAAATCTGAAGGGTTTTCTTACTCACTCCTTAGATTGAATACAAGGTGTAATCATAAAATATTGAGACTGAAGCTTTACTTTTTACTTGATTTTTAAAGTTCGAACTTAGCAACTTTGATATATCTACGTGTTTTCATGAATCAATGTGAGTTTTTTAAAACTATGTAGTTAACAAAAGGCTTTTAGTGAAACACAGAATTGTGCAAGTGTAGCAGTTTTCATACACACCTGACCCCTTAGCTTTATGAAATTCTTTCTTGTTTCCTAAACTGAAAATTCTTAATGGTAAGATTCACACCCTATCAAAAAGGAGTTTAAGAGTTGCTTCAGCCAGTGGAAAACCTTTCACAAAAGCATTAAATGCCAAGAGGACAATTTTGAAGAAAATTTTGATTTTATTCATTGTTAGGAATAGCTTCATTCTTTAGATACACAGGCTATAGAAAAAAAATAAACAAAAAAGCAAAACAACATTTTTGCAGCCAAGAAAATTTTTATCAGATGGTGACTTAGGAGTCAGGCATAATTTGGGGGCCAAAGCTTCATTGCCACTAGACCAGAGCAATCCAGCAGGATCTTACTATACCACCAGATTTTGATTTTCTATTACATAATGGGAAACAAACACACACACATATATATATATAATCTTCCCAAATAGCATCTCCCTGTTTATGTTATCAGTCCTTGATTAGGTACATAAGGATGAACTTTTTAAAATCTCTTTGATCACATTTCTATCATTACTTTTTGTGGATACACTTTAGACCAATAATCCAAGAGTTTCCAGATGAAATCAGTTTACCAAATCTTGCAAATCTCAACCATGCTTTCTTGATAGCTCTCGTTCTTGAAACAAGACTTACATGTCTAGGTTCTTCTCAATAACAAATGAAATGTGGGAGAAGCTCCCCAATGAGTGTTTTCCCACAACATGTGATCTTGAGTTTTTCAAATCCAAAATCAGGATCTTATTGCCTGAATCAGTCCCCAATTAAAAAAAATATTTCTATTTTTATTCATTATTCATTCTCTAATCATTCTTTCTTTTCATTTATTTCATCTCATCACCATATTGCTTGGGATGAATAAATATTTAAAAAATAAAAGGACAAAAAACTACTTCAAACTATGACATTTTAAAATAGTCTTTTCATTATTCTATACTCATAAGTACTTTTTGATATTTTTTTCAAAATAACCTGTATTGACTTTCAGCTGAAGTTATTTTATTCTGATTTCACATAATTTGAAAGCTGAAAAACATAGAATAATGGCAAAAAGATTTGTCCAAAATAAAAATTAAATAACACATGTTAACAAAATCTACTAAAAATACATTCAGATCTAATCTTGAGTTGCATTACACAAGATGTTTCTTTGTGATATGAGTGTTTATATCTGATTGTATTATTGCTTGTTACATATCTTTGGTACCAGTTACAAGAATTTACCAAGAACTTTTATCAGTTAGACAAACAGGATGTCTTATTAAAAATGCAGACCATGAAAGCAGATCTACACAACTGAATCTGAGAAGTTCTTGAATTAATCCCTTGTCAAAGACACCTGGATCTGACATTAACCATCACAAGTAGTTTAGCTGCTCAGAAAACATATTTGGTGGCTTATAAGGAGATTCCAATTCTTAGAAGATTGAAAAAAAATTCATTTCAGTACAAAATGTTATTCACTCACCATTTTTAATTTTGTTTTTTTTACGAAAAATAGAAAATGACATTATATAAAGAAATATACCATATTTCCCCACCATATGATAGCATTATTTTTTCAAAGAACCCAAGCTAAAGTTTCAGTGTAAAACAAAAAAAAACAAACAAATAAATTGTTCCCTATGAGGAAATAAAGTCCCTCATCCAGAGAGTATCTCTAATAATAAAGGGAAAGTCAAGTTATTACAAGATACAAGATATAATTAAATGTACAGAATTTAAATTTCAAAAGAAAAAATTAAATCGTTTTACAAAAATGATAATTTTTAATTTTTTATTTCTGATTAAGTTTTTCAAGATGGAGATATAAAAAAACTGTAGCAATCTGGACAGAAATAAAAATGTTTAAATCAATAAACCTCTTAAGTGTCGCACTCTTAGATATTTTTTGTCAAAACAGTAAAACTTTTAAGATGATATAAAAATATAAATGGTGAATCTATTTTCTTTTCTGTAGATTTATCTTTTATAGTGATTGGCCCAGCGGTTAGTGTTCGCCAATGGCCCGGGAGACCTGGGTTCAATCCCAGGTCGAGTCATACCAAAGACTTTAAAAATGGAACTTGATACCACCTTGCTTAACACTCAGCATTATAAGGTACGGTTCAAGGGTAAAGTGGAGCAATCCTGGGAATGGAGTAGCGCCCTCCCCTACACCTTGGTGTAGTAGCTATCGAAAAGGGAGCCTTCGGGTCACCCTCGACTATGGTCGCTAACTTTACTTACTTACCATTTGTAACTGTTGTATATTTTTAATTGACAACAAAGATTGTAAAAAAAATTAGCTATGATTCAGGTCTTCACACTCTTACCTGACCTAGACAAGTATTTCAGCCACAATATTAATGAGAACTTTTATACATTTGCATTATTCTATATTAACATAATTTTAGATTTCAACTGTCTTGAGAGCTTGGAGGTTATATCGACTTGTATTATAATTGTTATTGCAACTGTTGAGTTATAAGTTTGCATAGTGTCCAGTTGCAGGTTTAAAACTCCAAAGGAATAATACCGTGTTGATCCCACCTTACATACAGCATAACTTTTCTTCCATGGAGCTCCGCCTTTGGGGTAGATTGTGAAGATATGTCCTTATTAATCCATTGCCTTTTGCATCAAACATTGTCTGGGGGTTTTTTCCTTCACCTGTCATATTTTATAAAATGGTTCATTTCTCTGCCTTGGAAGAAGACTTGTCATTATGGATATGCAATATTTTTATTCTTCTTACAAAGAGTATGAGGAACCCAAACACCCAGCTTATTCACTTTCCAATTTTTTTTAAGTGGTGGCAGATTATGAATTGGAATTTTTTGAGGTAAAGTGTTAGCTAACTCTTGAGTACTTTTGTGCAGATTGCATTCCACCAATTCTCTTAAAGCATCTTGATAAGCATCCTGCTCTGAGTTCATTTCTCAATGATGTATTGCAAAAATGAAACTTTGAAAACCAGTAATGACATCTTGGCCATGAACACTAGAACTTTTCTTAGCTGTTTCTATAGCATTTTTGTTATTCTTAAACTCCCACAACATTACATGTCAAATATGCACTTTTAGTTCCTCCATTTTAGAGGCATGAGATCATAGATTAAATTATGATGTGCTCTCTTTCACAACTGAAATAAGAATTATCAATGAGGACAATCATTAATTTGGTAATTTCTAGTTATGTTTAAAGCTTTGTCAGTTTAAAATGTGGTGTTAAAACTTGCTTTTAAAAAACAAATTATGACTCAACCCAATAGTTATCAGTCATACAATGGCTTTCATAAGGGAATTTAAGATAATGAATATAAAATGCAAAGGCTCTTTTGATCAGTAAAAGTTAAAAATCCTTTTGGCAAAGTAGTTTTCATTTTTGAACAAGAAGGTTTTGCTAATTAAACCAAAGATAAATGAATTGAACATAGTTTTTTTTATCTTTATTTATTTATTTATTTTTATTTATTTATTTATTATTATTATTAGCAGCAGCAGCAGCTAATTTTAATCAATGTGTTCAAAAATGTATATGCTTTCTTTTTGTTTTTATCGATTATTTAAAGTGATCGATATTGTCAGATTGGATATACTTAATTTGTGACTATGTAAATATTTATCAGTATAATTATTATTTAACACACTTCCAGTCAAATCTGAGTAGATTATTTATTTTTTGATTGTCATTTCTACCTTGTGGAAATTCTGTGGTTATTTTTAAACCAGTAAAATGGAGATGAAAGTTATTTCAAAGAATATAAAATTAATACTGCCTCAAAAATACAAAGTAATAAAACAACAAATGTGTATAAATACAAATGATTGTTTACTTTTCTGAAAAGATTTTGTAATATATTTGATTAGATTTTGAAAATCTAAATAAATATTGAATTAATGTATCTGGTTTTTGGATTTCTTCTAACAACATGGTCACCATGTAACAAATCACTTCCTCTTATTGAAAAAAAAAATTCACCAAAAATCACTGTATCATTTAATGAAATTTTCAGTGTTCACTTATCAATGAATAAATTTCATAATGTATCAGTTATTTTATCAAAAAACATGCTTTTTTTTCCTCCAGGTCATTAACTTTACCCTCCACCCCATGTATGTGGCACTATTTTATCAGGGAGGATATGGGAAATGGCATATACTTTCTGTATATAATAAAAAGGCAAGAGTCTGGTGTACATGGAATAAAGAAAAAAGATTTGAATTGAGATCTGTTGGAAGAAAATAGTACCCCAAATGTGAAATTCTAGAAAAATTATTATTAAAAGCTCCCAAAACTAAGATTTAATAGAGAATATCATTTTCATTTAGATTATCGGGGAAATAATTCTGTATCAATATTTGTTCTGCTTAAAGGGGGGGACCTTAAATTTGCCTTGATATTTACTGACTTTTCGTTAATTCCTGGCTAAATCTAAATATGTTATTAAATGATTAATCAAAAATAGATTTTAAAGCAAGAAACTGGTAGCTGTTTTGTTATTTATTTTTTATTGAGATATAAAAAATGTTATATGCCAAAAAGTATGGAAACCTACAGTAACAACCGTTTAAGCAATTTCTAGTTTTGTTCCTTGTATTCAGGTTGAGTATTTAAGTAAAAATGTAAGGGAAAAGTAAAATTGTTATTGGAAATTTGAAAAAGGTAAAAATTAGTATTTTAGGGTCTATGAAAGACTTGTTGATTAGGTAAAGGATTAAATATTAAAAAGGCAATTAAAAATATCATTTCACTATTTTAATAATGAATTAAAAATAATTATTTCATTAAGTTTTTCAAAAATCTCGTTAATGTGCTTATTTTCCTTTTTCGAGATTAAATTACAAAAATAAACTATTGCTGATGCGATTTTCTATATCTAAAAAAAGCTGAGTTTATTTATTTATTCATCTTTTTTTCCGCACTTAGAATTTTTAGTGGGAAACTTAATAGCTATATTGTTATTCAACGTCAGGAAATATGTCATTAATTTTGACATTACTTGAATTTAAGTACCATAGGAAGTTATATAGTTATCAATGTATTAGTAATATTTTGACATAAATCCCATTTATTAATGTTTCTAGTTAATAATTAAAAAATGTTTTTTAAAAGTATTTTAATAACACTTTTTGATTTATGTAACGTCGAGTTGGATAAGGTCGTCAACTATTGGTTTATTTCAATCTTTAAAAGGTATTAAAAAATAATTATATATGTAATGTTCTTTTGCTTTTAATACTGATAGTTATGTTGTTACTATCTTTCAAATAAAACTACGATTTAATTTTATGTAATAACTTGAATTATTTTAACGGAATAAAGAGTGAAATATTGTTACTATCTACTGTATTTAATATTGATTTTTTTTTTTTTTTTTTTTTTTTTTTTTTTATTCAAAATTTTGTCACTTCTGAAGGTGTAAAAAAAAAGAAGAAAAAAAAAAGCTTTTTGCAATGTGTTTATCAACCTGGTCTCACTGCTAAATAAAAGAAAACTATTTAATTTCTCATGATAGATTATATTTAAAAAAAAACACACACACACTCAAAAATGAAGTTATCCAAAACAAGATGGTAGTCAATGTCATTCAGAAAATAAAGAATATAGATGTATGAATGACTACGTGATTATTTGTATATAAAACCCACTCATAACTTTGAACTATGAATTCCTGGAAAAAAAGTTCTTGTGTATAATACGCACTGACTTTTAGAATTTGTAGCTGCTAAATATAACCAAAATTTAGCATTTAACTTTTTATCGGTTGATACTGACTAAAAATAAGTATTTATAGTTTACATTATCTCTGAAAATACAAAATTTACAAACATACAGACATGTTTACAAAAAAATGCAACAAGCTTGCAGTGAAAATGATAAGGAGAAACACAATCAAGTAGATATTTCTCAGTTAATAATTTACAAACATACAATCCCGCGGATATTTCTCTGTAATGACGTAAAACACATTAATTTGGACTATAGACATAACTTACTTTCGGTCTTCCTGTCCCGAATATAGTAAAGATATGTGGTCTGAAAAATTTAATTATATAGTTCTTGTGTATAATGCACACTCCTAACTTAGGGGCTAAAAATTCTTGATATTAGTGCGTTTTATACACAAACAATTACAGTTAATGAAATTTTCATATGAAATAAAGCAAATAGTTACTTTACAAAACCAAATGATTCTAGATATTTAGTTGCGTTTGAGCATTCAGTGAAGACAAATTCTCACTTTTATGGAAGTTCACTCTGCAAGCAAAGATTCTTCATGATGTATGGGGCACAATCTTAGAAAGATTTTTTTTTTTATTAGAGAATTTTGAATGTATTGCTCTATTTTAAGAGAATAAAACAATTTACATTCCAATCTGCAGCAGATTGATAATTTTGTGGTGTGTATATAATCATTCTAAAAAATTATTTTTAATAATCAATATAAAGGAAATAACCATGAAATGTTAATTAAAATTTATCTCTCCTTCCTAAACAGAAATATAATCGTGTTACAAGAACCTAATGGATTCATTGGTTATTTAGTGTTATATATTTATTGAACAGCTTGATCCTTTACGGAACCATCCCAAAAAGTGCTGTATTTATCCTACGTCCCACCAACGTACGAATATGGCACAAGGCCGTGTTTAAGGTGGGTCCTGTCGCAGGGCCGTAGCCCAACGCGATAGGCAGTTCCAAAAATGCCTCGGACCCCGTCGGCATTCCCCTTTTCGGGGCGCCTCAGGCGCCGGGCGATAAACCCAACCCCTCCGAAGAGGGTTAAAGCCTGGGGGGAAGGCATCCCAAAAAGAAGTGCGCTTTATCTTCCGAGAGATGAGGGTTTTTTTTCTTTCCAGAAGGAGCGGGAGGAAGTGCTGCTCCATATATATACTAAAGCTGATTTAAACTCTTTTACCGGTTCAAATTTAAGATTAATCGAAAAGCCATTTAATTATTACTGCCACCTCGTGGCATGACTTCTTATGGTGGCTGTCAAGTCCTACTTAACCTTGAATATTTTTTTGGTTATTTTTAAGTTGATGATGTAATAAATTTTGAATTTACTACTTGTGGTAATATAGTATTTTGGGTTTTTTTTTTTTTTTGTTTTTTGTTCTTTTTTGACTTCGTTTATATCATTTTTACAATTTTTTTGAAATCCGTAAAGAATTTTTATATCTTAAAAAGAAGAGACCCGAGAACATTGGAATTTTATTGTGAAATGTGACAGTTCTCGGAAATGAAAATATTTCGGTCTTTTTTTTTTCTTTTAATTTCCTCACACAATTTATATCGGCTTTTGTTTTTCATCTTTCTTGATACCGATGATAAAACTGATTTTACAACTTTTGGGAATTTATTCTTTTACAGGTTTTGGAAAAGGGTTAAGAAATTTTTTTTTTTTTTTTTTTTTTTACGATACCCTATTTTAAAAACGTAATTAAGGTTTTTTTTTTGTTTTGTTTTTTTCGTTGAATTTTTTAAGTTTATCCTTAATTCTCAATGAATAAATAAATAAATAAACTCAATTCAAAGTCGAACTAGTTTTTTATGAAATTAAAAATGTCTGGTTTTAAATTGTTTTAATTTTGAAACTATAATTTTGAATGTTTTTTCTTTCTTTCTATCGAAATAGATTTAGATCAAATTTAAGTAAATAACTCGATCTTCCCCCCCCCCCAATTGAAACGGCTATAAGAGGTGAAAGTGCGTTTGTTGTTGTTGTTGTTTTGTTTTTGTTTTTTTTTTTTTTTTTTGTTTTTTTTTTTTTTACTAATTTTTCACAAATAAGATCAGAATTTTTAAAATGAAGATTTCATTAATTATTATTTTTACTTAGTTAAATTTTTGTAGATTATCAAATCTTATAAAACTTTCCAACCTCCCGAGTTAAATTTAATAACCACTGTTAATTTACACATACTTTTTTTTTCAGCATTTAAGAATAAATAAATAAATCTAAAGAGTGTTGTTTTTGGTTTAAAAAATGGATCTGGAGTGGCTTCTTAAAAAAAAAAAAAAAAAAGCGTGAAGAGGAGTCAGATTCAATTTTGCTGGTAGAAACAGGAGCAATTCCAAATTTTGTTGAATGCATAAAACCCTGGCTATGATAATACTAGTGCATTGAGTGCAAAAAGTTAATAAGTTAAGAAAAAGTTAATATAAACTCAATAAGACTGAGTAGAGTCCTTCTCTCTTATATTAAATGAAACACAACTATCCATGATATTGTGATAGTGGTCCATGATGATAGTGATGCTTCTATTTAGGAAGGATTGAAGAATTCTAATTAGCATTTCATAATTACCTCTATTATATTGATAATTTAGATTTAAATAAATGATGTTCAGCATGAATTACAGAATTATCATACAGTTGCAAATTGAACTGGAAATTACTTTATTCTCTTAGAGCATTATGTTCTAATAAAACCCCCACGATGGTATGCTGTTTTTGCTGGGTCACATACACACATACACACGGAAGTAAATGATGGAAATGAATCTGACAATATGGAGAAAATAGAAAAACAAAGTAATCCAAATAATGAATTTATCATGAAGTAAAGTAGAGTGTTCGCCAATGGCCCGGGAGACCTGGGTTCAATCCCAGGTCGAGTCATACCAAAGGCTCAAAAAATGGTACTTGATGCCTCCTTGCTTAACACAGCATTATAAGGTACGATCAAGGGTAAAGTGGAGCAATCCAGGGAAAGGAGTCGCGCCCTCCCCTACACCTTGGTGTAGTAAGCTATCGAAAAGGGAGCCTTCAGGTCACCCTCGACTATGGTCGCCAACTTTACTTTAAAGTCACTAAAACGTTTCGGTTTTAGTAAACCTTCATTAGAACTTTAAGATGACAAAACAAGTGTTAATAGAAAGAAAACAATGGATGTTTTAATAAAGTCCTGATGAAGGTTTACTAAAACCGAAACGTTTTAATGTTGACTTTCCTCCATAATAAATTCGTCACTTTTGGATTACTTTGTTTTTCTGTTTTCCATATGTATGTATATATAATTTTACTCTTGTTGTGAAAAATACTCAAATACACATAATTTAAATTGCTAGGAATATTGCATAAATTGTTACAATTGGACTCCTGGAGATTGATCATACATTGTATGGAGGGAGGAATTGTGAGATGGTTATATCATGAGCTGTAATCAATCTAAGAGAAAATGCAATGAATTTTCTTGAAGAGGAAAAAAAAGAAAAAAAAAAAGAATGAAGACTGTAAATCTCATTCCAATGTTAATTTCTCAAGACTAGCTTCTTTCTAAATTTGGTTTGCCATCTTTTTGAAGATGGCTGGATTCAATTGTTTTTGACCATCTTAAATTAGTTGATAGTTTTCAAATATCTTCCCTGTGTAACCTACTTCTTAATTGGCTACAGGTAATTTATCTTTTTCTTTAGGAATGGAATGAATTAATAAAGTTGACCTCGAAGATGCAAAAAGAGTTGATGATAACAAAGGATTGATAATTTCCATGTCAAATATATAGCAGTCAGAATTAACAAGATCAGCTGTCAATTTATTATTATTATTATTATTATTATTGATAATAATTAATATTTTTTAAATATTTTCTGTCATCTAGGTTTTTTGTCTTTTGTTAATGAAAAAATTAGTTTAACTTAACTAGAGTATGAATGCACATTGGCCTAATTGTATTTTTTTTTTTTTTTTCAGTCCCCCTCCACTTTTCATTTTAATTACCCTGCCCTTTCCCAATTATATGATAGAGAATCAAGTTCTCCGGTGATGTGAAAATGTTTTCAATTTTATTCTATTTTTCCTAACTTCTCATGTTTTATTTTTTTTTTCACCTTGGCCAGTTAACTAATTTTTCTGCCATGTTAGCTTGTGAGGCTGGGATGGGATGCATACTGATAATCATCTTTTTATTTGTAAATATTCGTTATTTTCCTCATTTTTAATTCATTAGGGATTTCTTTTTGTGAATAAACTTTCCATTCATCTCTCTCGTCCCTCATAATTTGAAATTAGGTTAGTCTCATAGACCAATGGATGCATTTTGGTGATTGTAGTTTGAAAGATTCCTGGAATAAATGTGATGTTATGGTAAAAGGAATATTACAGTATGTTTAGATCAGTAATAGGAACAACGCAAGTCAATGATATGATTGTGAAGACCAACCATTTTTTGGCCTTGTGCAATATTTGAATATATACACAAACATCTGTTGGAAGCAAACCAGAATGAGACTGACATAGAAGAGACCTTTTATGAGAGTGATGAAATGAACCTTGTTGTTGAAAGAACCTGACTTCATCGTAAAGAAGGAAAAACTAGTTCCATCTGCCTTTGTTGGTTTGAGGACACAAGAAACAAGTCTTTTGGCATTGTTCGTTAAAAGCTATTTCAGCAAAATGTTGGACCACAAGTTCAACCCCAGGTTAATTGATGGTTGTACATCTTTAGTCGACTGGCTAGTGAAGATAGAATTTGATATCCTTATGTAGAGTAAAACGAGTTGAATGAGTTCTTTCTCTTTGATTGACTGAAGCATTTGCAATCTGGAAGGAGTAGGGTAATCTACTCTGAAGGTGATATGGTCAACTTTTCCTTGAACATCATGTGAAGAGCATTTTCTATATATAGGAAACTCATGGGACATTTTCTGGTGTGTGAGTGGCTGTGTTTAACAACGCACTTTATCTGGGATGACAAAGCAGACAATGTTCTCCTGAGACACATGGAAGAAATTATTCTCAGGGTATGACAATAGGTCCCTGTTCAAGGAAAATGGTGTGTGGACAGTTATAGGTAGACACAAATTCTTCAGCTCTTGGAGTGTGTTTTGAATTTGAAGGGTCTGTGGTTGAGAATGCATGCTGGCTGCACCCAACAATAGCACATTAGAGGGTGTCACCTGGCACTCAAATTGTAGGCAAAGGTGATAAATTTAATCATTGTATATATCACTTGGTGTCCCTTTCCAGCAAGGACAAATTGACCACCTAGGCCACCAGTGAAATGCTTTTAAAGAAGTTGTTGGATATCTTGAATCTATTTAGGAATGAATACATCCTCTCTCGTGAGGTCCAACCTCAATTTCTCTCTAATGTGTGCGTTCGTTTTATTTTCAAAGGCTGGGTATGTGAATCATGTAAAAACTCACTCAACTTGACAAAATAATACCAACTCTATTTCAGCCCCATCAGTTCACCTAAATTCTTTGTCTTGGTACCAATATCAGCATCATTTTAAATCAAAGTTTGGTCTCATAGGCCAATTTAGACATGAACCATTTGTAATTGAAAAGCAAAACATACTTAATGGTCAGCACTGCTTAAAAAGTGGTCATATAAAAAAAAAACCCAATCCAACAGCCACTATCATATATAAACAAAACTGAGTAAAACCAGAATATTCTAGTGAGATTTTTTTTTGTAATACCTTTTAAAATACTTTAAAACAGTGACTGTCCCATTTGAATATTTTTGTGGGGTTTGTATCCATACTGAAAGTAAATTTTCTAATCAACCAAATTCTCAATATAACTGATGGCTATGATATACTAATTGGAATTATTCACTCCTTAAATATGATCATAGCCCACTGTTACATCGGGTTGTCTAATATATGAGAGAGAGAGAGAGAGAGAGAGAGATTAAAAACCAGTATTGTTTTCTGGACATGCAAGTTAAACACTGCAATTGCTTTAGACCATAAATTTGTTTGTAATAAAAAAAGAAATATGCAGAAGTTTCTGTTATTCAAATATTACCAACCAATCATTCATTTTACAGAAAATTAATATGAATAGAAAAATAAGTTTTAATACAGCAGGAACAACATAAAAAAAAACGCTTGGTGGGTATCTGTTTCTTTATGTATTCATAAATGTATGCATATAGAAAATTATAAATGTGTACTGCTAAATAGTTTCTGCTCACACATTTTTCTTATCTTTTAGTCTCTAATAAAGATCAGTTCTATAAATAAATGAAACATATCAGCATTTATCTATCCAACTGTGATGTGATCATTCACCTTTTAGTTACTGAACAAACTTGAATTTTTATCCACTCCACTTTTGCTCTAGAGCTTTTTTTAAGATTTTTGACACTCAGATAACTTATCTTTTTTGATAACTGCTTATATAATCTGGTTATATAAAAACTTTTTTCTTTTTTAAACTGTATAACAAGTTTTATTGAAAATACTTAGATGGGTGCTCACTTAGATTTCTTACAGTACTTGCTATTACTAAGTCTACAGTGCCAGACTAAGTAAAGCTGAGTAAATTCTTTTTAGTTCTACTGGAGCCAGACTTGATTGCATAATCCTTCAATGAGATTTTTTCAGAAAGGTCCATTTAAATGCTTAACATTAATTTATGCTCTCTTTTGATGTGAAGCTATGACATTGTATTTCTTTTAATGTCTACCATATCTTCAAATCTTATTGTTGAGATGAGTTTTCAGTTTGGGAAACAAAAAAGTCTTATGAAGATAGTTCTGGTATGTTGGAGGGTGTGTGTGATTACTCTTGTACAGTACTATGTTTCATTAAAAACTGTTGATCAATAACAGTTTAAATGCTTAGTCATTAATCCATTAGTTGTTTAGCTGTGTACCTGTCATCATTTTAATTTTAAAAATTAAAAAAGAAATTAATTCAGTCTTGATAATCTTTTTATCATTGGAGATTTTCTCCTAGGCATGAAGATATATTATGGACGATTTTAATGAAATCTACTTGTTGAAATTTAAAAAAAAAAAATCTATTTCAACAGAAATGGTCTCATTATAGCAAATGCTTTTTCTGAAAGCACTTAATTATTTAATGGCTAAAGACTCTTGTTTTGTCCAATGGATTTAGTAAGTATGGGAAGAAGATTGCAATTAATAAAATAGGTTCTATTCTCTGAAAAATGTCTGAAAGAAAACTTACCATTATAATAAAGTTGTTTACCCCACCCACTCTACCTGTAGAAATACTACTCATGAACTTGATACTCATTCAATTATAAAGCATTGATAATAATAGGTTAATTGAATTGTAATCTGGCTTAACCGCTTTATCATAAGCGACAAAGCTTTTATCTTTACAAATGATATAAAAAAAATAGGACTCCATCATCCTCTTTTTGTTATAATGATAACATTTTGATAATCACTCTTTTTCATTATTTGGCCTTTGGCATTCTTCAAGAATGAATTTGCTGGATATTGCACTCACTCAGAGATACCTTCCAAATTTAAAAAAAATTGTATACTAACTGAAAACATACTTTGAACATACACTGAACTGTTTTGTGAGGAATTATGAGTTAACAAACATTGAGAGGTTAATATTAATGTCTGCCCAGTGGCTATTGTTCATGCTACAAATATAGATACATAATTTTTTTTAAATCTCCATGTTCTGGTGACTTGAAAAAAGTTGTAGAGAAATAGTCGTGATAAAAAGGTCTTAATTCTGGTTTCTGGCTAAGAAAATTTCAGTTAGATATCTTTATATGATTAAACAAAAACTCTTATACTGGAATTTGAAGCTTCATTAAAAACTTTAAAAACTTTGGAATTTTCAAAAACTAATTTGCTAAAATCATGTTCCAAAGTTCCATTAACAACAGAAGAAAGTTTGGTGACCTTAGTTCTAGCCATCTTTGAATTATAAAATGATAAAATTGACATTTAGGGAATTCTGATAACATCCAAAAACTCTCTAGAGAATGTGTTTATATAATTCAAGTTCCTAAAAGAATTATATGTAATTAAATTTTAAAAAAAAATCACATCAGATACTAGCTAGTGTACCCATGTTCACTAAATAATAGGTAAAGAGTACAACTGGGTATTTTAAAATCTTTATCGTCAATTAAAAATTTACACTAAATGATAACAAATGATTAGTTACTATAAAAGAAATTCACATAGCAGAAAATATAAAAATTTTTGATATGCAAAATATATCACTTTGTACCTCAAATTAGAAATATAAGTAGTTTTATATCTCTTACAAAGGTATACTGAGCATCAAAAGCAATATTAAAAAACAAGGTAAAGTATATTTGAATTAAGTTGTACTCTATGTATAAAGTAATCCCTCCATAATAAAAAATGTTTATCCTCTACAGTGTAATAAAATATGTACTAAGAGAAACATGTAGTATAGAGCTAATAACTCTCTCAAAGTTACAATAAAGATGGAATTGCTATTGTTTTGCATTTGGGAATTTTTTGTGTTGTTTAAGGTTGATTTGAAAATTTCCACTAAATATCTTCTGCAAGACTTGTTGAATAGTTCATATATCTTCTGAGTAGTTGAAAATGGTTCTTTTCCTGCAGATGGTGCAGGTCTTTTTACTCAAAAAATTGTCTTCAGGAGAATGTTGAATTCTTCTGTGGCTGTTAGAAAGTACTTTTTCCAGAAATACCTTCTGGAGAAACTTAAGTTTTTCTCTTGTTAAAAGGTGTTTCTTCCAAAAATATCTTCTGGATAAGGGGTTGTAAAAAAATTATTTGAACAGGGGAGATAAAAGGTAACAAGAATTTTGGTTGTCTTCGTGACTTGTTAAGAAAAAATAGGCCTCAGTTGTTAGGTTGGCAATGCATCAAATTAACAGAAGTTTCTTAAGGGAGCTGATTTCCAGAGGATGAGGAGTTCTCCATACTTGAAACCCATTCAAGACACTTATTTATGAATGAAGGTCAAGAAGGGTTTGTTCCAATTCAGTTAGCATTTCTTTTCCCCCCACCCCACCCCTGTGTAAAAGATTTTTCAACTAATCAGGTTACAGCTTACAAAATTAATTCTAGTCCTTTTCAGACTTAAATTTTTTCTTTGCTGATTCTCATTTTGTACAAATTTTTGATTAAAGAGAAATTGTGAGCAAAAACATTTAGTCATCATAGAACTTTCATTCATTATTTGTGTGTGAACTTTCAACCTTCAAAACATTCTCTCTCATATTTATTGTGATAATTAAGAAATTGATTCAGTTAAAAATTTCCAGGTATTTTGTTGTAACTAAATATTTTACTGGCCCAGTTGGCTGGGGCTGTAGAATATACCAACTGCTTCTCTACAGAGGAGTAAGACCCATCCCCAAACAAGTGCCTTAAATATGACTCTAAACAATCTGATGGTGAGGCTCTACTAATGCTGGAGCTTTGAGGAATGCAGAGCACTCCTTCATTGCCATCACTCCCAGGTCCACTCTCGCCCAGAGTGGTAGCCCCTGATAGGGTCCTATCTATGGGTCAAATAGAACTAAACTGCATAATCATGTTTAACTGGATTTTTTAAAATAAAACTGTTTTTACATTTAACTAGGTGTAAAAACTAAATTAATTGGAATAGAACTGTTTTGATATTTAAACTGCATACTTATGCTAGACTGAATTGTTTGAAATAAAACTGTTTTGATATTTAACTGTGTGTAATCAAAATCTATACTTATACTAAACTGAATTTGTTGAATTAGAACTGTTTGACTAAACTGAATAGCTTTAAAAAGAAATGTTTTTGACAATTAAACTGTGTACTCATGCTAAAGTGAAATGTTTGAAATAGAACTGATTATTTGTATAAAAATGGATTTGGCATTAAATGACCTACAAAGGTTGATATGCCATAAAACCTAAGCAAGCAAGCAACCAACTAAATATTTTACATCTTTAGCTTGAAGACCAAATAAGTAATGTTTAATCAAGGAAAAAAAATGCATAAATTTTTTTCTTAAAGTTTGGAAATTCATATTCTTGTATTGTTTTGCAATAACATGATTTTCTCACTGATTGGTATTTATTGTTAGGCTCTTACTGAGAGGAGGTCTCTTTCTTCCTCTATAAGTAACAACTTTTTTAACAATAAAACCTTGGTCAAATATGTAAGCATAGCAAATTTGGTAGCTCTGCAACAAACCAGTTATAAATGACAAAATACTTCTAATTATTAATATGAATAAAGATCTCAGTGAATTATCTTTGGAAGCTAATGTAGACTGTTTATGTCCATCTTCAAGATGGATAAGAGACAAGAGTATCACTAAGACATTTAGTCTCTTGAGACATTTTGTTAACTGAGCTTGTTCTGCATTTGAAGCAGTAGAACTTCCTAACTTCATAGTAACTCAGCTGGAAGCTGTGAATGATGCAAATGAAACAGGCCTGAAAAAAAAAAAGATGCTGAGATTGAAATGGTTTAGTTTAGTGAATTCTTTCTGAATTAATTTCTTGACCTTACTAATTAATTAGCTTCACCAATTATATTTGTAATAGTAGTAGTAGCAAACAAATTAGCATGATAAAGGATTTTGTTGTAAGCTATTTGAAGATTGTAGTTCTATTTTATTTCTCTTGTAGAGTGACTGGAATCCCACCCAGAATGGACTAGTCTGAGGACTATATTAGAGCAGTGCGACTGTCAGTCTACAAAACAACTTAGGTTGCTTACATTTGTTAGCATACTGTATTTCTCTCTCTGTAACCAAATATCTCTTATCTTGCATGTGTGTCAACTCTTATAACTCCTGACACAACAGTTTGGTTGTATTAATTTTAGTATTTTCTTTCTCTTTTAATTTGAGTTACTTTTTCATTGCAACTTGTTCAGGTTCTCAGTTCTATGACAGTAGAGAACAGTAAATATTGGAGGCAATAATAAAAGTTAAGCTTTCAGTGAAACTTAAACTCACATTCTCTTTTGTTACAGTAAAACCAGATCATTCATATCAACTATTTTACTAACTACACTATCAAAGTATTTTATTTAGTCTTCTAACCATAAAACCATTATCTACCTTTCAGATAAAATAGAGGTTGATGTGTTAGAAAAAAAATGAAAGAAAGAATAATGCCAAGTTAACATTTTCTTTAGTTTTTATAAATTATGACTGGGTATTTTCAATAAAGATTCCATTTTGTTTGCCAGACTTGATTGCAATGAAAAAAAAGCTGTATGATTCCATCATTGAAAAAAGTGTTTTCCTTTTTCTTTTTCTTTGAACTAAGTAAAGCTGGACTTACTCTTTTTATCTGTCTGTTCTGACTTCATTTGTTTCAATTGTATTTTGGAAATATTTGTACTTTTTTTTTTCCTTCAAAATATTTTCCCTCCAAATCCTCTTTTGTATATCTTCTTTTTAGTTGCTTCCATTTTTCTATTTGCAGTCAGGTTTTTTTGTTTTTCATGAATGCCAGCAAAACTGACTTAATAAATTCTCTTTTTAGAATATTATGAAGTAATTTTATTTTAACGTAAAGACAGAAATTAGAATTATCAAGAAATAAAGGGTTATCTGGTACTTCTGCCTGGAACAGAACATATTTTTTTGAGCTGAAATGTGAATGGAATAGCTGTTCCCACTCCTCCGAATATATAGAATAATAAGGTAAAAAATAAATAAATAAAACGGGATGAATTTATAAAATTGAAACTAGTTTAACATACAGTTTCAAATTTACAAAATTTGGATCAAATTTCAATTGTAAATCAACAAATTTACAATATCGAAATAAATTTATTGCAAACTTTTGAAGAAGGCTTGATTCCCAAAGTGGACTGAGAACAAAACTGATGAGATGGGAACATATATATTGTCTGTGTGCGTGTGCATACAAATGTGAGGGCTTACACTTATTAGTGACAGTTAATATATTCTTATACATGTATGATCTATGATCCCATTTTGCTTTTTGCAAACATCGAAGTATTAACAATTCTTTAAATATATTGGCAGTATTTGAGATTGAATTCTTGGGAAAGTATTTGAAATAGTGCTGCAAGACATTGTCAATAACTGAGCTATACCAATAAATCAATAGGAAACCATTCCATCTTCAAATTCTTAATTCCATTTTTCTGTGACTCTTGAGAATATTTACTTAGAACACAGAGGATGATTAGTGAGGATCAAATTGGTTTACAATGTACTCACTCAGCTGCTAGCTAAGGTGTTTTAAGGTGGCAACAAATAAAAGAAAATAACATTATTTAAAATGGTTCTTATCCTTTTAGAATCAACATAGAGGTTAGGGTATGTTATGGAATAGCCGAGGGTTTTCGGTTCATGCCTTTGAGTTTAGTTGGGCTGAGAGCCTTTCGGCTCGGCGCATGGGTTGGTTGGGTGCAACATTGAGACAGGTGTTAACGCGGGCGCGCGCAGGTGTCACTCAGATGTCATAATAGTCCGAGACGAAACGCGGTGACAGAGTGCGAGTGGCGTCACGCACCGGAAGCGCGCAGAGGTTTGTGTGAGAATTTGAAAAGTCAGTCGGGTACTAGAAGCCAAACGAGAAGGATCGACTTTTGGAGCTCGCAGGCGCGAGGCGACTTGCGCCCCATGGGGGCCGCTCGAGTTGGGGGCCAAATGAATAAGACAGCATAGAAGATTGTGTCTCTCCCCCTTACGTCGAAACCTGTAACTCAAAGTTAATAAAAAGGTTTCGTACCTGAACAAGAAGTCGTTACGTGTTTTCGAATTCCGAGATTCCTATGTTCTATCGTAATCAACATTCGATGTCCATTTCGCACATGGCCATATTCGTGTATATGGCTATGCGACATATATTGCTACAGTTGACTCTGCTGAACTTTAAATGAAAATACAAGTTCTATGATAGTGATATTTGATACCACAAGTTTGGTTATTTCTCTTTTCTTCTTGTAAAATTTCTGATAAAACTTACATTCATACTTTGTAAAGTATGAATATTAGTTTTTGAAAATGAATCTGTTGCAGAAAAAATTTCAAATTATTGTCTGGCGCAGGACTGTTTTGACTGTTTTGGTCTCAAACTCTTATTTTCGACCAATGAGTATTTCATGCCATTCTGCCTGGGTCACTTCCCCGGGCAACTATAAAAAGGCGAGGTAACATTCTTTCACCCTCTTCCATGCAGGCCTTTCAAGCAGGACAGATCTGTCCTGTCTTCCCCTTCTCGCTTCCCCACTGACTAGCAGCAGGACGAGCCAGCCAACATGACAGAGCACACATTCTCTCTCTTCACTTCCTAGCAGCAGGAAGGACCAGCCAACATGAGACTACATTCACTCTTCTTCACTGATTCTCTCTCACATATTTCGAGCAGTCCACTAAGCACCCTGAAGAGACCTCATCCAATTTATGGACCATTGGTGCCTGAGAAATCATTCTTTCATCTTTCCTTTTTGACCAACGGATCCTCAGAGAAACAAATTGGATATTTTTCAACTCCTGTTTTGACTTCAGCATTTTAATTCCTGTCCTGACGACAGCATCTCAGTTCATGCTCTGACATTCAGCGTTTTTATTCTTTCTCAACTCGACATTTGCTCCTCTGCTTCCTGTGACTTATAGTACAAGGGTTCCTTTTGTCTCAAGCTGTTAATAAAACTTCCAAATCGAAAACTTTCGATATCTTCGTCAATTCATTTGTTCTTCCTTTTAATATAACAAGAGGCAACAGAACTTTACAACCTCAACTGCCATTTTTGTATAAATGGTAATATCATCTGCCGTATTGTTATAAATCTAAATAAATGTACTTAGACATCTCAGTAGGAATCTTGGATTGACATTAAGCTAAATATCAAGTACCATTCTTATTTATAACTGGTTTACCAATACAATAAAAAGTGATGGCAACATTTAAGTCATTTTGTAATTGCATTGTATTTTATCATTATAATGTAATTACCAAATTAGATATTGCATTTTTTTTTTTTTTTAAATCAAAAAAGTAACAGTGCTCTGTATCTTTCATGTTTATATTCAATACTTTATGGATATCAAACTAAAATTAATAAAAGATAATAAATAACTTACCTTTTTATCCATTCATTTGCAAGTTAAAAAAGGTATAAGTTAGAGCCTTTTGTTTTGTTGAATTTTAAATAACAGAATTTTTTTTTTAACACTCACTAGAACATTCCACACTATTATAATTCAAGCTTGTGTTGCTGTTGCAGTAATGTATTTTTTCATTACTTAGTTCAATGTTTTTTTATTTTTTAAAATGGAATCTTCTAGTGACATAGAAAATAGTTACACAATATATAGAGAGAAGGCTTTTTGTATGAGTGGATTAATTGCAAAGAAATGAAAGAATACTGATACCATTGAGAAATCATTAACATACCAAAAATTCTTCAGAAAATTGAAGAAAGAAATCCCTTCTTTATTATTTAAGATCGTGTGTGTGATCGTGAATTTTAGGACAAACATGTTTTTAAAATTTTGTTTCTGTCTTTTTTTTTTTTTTTTTTTTTTGAAAAGTGATGTTACTTTAAGGTTGACAGATTTATCAATATAACTAATGGTAATATTTGTGTGTGCAAATTTATAATCAAAACTGTGATGCAGTCTTTTAAATAGCTTTCTAACTCGGGTATGCTAATTCAAGACAAAATACCACTATGATTTTTTTTTGTGTATGTGTGTGTGTTAAGTGGGTACTGAATGGTCAAATAATATATTTTTTATGACTATTTCAGCAGAATTTTATATTTTATAACCAGATTTAAAGGTAACATCCTTGGAAAAAAAAAAACAACAACTTTTGAGATTTAAAAAAAAAAACACAAAAATATTTTTTCTATATCACAAAAATGCCAAAGTAGAGCATACTACTCATACTTGTGTATATTCTAAAACAAGGACCAATATACTATTATTTAAATCACCAGGCCATTGGCCTAATGAGTGTTTGCCAATGGTCCAGGAGACTGGGGTTCAATCCCAGGTCAAGTCATTCCAAAGACTCAAAAAATGGTATTTGATGTCACCTTGCTTAGCATTCAGCACTATAAGGTACAAAGTGGAGCAATCCTGGAAATGGAGTAGCACCCTCCCCTACACCTCGGTGTACTAGCTATTGAAAAAGAAGTCTTCGGGTCACCCTCGACTAATGTCGCCAGCTTACTATTATTTTTAAGTAATTTCAGTCAGTTCTGCTTTGGATCTTTAGAAAACATCCATAATCAAAATTTGATTCCCTATTTTCAGATAAGATTTATTTTAAGGAATTTTTAAAAACATGATCATAAGGAATTATTAAAAATAATCGTTAGTAGTTGACCCCCCCCATCTTTAGGTTTGGTCTATATTATATATTGAAAGTTAGTAATGTGTGATATATATGTATATATATATATATATATATATATATATATATATATATATATATATATATATATATATATATATATATATAATAGATCTTTTGCTGTAATTTTTTTTATTTTTTTTTTAAGCACTTTACGTGTGTGTCAAAAGTCTACTGAATATTAAATTTTTTCTAAGTTAGGACTATTTGGAGATCATAAATGGATTCCTGGTGAAATTCTGACCCATAAACATGTGCCCATTGCATTGTTTATCATATTTTTTTTTGGCAAACTTGTAATGTTCAATCCAAATGTCCATAAAACAGCCAATTCACCACTCCTCATGCGCACACGGTGTACTCTTTTCTCTTTAATTTGTTTCTGAGGGTAAGGGCTAGAGGATGACTTGGCTGAAACATTGTATTAAGAGTACAAAGAATGCCAAGAGGTGATTTAATTGTTTGAAGAATTTTCAGTGAAGGGAAGTAATCTATATTAGCATTAAGTTATCTCCCTTGAGAAATGATAACGATCAGATACACACACTAAGATCCCGCAGTTATAATTAAATTGGAACTTAGTTTATTCTATCCATAATGTACCATTTTTGTTATATGATAATATTCAATAAAACAGATAATCATTTGATAGTTGTACTTATACAGAAAAGAGAAATGGAATTTAAGATTTATTTAAAGATATAATTGGATCTCAAGGTCAAAAAATAAACAGATGAATCTGTTGGAAGTTTTAGAAAATACTGGAGATAAAAGGGAAAATATGTTTCTTTCTAGTGATTCAAGCAAGTGGTGGTTTAAAATGTCTGGCAATGAAAATACTTTAAAGACACAACTGATTTTTATCAAAAGTTATTATTCAATGAAAAATGCTATTGATGGTTTCTCCTGTGAACCTCTATTAATAAATCATTTAAGATTAAATCATGTTCTTTTTAAAGTGGATAACTCGCCATTATTTACTTTTTTCTCTTTTACGGAAAAAAATCATTAGCTATAGAATGTAAGTGAACTGAAACTCTGTTATTACTATATAGATTTATATACTTTCAATTGGAATCTTTCTTCAATATTTTTATCTTTGGCTTGACAGGAAACCATACATTTCCCATTTTTGTCTGCTGATGGATAAACAATAAAAAAAAAAGGACAGTCTTGTCAACAATTATAGAAATATTATAGACATCAGATTTTTAGAGATTTTATGAAATAAATTTATTTTTCAAATGTGAAGGTTAACAAAAAAAGTGAGGAATTTAAAAAAGATTTTTTAACCAAAATTGTGAGGAAGAAACCTGAAACAGAAGTACTATCTGGAAATGAATTAAACAATAGTAATTGAGCCTTCACTTTACAAAGGTGTTATAGCTACAACAAGCTAAGGAGTCAAGAATGTACTCCAGATGACAATCAGATAATTGCTTGGTTTTTACTTAATGGAGTTCAGCCAGATTTTACATGTGTGCAAGAGTGACAAGCCTAACAATGGAAGCTACATTCTCCTTGGTTTAATGTTTAGATGACAAGAAACGAAAAGTTTGATATATAAGTGGAAGTCACATGTTATGTTCCCATAAGGGAATTCAATTTATTGAGATTTGTGCTAACCTAGTCAGTTGCAATAGACAGTATGAGTAACATGTTTCCAAAGGGGTCCAGGATTTACTGAAGTTTCAGTCCCAAGTGTAATAACGACATTAGAAGAGCAAAATGAAGGGGAAAAAAGTGACCTTGTCTGAAAATGTAGTCCAAGTTAAAGAAGACAGCAAATCCCACAAAGAAAAAAGAATTGTACTGAATTTCAGCCACAGCAGCTAATTTGGAATTTTAACTAAAAATCTATTGCAATGTTATTGCTATTGTCAAGGGATTTCACAGCAATATGCCTAATTAATATTCTTCACATTAAACTTGGTTACACCAAAACCAGCTCTAACACAAGTGCCAAGATCCTTCTTCAGATCTAAATAAATATACGTGAAGAAGAGACTTTTGGTGAGCAGGAAGATGCAGTAATTGATAGTTAGAAAATTTATAACCTCTCAAGTTGATGGGTTGGCTGAGGTCAGGTGTGTTGGTCCAACTGGAATGTTGGTAGTATGTACAGTGTGGTATCCACTTGACAACTGTCACGTCTGTACTGCTGTTGACCACTGCTTATATTTCTTCTATATGTGAGTTGCCTGGCCATATTTGCATAGCACGTGTGTGCGTGTGCAAATATGCATATCTGTAAGCTGGTGGTGTCACCTTGTTAAAATGTCCCCAAATAAAATTCTTCCAGTCACCACACAATATTAGATAATAAATCAGTGAAAGAAAAAAAACTATACCATGTTCCACACAATCTTCTCTAGTGCCTCTTCCTTTTTTTTTTTTACATAATGACTTTCCCTTATTCTTTCTTATTGAGGCTTTCTTTCTCTTTTGTAAAATTTGCATTCACCTTTGATATTCATTTACAGTGAATATCAGAGAGATACATAGTAAATTCTCTCTCTGTAAACTATACCTCTTTCTGTCTCATTTACTGTCTGTCTGTCTGTCTCTCTTTGCCTTTCTCTGTAAACTTTTTTTTTTTTTTTTTTTTTCTTTCTATCTGAACTTTGTTCTCTCTCTTTCTCTCTCTGTGGAAGTTGTTCTCTATTTTTCTCCCTCTCTCTATCCTTGAAAGTCTCTCTGGATTTTGTTCTCTGTAAATTCAATTATATTTTCATTTTATTCGTTATTACTGTCCTTCTTTTATATTTCAACTTCTTCCTCACATCAAACTGTTTCTCTTTGTAAGTAGTTGTAGTTTCCTTATTTCTTTCATGATTGTTTATATACCAACACTCTAGCAACTTGACTCTGTCATATATATATATATATATAAAGAAAACATACATATAGTGTCCCCGCACAAAAATATATATAAACTATAATTATTAGCTAAATGTTCAACAACTTTTCAAAAATAGGTATCCTTGAAAATAAGAAGCAATTCATCAACTTATAACTTTATAATGGAGGTGTGGGTGACCTAAAAGTTTTTCAGAACAGAGAATAGAATCAGTAAACTGAGTTCTAATGCCAACTGGGATGGTGGGAGTCCCTCTTGTGTAGTGGCAAAAGTGCTGGACTGTGGCCTTAAAGTAAGTTCAAACTCCAATCCTACTATTATGTTCACTTTTGGACTAATACTTTTGGGAAAAGTTTGAATTCCCTTATCCCTCAGTTATGGATTAAATAGTATCACTGGTATTCTTTTACAAGGATGGCTTTGGCATTAAATAACCCATGAAGGTTGATATGCTGTTAACCAAATCTAACTGGGACAGTTTGCATTCACTTTGTAGTAAAAAAAACAATCCATCATGGGTGTTTGGTAAGTGGTCAAGTTGCTATTGGTATGATATAACCTAGTACAACCTGTCACATGTTACTTGGAGAAATGAGTACGGACAAATAAACTCAATTGCCATAAAGGAGAATTACTCAGAATGGTCCAACAAGCTAACAGATTGTGAGAAACATTTATTGATCCAGTTTTATAATTCTCTTTCTTTGAACATTTTAAGCATTGAAAATTGTGTATTTTCATCAAATGCCATTTTTAAAAAGGCCTTTATATTAGATTGTTTAATAAAATTTCACTTATTGTGGTACATTATGTTAACTGATACAAGTTAAACTCTTCACAACTGCTTAAGATGAGCCATTCATTTGTTTTGTTATCAAATAGAAAAAAATGTTGCAGAAGTCTTCCGAGTTTAGTCATTATCACTCAAAGGATACTTAATTACAATTAAAGAAATCAATGATAAAAATAGAACAAAAATATATAAAACTTAATTACAGGACAAGACCAACACAAAATCAACTTCTCACTAGTGCTAAGGTAATTGCCATAGTCACTAATTAACAAAACAAAATCTGTATACATTTTTTGGGGTGGAGGCGGACATATGCACACACACACAATATATGTATGTGCTAGTGTGTGTAATATATATATATATATTATTAAACATAAATATCAAATTGCATAAAATCTTTAGTCATAATTTTAGTTTGTGTTTAATGACTTTAATTTACAGCCCGGTTGATATAAAAATTGCTGTTGAACAGTATTAAAGTAATGTTTGCATATTGAGGCAGAACCAATATCAAATGGTACAAAATTGCATGTAGAATTAGTTTATGGTCTCTTCCATCCAACAGTTTGTTGTTTATAGTGCATCTCAAATGGAGGATAATATCTTAAAAAGGCAACATATTTGCCTTTGCTAATGGAAAGGCTGATACTGCTACAGAGATATTGAAAAACATTTGTACAGTGAAGGTTTGTACATGTCAACTATGGTTTAAAAAGTTTCAAAAATGGTGATTGTGACATATCCAAGTGTAACCCTGTAGGTATTATTAACCTGACAAAAAAAAGAAACTGATTTGAATTTTAGAAGAATACGGAAATACATTACAAATATGTAATGGCATAATGGGTTTTTGAAGGTTAGTGTAGATAAGAATTATGTTTTGTTTCAGGAGAAAGGAATTCAATGAGAAGGCAGATTGTTGTAGGAATTAGGTTATTTTGATGAGAAAGGAATTTACAAAAATTATGCTTTGTTATTGGAAAAGAAAGAAAAGCAAATGTATCGTTTTTGTTTGGTGAACGATTTGACACATCAAGGTTACCTGTCATTATCCAAAGCAACCATTTTCCTAATTTTGGATAAAGCGTCACTTTGGAATTTATCTTTTTCTTGACAATTTCAATTGGCAGAAAATTGACATTTTACTTTGATTCCAACGCCACCCCTAACCCAGTTAAGAATATACATAAATTGACAGTTTTATTACATGCAGAAGTAAGAAAGACTGCAAACAGTGCATGAGTTGGTGATAGCTTCCCCGAAGTTCTAAGTTTTTGACCTTGTACCAAACTGCCCTGAGTATAGGAAGTGAAGAAAGGCCAACCAAGATACGACACTGTGAGAAAGCAAATGTAACTATCATTTAAGATTGCCTTGTATCAGACTGTCCTGAGTATAGAATGTGGAAGATAGAAAAGACTAAATCTAATATGTTAACTGGTTTCTGACAAAAACTTGCCACTTATGTAACAATTTTGAAAGACATTTTATATATATTAAACATTGTTATTTTTGCAAAGCTATGTTTTGTTCTCTATTTCTTGGTGTTGACTTTTATTTATTTTTTTACTTTGTTAATTGTGTGGTATCATTTGTTTACTTGCTAACTGGTGACTCTGATTAGTGAGTGATCAGTTATCTGGATCAAAAGAATACAATGTGGGCAGATAACAAATCATTCATGTTATCTGATGATATATCTGACCAGCACAACATTCAACGGATCGAAAGCAGAATCACCTCCATGTTTGTCAAGGACAGCTGTGCCATCCACACAAAAAACCTCACTCTGGAAGACAACTTGTTCTGAATTATGAACTTTTGAAAGAAACTATTGAATTGCATACACACACACCAAAGAAGGTGCTTGTGGTGTAATGGTTACTGTCTTTAGAAATGGATACAGTGACTTGGGTTCAAATCCTGGAAAAGTCTGTTTGCATTTCATATAGTGCTAATATCCTTAGAATAGGTATGAATCTAATTATTCTCCCTCCAACTATAGAGGAAGAATAATTGGATTCATGTGAATGATATGGACAACAGACTGGGTTCTTTAAACCTTGGTATAGCAACAACTTTAGGAAAAGGAAAGCTCTGAGTTCAGACATTTTAAACTCTGCTTAGAAATTGACCTTGTATTGCTTCCTGCTCATGTGGTGGGGTTTGGTAAATATATACACACCAAAGTGCCAGAGATTTGGTACAAATCAACTGTGGATGAACACCTCAAGTAAATTAGGAAAATGTGAAAAGAGAAAATTTGGATTCCTCTTGAGCTTTTGCTTGAGAATGCAAAATTCAACCATCTGCATCAGTCTTTTAACTAGAATCACCAATTTTTCATTAAAGAAAAATGGGTTCTTCATGCCAATAGAAAATGAAAAAGACAGTGATTATAAGAAAATGAGTTTATTGCCAGCGTCAAAACTTGAACTTTATTCACTGAAATATGAAAGGTATTATCAACTGCAAGCTACTGAAACATAGAACATCACAGCAGATATTTATTATTAGCTACTTGATTGGATAAAGGAAGCATTACATTGAAAATACCCTACTTTAGTGAATGGAAAATGTGTCATCCTCCAGCATAATGCAAGGGATATTGTGATTTCAATATGATCACATGTGTGGGTCTCAATTTACAGTCCACTAAAAAGAATTTGAGGTGCCTTCAATAAGTTTCCAGACTTTTTTCGTACGGGCACTTTTATTGATAGTACACACATGAAACTCTAGTCTCCATCGAAGTAATCTCCTCCGGCTGCAATGCACTTGTTGTACATTCCAACAACTTCTGAAAGGCCCCATGGAAGTCCTCTTCTGTGAGCATGTCAATGACCTTCATCACAGCCTCTTTCATCTCCTCAATTGTCTCATAAGACGGCCTCTGAGCTTAGGGAATAAGCAAAAGTCACAGAGAGCAAGGTCTGGACTATAGGGAAGGTGAGGAACTGTGTTGATGCCCATCTTTATCAAATAGTCTGTGACAAGGATGGAGTTGTGGACTGGTGCATTGTCCTGGTGGAAATGGCACTGACCTAATTTGAAGAGTGCTGTCCCCTTCTGACGGAATCTCTTCCTGAACTCCCTTAAAACCTCAACATAGTATTCCTTGTTAACTGTCTGTCCAGTGGGAACCCAGTGCATGTAGATCATGCCAGTGCTGTCAAAAAAAGGGATCATAAAATGTTTGTGGGTGGATTTGCTCTGTCTGGCTTTCTTGGGTCTGGGAGAGCCAGCATGCTTCCACTGGGAACTCTGTCTCTTGGTCTCTGAGTCATAGCAGTAGATCCAGCTTTCATCGCAGGTCACCAGAGCATCAAGAACTGCGGGATCTGAATTGATCAGCTCAACCATCTACCTGCTGTCATGACAACGTCTTTCTTTCTGATCTTCTCTGAGCACCCTTAGGAGAAACTTTGTGCAAATCTTCCGCATTTTCAGTTCCTCGCAAATAATTGTGTGTACAGATCCCACACTGACATCAAACTGTGCACTTATTGTCTCTGTAGACACACGACAGTCCTTATCCATGACATTCTTTATTTGGCCAATCAACTCTGGTGTTCTGATTTTCTTACTCCTCCCACACCTCTCATCACCCCTCACAGACTTCCTGCCTTCCTTGAATCTCTTATGCCACTCAAAAACTGATGCTTGATTCATGCAAGATGCTCCAAAACAGTCTGAAGCATTCCATATGTTTCTGTGGCATTTTTTCCAAGTTTAAAACAGAATTTTATTGCACATTGTTTTTCTAAAGTGTCCTCACGTCCAGATTGCATTTTTGAAATTCACCAACTGTGACAATCAGACTTTAGTAGGGTGTATTCCAATTCCTGCTGTAGCTGTTCATTTGAAGCTGAAATCATAGAAATTAGTCAGTCATCTCATAAGATGTATAGCAATAACATACTGAATTTTCAAGAGTCTACGACAATTTTAAATGCCTGTACAAAAAAGGTTGGAAACTTATTGAAGGCAACACGTACTTTGTGACAATTGGGGAGTTTTTCCATGATGATTTTCAAGAGATTAGAGAGAAGTTGAATACATGCAGAGGTTACAACAGTAGTTGAATCACAAATGTATAAACAAGTGTCACAATGCCTTTATGACTGATATATTGATTAAAGTGATGGAAAATGTTCACTAAATGATATATTTGTATGGCCTGCCACTGCCAAAAATACTTTAGCTAATGTGTATGGTTATTCTCAGAATCAGCTGGTGTTTGGTATGAGTCCTAATTTCCCATGTGTTTTCAATGTTAAATCATCTCTTGAGATATAGATTTATTTTAATAGCATATCAACCTCTGTAGGGTTTTTATATGCCTAGAAGTTAGGGAATTGCATTCAGTGTACATTTGTATTTACATTTTTTTTGTGGTTGTTTAATTTTTTTTTTGTGCACACAGTCCTATAAAAAAAGAATAATTTTTAAACACATCTATTTAACCCTCTAACCATAACAGAGGCTCTTCCCACACCCAATATCACCAAAACTAGAGCCTCGTCATAAGATGCATTTGAATGCCATTCTCGGATACAATGATGTATTGAAATCCAAAGTTCTAGACAATTTAAATGCACTTCACTCATCTTGACAAGACTTTATTTCAGCAGAATCCAATGAACAAATTAAACATGGATTAAGAGCAAAAATGATAAACTTCAGAAATATTCCATAATGTTGATTCAGTGTATTATAAAAGAGATTGTTTTAACATGAAAGGCATCTTGTTGGGTAATAGATGCACACGATCAAAGAGTAATGGTAAAATATGAGTTAATTTACTTAAGTTCACTCAAGCCATCAAATACACAAGAACATTAATTTAAAAAAAAATGTTATGTTACAGTAACACTGCAAAAATTTTTACATTGTAATGAATTCATAGGAAATGGAATCAGCAATAAAATTAAATCCTGAATGAGGCTCTTTGCATTTTACTTCACATTAATTCTCTTGGGAAAGCTGACTCCATCTGTTCTTCCACCTGCTCTTGTGAGGCAGACTAGGTTCTCTAGCTTTGGTAAGGGAACCAGTCTAGAAAAAAAACTTAATTCAGACCACCTTAAAAAAACTGACTTGTCATATCCTGTCAGTGGCAAGGAGTTTGGTAAATACATGGTAATGAAATTTTTATTAGCATAATAGTATTAAAATATTCCATTTTGATTGGAATTTATTATATTTTCTAAGAGCATTTTAACATAGTGTTAAGAAAAATCTCACTTGATGTGGCCATTTTTACTGTATTAGGGTAACAATACAAAAATAACAATTCTATAATATAAATTTCCTTTTCTACATTCTTCATGATGTTGAAGATTGCAGTAATGTAGTGACAGATAATAAAACTGTAGTGACTAAGAAATAAAAAAGCTATGATTATTCCATCTATCAATATTTATAACTACAGTGTTTATCTGTTGCTCAAAGATGGAGACAGTGTAAATTATTTTTAAAAGAACAGTTTGTTTTTTAGGAAACTTATCAGATTGTTTTAGAGCCAAAATCCACTAATCTATAACTTTTTTTTTGTAGTTACAATGTCGTAATTAATCCTCCTTTTTCAATAGCAGCAATACCTCTACACTAAATGAGCAAAAGTCAATTCCTAAAACTTCTATTTCTTATTGCAAAAATTATTTTAGTCTATTGATTTTCAAGTGGAATGTTTTTTCAGGCTATCCTTTATTGCTGTAAGCTACAAACTGAACACATATTTTACCTTTAACCACTAAGCTCTCTCCCTGTATCTAACATGAAACCAAATTGAATGGAAAAGTTACTTGTAAAATCTTTTGGTAACTAACTTGGTCATCTAAAATGTGGATGTTGATATTTTCCATAACCTGTTTGGTCTTCAGGATGCTATATATGAAGCTTGTTCAAAAAGTGCTAAGCCTCACCCAGAAAGATTTGGAGAAACCAGACAAGTTTTTCAATATAGTCCTTCTTAGCATGAATGTTCTTGGTTCAGCAGTGCTCAAGCATTGCAATTCCATCATGACAGATGATGACATCCTGGTCCTCCAAAAACTCCTTCACAACTCATAGGACCTCATCATTGTTTCCAAAATGGCAACCAGACTGGTGAGATTTGAGAGGAAACTAGAAGTCAGATGAAGCTAAATCTTGTGACAAAGAGGTATGGGGTAGCAATTTAGAGCCACAGTTGGCTGCTTCAGCCACTGTAGCCTGAATAGGTGGGTTATCCTCAAGCAAGAGTACACCTACCCTCAGCTTCCCAACTTGATTTTTTTTCTTCAATCATCTTAATTCTGATGCATAGTACTGTTCATTGATAGTTTTTCCCTTTTGCAAGTGTCTATCATGATTATGCCTTCAGAATATAAAAAAAAAACGGAAGCCAACACCTTGCAAATGGACCACTGCTTACTTGAACTTTGGGAATGAAGACTGAGTATTTCCACTGGTTGCTTTGAATCTTTGAATTAGGTTCAAAGTGCTGAACCCAAGTTTCATCTTGATTTACTAATGTACAGTGGAAATCTTTACAGCTACTCTGGAAGTGGATCAGAAGTGTTCTGGAAATGTTAACCCTTTTTAATTTGTGCTCTGGCATCTGCTTTCTTGGGACTCATCTTGCAAACAGCTTACTCATCTGCAAAATTACAGTTAAAACAGTGTGGACCAAATCAGAACTGATGCCTATGAACTTACTTATTTGCTGGACAGTAAGATGTCTTTCATCCCAAACCATACAGTTAATGGCAACCCATTCCGCATCTCACATCTTCACTGTTGCATCAGAAGGAAAGTCCTCAGCAAATATCTGTACCATGTCATCATGGATTTTCTTTTCTTTTGTAGATACTTTATAACTGCTCAGGCCTTTGTTTTGTCTATTTTTAGATGTGTTGCACACCTCTAACCTTTGTATGAACTACACATGCACAGAAATTTTCAAAATCTGAATCTGTCTTTCTAGTTTTATAAGAAATTATATTGTGTAGCCACCACAAAAAGGTTCAGCTATGGCTTTTTTTTCTGGGTGAGGCTTAGAACATTTCGAATGATCCCCAAGTTTTTTGTATGGCATCTCTTGGGGCAATAGATTTACTTTTCAGTGCCTTTCTCTCTAAGTTATATAGTACCAGCAGCAAGGAACAATCCTTGAACTTACCAATTATCAACCACTCTAGAGGGATGACCTTTATATAAGGTTTAAGAACTCAAACCGCCATGCTAATTATCCATAAATAGGGGATGTCCTCATGGTGTAATGTTTAAGGTGATGGACTGTGGCATTGTAGAAAGCAAGTTTGAACTCCAGTCACATTATTACATTTGTTATATAGTCATCTACAGCATCATAACGACACAATAATAAACAGACGCAGTGACAAAGATGCAGGAAGACTTCTTTAACAATATTTTACCTCTCACTTTATTGCAAGGGTTCGAAAGGGTTGTTCATGGTTTGCGCGTGAGAGGGAGTTGGAGTACGAACATAACTGCAATATTTTGACCCCACTGTTATGACCGTCACGTTGTCCTTCTTGTTCTCTAGGGCTGCTCAACCGGAGGCCTAGGGCCCACTCATCAAGGCCCAAAGGCCCCTTCGGCCTGATGTAACTTTCCTTACCACATCTCGTCTATAACTCCGTCTGATCTTCAACTCAACTGCCACTGGCTCGTCGAACTCAACTGAATTATATAATCGTTCGACGCCCACTCGATCTTTGAAATCGAATGTTTAATCGTCATCAAGCGGAAATAACTGTCATGCAGTTCAGAGGTCACTCTCTTCCAGTGCATCACTCTGTAGTGTACCATGGGAATTACCTTGTCCCATTGCATCAGTCAATTTCCGCCCACGCGATTTCCTCTCCTAACTGCCATTGGAATATGTCACTTCCTTCCGGTGCATCACCTTGGAATAGCATTTTTTGGGCCGGGTCGAAGGTCAAAACATAACACGTCCACTCTTGGATAAATACCCTTGGGAAATGTATGAAACTTCTTATCCTCCCAGCTATGGGTTAAATAGTACCACTATTGTTCTTCTAGAAGTATGGCTTTGGCATTAAATAACCTTCATAGGCTGATATGCCATTAAACAAAGAAACCAAATCAAACCATAAATAGGATTAAGATTGAAAAGTAGCTTCATGTCTTTAACAAGAGCATTAGTGAGAAGTGAAAGCAAACTGTCCTAACTTGAGTTTGAACCTGTTTGAAACTATTCTTTATAGCGTAACTGCTAGACAACCAATATGTATTTACCCAACCCCTTTGCTACAGACAGGATGTGATACAAGTTCAATTCTTTTAAGCAATGTAAAGATGATTTGAATTCGGAGTTTTCCATCTCGAGTGGTTGCCATACCAAGGCTAAATAACTCAATATGTTTTACTATTCACTTATAGCTGGAGAGTGATGAAATCTAAATGAACCAGTTCCATTTTTTTTTTTTTTTTTTTTTTTTTTTTAAGGATGAAGTCGGTCTCGATATATTTTGAATATCAGTTTTAAACAAAACACAGGATTATGTAAAGGTATCACTTTCTGTACCCACCAAGTCTCACTACATCTAAATTTATCTTGTTTCTTTCACTGAAGGTTCATTTCAAAAACAAGATTAGAGGATGTGGACAATATAAAAGAAATACAATGGTACATCTTCACAGCGTATTAAAAACAAGTTTCAGAGGTGCTTCAACCAACGAAAAACTCGCTGGAATAAGTATGTTGAATACCAATTTTGAAGAAGACTAATATTTCATTCATTATTTCTGTTCTGGTGAACACAGCTTTAATCTTGAATACCTTTTAAACACACTTTGTATATAAGTTAGTCTAAATGAAAATCCTAATTATTATATAGTTAAAGCTCTGACTTAACAATAGCCCTGTCAACAGGTCTTAGAATTCAATACATCTGTTCAGTAGTTGGATGGGTGACCATTTAGGAACAGTGTGTGCCAGGCTGCATAAAGCTTAGTAAATTCCAAGAATCTTTTCGCCCTGTCAGCAGGGTGTAGATTATATTGATTGCTTAAAAATTCTTCGTAATCGATAAGATAAAAAAAAAAAAAAAATTAAATAACTACTCAATATAGGCGTACATAAATGTTTAAAGTATCCAGCATAGAAACTGTTCAGTAAACTGATCCTACTTCTTTAAATATTCTGGTTTAAATTACGTTTTATTATTTTACTTACTAAAAGGCCACCTTCAGAAACCATTAAGTTTACAGTTAATTCCTGTTTATAGAAATTCATATAAACATTAATTAAGAATAAATGAAAAAAAGAAATACTCTATGATTAACATAGTTATCTTCCATGGGGAATTATAATGATCACAAATGCAGACTCCATTAAGTTGCAAATTGGTTTGGAAATTGTTTTATTCTCTAAGTCTTTTAACGTTATTGCATTGTCATGTAAAAGTGTATATATGTATATGCATACACTTCCCTTTTCAGTTCCATTTGTTAGTGAATTTTATTCGTACAGTATTATTTGGCTTGAATCGTTCTTGTTTTTGTGTTTTATTTCCTTTTATAGTTTGAAGATTTCACTCAATCATACCATTAGAGTGTGAATAATTCAGACTTGTTTTGATGTGTTCAAAGTTCGACAATCGTTTTAAAATCTTTTTATATGAATTTAAGCCTGTTGTCACTCAAAACAAGCATAGATTTTACAAAGATATTTTTCAAATGCTTTTATGACTATAACTGATTCGCAGAATTGTGATTTGATCTAAGTCAAATACGTTGTGGTTTAATCCATGATTAAGATATATCCTTTGTGATACCGATGTTATATGACCGAAATATAAAAATTATCAAAAATAATTTTTCGGCCAATCCGTGACCTCCGCGGTAAAAAAACAAAGAAATCCAACTTGATCCGATCGGAAGACAAAAACGCTATAAAAGACAAATTTTTCAACAGCGGAGCCAGATCAAAAGAAGGCAAACGACACCCACAAACCAGAACTCCAGCTCTGAGAGAGATAGACGAAACTCGAAACTACGCATCACCCACATTCTCCGTTTTAAAGGAAGCGACTAAGTCGTAAATCACCAAACATCCTCTCCTCTCCGCACTCGTAACATCTAATTGGCCGCGTGTGCGTAAGTCTAACAATCCTGCCACTCTTAAGCATAGGGCATTTTTTTATTTTCTTTAATTCCATATCAACACGTTTATACAAACCCAGTTATTCAAACTTTTTACTTCTTTGTTTTCAATACAATTGTTAAAATTTTTTCGTGCCTTCATGTTCTATGTTTTGCAACGGTGTTTCGTTTCTTTCCTTGCAACCGTACGCTGATATAACGCTGATGAAATATATCAGTAGCTGATTTCGTTTCTGAGGTAACAAGAATTCTATGGGGGTTTGAAGGTTGAGCTGATTGTTAATTCTGGTGGTCAAAAATATTGTTGACCGTGAGTTTAATTTTGAGCATTTATGTCTTCATATATTTCAGAAGTGTTGTCCTGGTTATCCAGTACGTGATAAAATGTCAGCAACCACTAATACACATCCTGAAATGTTGTTAAATTGAAATGTTACAAGTCAAACAAGAATCTTTGTATTGACTTACATTTAAGTCATCCGGGAAGGACTGATTCTGAATAGGTCACTGAAGTAGAATGAACCTGTTCAGTAATTTGATAGGTTGTAAAATAAGTAGAGACGCTCAAGTTAAAAATAGAAACGTATCAACAGCAAATCGGCAATGAGTTCTGATTGGCTGAAGCCGTTAAGAGTGGGCGAGGAAGAGGAAACAGAAAAAGAATTAGTTGGCGGCCTGACGCGATGAGGTAAAGATTGTCAGTTGCATACCCTGTGAAGACAGCCGAAAGTTGCGGTCTCTATTTTGGGGAGAGCTTCGAAAAGGGGTCTCACATTAGAAGTGAAGCTGGGTTGAAGACGAAACCAACGAGCAATCATGGTTAGAACTACAATAGAAACATGAAACAAGGTCCGTATCTGCCCTCTCTCTCCTCATGACATTTTGTTTCTCTTTGTCTCGCAAACTTGGTCGACTCAGTTTGTATTCTGTTTCATTCTTCTCGACGACTACTTGTAGTAGCGAATAAACTTTTGTATTTGCTAACCAAGACGGGGTTTTGTGTGTTGGTTAGTTTTTCTCACGGCGAGGATACCATAGGGTCCAACTGATACTTAAGATGTAGCGCTACACGCATAAACCCGTTCGCCACGTGGTGGTACAAACGTCTATGCGTAATAGTTGTAATAGTAGTACAAATGTATATTGAGGCCGTACCAGCACAAACTTCGATTTGAACACCGTAGCGTTGCAAACTTCTATTTGTACCGTGTAATGTTACAACCGTCTATTTGGTGGGTAACAGGGTGATCACTTGGGAACAGTATGCGCCAAATGAAATAAAGCATAATAAATTCCAATAATTTTTCCTCCCTGTCAGTGGGGCTTAGAATACGTTGACTGCATCCTTTGCTGAGCGGTAAGACTATCCCCTGCAAAAAACGGTGTCCTGAATATGACACTAAACTTCATCTGATGGTGAGGTTCCAGTTCTGGGGATTTGGGGAATAAACAAAGAAATAAAACTCTTGACAACTACACAAAAATGTAAATATGAATGTACAATGAGCGCGATTCTCTAACTTCTAGGCATAAAATAACCCTAGCTCGGAACAGATTTTGTGATCAGTTTGAAAATTTGTTTCAAAGGTTTGTGATCGTTTTCTGTCCGGAAATAAGAGCCATAAATAAATTAATCTATTTTTCATTTAGCGTTTGCTGTGCTTAGAGCTTCATTTTCTACTGGACAGTTGTTCTATTCAGTGGAAATTGTGGTACGAAATGAGAATAAAACTGGTAGCCACGAATCGTTGATTACAGCACTGATTCTGTTTGCTTTCGCCTGTTGAGTTTTCTTGGTAGATTATGTTCCTAAAATTTCAAAATAGGATAGTTTGTATTAATTTCTTTGAGCTTTGATATTACGTCAATTTTTTTTTTCTCTCTTTTTTTTAATAACCGGGTCATTTTATTTTGTATCAGATGACGTAATAAACTTTTGAGTTATTCAAAAGGAATTTACACTAGTTATTTGTCAGGTTTAAGAATCTTTGTAAATCTTGTTTCTATTTGAGTAAGGACATTCCGATAATTGCTTTAAATTTTGGTGGATCGGGTGTCAATTCTTCACTTGTGATAAGGTGACCTAGATATTTGTGATTTAGCAAAAATATACCATGATTTATTCAGTTTCAGAACGCGTTTTCGTAATTACCCGAAAATAAGTTTTAATTGTTCAATATGTCTTTCTATCGTGTTTGTGCGACACGAGCCATTGAGCCTCACCGACTGAATTCTTCCACATTGTGTTTGTTGAAACTGAAAAAAAGCACCAGGCAGCGTCATCAATGGAGAATATAAAAAAGCAAAGTCGCGTGATCATCACAAAAGCAAGACATCCATCTTGAATGTCGCTCGTAGTGTAACGGTTATCATCGTATGAAATGGACCCGGCGACTCGAATTAAAATTCCTGGACGAGGCTGTTTGCATTTCACATAACGCTATTACCATCGGGAAATGTATGAATCCAACTATACTCCTTCCTCTTAGGGTAAATAATAGGGCAGACTGGACTCCTTAACCCTGGTATGACAACCTGTCTCGGAGAAGGAAAACTCTGAATTTAAAACCAAAGGGGCTCTCTTCTCATTAGTCAAACTACTTTAAGAACTCCTCCTAAACAATATATGGTACTTACTAGTCTCGTAACCTGGTTTTGTAGCTTGAGCGGGAATAATTTGTTGGAGCCCATCCTTCTCCAAGTTTGAATTCAGAGTTCTCCTTCTAAAAACACTCCAGACACTCTCAGCTCGGATATGACATCAGAATACCCATTTCAAAGCCATTACTAACATTTAAACAGAAACAAAAGCTCTCAATATGACCTAGAGATCATCAAAATTGCTCTGTTGATCAATGGAACCATGTCATCTTCAGTGATGTTTCAAGATTCTGTATTTCCTTCGGTGATTATGGACTCTGATTCTGGAGAAAGTTATACGAGAGATATGACGCCAAATGCGTGGGGGGGGGGCATAAAATACCATCAATCTGTAATGGTTTAGGGTTGTATGTTTACCACTGGTATCGGAAATATCTGCTTAAAAAGATCGATTAATGCTGCTATCAGGATACTCTTGATCATTTTCTTATCCCATTCGTTGAGGACAAATTAAGGAACAATGAATTCATCTTTCAGCATAACCTTGCTCCATCCGACACAGTAAAATCTACAAAAAAATTCAGGGAGAAGTGAATACCTGTTCTTGATTGATCTGAAAATAGCCTTCATGCAAATCCAATAGAAAATTTATGGGGGATGCTCAAAAGGAGATTTAAAAAAAAATACTATTCATCAAATCTTGAAGATCTGAACTGCGTCATCACTGAAGTGTGGGCATCGGCGTCACCGGAGACTTTTGAGTTGCCAGAACGAAAAAACAAATAGTAAACGCAAAAGGTGTCACAACAAAGTATGAAGTGTACTACTGCAGTTCTTCAAAAGTGTTATTTGATAAATACTTTTTCTTGATTAAAAAAAACCCAGGTTTTTGTCTTTTTGTTACTAAATATAACAATCTTCAAATTAAAAAAAAATCCGCATTTCAAAGAAAACTTAGTTTTTCAAAGAAATACTACCAGATTATTTTCATACATTGAATTGATCTACTGTTAAGAGTAAAGTCAAAATTTAAACTAATTTGAAGGAGAAATATGAAAGTTTTTCTCAAAAAACTGAGTATTCTATTTCACTTTTGGGTCTTATACTACATCAATTATAGGGAACTAGGTCAAGGCATTACTTGGTTACGTCGGAAGCATCCCTTGCTGTCCAAAATTGTACTTCTTATGGCTGCTAGGTGGCAGGATCAAAGTAGTATTATAAAACGCTCGACAAAGTCGAAACTCTTTTCGTTTTGGCCTCCACAACAAGAAGCACGCACGTGCGGGTGCATCTTCTGACATTGGGGGCTTTCGCCCCAACAAATCTCGTATCGTACTACAGACGGTACAATGCTTCGACGTAAGACTTCATACAACAACTTTCATTCTATATAGGACTCTTCAACTACTAGATAGGACTTTCTCTCCATAATTTAGTCTTAGTATTTCACATAATTCCTGTATCCCTTGTATTAAGTTGGCTCAGACAATAAATATGTTGTTGTTAATTCGTCATAAAGTTTTATATTATTTAACTCGAGGAAATATTAAAGCATAATACATTTCCTCTGCAACTAGAATCCAAATTAAGTTCCTCATTCTCTAATAATTGTGACAGAGAGTTTTGGTACTCAGATGCGACAAGTATATGAAATCAAACCTTCAAGTCGTCGATACCAAAGCCCCCTCAATACAATTCCACAGCACTTCCTTCCGTTCCTTTGTGATCTTAACCAAAAAAAAAAAAAGACAAAAAAAAAAAAAAGACAAAAAGAAATGTAGATTAAAAATAATTAATTCTTATCGTCTGAGCCGGAAAAATTATTTATCTAACCTATTTGATTTTACCAAATGATATTTGGCGGAAAATGTCTTTCTAAGCATTTCTCAATGAGATATGACAATTGCAAATGGTGGGGTGGGGTATTAGCTTCTTTCTTTTAGGGTTGGCCGGCAACTTCTTAAATTTATTACACACCTACTTGAACTGACCAAAAAGATAAACAAGAACAAAATGTTTTTTACTGTGTGGATCTCCGTAGGGAATCTCAACCTCACCCCTGGTGTCTCATTTGTCGAAATTATTTGGGAACTCATTGCTCCTTCTATTCCGATTATATTTGCCACTCCGATTTTGAAAACTTTGCTCGCACGATGTATTCCGTAAGAAAGTAGTGTGAAGCGATATCTTCCCAACCCAGTGTTAAGTTAGAAGACAAAGCTTTCTTCATCAATTATGTTTTGCCAAGAAGCATCAATTTCTGTGATGTATTTTGGGCAATGCATTTCTGTAAAAAATTCTTCCGCAATTGAGTTTGTGGCCTACTGTAATCTGGAGAGAAAAGGTGATAATGGGAATAGGTAGACTTTTATGTCAGTGAATTCTGGAAGCTGGCTATCTGGGTTTACTGAAACAGTCAAACTTGCTTTCGTGACTGGATTCTCCGATCCCATTTCTGTCGCAATACAACAACTGATAGGCATTAAACCCCTCACAATAAGCGATTTACTTGCCAAGAAAAAAGTGCTTACAATAAATAGGAGCTAGGACATTGTAGTAAGTCGATCTAGTGTTGCAATATGCCAAGTAGCAAATTGTCGTAATTTACTAAGCTTTTTGCTTAGATGTAGCACAAGGCCCTATGAATGGGACACCCAATGAAACTCGAACTCACCCGGGTAGGCTTGCTAACTAATATACCACCAGAGGGAGAACGTTTATAAATCTATCGAGGACAGTGGTTTAGGCGTGGAGGAACCATATGTGGTAAGGAATTGCCCTGAGCATAAGCCTGAAATAATTTGTTATAAATGCAATTAGCCATGCCACAGTAAGGTATTGTATGTCAGGTAAATTGGCAAAAGAAGGCCTACCTCTTCGGACAACTACTGTCCTTTGGAAGAATTTTGGTGAAGAGGGAAAAATGAAAGAGCATTTATTGATACGGGTTCTACATTTACCCTGGTGGCTCCTAAAGTAGTGAGCAGCTGAAATTGAGTAGATAGAAGAGACATTGAGCTAATGAGACCAATGTTGTAGAACTTGCGGTTCACGAGATGCCATTTTTGTTGGGTAAACGTGCTAGAAAAAAATAATTAATTGCTTCAATGGGTATAGACGGGATCCACCAACTTGGAGATATAAGTGGGGAAGGAGTGAGATCAACAAGTACGTTGCTTGTCATTCAGATATGTGCAGAGATCTTAAGAAAATGGAATGAACTTTGACTTTTAAAAAGTTGTTGATTTGAAATCTACTTATTTGCAAATTGATGAGGCAAAAGACATGTGGCGGTACCAGTTGGTAAAGTACAAAGGCAGAAGGATATATTGCCTGTGCGGAGTAGGATTTTGCTAAACTGTGCACTAAAAAATATTTTTCGACTATGGTGAAAGGTTTATGAATATTAACGAGATTTGGAATATAACCACCGAAATTCATCATGAACACCTACACGCATTTTTATTTTTGGAAAAGGTGGAACGTAAAATAGCATATTTGTATTGTATGTTTTCATTATTATTGATGGTTCAGCCTCTGAAAATTTACAGAATTTTTTTTTTAATTGTAACGAATAATTCTGGCTGTGTTCTATTTAAACGTTCCGCTACTACAGGGAATTCGTTAAATTTGAAATTGATTGATTTTTTTTTTTTTTTTTTTTTTTTTTTGAGAGAGAGAGAGAGAACTCCCATCTGTTACGCAAATGCTGTATGAATTTTTAAATTCTACTCCTTTAATTTTGATTCTCTCAGTTCTACTGCTTTTGATTTAATTCATTTTTCGTTCCTTGCTCCATAAAATTGAGAGTTGATCTCATTTTTGTAAGGGATTTAGAAATTGTTACACCGGAAGCAAAGTTAGATCCGTTTTACGATGAACGTATATAACGAATTGAACCCCTCGTAAAATTAAACAAATAATTAAAAAATATTTTGAGATAATCATGAGATTAGTTGCTTAATCAATAGTGATGACTTTTTAAATATTTTATTTTATTTTAGAAACAATAAGATTAAATTTTGATTGGGGAAGTTCAGGATCCGAAGTTCCAGTAAATTATGTCTGCGAGACTGAAATTTTTTGCTGCCGATTCCAAGTTTTGTTTTTTCTTTCAGTTGTCTTCCAACTTTGTTTCAAAAAATCTGTTTCTCTGCTTATAGATTTGTTTATTCAAATCTATTTACTGTTGTTACACCATCTGCTCTCCTTTTTTTTTTTTTTTTTTTTTTCGAATAAGTTAACTTTATAAATATTTGAAAAAACGTCTTTTACATTTTTTAAATTTAATTTTCTATACGAAAAAGTTTTTTTAACGTAAATAAAACAATCAAAGGGAAATAACAAGATAAACCAACAAAAACTTCGCTCCCTTATATTATCTTCGCTGACCCACTAATTTTTCAGTACAATCTATCACGAGGATAAGCCGAAAAGTTCAATGGCTGACCAAAGTACTCATGAAATTTGACCAAATGAGGTTCATTTTTCAACCTAGTCTCCCTTTGTCAATTTAAAAGCCATAGTTTGAAACAAAAACGTTAAAGATTTTTTTATGTATGCATTAAAATAGGTTTGCAAAAATGTATATTCTTATTTGCACTATTACTCAATTCACCATGTCTGCATGCATGTAAGGTGAAAAGTTATTTCCTCCAAGAAACAGGGATAAGAGAAATGATTATTCACTCTTCCTCTTATATGAGAGAAGAAACAAGAGTGTTTGTTAAAATTTTATTGTGGTAAAACTACCTAATGGTAGGAAAAAGGTTCACTGCAACTGTTTTTTGGGGGTTTTGGGGTTCGTTTTTTTTCAGTAACAATAGTTTGCTGGCCTGGTGAAATTTCCATCCGAGTTATCTTTGCTACTTCCTTATTATGTCACTTTGGGTTGACTTGGCTGTTTACATGATGAGCACATGTAGAAAAGAAATTAAGGACAAAGCTACTAGTGTGAAGGGTATCAGTACGCTTGTTTTTATTAAAAAATGAACATTTTTACACTGTATTTGAAGAAATGCTGATAACAACTCATGTGAGCCAATGTAGCTACCTACCATTTCTAAGGCATGTCTAGGTAGGAGCTGAAACAGAAGTTTGCATAGCTATCAGTGGAATGCCTGCTGTGAGGTCTGTTCTCACTTTATAAAGTAAATGCACACTGGTCATAAGAAACAAAAAGGTTCATCTTTCAATTTGATGTTCTTATTTTGTTGTTCTTTAATCAAAATCATGAAAACTTGAAAAGAACAAACAAAAAATTGAAACATCAAACAATTTCAGACACAAACTTAAAAAAAAATAGTAACTAAACAGACTTTCTATGTGTTATATTCATGTATAGTAATGCAAGGAAAGACAGAAAAAGAAGAAAAGGCTGTCTTGACATAAATGATGTTGTGTCACTTGCTGTTTAGCCAAGTAATAGAAAAAAAGGAATGACAAAGGTTGACCAACAAAGAAAGGTGTATTTATGATTCTATAAAACAAGCATTTCTATAATTGAAAAGTCTTGTTAAGTTTAGTAAAAAAGTTTAGTTTGGTTGTTAATTAAGGTTGCATAAAAGATATTAGTGAAAGGAAAGGGAAGTTTAGGGTTCAGAGATCAGGTTTATTGTGTTCATGTTTGCTGTGATAGTGGGTAAATAGAAGATTGGGTTCAGAGTGTGAATTGTTGCAGTATTTTGGGGTTATTGTATTTGTGGAGTGGCTGAGTATACTTTGTTAGGGTGTGTGGGGTTTAATAGTTTTTTAGGAGGTCAGGGGCTAAGGGCAAGGCTGTGTTGCCGTAAGATATCTGACTCCATATTTTGATTATATTATTTTACCCCACGTTGACTGGCTGGCGCAATGCCTTGCCCAAAGAAAGTCCAAAAGAAATATACAAAAAGAAAAGATAGAAACAGATAAGAGACGAAAACATTTCTTCCATACTTTCCTTTATTTACTTGGTGAATGGACTAACCAACGCTATGTCCCAAGACATAGCGTGGTGCCCAAAACACCAGACAGTAAAATCGGTGTTGTCGGTTCGACGTCACCACCTGAAAAAGAGGTCGGTTCACAGAAAACCTGAGTATCTATCTCTCTTCACCGGCTCCAAATTCGCCACTCCCAAATCCTTCTAATTTTGGTGCGACCGCTTCCCATTGGCTACTTTACTTTTTATTATTTTTCTTTTTTCTGATTTTAAAACCGGATGGATGCGTGGAGCCTTATGCGTGGCGACGCGTTTATACATTTTGTATCTGGCAGCCGACGAGTCAATATCCGGTTGGGAGTTTTACTGTTAATTCCTAAATCCCCACAGGTGGTTGCAGTTAGAACCATTGTAGGAATATGCAACATGTATGAATGTAGATAAGACTGTGTAAAGGTCTCTTATCCTGCACATATTTACATAAGGAGAGGACCACAGGTGAAAGCTCAATATGAGTTGTGTGAGTTGGTGTGGAGGGAGTTGCAACAAAACTTTGGCAGTTTAAAAGAGGTCTTTATGCTGCACTTGCTGCAGTCAGATTCTTATAGAGTCTTTATGTTGCATATTTATGTGGTTAACAAGGTTGAAAATGGCTGTGTGTGCTATCTGATAGTGTTGTGTAAAGGGTCACATAAATGGTTAGGTTGAGGATTTGCCATTTGTGGTCTGTCAATGTGCTAATGATATCAGTCTTGAATGTATAAATTTTCAGTAAAAATAATAAAATCCTAATAATTTGGGTTTAGAAAAAAATTAACACTTTTTGAAAAAATTTTATAGGGTTTATTTATTTATGGGTGATGTATGTGTTCGTATGTAGATATACATATGTATGGATCCAAGTTTTAGTAAATACATAAGATTTGTCAATAATACGTATAAGATATATGAATACAGAATATTTTGTTAGAGAGAAGAGAAGAAATTTTCTTTAATTTATGCATCACTTTACAAACCCAATAAAAGTAAAACAACAATTACATTCAAATAATTTTCATTTCCTTGCGCCAAATTATAATTCATTATCTATATTAATAATTAGGATCTCTCTTCTCCCCTTGCTTATTCCCATATGTTTATTTATTTACTTTTTTTTTTTTTTTTTTTTTTTTTTTTTTACTGTAAAACACAAATAAATAATATTATACCTTTAAAGGTCTCCAAAGTTCAGCTTACCTGGGTGGCAGGATAAATAGGATCAACCTTGTAAGTTACATTTTTTTTTTCTAGATGCACCAAAGCTTCTACTTTTTTCTATTTCAAAGCATAAAGTAGCCATTTACATAAAAGTTTGAGCCAACTTTAGATCGTTATTGTCTTTAAACTAAATAATAAATAATCATCTCTAGACATGGTTACTTACTGTGATTTTTCAATTACATTATCTATGGCCACTTCACATGACCTGCTATTATTCATACTAAGACTTACGACATTGTTGTAGTAGTATGAAAATAGTTTGTCTACTTACAAGGAAAGTGATTGATTGATTAGTGATGTTTCTTGTTTGCTTCCAATCAGATTCAAAGTATTGTAGGAGACAGCATTTAAGATTGACCCTTTAATGATTTTAAAAGCACTCAACTTTGCTTTGTAATTTAAGATTCAAAATAGATTAAGCATTTCTTCTTGTCTAACTCTACTTTCTGTCAGCAGATTTGAACTACATTTTCACATTACTGAATCATTTGATTTTCACTTGACTCTGACTCATAATCCAAATTTATTGCTGGCAAAATACTTTGGTAAGTGTCTTAAATAATAATGGTGAAGTGGCATAATAAATTAAGACTTAAACAAATAAATTCTTGATTCAATAGCTCTGTTAAATCCTGATCTTTGAAATGATTTGAAAGTGGAATCAAAAGTAAGTAGTCCTGTGCATTAGGAGGGACATATAATCTGCATATGTTTGGTCATTGCCCCTTGCCCCTCAAATATGGTAAATTTATTATCAGTTCTTTTGAAAAAAAATCAATCCTATAAACTTTAGATACTTTTAAGCATTTCAATTTTGCATAGACAATTTCAAGGGCATATATTTTGGGCTGTACTGAGTGAGTGTTGCATACACCCACTCAAAATTAGAAATTCATCATAAACATTGATTTCATTCAATATTTTCATGGATCCTAAGATGAAATTAATTTTTTTTGTCCTTTGTTATTAAATAATCTGGCAGTTTTTTTTAAAGATAGCCCTGCAACCAACAACCCCACACCCACCCACTCAGTTGCCTCATGAGATGGTACTAAGCAGATGTCAGGATATGTGACAAAACTAAAGCATATATCCTATGTTCATTTTGTGGTGAGAAATTATGTATAAATTAGTTTAACATATTAATAAGGATATTTTATAAAAAAAGAAAAAAAGTTAATCAGTTCCACTTTTATCTAATTAATAAAATATTGTTTGGATGCAAAAATTATTTTTTCTTCACTGTGGTCTCATAACATGGTTTGGTTGTTGGGTGGGGCTACTCATGTAGCATGTCTTGGACATGAATAGCCTGGCAAAGCCCATCCCTCTCCAGGTTTACAACTTGTTTGCATTCAGTTTTCCTTTTCTTAGACCAGTTGCTATACCAAGGTTAAAGAACCTAGTCTGCCCTACTATTTACCCATACCTGGAGGGAGAATAGTTGGATTCATACTTTTCTCTGTAGTATTTATTTTCCTATAAAGTTAAATCTCTTGACAATTTTTTTCTTTTTTATTCAGTAATACATTTGCCAGGGTAGTAGGTTAAGCACCTAATGGGAAAATTATCTCAATAGATAACTCCAATATATTGATTTAATTCTTGTGACAAGATGTAAGATTTTTGTTTTGGTTTCAATATTCATTGCTAAAAAAAAGATTTTCTGGGCCAGAGTGGTATCAAATTAAGATTTAGGATGATATAAAATGTTAAATATTGTTATTTGAATAAAATAGGTTTAATTCATATTTTGAATTATATATATGAAACAGGTACTACCACTTTGGGTCTGAGTAGGCATGGGAGTAATGGCAATGAAGAAGTATTCCACACTTCCCAGAATTGGAGCCTTGTTATCAAATGCAGTTAAGTGTCATACTCAGGACACCCCTTTTTTGGTGGGGTCTCTGTAGGGGATAGTATATTCTAAACCCTGCAGAAGAAATTTTTGCTCATGTCTTGATTATTGATAAATTTTTCTTCACATCTACTTTTTATATAACGAAATGATTATTCACACTATCAAACTTTTTTTTTTTTCCTTTTATTTTTCACCCAATGTTTCAAATGGTGCATACTCTGGCCTTCTTCAGGTGTAATATGTGCTACCAACAAAAGACACTAATGCTGTTCTCTTTCTTTCATACAGGGAAACCAAAAATCATTTGAAACCATTTTTATCTATTTTATTGTTTAGAATTGTTCTCAGATCTTTTCACAGAAATCCATTTCTTGTTCCTTACCTTTGTTGACTATAGACACTATAAGTTGAACTTGATGTTGATCTGATATAGATTTCTCTGACATTTTAATGTGTATCACTGTATTGGTTTTTCTCACTTCTCCAAAGACATTCCTTGTCTATGGTTTTCATATGATATTTACACCTAAAGGAAGTCAGAGAATGCACCAGTTAAAATGTCATTTTGAACAACAAAAAGGAAAAGTTCAAATGTCTTAATAACTCTTTGAAACAATCAACTCATTACTTATTTCAGTATGTTTTCATACCTGTATCTCCATATTATCTCTTTCTGGGGTAGAATAATTGAAGAAATTGATTTAAATTATTGGATGATCATCACAAGTCAGATATCATTAGAAATCACTGCATACCATTTTGTTGTTAAGTTTATATTAATTACTTTAATTCTTAAGTCAATCACTCTATAATTTAGTATAGTCTGTAAAATAATCTGTAAGCCAACATATTGCATAATAAAGGAAAAATAACCATTAAGTGAAAGATGAGTTAAATTTTGATAAAGTGCAGTGAGGCCTCTGCTGACTATTTGAATGTCCTTAACATTTCTTTGTACTGCTCCTCTTCTGAAAAAATGCACAAATGTAATTTTTATACCAAAGAAATATATTTTACAAACTTTACAAAGACAAAAACTAATTTAATAAAATAAACCCATGAAAAATATATGGCTACACTCTACAGCGTAACACATCTGCATTTTACTGGCTGCAAAATATCATTAATGAGATCAGCATATGACAGCTTCTGAGCGAGTATTCATCAATGCTATGATAACTGAGACTGCTTAAACATTCCTATGCCATTGAGGAATGCAAATATGAAAGGCCTTGCTGTGTAGTTTTCACTACTTTTCCAATATTTTGAGAATTAACATTCGCATACCTGCAAACTGCATAAACATCATCTGACATTTTCTTCTTTCTTTTTTTTCTTTCTTCTCTGCCTCTGAAAATTATTGCCTTTTGAGAGCCCTTTTTTTCTTTTTTGCTGTGTCATCTGACTATGACAGTTGAATTTGGTATTTCGCAGCAGCACTGACCAAGAGTAAAACAGGACATTCGGTTACCAATTAGAAGGATGTCAGCACCAAAGTGCATTTTATTTTTTTTAGTTTTTTAAATGTTGTATTGCGTATATTTATAATTGAATACATTCATAATGTTTATAATTGTCTGAGAGTCTCTATTGTAATTATGATTTAAAAAAAAATGTTAGTCTGTTTTAATGCTGTATGTGCAGTGCACAATAAGTTGATTTTGAAGTAAAGATCAAATGAAAATACTAATTAATATAAGAAAGATGATTACTAATTACAATTCTTCATCTAAATCCCACACAGTTTACTGAACTTAGAAACAACCATCTCTTATATAATTGAGTAAAGATTTTTACTTGTAAAGGTTTGCCAAAAAATCATACATAGGATAGTCATTTTGGTATGATAGATGATGAGGTCTTTAATGTATTTTGTAATGAAAGGGTTTTCATTGTTGATGAAACTAACATTATGAAGAAGTACAATAAAACAGGAAGCATTACTTTCAGAATGACCATTATACAAGCACAGTATACAAATTCTTATTGGCCAAAATGCATAACTAATAGTATTAACTATGGTTAGGGGATAGTGTTTTATTGTTGAAAACTTGTTCTATTCAACAGTGATATTGTGTTTCCCTATAGTTTCCATGAAAATGAATAGAAAGTATTACTTTCAAAATGACCCTTGTACATGTTTCTTTTCTTCAGCTTTTCCTTTCAGTTTTATATGTATGTCTCCATTTAGTTTCACTGCTAGGATCTTCACTTAACTTTCTTATTTCCTTTTTATTAGAATCTACTTTTCTGTTGGTCTTCTTTTTCTCATTTCTTTTCTTCTTTTTATTAAAAACTTCTATAAAATATTAACATTTTCATGGAACTGGCACAGATAAAAAATTTTTGAGCCTATATCTGTTCTACTTTGCACTGATGCAAATCTTTTATACTGTGTATGTTTGCATGTATATAAATACACATATCTACATTTGTTACTTTGTGTATGTACCTATTTCATCACTCCACATAAAGTCTAGCCAATTAATTATTGTCTTTACAAGTGCTAAAGAAAATACTTTCTTATTAAAAAGAGACTTTTAAAAAGAATGAATAAAACTTGTATGTTTATCTCTCTTGCTAATCAAAATGTCTACTTGCAAATCTTATTTAAACATGTATATATAAAATCAATAAAAATCATGAACACACACACACACACACACACACATCATCTGAAGATCTGATTCTTATTTGCAAAGGTTTTATATCAATTGTGCTTGATTTTCTTTTTTTTTAATCATATCCAATATCCAAGTTATGATCATTTGTTTTGTATGCATTCCTATTAAACCATAGTTCTTATGTGCAAAAAGCAATTTTATTATTTAACCACTTTGCTCTTACAGATTTTACAAGGTCATGAATGTTAAAACAAGATTATTCATCAATTAAAACAGAATTTAAATCTGGAGCAAGGCTATTTAGTTGAGGTGTTTTATATCACATGTATCAATGCTATTTCATATTATGTGCAAAAATTGACCGAGTAGTCCAAAAGTAATGAATTTATTAAGCAGGTAAGTCAACACTATAAAGTTTTGTTATTAATATACCATCATCAGGACTTTAAAAGGTGACATCAACAGTTGAAGAAATAATGAGGGATATTTCATAAAATGGAGGAAATATGTAAACAAAGAAAGAACATACAACATATTATATATCTTATATAAATATTACATGTAATAATGCTATTTTCCCCATAACTGGGAGAAAAGATGAATTCCTACTTTTCTCATGGGCAAGCAAACAACTTTGTCCATTCCAATTACTATTATGCTTCTTGTACCTTTTTTTATTATAGTGAATAAAATGTTATTATTGCATATGATTATTCAAAGTGAGTTAAAAATAGACTGAAACTATATTTACCAAGGCAGAAATTAACAATGAATGAAGCATTGATTTTATTCAATATAGTCCCTCTTGGTATTCAACGCATTTATTCCAGTGAGTTCTTCATTGGTCAATGCACTTCTGAAACCACTCTTTTGATATGGAATGAAGTTGCACGATCATATTTCTTTTTAACATCCTCCATATCCTTAAATCTTATTCTTGAGAAATTTTCAGCTTAGGAAACAAGAAAAAGCTCTTTGGAACTAGGTCTGGTAGGTATAGATGATAGTGCACTTGCATAATCCTGTGTTTCACAAGAAATTGTTGATCAAAAAATATCAAAGATTAGCACTGACTCATCTTGTCTGCTGTCTAGATATTGTTATATACTGGTTTTAACTAGTTATAATGTGTATGGTATTGTAGCCTAAAACTTCTCTAATTTTAAAATTTTAAACTGGAAGTCTACCAAAACTCTGTGCTGTTGTAGCCATATCTCAGTATAAATAAGCAACCAAAAATCAGATTTTAGTTGCCCACTCAGCTTCAGGTGAAGAGGATAAGTGTGGCACTGTTTCAGCAGTTCCTACCTCCTACCTTCTTTCAGCCATTCCTGCCAGCTGCTACTACGCTCTTCTAGATACCCATGCCTTCCCACTACTCCTACTGTCATTTTTATGGCATTTCTCTTACCACAAACTGTCCTTATCAGGACACTGGTCTTTTCTAACCCTTGCCCTGTTCAGAGCTAGTCTACTACAATCTGAACCATCACCAATGAAACCTATTTGCAACTTTACCAGTCAGCCAGTAAGACGCAGCAAACAACCAGAGTAACAGACCAGTCCACAAGTGAACGACACCACTCAGACCACTGATGATTTCACTAGCAGAGTTGTGACACCTAGAAACTTGGGCCATATTAACTAGCCTACAAACCACTAGCCTCACAACACCAGTTCACAAGCCAACAGAACTGCTTTGACCAACGACTTCATCTACTTGCTTGTAGTTAATATCAACCAAACCCTAGTTAACTGCCAAATCAACCACTCTGATGTCAGCTAACCTGCTTCTGCAATCTGACATGTCTAACTTTCTGGTCATCTGCAGACTACTTGGCCACTTATCTTCACTAAGAACCTGTTCAAAGATCACCTAGACACACTGTTGCCAAAAACTATTTGACAGTCAAGTCTACTCTTAATAGGAATTTCTCACAAATTTCTTTTCTTGCATTTCTTGCCATATAAAATTTGGCTTTTAAACTTGCTCACTTACCTTTGTCCTTTTTGCTTTTCCTGTGTCACTTCACTCCTTTCTAAAAGTCTGCAGGATTAAAATCACCACTGGCCAACCCCACAACAATGGTTATGCAAGGGAGAAGAGAAAGAGGAAAAGCTGTTGAGACAAAAACAATATTGTCACAATAACTGACAATAGAACAAAGTCAAAATTGTGCCTTTTTTTAAAGGCACAAAAATGCTAGAAGCAGTTACCACCTGAATTTGATGTTGGCAAGATATTTTTGTATTTTTTTTCAAATCCCTTGTTGTTTCATGTACAAACATTAATATATACTTGAGTAGACCATTGATGCATGTGAAACAGGATTTTAGAGTTTTCCTTCTCTTGTTGTCACATGCCTGAATAGTAATACATTCTTAAATTGACAATTTTCAGAGCTGGTTACTCAGGAGTACCCACAATGTACTTAACTCAGTTCTACTGAATAAAGAGAAAACCCCTACACCTATACACATTCGTGTGTGTGTATATGTGTGTGTGTGTTTTGTTGTTTCTTTTCAATGAAAGATCATTAGTTTCATTCACTTGGCTATAACAATCAGTTTTTCTTTGATAGCTAAATAATGAACAAAAACACACTCAAGTTATCAATGTGTCCTTGTTTATTTTTCAATTTATTATTACAAAATTAACTTATGGCAGTTCAGGAAGTCTACCATGGAAAATATTATATCAACTTAGGAAAGGACCTCCTTGTTCATTCCAGAATTTTTTTTTCTTTTTTTATTCCAGTGAACTTCTTGTTATCTGAACATATTTGGAATAAATTTGGCTGAATAAAACATTAATTTTTATTGCATTGATAAATAAGTTTAATTCTTTCTCACTTATTTTTGACCTCTAAATTGTTTGATAAGTGAGCATATGTTGGAAATATTTGGAAACAGATAAACTGATTTGAAGGAGAGATAAATCAATGTTTCATGGAGGTGCCCGTGGTGTAATGGTTATCGTCGCAGGATGTGGACACGACGACACGAGTTCAAATCCTGGACGAGCCTGATTACATTTCACATAGCATTAATACCCTTGGGAAAGGTATGAATCCAAATATTCTCCCTCCAGCTATGGGTAAATAGTAGGGCAGACTAGGTTCTTCAGCCTTGGTGAGGTGACTAGTCTAGAAGAAGGAAAACTCTGAATTCAAGCCTGTTAAACTCCGCTTAAAAATTGACCTTGTGTCATATCCTGCCCGAGCGGAGGGGTTGGTGAATAGGATAAATCAATGTTTCTTATCCCTTCTTTTAATAACTCTTCTGACTCTGCTGTAGTTCATAATTAATGGGTCTATTTGTCTTACAATTCCAGACAGTTAATTTCATATTCATAGTTATTCTACTTTATGTCATTTCCTCTTTATCCTGACAAAAACAATTGTTTTCAATATATTGTTCAATTCTATTCTTTGAATTATTCAGATAAGCATCTCCATATTTGTTTTTGATCAGGATGTTAGTCTAAATAATTCATGACATAAGAAAACAAAACAAAAAAAAAGAAAGATTAATCTTGTTGCTGCATTTTTTTAAATAGAAAATTATATAAATCTTTTCATAAGCCACTAAATATATTTTGTACAAAGATCCCATAGAGAAACAATTTTTATCCTTTTAATGATAGTTTTAACCTTTTCTTACTTTAAAGGTTTAACAATGAAATAGTATTGTATAAACCATGAATAGGTTCATTATCTTAGTCTGTCAAATTCCACCAGAAATTCAAAGTCTTTTCAAAGTAATTCTTATTTAATTCCTAGTCATTAATCTTCATTTGTCCATTATAATTAGGGAAATTGTTTCATCTGGCCATAAAAGTTTAGAGGAGTAAGGAAACCAATCTTGAAGGTGAAAACATTAAGTGCTGTTGTACTAGTTCTTTAGATATCTTTTAATAATTGTTATGAAAACAAGGCTATACTAAGTAAAGGGAAAAGAATTCACTAGGCTATTCAGTGTAGTGTTTACAGCTATGTAATAAAAAGAAAACATTTAGCTGTTACTTGAAACTATGATTATTTATTATCAATAGTTACTTGAAACCATATAATTGTATGCATCAAATAGTCCAACATACCATATAACCAAGCAACCTCTCAACCACCTTCAATTTTTCACTTGTAAAAGGATTGTTTTGAAACACTACACTTTTCAAAAATTCCCCAAAGAAATGTATACTCAAAATAAATATCAAGATTAAACACATAAATCTTTGGAAAATAATATAGCAGATAAGCATGAAGGAATGGATGCTCTAATGAGACTAGTGCATGAAATCATTCCAACTGCTAAATGCCATTGGTTTTAACTACTGTATTGTCTGGCGACAATATAGTATAAAATTTACTTTCATTGTATAAAACTCTGAGGATAATAAAGTTGAATATGTGAGTAAATTTTTTTCATGATACATTAGGTAATACTGTGTATGTGTAACTAAAATTCTAATGTTTCTATATGTAACTTTAAGACTGCAAAAACAGCAAATCATAGCAAGATTTTTGTTATAGCAAGGCACTTAAAATATTCTTAGAAAATATGACAATTTCCAATTCAATTTGTGACTAGTTAATTTTTTTTTTTTTTTGCAGTGGTGTGGGGTCTGCATTCATGTTAAATATAATTTTTTATCATCTAAATTCTGGATGTAATAGAGATAACTATGAAATGCTAATTAGAATCATTTCAGTTTTTACTAAATTGATGTATCAGTATTATCATGGATTGCTGTTACAGTAGGAACCCAATTCATTCACATTTAGTCTATTTATAAAATGTTTTGAGTAAAAATTGATATTGTGCATCTCTTAGTGTATCAAATATTTTTTCAGCTATATACTTAAATACACAGCTGAAAACTGTTTTTTTAATTAGAAACCTTTACACTCACTTAATACACTATAAATTAGACTTGTTTCTTTGTCACTTAAAAGTCATTTCAGCAGCTCTTAATAAAACTAGATACTTATTAAAGGAAAGTGTCTACTTATTTGTTAGATGTGCTTATTTGTGTAAATAGTGAGTTACAAGCATTTGCCAACCTCATGCTTTTCTCTTATAAGATTCAGACACTTTTACCAGAACTTTGTAATAAAAGATGGCACCAAGCCAAAAAAGCAAACATCAACTAAAGAAATGACAGCTTTCATTATTAGCCACTTCTACTGAAGTGTCTCTTCATGTTTGGCTGTAGCAATGGCTGACATGTCATCTTTCTGACCATTTCATTCCATGGCGAGAAAGGCAATTTAGAAAATATTCAAACGTGATTGTCTAGAGTTTTAATTTGGTCCAAAAATTACTAATACAATAAATAGAAAAATCCTTACCATTGTAATATTACAATCTCTTGAGCCAGTGGGATGAAAACTTAAAGCTTTTTAGAACACCTACACAGTGAAAACATGTTCTGATAAGTTTTAGAATTTCACTGCCTTGTACTAAAGAGAGCATAAAAAAAAAGTCCTTTTTTTCCTATGTCATGTTATTCCATGTTGAATATCATCACTTTTGATGAATATCTTTTGCAGGCTCAGGTGATAGGTTTGGAGTTTTTTTTTTTGTTAAGCTCACATATATATTGGTGACTTAAAAAAGAAAGTTAAAGATGATTCTAGGAGGGACATTTTCCAATGTTCATTAGTATACACATGTACAAAAACAAAATTGATTTTGGAAATCTGAACAGTTCAAATATGGGGAGCCCAATCAGCTGTGACTGTAGAATACACCAACAACACCTCTGTAGGAGGATAAGAGCTCCCACCCAATGATTGTCCCACATATAACACTAAACCATTGATAGTGAGGTTCCAATCCTATAGCTTTGGAGAAAATGGAGTATCTTTTCATTGCCATTACTCCCAGGTCTACCCTGACTTGGAGTAGTAGTACTTGTTAGGCTCCATTCATTAGGTCAAATGGAACTGTTTTAATCGTTTACTATACTTGAAATCATTTAACTGTCTGCAAAGAAATGATTAATATTAAATTGAATAGAATTAGAAAGCAATGTAACTATATGCAAGCAATAAATAGCATTAGGTGAAACTGTGATGCTACCTCATTGACACAGCACCAAATATGAGTAGGTGTAACATTAGAGGATCCAATATGAAAGTTGTCATGCACTCAAGTATAAGATGGACTCAGTTGTTCTCAATAAGAAAATTTATTGGTTCCACTGTTTTTTGTTTTTTTTTACAGAATGAAAGATGTGTCAACTCATTAGAGAAGCAGAGGGTTTAACTCATGGCAGACTAGATGAACAAATACAGACTTCATCTGCTTTGCCACAACCAAGCTATACCCCCAAAGAGGCCGCTCATCTCTACACCCAACTGGACTCACACTGGAACCGCCCAATACCAACTCACAGACCCATCTGATCTACTCCCCCACTAACTAACTACCAACTGACTCTTCTTATATATGTTCTGCTAATTATTCTCTCAATCATTCTGATGATAATATGTATCATTAAGACTTTGAGTGACACATCATACTAATCTCAGCAGACATCCATCCAAAATGTTCATCTTTAATATCTTGTTCACTGCTTATTTCAAAACAAACACGTCAATTTCATATCTTGACAGGAGCTGACATCGAATGTACTCAAGGTTCACTTGCCTGATCTTGTACTTATGAAGTCAAACTCAAATTTTTTACCTAGCTCACTATTTATCAATAAAATAATTAACTAAAATAATTACAATCCTAAATTATATTACAAACAATTTAACTGTGTACCAGCAAATGAGTTCCGGCGTATTTTAAAATTATTTTATGTACAACCTATTCACTTGAAAATCCTATGTATAAACAGGATTTGACATTATATAACCATCAAGGGTTGATATGCCATTTAACCAAATAACCTGACCCAACATTTATTAAATTTAATATATTATTCCTTTCAATTGTATAATGAAGCACTTTTAGAAGATTCAGTAAATTTACTCCTTTTGTGATGAATACTTGAAACTTGTAAGTAAATATTTGCTTTTGAAAATCTGTACCTCTTCTGTGGTTTGGCTTGATGGCATATCAATCATTGTAGGTTATTTAATGCCAAATCATTTTTATACACATAAATAGTTTTCTTTCAAATGATTCAGTTTAGTACACTGTTTAAATGTTAAAACAGTTCAATTTAGCATAAGTACACAGTTTAGTTCTATTTGACCCAAAGATAGGATTCTATCAGGTACTACCACTCCAGGCCAGAGTGGACCTGGGTGTGATGGCAATAAAGGGTTTCTTTACATTGCCCATTACTGGAACCTCACCATCAGATTGTTTGTTGTCATATCCAGGACACTCATTGGGGTAGTCTTACCCCTCTGCAGAGAAGCAGTCTGTGTATTCTACTGCCCCAGCCAACTGGGCCAACTTCTATGTAAAATTCAATTTACAATAATCTTTTTCCACAATGAAATATACTTTCCAAAGAAATATGTAGTGCATTTGACTATTGACATTAGTTGGAGAGTACAGATAGTGTTCAGCTGCTCCTGATTTGGTGAAAAATAAAGTAGGCCAATATCCTGAGTGTCTTTTAACATTTTTTTATCAGCAGTAAATATTTACTTTTTTAAAAATTTTGTTTTAGTTAAGGTTTTGTTTTATTATCCTTTCAGTTACAGACCATTAACATAGTTCTTGAATGATGACATTAATATAAATGATTCAATTCAAATAGAAATTATTATAATTCAATGCAATAAACTTTTTCTGATTTGTTAAATGTTATTTTGAAAGTTACACTTGGAGGTTAATAATCATAAACTCAAACACTCAAAAAAATTCAGTTGACATTTCAAAGGTCATGTGATGCATTTAATTTAACCTTTAATTATTGTTAATTATCTTTTAATTCCACTGGCAACACCATAAGTGTTATTTGCTTACCTTCTGCATATTTTTAAGGAAACACCACTGGGTGTAAATGGATACTAGTATTAATATAATCTTGATTTGTTATGACGAGTATCTTTGTTTTAAATCAGTATTTATGAATTGAATAATTCACCATGGTATAAACATTCATTTATATGTTATAGAAAACATCGTACTAAAGTGTTAATACTAATCATAAAAGTCATTTATAGTTCATTTCTCACTGGGTGCTCTATGAATGAGAACTTTAATCCTGGAATCAGTACCTTACAAAACTGCAATGGTATGGCTACCAACCATCCCTCTTACAAATCAGCCAAGAACAACAAGCAAGACATACTGGAGAAGTAAGGAAGAATTCATTAACTACGTTCTACTCATCGACATACCAATTTTGACTGACTAGTAAAAATTTACATTTATCAGCTCTGTGGTGATACTGGGTGTCATCTAGAGGACTTACCAAGAGCAATGGTTAATAGAGGTGGATAGAGAGTAAAAGGAATCTGTGCTGTCGGCACACTTTGATGATGATGGTGTGCACAAGTTTTTCAATTATATTTAAGTGTTGTGTAAAGTATTTCCACTTAGCAATGGACAAAAACATAGCAAAATGTTTTCTTCTAAAAGGCAAAATAGCATTAAAGTGCAATTATAAATGTTACCTAAGTTATAAACTAATCCTCTTATGCTCATTGTTTGTTTGTTTTTTTTTTTTTTTTTTTTTTTTTTTTTTTTTGTTTTTTTTCTATAAATCTATTTTCAATTACATTGAGTTTAAAACAATTCTACTGCTGAAAAAATTGTGAAAACCTGTTTATTATGATTGAACCGAAACATTAACTTCTCTATTTTTTTTTTTTCACCCTATAAGAATAAGATCTATTTTCTTGACATTTTCATTTCATGCAATATTTAAACTTTTTCACTTAATGCAATTAACTCTGTAAAAGGCTGCATTCAGTGTGTAGTGATTCCAATTTTGAGTCTAGCACTATATTTAGATTTTATATAATATTTAATTGCAAATGAATGAATATGTTGTACATTTGATGGAAGATTTCTTTATCCTCTAAGTGCATTTTAACACTTACTATATTTCACTAAACTTCTCATTAGATTTATGTACACACGCACACGATACACATGCTGCTGAAAAAAACAAACAACAGTATTACCAACAAAAATTAAATATCAGCTAGACCCTACATACAGCAGCTCTGTGCAGATATGGGATGTAGCCCTGAAGACCTGCCAGAAGCAATGGGCTGATGGCGCGACATAATGATGATGAGATATATGTAATATATATGTATATATATTTGTTTACTTTTATGTTATATATATATATATATATATATATACATACACGAGTTAAGTTTATACAAATATATATGTTTGTTTTTATATATATATATGTTTGTTTATACACGGATCATTAAATAAGTTTCCAGACTTTTTTTGTATAGACACTTTTATTGATAGTACACACATGAAACTCTAGTCCCCTTCAAAGTAATCTCCTCTGGCTGCAATGCACTTGTTGTACCATTCCAACAACTTCTGGAAGGCCCCATGGAAGTCCTCGTGTTTGAGCGTGTCAATGACCTTCATCACAGCCTCTTTCATCTCCTCAATTGTCTCATAGCGACAGCCTCTGAGTTTAGGGAATAACCAAAAGTCACAGGGAGCAAGGTCTGGACTATAAGGAGAGTGAGGAACTGTTTTGATGCCCATCTTGGTCAAATAGTCTGTGACAAGGATGGAGTTGTGGACTGGTGTATTGTCCTGGTGGAAATACCACTGACCTGATTTGTAAAGTGCTGGCCTCTTCCGACGGAATCTCTTCCTGAACTCCCTTAAAACCTCAACATAGTAACCCTAACCCTAACCCTTTGGCCAATCAACTGTGGTCTATTGACTTCCTTACACCTCCCATACCTTTCATTATTCCTCACAGACTCCCTGCCTTCCTTGAATCTCTTATGTCACTCAAAAACTGATGCTCGATTCATGCAAGATGGTCCAAAAGTATTCCATACGTTTCTGTGGCATTATTTCCAAGTTTAAAACAGAATTTTATTGCATATCATTCTTCTAAAGTGTCCTCACGTCCAGATTGCATTTTTGAAATTCACTAACTGTGATAATAAGGCTTTAGTAGGGTGTATTCCAATTGCTGCTGTAACTATTCATTTGAACCTCATAAGATGTATAGCAATAACATAGTGAATTTTTAAGAGTCCATGACAGTTTTAAATACCTGTACAAAAAGTCTGGAAACTTATTGACGGCACCACTTATATATATATATATATATATATATACGCACATGTGTTTGTTATATATACAGATAAATAAACACACATATTCATGCTTATTAAACCATCACATGATAAACTGCAACCCAGCAAAAATGGTACATCACAATGAGATTTTTAACATTGCAATATGCTGACAATACTCATACTCATAAAGAATAAAGCAATTTTCAGTCCAGTTTACAAATAAATGATTGATTTATGGGGTCTCAAATTAAAACTGAATATCAATTTTAATTCTTGAAATTTTTTATATAATTGAGATAACTTTGAAATGCTAATAAGAATTTTTTTCTTCTTCCCAAATAGGAACATCAGTGTCATAGATTGCTGTTATAATTGAACCAAATGAAAACTTTGGTCGTTTAGTTTCATTAATCAAAATCTTACTATGATCTACTATTTTTGCTATGTTACTCTAACAGTCATAAAAAATTTGATCATTTTAATATAGATTCTTTGTTATGATACATTTGTATTTTCTACCACCCTCCCTCATCTTCATGATTTCTTATGTTCAGTGGAGGGAAAGAAAGACTAAACTACGTATCCCCCACCCCACTTTTATTTCCATCAGCAAGCAAGCCAATTTATGATATCTTCATGATAATTTCACCAACTAATGTTTATCTCAATTTTATTGAAATGACAGATGTATAGGAATTGTAGCTAACAATAGCCAATTTTTTGATTCCATAAAATTTGATTATACATAAAAAGAAAACATGCCTACAAATTTACATGAGCAGAAATCATTTTGACTCGGTTAAGATGATAGAAAACAGGAGATCAATATCAACATTCATTAACAAGTTTTCAGAATTTTTTGTTCAAATTCTAAAAATTATTCTCATATTTTTTTAATGTTAAAATGAAAGTTCTACAATAAGCATTAGAGAAAGTCAGGGAACAAAGAGAAATTTATGAAAAGATTGTTTATCTGGGATTTTTTAATTAATGAATATTATTTTCAGTCATTTAGTTTAGATACCTAATTCATTAATTTTAGTGTATTTTTTGTATGTATTTGCCTAACCCCTCTGCCACAAGCTAGATGTGACACAAGGTCAATTTTTAAGTAGAGTACAGTTGGTTTGAATTCAGTTTTTCTTCTCTACCCATTGCCATGCCAATCTGTCATATTATTTACCCATAGTTGGAGGGAGAACAGATAGATTCATGCCTTTTCATGTTTTTGAGTTGAAAATATCTCTTGCCAATCCCAAGATCCAATTCATTACACAAAAAAATAAGATGTAGCTCATTGCATGTATTGATACTATGCTTGCTGCAATCCTTCTTTGTTTAGTTCCACCTGATTCTGGAATTAAAGTCAATTTTTCCCACAGGTACTTTTAAACTCAAATTAAGATTGTTCAATTACGTCAATAGAGAAGATAACCTGACAAGAGAAGAGTTACGTCCCCTGATGAGAGAAAGGCATATCACCATGCTTCTATCTGATCTACCTCTTTGTACAAGCTCAGTTTTCATTGCAAAACTACAACCTGATTTATGGTTCCCACTCTCAGGTTTTATTTTCCAAAAAGAATATTAGTCATTGGCTGGGTCTGTAAAATATGCTGACTGAATCTCTGCTGTGAGGTAAGATCCCCACACTGAGGAGTGTCCTGTTTATGACTCTAAAAAATCTGATGGTGAAGCTCCAGTCCTGGAGCTTTGGGGAATGTGGAGTATCCTTTCATTGCCATTGCTGAGTAGTAGTACCTGTTAGGGTCCCATCTATGGGTCAAATAGAACTATTCAATCATTTACTATAATTGAAATGATTTAACTGTGTGCAAATGAATGAATAAGGTTGATTAGAGTTATTAGATAGAAATAGAACTGTTCACTCTTTTACTAGAGATTATTATTAATATCAAATTGAATTATTAGTGTTTAAATATGAATTTTAAAAACCCTTTAACTGTGTGCAATCAAATGATTATTATTAAATTGAACTATTAGTGTTAGATGACAATACTTGAACCCATTCAACAAATGATTAATATTAAATAAAATTATTTGTGTTTAATAGCAATACTTGAAACCATTTAACTGTGCACAAGCAAATGATTAATATCAAATAAAATTATTAGTGGTAATAATAATTGAAACCTTTTAACTGTGTGCAAACAAATGAGCTCTAACTCGTTTAAAAATAATGTTACCTACAAACTATTTAGTTACAAATCATGTGTGTGCAAACAGGATCTGGCATTAACTACCCCATAAGTGTTGATATACCATAAAACATAACGAAATCAAAAGAATATATATGCTTTTTCTTTACAACTTCCTTCAGCATAGAGATTAACTTCTAACAATGTAGTGATATGGAGAGGAAGTATGTGAAATTCTTGAGCAGTAACAGTGGAACACCTCGCTTGTTTGTTACTATTTTCTAAGTCTGACATCATTCTAATATTCCAGCAAGTTACACTGATGCTGTCTGTACATGAAGGTATGCTTAGTGTAACAGTTATCGTCATAGGAAATGGAATCATTGACCTGAGTTCAAATCATGAATAAGGCTGTTTGTGTTTCACTTCTTGCTAATGCCTTTGAGGAAAGGCATAAATCCATGTTCTCTCTCGAGTGATGAGTAAATAGTAGGGCAGACTGGCTTCTTTAGCTTTGGTTAAGCAATCAATCTAGGAGAATGAAAACTTTGAATTTAAACCAGCTTTACCATGTTTAAAAAAAAGTTGACCTTTTGTTGCATTGTGCCTGTAGCATAGGGGTTAGACAAATACATACACCAATGCAGTATTTGCAAGAATGATATATATTTCTCTTTTCTAATTTTGGGACCTTTGGAAAACACTCACGTACGAAGATAACTATGGTACCACAACTAATATGTACATTTATTCATTTACTTTACTTTTTTTTTTTTTTTTTTTTTTTTTTTTTTTTAGAACAAACAAGAGATAATGGCTTATGAAAAAAAAATAGACAGAACAAACTGAAACTGAATGAATCTTGTTCCTATTAGTTATTACAAAAGTGATCAAATTGTCTGCTGATCAAACAGAACAAATTTGTTCACCTTAACCTGGCTTTCTCTCTCTCTCAACTCAGGCATAACATTTTTCATTCTTACCATCACTGAAATAAAGTATTTTCATCTCTTCTATCTGCTCTATTACTTTTAATAATTGTTTGTATAGCTCAGTGGCTAGCACCTAACACTGGAAATTAAGAAGGCAAAGGTTCTAAAAGCTTTAACCTGAAACTGATTTATTTTTTTAAAAAGTGAGAAAAAATTTATAAGAAAATTACCTATTTTATAAAATTTGAAGCTTGAAACGAGGTCAGTAATGAAGAAAAGCAAACATAAATAATTACAATGTAATTGTACAATTGATAACAAGATTTGACAGGAATAAAACTTATAAGCTTTTATTTTTTAGTTTAGAGTTAAGGTAAAATTGTTCAGTCACTGTAAAGATAACTCATTCCATTAACATCAGATCTATGTCACCACATTCTTTCTGGAACCATCTATTTTCATGTATACTCAATTTGAACAGAAGATAAATGTTATTTTGAAATATAATGTGAGAAATAGAGAAAACTTATTTTGTCTTAGTAGTGTAAATTTTAAATGTGTTTGGCGCCAAGGCATGAAATGTTGAAATACTTGCACTCCTATTGAACAAAGAGGATAAGAAAACTTATATTACCTGACAGAGTGCAATTTGGTTTGGATTATAAATAATAGTAGTTGGAAAAGAAAAAAATCTGTTTTTGAATTGATGGGTTTTCTTATTCAGTTTGTCAGTTATTTCCAGCATGAGAAAGAGAGAATCATTTTTTCTTCGACATAATTTGTATTCTGCTAGAGCAAAAAGTTTGTCATATTTATTAAATAATCTTGAAAACAAATTAGTTTCAAAATAATGTTTATTAAACTCACAAATACCCATCAGTTTTCTTCTACCATTTTCTATTAAAAAAGTAATATCTACCATGACATCCCCATTTCCTTTTCTTTAGTAGAGAGGAAATAGAAAAATTAAAATGCTGGAAGGGTTGCATAGACTACCATTAGCATTATCTTGCTGTGCAAAGTGCTTCCAGTGGCACACAAATTCTAGCCTCTTGCCAAACTTGTCAGATTTGTCTTTGCAGAAATGTACGACAGTTCATTTTAGGGTTACTGACCTTTGTTTTTAATTCTATTATACTGGTTGCCTCTCAAGGTCAGAGAACTAAGTCTCCCCCACTATTTTACCTATAGCCCAAAAGAAATGGAGTTATGCCTTTTTCACGGTCATTAGTGCTAAGTCACTGTAAATGAATTCCATTTTATGCACTGAAGGCAAATTTTGTGCATCGGTGCAATAGTGAACTTAGTATTTTTCTTCTTTTTTTTTTTTTTCTTTCAATAGAATATTGAATAATTATCTTGTATCAGTAGCATCTAAAATTCTAAATTTAAATCCTCTATTTTAACTAAACATCAATAAGAAATATTGAAAGAATCAATCTTTCAGAATAAGATTCCAAAACGTTTAAATAATTATACCTGTAAAACATGTGAAAATATTTTGCTGGTCTTTTGTATATTATAAATAGAATGAAAATTCATTTAGCTTAATATTACTGAAAAATATTTGAACATAATTTTCTAATCAATAACAAACTTAAATATATTTGAAAAGCAAATTAACTAAACTTTTTTAAATCTTCAGAAAAGACAATATTTCTTGTAAAAATATTCTTTGTAAATACAAGGTATCATCAAAAAGAAATGGAATTTAAAATCAACATACCAATGAGATGTTTTACTATACTAATGACCAAAATCTTGTGTAACAGTGGTCCTGATTTTTTTTCTTAGTAACTTAGCCTTCGTTGAACTATGTATAAATTACATAGACATGTAATTGTTAGTGAAAGTTCAGAGCATGTCTGTAAAGAAATTGGGGCAAAAATTCTTAAATCTGAGTTTCTAGGAACTGTTAGAATATCAAGGAGGAAAAAATGTTTTAGTGAGAGACAAACACTAAAAATCCAAAATAGACTTAGTATCTTCATTCTCCCAGCCATAAAATCTGTAAGCTTTTCTTCTCTTATCAATCTAATATTGTTTCAGTGATTCTGGGGATTAGAATATACTGAAAGAGGGGTAAGACTGCACAAAAGAAGGAGTATCATGGGTATGACACTAAACTGCATCTGGTAGTAAGGCTTCAGTTTTCAAGCATTGGGAAGTGTAGAATATCTCTTCCTTGCCATTACTCCCAGGTCCTCTCTGTCTCAAAGTGATAGTACCTGTAAGGGTCCCATTTATTGGATAAATAGATGTTTGCAATTTTTTGTATTAGATAGAAATATTTGATACTATATAACTGTGTGCAAAAAGACTATACAATAAATGTAAATATAAACATACAATGTATATAATTCCCTAACCTCTAAGCATAAAATAACACCAGATGAGTTGATGTGCCATTAAAATCAATCAATCCATATGACTTTTTTCCCCCTTTGTTTTCAACTGACTTTGAAATCAGTGTAGCACTTTAACAGCAAATGATGATGATGATAATAATAATAAATACCATGTATATACAAAATTAAAAGTACAAGAGTTTGTTTTGTATTTATAAAACAGAACAGGATTGCTGGGGTGATTCATTTTTTTTTTTTTTTTTTTTTTTTTTAAGTGACACAAATATCTTTAGTGTTGATGAAAACACAAAATACTGAAAGTCCTATTTGAAAAAAAATATAAATCTATGTATTACAAAAAGTCTCACTTTTTATGTATGTAAGTGTGCAACTGTAACCCAATAAAAATGGTATATCTTAGCTGTATTTTTATCAGAGTATCTTAAATGCATTATTCTAATTTAAAGAATAATATGTACTGAATTTCACTTTATAATCATCCAAATTCTCCATGTAATGTATATATCTTTACAAAAGAATCCTTTATTCCTTCCTAGATAAAATAGAATTATCAACATAGACTGTTTGTTACAACAAGGAACCTAACAGCTTCACCTGTCATCTAGTAATTCCTATTTCATTTTATGAGTTCAGGTAAAAAATGAGTCAACATGATATCTTTCTATTTGCTTAAAAGTATTCAGTATCACTAAATATAGCTGAAAAGAGCTCTTTGGTGTTCAATAGAAAAGAGTGATGAGATAAGGCTAAGGATATTGTACTTGAATAATAGATTTGTATTTTAGTAACATAAGTTAATGTGTTGTTCAGAGATGAGAAATTAAAGACTATATTATGCATGTTTTAAGGATGTTGGTGTTAACTCATCAGAATATGTCTTTTAAAGATGAAATAAATATATATATATATATACTGGGGTGAGTCAAATTTTGCAACATTTTTGTAACTTATTTGGTTTATTCTTCAAGTTATAACAAAAGCCACCAAGCATTAAAAGTAGAGGCCATTTTGTTGCACCATCTGAAGCCAACTTTCTTTCTGCCATATCTTTGATTCTACACTGGTACCAGTTCTTGTCCTTTGAGCCAAAAAACTTCTTCATTAGAGCTTCCACCTCCTCTGCATGCTTTTACCGAAGTCGTGAAAGTGATGAACCACATTGGACTGTAACATACTGATCTCACTTGATAATCTCTGAGTTTTCCTCTCTAGCTTGGAGCATGAACTCAAAATTCACGCTTTTAGGCCCACCTGATTATTTAGGTTCTCACAAACCAAACAAAATTTCTTGAACCATCTGTTTTCTGTTCTGCAACTTTACCTTTCACACAACAAATGTTTTTGATTACTTCCCAGTTTAAACTCATAAAGCATAAGTTACCAAATTAGACTACATTACATGTTCATCTTTGCTTCACTCTGTGTGTGATTTGAAAGCTGTAATGTGCAATATGTCAGCACACCAACTACCACAATACTATCAACCACAGCACATACCTTCCATGACTTGAACTGCTTCAGTTACATGAAATATGTGCTGCATTACTAGCAGCTACCAAAATATTGCCAAATCTTTTACACACCCTATTATTCTAATCCTCATGTATTTCTTATATGGTCATGGCTTTAATGTATAGCTCATATAAATTGCTTGCAATTTTTATCATGTATTTTGATAACAGTATTTCACATCTCCATGGTTTAGCTTGATGAGATGAAAGAAAGATGCTTTTCTCTAATGTGGTTAGAATAAACACAATCCTTTTGTTCAGCTATGTACTGAATGTAGTTATTTGAATATCTATATCTTATCAGTCAGGAGAGAAGAGAATTAAAATTTCAGTTTTGTTTTCATACAAAAACTGCAGTTGATTTGTTTTTTATATTAAAAAACTCAGCTAATCAAAGAATCATTTCAAAAGCAGTTAATCCAAACTGAAGGACTCTATAACAGTCTCTTTTTTCTTCTTTTTTAAACCTTTGATCATTTAAAATTTTATGTCTCTTTATCAAAATTTTTCCTTCTTATTTTTGAAATTTGTGAATATGATGATTGTTTTAGATTTGAGTTTTTCATTTTGCTTCTGAAAATTGAAACCAGTCAGGGAATTAAAAATTTTGTTTTAGTTCACTCATTTTTCATCTCTTTCTTTCCACCTGTGTAAATTGTTTTGACTTTCACTAAGAGAACTCATAAATAATCTATTTTCAGATATTTTTTTCTATTTTCACTGAAACTGAGCTTAGAATTGAAAAATATCTGCCTTCTCTCATATGGATAACTTGCTAATGGCTAGTAAAATATATCAACACCTGAGTAGATGTTTTTTTTTCTATTTGTATGCATGAGAATTGACTGGGTAGTATCAAACAGTTCAATTGCTCCTTTTTCTCCTATGATCAACTGGTTATTTGCATCATCCAAGATCAAGCTGCCTTCAAACTTTATAGAACTTACTATGAACAGTACAGAACCTTCTCTACAAACAGACTGCCTATCAGTGCCATTATGTTCATTTTTAGAGTAATACCCCTGGGAAAGGTATGAACCCCCCTTATCCTCCCAACTATGGGTTAAATAGTGCCACTACTATCCTTCTACAATGATGGTTTGGCATTAAATAACCCATGAAGGTTGATATTTCATTAAAAACAAAGAAACCAAAAATGCAACAGGGTTGTCTGCAAAATGTATTCCAAATATGTCTTTTTTGACTTCACCCCCAGCTGGAAAAGTGGTAGGGATACCCATGTTTGTATGTATTTGTCTTTGATCTCTCTTCATAATTGCTTTTAAAATAACAAGATATTTTATAGATTTTTTTTTTATTTTTTAAAAATTTCTCTTTAAAAGAATTGCAAAAAGTTTATGAACTTAACCCAAAAAAAAGTCCTGGCAGCAACACCCCACAAGGCGCCAACTGTACGGTCACCTACCACCTGTCACAAAAACTATACAAGCTAGACGAACCAGACATGCTGGACACTGCTGGAGAAGCAAGGACGAGATCGTAAGTGATGTGCTCCTATGGACCCCCGCATATGGCCAATCAAAAGCAGAATGACCAGCTCGAACATACATACAGCAGCTATGTGATGATACGGGATGTAAACCTGAAAACCTGCTCGAGGCGATGAATGATAGGGAGATGTGGAGAGAGAGGGTCAGGGATATTCGGGCTAGCTGCACGACATGATGATGATATTGTAAAATATTTGATATCGCTGTTTAATTGCTAACACAAACCTGTTTGATTGTGAAAATATCATTCCAAACTTGTCTTTCATCAAGTATGTAAAACAAGGTAAGTTACTTGGTAGAGTCTATCTCTTCAAAAAAGTACAACAAAAACCTCACTTGATAAAATACCCATGAAGAACATAACATGAAAAACGCCTACTTTTACCTCAAAACTCTCTCAGGAAAAATGATACACTGAATTGATTCCTTATCATGATTATTAGTTGTAGTCTATTTTCAATTCTCTAAGAAATAAAATATTACATTCATTGCATGAATTATCAGATTTTGATTTTCTATGTATTTTGTAAGAAAATTTTGTGGAAATAATTTTAAGTCAATTTTTTTATTAATTCTTTTGGGTTTGACACTAAACTGTATCTGATAGTGAGGCTCCAGTTCTGGAGATCTGAAGTATGGCATACCCCTTCATTGTCATTAATGGTAGTACCTGTTAAGATCTTATCTATGCCTAGGTTGCAATAAAACCATAGGATGCAGCATGCTGGATGTGAATAAGGTGGATGAATTTAAAAGCAAGTCAAAAGTATACTTCCTCTGATGCTGGGCAGAGGAGACTCATAGCTCAACAACCAGGATCAAGCAGTTCATTCAGGAAACTACTGCTACTTATCTATAAGAGTGGTGTCTATTGATGAGAAAAATAGCCATTGAAAGATAAATATGACTTACTCAAATCCAATGTTCAAACTGCTTTGCTTTTCATGTCCTTCCATGATCCCTTCATGCAGGGCTTATATTCTACTGAGGTTGGAGCTTTGGTTCAAGTGTTCCAAAAATCAAAGAAGGATAATGGATGACGAGAGTGGATCAAAGAAATCCGTTCTATCGGCATACCTTGATGATGATAAATGGACCCTTATCATCCACTGAAAATTTACACGTGGTTGGCTCACTCAACAAAATTTTCATTAAAGCAAAAGCATTTTCCAAAACTATTTAAAAGAAAAGTCTTTAAACATGGAAATGTTTTTGGAAAAAGAAGGAATCATAGCCATTAAACAGTTAGGACTGTTGAATTCACTGACTGTTCCTCTGCAGAGGAGTAAGACCCCTACCCAAACAAGCGTCCTGGGTCTAACACAACCATTGATATTAAGGCTTTAGGGAATGTGGAGTATTCCTTAATTACTATTACTCCAATGTCCACTCTAACCTGGAGTGGTAGTACTTGTTAAGGTCAAATAGAACTGTTTAATTGTTTACAATACTTGAAACCATTTAACTATGTGCAAACAGATGATTGATAATTGACCTTAGTTGAGGATGACCCGAAGGCTCTCTTTTCAATAGCTACTACACTGAGGTCTAGGGGAGGGTGCTACTCCATTCCTTGGATTGTGCCACTTTACCCTTGATCTGTACCTTTTAATGATGAGTGTTAAGGCGGTACCAAGTACCATGTTTTAGAGTCTTTGGTATGACTTGACCAGAGATTGAACTCTGGTCTCCCAGACCATTGGTGAACACTCTACTCATTAGGCCAAATGCTTGAAATTATGTGCAAACAATAAATAGCAATACTTGAAAGCATCTAATTTGTGTTCAAACAAATAAGCTCTGGCTTGTTTAAAAATGTTACCTACAAACTATTTGTTTACAAATTATATAATGTATAAAATGGATTTGGCATTAAATAACATCTAAAGGTTGATATACCATAAAACCCCTCCAACAAACCAACCAGGATTTGGCATTGATTGGTTGGCTGGTTGATTTTGTTTTACAGCTTATCAGCCCTTTTCAGGTCATTTAATGCTGAATTAAATTTCAAACAATTCAGTTTAGCATAAGTACACAGTTTAAATGTCACAACAGCCTTTTTTCAAGCAATTCGGTTTAGCATGAGTATGCACTTTAGTTCTATTTGACCCATAGGTGCTACCACTCTGGCCCAGAGTGGACTTGGGAGTGATAGCAGGAAGGGGTACTCTGCATTCTCCAAAACCCTAGTATTACTGGAGCCTCACCATCAGATTGTTTAGTGTTATATCCAGAACACTAATGGGGTGGGGGTCTTACTCCTCTGCAGTCAGTATATTCAACAACCCCAGCCAACTGGGCAAGATTTGGCATTAAATAACCTCCAAGCATTGATATACTATAAAATCTAACCAACTAACCACAATTATAGCTATAAAAGTTATCAGGGGAAAAACTCAAATTAATAAAAAATAAATAAACAATTTTACTATTTTACAGTTGGTTTGTCTCATGAGTATAATATATTTGTTTGTTTGTGTGTGTGTGTTTGTAGGGGTGAATAATATCTCCTCTGTCATAAAATGAGCTTGGTGTATGGTAAAAATACTCTGCAAAAATTTCAAAATATCCTATGAATAATAAATTGTTAACCAAAAATTTTAGTCTTAGTCTTTACTCAAAATTATTTCTTGCAAAAACAAGAAAAAAAAAATTTTGATTACAAATTTTGGACTAAAGTGAAAAACTAAAAGGGCTCATGGTGTAACAATTATCATCATAGAAAGTGGACTTGGCTACTCAAGTTCAAATCCTGAGTGAGTTTATTTGCATTTCTCTTAGCACTAATACCTTTGATGGAGTTTAGTTTGAGCTCTATGTAAGATAGAGAAAAACTAGTCTGAATAGTGTTTGGCACAAGTATTTGCACTCAACAAATGATTGTTAATGACTGAGTCAGGAATCTGTAAGTGCCTGGATGTTTAACTGCTCAGATTCCCTTAAGTCTCTCTTTCTATACATCCTTCCTGGCCATCACTCTTGGTAAATTATCTAGATGGGACCCAGTGTCAACTGATTAATGTAAGTTTTTGCTGGTTAGCCAACATTGGTGTATTCATGTGTAGGAGTCCATAGAATAATGTTGCTAATGAGTTCATCTTTGTTTTTCCAGCATTGCTCTGCATGTCTGCTGTTTTGTAAGGTGCTGCTTTCAGGATTTGTTCAAAACTGTGTGCAGTTCCTATCTAGTTTTTCTTTAATCATTTTGTTACCATCCTAGTAGTGCAACTATACAGTAATATTGACACATCTACAGCTTGTAAGAATTTCGATTTTAATTATCTGGCTTAACTCTCCTCAAAACATATAGTAGTTAAAATGAAAGTGGGGAAAATAGTTTCTAAATTTGATTGATAGACATTTCCCAGCTACAAGTAAAACTACATGAAATATGTTATAAATATATTATCAAAATTAGCTATAACTGTATGGATAATGTGTAAAATAATACAAAAAAAAAATGATGAAATGGGCCATAACAAAACTTCATTCAGAAATAAATGCTATATAAATAGACATGACAGTCTAATATATTTGGGAGTATAAAGAAAAATATGGTGAAGAACTAGAAGTTAAATGGTTTAGAGTTTTTATGTTTGTAATGAGGAATTCAAACAATTTAATTTCTGCTTGGATGAATAATTTTATAGAATGAATTTTCCAATTCCAAGAAATTTTTTAAATTAAAGATCAGAGTTGGTCTAAAATGTTGCCACAGAGCTAAACATTGACTTTGTATTTCAGCACCAGATTGAATCATATGATAAAAAAGTCATGACTTGAACATTGCATCATTCATTTAGAAGACTATTTATTCAAAGAATTCAGTTGCCTTCAGATGTGGTTGAAATTACTCAACTTAAAATTGATTGTATGAAACTCTGAGTCTTAAGTATTTTTTTTTTTATATCTTAAAGTATTTTATTATTGTAATATTTGCTCTGCACTCTATTACAGCAATAATTTTGGGTTTACAAATTTTGATAGTGTGTGTATAAGATATGCACACATAGATAGGAAAAGACTGAAATAGATAATTAACAAACTAAAATAAGTTTGGTTTGGTTTCCTAGTTAAATGGCATATCAACCTTTATGGATTATTTAATCATATTTACCAATCCCTTCACTCGGGCAGGATATGACTCAAGGTCAATTTTTAAGCGGAGTTTAACGGAGTTTAATTGTCATGCTGGAACATCCATCCATGACCCATCTTCAGTGTCCTGGCTGAAGCAAGGATGTTTTCACTTAAGATTTCCCACTACTTGGCCCCATCCATCTTTCCTTGACCTGGTGTAGCCATCCTGTCCTCTTAGCAGAGGAACAGCCCCAAAGCATGCTTAATGGTTGGAATGGTGTTCTTGGGGTCCAAGTCATCTTTTTTTTGCTTCCAAACATGGTGAGTCAAGTTGATGCCAAAAAGCTCAATTTTAGTCTCATCAGACCACAGCACTTTTTCCCAACCCTCCTCAGAATAATCCAGTTCTTTATTCAGATGGACGTATACATGTTTCTTCTTGTGTAGGAGGACCTGGTGGGTGCTACATGGTTTCAGTCCATGGCGATGTAGTGTGTTACTAATGGTCATCTTGGTGACTGTGGGCCTATCAATCTCTGGCCATATAGTTTTAGCTAGCTCCTTCACCTTTCTCATCATCAGGTTTACTCCACGTTGGGAGATCTTGCATGAAGCTCCAGAGCAAGGGAGATTGATAGTCAATTGGTGTTGCTTCCATTTTCTTATTATTGCACCAACAGTTGACTCCTCACCTAGCTGCTTGCCAATCGTCTTGTGCAGGTATACAATTTTGTTCCAGATTTCCTTACACAATTCTTTTGTCTTGCCCGTTGTGGAGAGATTAGATTCTGATTCATTGAAGGATTCTATGAACTAGGATCTTTTATACAGGTGATGAGTATTTGATTAGGAGTAATAATTGAGTAATAGGATGAGTCTATATGTCTCCTAGTCACATAACCAGTCTGTTGAGCCTGAATCATTGCTGGTTGGTAGGGGGTGAAATATTTATTCTTTTCAATAAAAAACAAATAAATGTTCAAAAATAAATATAATGTGATTTTCTAGAATTTTTTTAATATTCTATCTCTCACTTTCAAGGCTGACCAACCCTAAAAATTATAGACCATTCCTATTTTTGTAAGGTGGCAAACTCAGAACATCAACAGGGAACGAAATACTTATTTTCTCCACTCTGTGTGTGTGTGTGTGTATATATATATATATATATATATATATATATATATATATAGCAGAATTCATCTTATGCAGAGCCTTTTCTCCAGATAATTTCACTATTGCATTATTGTTATTAGTCAAGTGAGTAGATTTATTAACTGCTTTCAATAAATTATTCTTTGCTGTCTGAAAGTTTTGAAATGAATTTTTACTCTTTGACCAATGATTAGACAATGAATATTCATCTGATATTTTTTTTTCAAAAACTTTTCAAGAGATTTTTTAAAGGATTTATCCATAAGACCCTATTTCCATATGTACAGTTCAGAACAAATATATGGAAAGATTTTTGTCTCTTGGAATTGAAATACTTTCAGATTCCTTCTAATCAATCAATATGCAAACTTGATAATGTTATGCAGAATTTGATACTTGCATGTGTAATTAGATTATATTGTCTTGTGCAGAATCACTCTATCTTAAGTTTTTTTTATATTTTGCCCCTGACAAGTCAACATTGAAATCAGTGGTTTTGAGAAAATACTTAGGGAGCTTTGAGTTCATATCTTTATTGAAGACATAATCTCCTAAAAGCTCTACTGATCAGCAACCAACATTTTAAGTAATTTCAATTGAGTGGTTTCTTAATTCTTAGGTCATAATTGCAATCACTTGACATGACAGTGAAATTTTTAAGCATTTCTTTTTAATTAAGTTGACTAATTAGTTATTTACTAAATTTAGCTTAGCACTTGTCAAACACATATATCGATCCCAAACAGCGAATACAGATACTCTGAGCAAAAACAGAATGCTAATCTATATGTAATTGATACCATTTTTATGGTTATTATGCTAGTATAATACAAAAAAACATGTATTTATGTATATATCATATTTTTCAGTATATAATTCAAAAGAAATATATATTCTTAATTATAAAGATACTCTTAATTATCTATATTTGATGTATAAGCACTTTTAAAAGGATAAATTAATTGTGAAAATTACTTGGATGAATCAAGTTTTGGTAATATGGGACATAAGTCAGTAGCCCCCGATGCTTTTGCTTGAGGTCATGAAAGTAATGTGCTGTGAGATGCTGTTCACCTAATACTCTGAGTGTTACTTGCTGGATTTGCCTCTGTGGCCTGGAGCATGGCTTTGGAATCCATGGTTTTAAGCCAACTTGATCTTGCCTGATCATCAAAGTTCTTGCAACCCAAGCAAAATTTCATCTAGTTACTTTACTGTGATCAACTGTGTCTTCACTTTTTGCACAACAAATGTTTTTGGTTACTTCCATGGTGTTATGGCCCAATTTGAACTATTAAAGCAGAAGTTCCCAAATTAGACTACTATGGATATTCATTTGTGCAGCTTTCAAATCATACATATGGTGATGCAAGAAGTGTCAGCACATCAACTATCAAAATACTACCAACCACAGCAGGTATCTTCCACAACTTGACCTGCTTTGGTCACATGACATATATATACACTGCAAACTAGTAGGTACCAAAATGTTGCAAAACTTTTGACTCACCCTAATATTTTAAGTTTTGCTTTTAGCATAAGTCAAATTTAAAATTCAGATATTTTAAACATTTAGTTTAAATTTACATTTTAAAATCTTTTTTCTTTTTTTTCTGTTCAGAATTGAATTTCCCAAATAATGATATTTTTCTTTGAATATAAATTACTTATTAAATTTGAGAAGAAAACAAGACAAGGATAACAAATGGAAACCTTTCACTATCAAAAAATAAATCTACATCTTCGAAATTATCCTTTTCTTTTTTTTTCTTATTCATTTCTTTCTGTTTCTCCAATTTTTTCATCTTTTAACTATTTCTTTTGTCCTATTACGTTTATCTAAGTTCACCTCATTAGATGCATAAATATTCCCCTTATGATAGGATTATTTATATAATGGTTAGAACTACTGCTTAGAATCAATAGTACGTGTGGATTCTGTTTAGGATTAGTTTAGTACTCTGCCTGGGTGTAGGAAGTCAGAAGAGACAACAGAAGCTCTGCTTGACAGAATGGAGGTCATGAAGTGACATCACATGATTATGTTAAACAGTGAAATACATATATTTCCTCTTTCCACCTAGGGTCACTGGATTGTCACATGAATATCTTATTTGGTTTGCCTTTCAAGGCAGTTAGATTTGAGACACCCATTGGGTCAGTTGCATTTTGACTGGTTCCATGGGAGAGGTATCTGGGAAGTAGAAAATGGTAGCATTTAAGTAGCAAGAATTTTCTTTCCAGTCAAAATGATAACTTAAAAAACCACCATATTAAAGTTAACTCAAATGGAAACAATGAATGAAGTGGGTCATTGAAATTTAAAAATTTCTTAGTCTTTAATTCATAATGGAAGGAAAGTAGACATTGTTCACTGGTTTTGGGATCTGGTTTGGTTTGGTTTCTTTTTTAATGGCACATCAACCTTTGTAGGTTATTTAATGCCAAATCTATCCTTCTAGAAGAACAGTAGTGTTACAATTTAACCCATAACTGGGAGGATAAGGTGGTTCATACCTTTCCCAAATATATTTGTCCATTGCCTTAACCATTACCCCATGGAGACCCCCGCCCACCGCTGGATCCTGTTTGGGATCAAATGACAACCTTTGACAATGCAATGTTTGGTTATAGGGTGCTGACTGACACAGGCCAGAGATATTTTTCATAAATACATCACAAACCAAAGTTAACAATGTCAGAACAACATAAGGTCCTATTAGAGAAACGTAATAGCATAGATGATGCAGAGAAGAGAGAAAAAAACGGCAATAACAAATGAACCAACATCCACTCATTTGGATAAGAAAACAAACACATGCATACAAAGTGTTTTAAAAAAATGAACTTTTAGTTTATAATTTAGGAACAAAAGGGAAAAGAAAGGAAAAGATATAAACATTTAAAACAAAGAAAAAAAGAAATGAAGTTAACATGTGTAAAAAGGACAAATACATGGAAATTAATAAATGGAAATAAAAAGAAAAACAAACTTTTTTTAATGTAAAGTTTATGTAAAATTTGGTTTGTTTGAAAATTTTCCATTATATAGCAATAAAAAAAATTGTTATATAATATGAAATTTTCTTGTGAATCTGGGTGAAATTAGCAATTAGTGAATAAATTTGTTTTTTCTTCAAGAATATTTTGTATGAAGACTTTGGAAATTTATTATTATTCAGGGAAAATGTTAAACCAATGGAAGTTGGCTAGTTTACCTGAATCTACATGCACTGGGTTCCCACTGGACAGACAGTCAACTAGGAATACTATGTTGAGGATTTAAGGGAGTCCAGGAAAAGATTCCGTCGGAAGAGGCCAGCATTCTTCGAATCGGGTCAGTGGCATTTCCACCAGGACAATGCACCAGTTCACAACTCCATTCTTGTCACAGACTATTTGACCAAGATGGACATCAAGACACTTCCTCAGCCTCCCTATAGTCCAGACCTTGCTCCCTGTGACTTTTGATTATTCCCTGAGCTCAGACAATTGAGGAGATGAAAGAGGCTGTGATGAAGGTCATTGACACGCTCACACAAGAGGACTTCCATGGGGCCTTCCAGAAGTTGTTGGAACGGTACAACAAGTGCATTGCAGCCGGAGGAGATTACTTTGAAGGGGACTAGAGTTTCATGTGTGTACTATCAATAAAAGTGCCCATACGAAAAAAGTTTGGAAACTTATTTAATAATCCTCATAGCAAGTGTATTTAAACGAAACTTATTCTTACAATTATCAAAATTTATATGAAGTTACATTTACATCTTCACAAATAAATTTTTGATTCGAGTTGTTTATATTTTGTCATTTAAGGAAGCTTTGATCATGATAGGGTCAAACATTGGCTGTTTTTAAAGATAGTTAGTATAACAGAACATATGCATATTCTTAACCTGGAATTTTTGGGTGAACCCTTTTTTTAAAATTATGCTTCTGTAATTTTTTGATTGAAAAGTTACAGGTTTTTAGAAGTTGAGTTTTATCAAAAAGTTAATAGTAAAATTTGTGCTTGCAAATTTTATCATCTAAGTTGTGGTGCAATCTTTAACTCAAGTATATGTTAAATTAAGACAAAATACTCCTATGGTTTCCAGAAATGTTCTGATTTTTTGGACTGAAAAAAAGTTTAGTAATATATTCTTATGACTATTTTAGCTAAATTTTACTTTTTAGAACCAGATTTTAATGCCTATTTTTTGTGGGTAAAAGACATGAAAATATTTTCTGTATATCTGGAAATATGAAAATGCTGAGGTTGAACATACCACACACACACACACACATATATATATATATATTCTGAAACAAGGATCCACATGCTATCTCTTTAAATTAATTTCACTCAGTTCTGCCTTGACTGTTTGGAAAACAACACACACACGCATATATCGATGAATGATGGACTCATGGCTACAATATGTAGGCTGATTTTTCACTTTAAAAAAATAATCAGTTTTGTTTGGACTAGTCCAGGTATTTGAAGCTTGATATAAAAAGAACTGATGCCAAAACTTAGGTTTAAACCATTTACCATAATTTCAGGAAATATGATTTAAAAAATTATCTACTAAAATGCACCCCCCCTAAAAAAGCTTTAATTTTCACATAATTTGGTCAAAAAGTTATGCTGTGTTAACACTAAATTTAGAAAAGGTTGCTAATCTATTTTATCATAAAACATAATAAATAAAAGATAGATTCAAATTAAGATATTTAAACCATAATATCATCAAAATATTATCTGTAAGAACTGTTAGAATCAAAGGAAGGTTTTACCTGATGGCATCAGGCTTTTTCAAGAATTTGTACCTTGCTTCATCAACAGTATCAAAAACTTCAGATGCCAACTGTCCTTTCAACACTTTATATTAAGAATAGTTGCCTTTTCTGGATTTACTGTTAAACTAGGATAATTTTTTGACCAATCTTTTTCCATTCATTTTAGCAGACAATTTTTGATTATTTCTTCAAATACTGCTAAAAGCTAAGAATCTAAGTTTTGGTGTTAGTCTATCTGGACTTGTCCAAGATCACAGTTCCCAACCAGATGATCAATTTGACATTTTAACATATTCAAAGCATTGACCTTGACTTTTTTTATTGCTTGGTATTGAATCTACACACACTATATGATGCGCTTGTTTTTTGGTTTTTTATTTATTTGTTTTATTACTAACATTAACTATGAAAAAGTATATTTGTATGAAATTTTGTTTGAAATTTAAAGAATATTTTTGAGACTTTCCTAAGGGATTGTTTGAGCTATATACAAAGTCACAAGTAGTTCCAGCATTTTAAATCACAAAGAGCTTCGAATAAAGATCATTCAAAATCTAGATGATCTTCCACATCAAGAAACAATGTGATTGTATTGAAAATTTTTTTGATGAAATACAAGATTACTCTCAGTTCTCTGCTACTATCTAAATTTGGTGCCAACATACTTTGTTTTATTTCTACACCTGAAATCCATCCTTAAAGGTCATCAATTTCAGCTAACAGAAGAAATAGAAAAAAATGCTATTTGACCTGCACACTAATCATAAAAATGACTATTAGAGGTATTCCAGAATATTCCTGAATTGGAAAGAAATTCTATGGTGGATCAATATTGGGTTGGGGAGCCATTTTGAAGGAGGCAGGTCTCATTAAGATGTGGGTAAAGCAATTTATTCTTGGACTCACTAGAGAAATGAATAAAGGTAACTCTATCTAACATGTTTGTAGGAAATCTATATTCAGATCAGTGAGCAATTTTGTAAATATTTTGATCTTTCTTCTTCCCATTCTGAACTTATATGTATATAATAGAGTAAGAACTTGTCAATTCTTATTAAAAATAAATTTGCAAATTTATAACAGAAACAAACATAATTTATATTTTTAATAATACTCTTGTAAAGTCCACTTTCAATCACTATTAATCCTTATGTCACATACTGATTATAGAATCTATATTATAATTAATTGCATGTAAAAAAATATTTAGTACTTATCTTCAGAAATTATAATGATTGGGATGAGCATGATCTCAGGTCCAACACTATAATTTTTAAGGTCCCAATTGGATTAGAAATTTCTTTATTCTCTAAATTAGAGCAATTTGATATCAATGTGCTGTGAAAAATCTTGGTATTGTGTACCATTATTTACATAAATATAAAATCAGATCATTACAATATAGATTCATTTACGTAAAAATATCATTTATGAATATTTTATATATATATACATTAGGATATTTTTATTGTTTATTCTGTTGGTTGTTTGGGTTTTATGACATATCAATCTTTGTTGGTTATTTAATGCCAAATCCATTTTTATACAAATAACTAGTTCTATTACAAACAATTCACTTTAGCATGAGTACAAAAACATTTCTATTTCAAGCTATTCAGTTTTGTCAAACAGTTCTAATGCAAACAATTCAGTTTAACCTAAGTGCAGTTTCAATGTCAAAACAGTCCTATTTCAAGCAGTTCAGTTTAGTATAAATACGCAGTTTAATTCTATTCAACCCATAGATAGGAGCCTATCAGGTGCTACCACCGTGGGCCAGAGTGGACCTGGGAGTAATGGCAATGAAAGGGTACTCTGCATTCCTCAAAGCTCCAGCATTACTGGAACCTCACCATCAAATTGTTTAGTGTCATATCTAGGACACTCATTGTGGAGGGGTCTTACCTCTCTGCAGAGGTGCAGTTGGTATATTCTACAGCCCCAGCTGACTGGGCAATGTTTATTCTGTGATACCATATTATCTCTAAAACAATGGTAATGAACACGTCTGACTAGACATATCAGTTTGAACTTCACATTTCTCTGATTTTATTCTTTTAATTTGACTACTAAGATTTCCTCATAAGAGAAAAAAAGAAACCATTATAATATTCTTAACCTCTTCCAGGTATTTTAGGTGTATTTATTTTAAAAAAATAAATTCTTTTTATACCTATCCAGACCACTCAAGTAGATAACACTGTTGCACAAATTTTAATTTAATCTTTTTTTGGTCTATTCATAAAAGCTATTGATATAGTTTTCTCTTCTATTTCTTTCATATCTTTTTAATTTATTTTTTCTCATCCTACGCAACAGTTTTTGGCCATCACTGAAGCCATTACCAATATATGTTCATAATAGATTTTTAAGCACTCCTATATGTGATTAGTCTGCTATCTTTTGCATGTAAACAGTCACTTTAGGCCAGTGCCCATCTGCTAAATATCGACTCTGTGGAAAAAAAATATTACATGATAAATCAATTACCTGGCAGCGGCCACATCCTGTGGCCATGCCAGACAGACAGACAAGCACTTAAGGGAGATGAAAAACAGGACAAACTTGGTATGAGTGGTCAGTAAATGTTTTCTCTATTTCTGTACTCTGCATAACCCTTGTTCATTGGGCAATCTAAAGTAAAGAATGAAAGTCTCTCTCTAAATAACCAGCTTAGAGGTTATGAATATTTGAATAACAAATTGGAGTAGTGAGTGATTTTATTTAATATCTAAATGTTTGTTTACATCATCATCACTAAATACATACATGAAAAGTGTAATTTCATATTTATCTAGGGATAACATTCAGAATCTATGAATCTATGGTAGACTTTAACTTGTTAGTTAATACCAATAAAATTTTTGAAGAATTTAAATGCTTTGTTTCAATAATAGAATTATTTATTACAATGCCGTGAGATCAAGTTACATTACTTTGATGGAAGTTCTTACATATTTATATATATATATATATATATATATATCTTTGAAGTATGATAGAAAGTCTAGTAGAAAATGAACATTAATAATAAAAATGATTGTTTTGCAATGAGTTTTATTATTGATATTCCTTTTACTTCTACCCCACTCTGTAATTTCATTTCAAAAATTCAGAAAAGAAAAGAAGCTTGAAATGAGACAATATATCCCAGGAGCATGCTATGCCATGTAGCAATGGCAGTACCAAAACCAAAGCGATGAAGTAGCACATCATTTAATCAGTCCTGGGCCTAACTAATAAAACAACTTTTTGGCAAAACTCAACTTTATTCATCAACATAATCTCCTTCTAGGGTGATATACTGATTCCAATGCTTCTCTTACAATTCGATGTTTTTTTTGTAGAACAATTTGTCTTTGGCTCCAAAATACACCTCAGTTTCTGATGTCATTTCTTTCAGCTATGGGTAAATAGTAGGGCAGACTAGGCTCTTCAGCCTTGGTGAGGCAACTAGTCTAGGAGAAGGAAAACTCTGAACTCACACCTGTTAAACTCCGCTTGAAAATAGACCTTGTGTCATATCTTACCCGAGTGGAGGGGTTGGTAAATATGGATATCACTTCTTTATTGGAGCCAAATCTCTCTCCCTGGAACATTCTTTTGATGTCTGCAAACACTCAGTAGTCACTGGGAGCCAGATCTGAAGAATAGAGTGGGTGCAGAAGCAATTCATGTACTTTTGCCATTGTTGTGATTGACTTGTGACACGGTGTATTGTCTTGGTGAAAGAGCACTTTTTTCTTCTTCATTTGTGGCTGTTTTTGATAATTTCTTCCTTCAAACACACCAATAATGCTATATGATATTCACTGTTGATGGTTCTTCCTTTCTCAAGGCAATTGATGAAGAAAATACCTTGCGGAGGCCAAAATCTTGCCTGCTGATGTTTGTGTCTTTGGTTGCTTTGGACGGCTTTCACATGCTGCTGTCCACTCAGCTGACTGTCGATTTGACTCCAAAGTGAAGTGGTGGACCCATGTTTCATCTATTGTCATATATTTACTCAAAAACTCTTTTTTGTTGCATTGAAACAGTTGCAAACAGCACTGAATCATTGATGCATTGTTGTTGTTTTTGATCGACTTTGAGGAAATGTGGCACCCACTTTGAACACAGCTTTCTCATTGACAAATGTTCATGCTAAATGGTGAATACACTGCCTTCTGATATCTCTAACTCCTCTGCTATCTCATGCAACTTCAATTTATGATCAGCCAAAACGAGTTTGTGGAGTTTTTTGGTGTTTTCCTGGACAACTACCGAATTCGGATAACCTGAGTGTTCAGCATCATTTGTCTGTACAACCACATTTAAAGTCAGCATACCACCTCTTAACCATTGTTTCCAATGGAGCAGAGTCTGAATAACACTTATCAAGCCATTGCTTTGCTTGAACAGTATTTTTTCTCATCAGAAAGCAATGCTTTTTCAACCCATGAAATTCAGATTTTTCCATTGTTTTGAAAATTTGCAACAGTAGCTTCACTTAAATAACTATAATTTGTAAACTAATCATCTGATTGGGCTCAAATTTTGACAAATGCCATTTGAAGGTTAGTAAGTTGGCGACCATAGTCGAGGGTAACACGAAGGCTCCCTTTTCGATAGCTACTACACCAAGGTGTAGGGGAGGGCGCTACTCCTTCCTTGGATTGCTCTACTTTACCCTTGATCCGTACCTTATAATGCTGAGTGTTAAGCAAGGAGGCATCAAGTACCATTTTTTGAGTCTTTGGTATGACTCGACCTGGGATTGAACCCAGGTCTCCTGGGCCATTGGCAAACACTCTATCCGCTAGGCCAATGTCCGGTTGAAGGTTAGTACTTTATAAAAATTATATAGATTTTTTATTAGTGGCACCATCTATATGTCAGTCCCAGGACATATTGAATGATGTGTTAGGATTGTTTATCTCTGATGATTCTGTGACTCTTTCTTTTCTGCTGCATCTCTCATCCACTCTCTTTCTTTCTCTTCTTTTTCTCTGTCACTTGCTCTTTTTTTTCTGCCCTATGCTACTCTTATGTCTCCCTCTTCCCTGTGAATCTAAATGTTTTCCTAACCTCACCTTATTTGTTCTCTTTCTATTTCTTTTGCTTCTTTTTCATTCTTTACTATCACTCTGCCAAGAGTGTGGAGCCAAAATCTAATAAATTTGATCTTTTCTTTTAGAATGAAACTAGTAAACATTTGCATCTGCTTGAAAAGGAAAACATGTAATTTAAAACAAATTTTTTTCTGAACATTCATGTTCCAAAATTATGCCTTCAACTGACTACATTGCATATCATTGATATTTAGAATGTTGATGGAAATATTGAATTAATTAATATACAAAAATTTCATCTTCCTGATTGTTTGAGTTGCTGAATTTTCCATATGTTTTCTCTTCGAATCTTTTCCATGTTTATTTTTATAGATGAAAGATGGAGACAGACTTTCTTTTTTTAACGATCGTCCTTTCTTCCCAGTTTTTATGCTACTCTTTATTACACAGTATATCAGATGTGATATTGCATTGTTATTGAACAAATGATAATAGTAAAGGTTTTTATTGTAGGAATTTCATGTATTTCTTGGAATTGAAATATGTTCTGAATCTATATTATTAATTGGGGAAAAAATGATATATTCTTTGAAGACACCATCATGGTACCTGCAGACAATGGTCTTTTACAAAAATTAGAGGACTTTTCAAAAATACATTTATGACTATAGATATTTAATTTCAATTAATTTTTCTTACTTTATTGAAAATAATTACCAAAATAGTTGAGTTTTTAAGATTTACTGCTTATTAATTATAGGTTAGGTGTTAATAAATACATGAATAGAAATTCTAATTATTTAGTTATGAATAATTGTAAGCAAAGCAAAATGTATATCCATCATTAATAGTAAATTGTATATTCTTTTTGAACAATGATTTTGTCTAATCTTTTTCTATAACCTGTTACTTGATTAGAATGAACATCTGCAGGGATTCTTTTCCATTCATAATGTGTGTACTCTTTAAGTTGTTGCAGATTTAATGGTTTTCTTATTTGTGTATTTTTTTTTCAATTCACTCTATAAATTATCAATTGGATTCATATAATAACTTTGTGAAGTCCAAAGTGAAACATTTCTTTTTTTATCTTGAAAATATTTCTGGACTATTTTACTAGTATATATCAAATCATTATCATGTATAAAACTCCAACCATACTTCAGTTTCAAATTTCTAACAGACTATTTCAAGTTCACATTCTATATTTCAAAATAATCTTTTGTTTTTTATTATACAATTAACTTTTACAAAGTTTCTGTTTCTTTTACAGAGAAACACCCTTAAAGTCTGTTATCTCCTCCAGTTGGCTGGGGCTGTAGAATACATTGACTGCATTTCTGCAAAGGGGTCAGACTCCCTCCTAATGAATGTCCTAGATATGACATTAAACAATCTGATGGTGAGGTTCCAAACTGGCAGCTTTGGGGAATATGGATTATTTATATAAGACAGCAATAATTTAAACCATCTAAGTGTATGCAGACAAACTATTAATAGAACTATTCCTGTTAGAATATTTGGAACCATTTAACCATGTGTAAACAATAGTAATACTTATGTGCAAACAAATTAGCTCTGACTCATTTAAAAATAATATTACCTACAAACTATTGACTTACAATTCATATGTATAACCATATAACAAATGAGCTTTGGCTTGTTTAAAAATATTATCTACAAACTATGCATTTACAAATCATATATATGTATGAAGAGGATTTGGCCTAAGATAACCCAGAAAGGTTGATATTCTATAAAACCCAACACAATCCAACCAAATCAACATCTTCCTTTGAACAGCATCATTCTTTATTCTAGCTGATGAAATTCTTTTCCAACACAACTACAATCCCAACTATACAGACTTTTGATAACATATGACATAACAAAATATCAGTTTAAATCATAAAAGAAAACATTTTGATTAAACCTTAGAATAAAAAAGAATAAATATTTTTTAATCATTATTTACAAGTTCACACTATCATCAAAATTAACTTTGAATTTGGTTGTTGCACAGTTCTCCACCTCCAAGTCAAAATGGTTTCTACAAGTCTGTGATGCAGGATGAGTATGGCAAAGGATGTCTGTTACCAGAAACAGAGAAATGATCATGGTTAGTTATCACCTTCCTCAGGGATGAATTTTTTTTTAGTATGTATTTACCTAATCTCTCCACCTCAGCCAGAATGTGACACAAGGTCAATTTTTAAGCAGGATACAGTTGGTTTGGATTCAGTTTTCCTTCTCTTAGACTGGTTGGCTAATCAAGGTTAAAGACCTCAATGTACCTTATGGCTTACCCATTTATGACTGAATAGTTGGATTCATGCCTTTCGTAAGGGTATTAGTGCAAAGTAAAATGCAAACAACCTCTTCCAGGATTGGAACTCTGGCTGTGGATTCCATTTCCTAGAATGATAGCCATTTCACTAAGTGTGCCTCTTTTTCTACAGGTATGCATAAAACTGAACTAATAGTTTTTATTTCTATCTTTATAATTGTCATAGAGATAACTCATCTTCTACTGCAAGTAATCTGGCTATTTATGTCTGGATAGTGTTGATAGCTCCTTGGTTATGAAATTGGAGACAGGCTAATTCACATAGTAACTGGGCACTGCTGCTGTGTTGCAGATTCATTATAACAAAAAAACTTTCCATTTTCATTACTGACAAATCATTATTATCTTACATGTTTTTATTACAAACCTCAAATAACAATAAAAGAACATGTGTATCATGTTGCATGGCATAAATTCATATGCTTTTTAGAACTTTATAATTGAATTCAAAAAGATACCTTATGAATTACTTACAAGTTTATTAGCTATGATATCATTATCTCAAAGGTGCTTCTTATAACTTGTTGTCTTGAGAAACTGTTTATTTTGCCAGAATCTTGAACCAGCACTGAATAACCAGATATCATAAGAAATATAAAAGTACAAATTTATTTGTTTTTGTTTTATTTTCTACTTATGCAACAGCACTGAATATTCTTTATTCTTTCTCTAGTTTTATAAACTAATTTAAGAAGACTTCAATTATAATACTTAGATATATGATTCTTATTTAGTCTCAGATTTTCCCTATTGTTACTCATTTTGGCTTTAGTTAAATTGTCTATATTACAAGAGAAGATGTTCTGAAGGTAACATTTCTTATTTATTTCCTCAGAAATAGCATTGGTTATGCATTTCATACATTAATAAAGAAGAGTGTGCATGTCACACTTGTAAAAGGTCACACCTCTCATTTTGTTATGTTATCCCACAGTGTCAGAGGTGGATGTTAGTAGTATTACAGTAGAGATTGAACCCTCCCATCAGAATCTATAATTTTTTTTTCTTGAGTGACAGTCTGAAAAAAAGGCCTCTGACATGAAAGCCAAGGTGTGTTAATAAATTACTCCATGTGGAAAAAAGAAATTGCAGTCATTTTCATCCATTCACGCTGCCTAATGTTTGAGGATAGTTAAGGAATGAATAATGCACTTCAGCATTAGTGACAGCTATGTGAATAACACATCATGTTCAGGACAAACTGGCTCAGCTGTCAACCCACAAAATGAAGAACACCTCAATCAACTTATCTACCTTAATCAGGCCTATGAAAGATGAACTAGAATGACAATATTTTCATTACAACAATACCTTCATCACTGTGGACTGTGTACACTGGTGCAGCATACAGCTTCTCGTTTATTATTGACTAAAACAATACATAGCCAATAGAAATAAAAGGGAGGCATTACTTTAAGAGATTCCTTCATACATATTTGCATTAAGTATGAAATTAATTTTAGTAACTGAAAAGAACAAATAAATAACATTTATCTATTCTGCCATAATGTTGATGATAATATGGCACCATTTCTGTTGACCGTTTTCATCTTTAGTTGTTTTTCTTATTGCAAAACTCTTGTATGACTAGTATATCAGGAACAATGATAAATGGTAAGCTCACATCCCCTTTTATTTCAGGCAAACCTGGTTTTTTAAACCAGTGTGGGATTATCTCCTTTGGCTGCAAAATAACTTTTACAAACATTGCTTGTAGGTTGTATAATAGCATTATCAGCATCACACATTCTGGTATGAAAGAAAAACCATGAACATGATTCTCTCTCTTCCCGCAACATGGCTGAGGGACTACATATAATATTTGGCCTTCTGGGACGTCTTTTCACTGTGGACCTTCTGGCACACAACATAATGCACAATAGATAACACCTAAGCTTTCATAAATAATTCTAGATACACACAACTAACAAAAAAAAAAACTTTCTCGGGTTGGTACTGCTATGTTTTAGTTCTCTCACAATACTTTTTTTTATACATATATGTACCATACAGAAATTTTCTATATGCACATGTATTATATTTGTGCATAGTAATGCAGAGGAGGGGAAAGAGAGAGAAAAGAAGACTGTCCTGACAAGGACAACACTGTATCCTTCACCATTTGTGATGTGGTGATAAAAAAAATGAATGACAAGGGTTAACCAATAAGGGAAGGAGTATTTATGAGTCTATAAAACAAGTAATTCATATTGTCAAAAAGTCTGTTTAGCAGACAAAACACTGTAACAGATAGAAAGGTAAGCTTAGTGCTCAGAGCATAGGTTTATTTGTGTTCATGTTTGCTATAAAAGTGGAGAAAAGGTTGGCTTTGGAGCATGGTTCATGACAGTTCTTTGGTGATGTATTTGATGTTGTATTTGTTGGGTTGCTAAGCATTCTCCTTTGGACTGGTCACAAATATAGCAATAATGGGAGTAGGATTGATGTACAACATATATGCATTTGGTAATACACCAATGGAGGTGCTGTGTTGCAATTTTATGTGGCTGGGACTGTTGTGTAGAATTTTATATGCAAATAAGCTGCAAAGTTGAGAATAGCCATGTCTGCTAGCTGATGGTGCTGCCTGAGGGGTTTCATGAATGGTTTAATTGAAGGTCCACCATGTGTGTTATGATTTGAGTATTAGCTGAGGCTGCTATGAGAAATGAGGAGGCATCACATTGTGTAACTGAGTACTGGGCCTAATCATGTGATGTTGCCAGCTAAGTTTGTGAAAAAAAAGGGGGGAAATTCTGGTGTATTCATTTGCTTTGGGGCATTGGTTGTGGTGTCTTCTAATTGGTCAAAAGAGGTCATGTGAGTTGCCCACTACTGCATCAGTAGAGTAAAGACACAGCATATGTCTTGTGTCGTCACACACATCTTTTTGTATTTTCTTTGTTTTAATAAAAGCAATGAAGTTACACACAAAGTTATCTTTGAATTCATGGCTAGCAGGAGCCACCATTTCTTGTTTTCACACTCTCTAAAACAAGTGGTAACCATAAGACCCTTATAAAAATCTAGCATGTAACCACAGCAAAGCTTCTGCAAATATTTTTTTTCTTACAAAACCAGCTGCTTTACTAGTCTTCAGATTACTCCCAAGTCCACTCTGACCCAGAATGTCAGTACTTTTTAGGGTCCTATCTATGGCTCAAATGGATCTATTTAAAAATTATTCATATTTGACTGGACCATGTACAAAAAAACTTAAATAACAACACAAAAAATATAAATATGAACACACAATGAATGAGATTCCCTAACCTCTTGGCTTAAAATGACTCCAGATGAGTTGACATGCAATTAAAATCAATCAATCATTTATCACCCTTCCCATGGTGGCAGGATGTAAAACTTTTGTGCTACTCCATATTTTATTTTTTGTATTCTATATAGTCAATAGTATTAAGTCTTTTTAGGAGTGTGGAGCTTAGATTAGTTATGTTTCTTTCCCCAGTTTTGTATTGATCCTACACATTGTGAAGGGTTAACAGTAATACCATGAGTAGAATTTAAAGTACATACATTGAAGGTACACCCTTATAATTTTGAATCAGATTTAAATTCGGAAGCATCTATATTTATCTTTTTGTTTTTAGTTTTCCTAATTTATTTTTTTATTAGCCTTATTTATTTCCTTTCTCTTCAGTTTTGCATCCATTTGTACTTTTGAGTTCAATTCATTTCTTCTCTCTTTCTCTTTCTTCCTCTTCCTTCTTTTTTTATTCATTCTTTTTCTTTACTTTTTATCATTTGGTTTCTTTCATTTTACCATTACTGTTTTCTTTATATTTCCTTTGTCTTAATCATTTTTTCCTTCTCTATTTCTGTTTCTTTTAGTCTCTGATTTTCTCTCTTCTATTCTAGTTTTCTTCCATTTTTATTTTCTCTCCTGCCTATTTTCTGAATTATTTCTTCCCTTTCTTTGCTTTTTTTTTTCTTTGAGTCAATTTTTTTTGTTTTTTCTCAATCAAAAAACCTTTTTTAAGATTTCCAGTACAAGAAAACTAATGTGACTAAGAAGCCAAATAGATTCCTTCATTCTTAGAAAAATAATTCCCTGCATCATAATATTGATCTGTTGAATAAATTCCATGAGGAGACAGGAATTTTTCTTAGAATTGGTCTCTTGACAGAAGTCAGTGATTCTACTCCTACTCAAAACTGTTGACATCCAAAAAATTCTTTGATCTTTTCTCACTTTCTTGTAATATTTATTTATTGATCTTTCTCTATTGAGTCTTTGTTGATTTTTCTTTGATTATTTATATAATTTTGATATGATGGATGGTAAAGAATATTAATACTTGCCATATTTCAGGTCTTTTGCCAAATGATATTTGGCAAAAGACTTAACTTGAAAGCATTGGAGAGAAAAAAATGAAATATCAGACAGCAGATTTATCTTTGATCTAGATCTTTCTTACAAATATATGAAGAAAATATTTAACCAATTCATTTCACAGCATGTGCTCAAAACAACTATAAATAAATAAATACATATATGGATATGTATATATAGGTATTAGCTGAAGTACTTGTCTACAGATGTAAGATGTAAGGTGTAGGATCCTAGCTGCTTATGACAGTAAAATTTGAGTAACACCTATGAGATTTATCAATTTGAACATCTTAGTTGTTTGTTAGTTTTATTCCTGCAATGTAATTATTTTACATTTCCTGGTTGAAGAATTAAATATGAACAATTATTTTAGTAAGATAATTTAACTTTTTTTTCCTAAAGTTTGAAAATCTAAATTGTACATGATTATGTCTTGTAGCTGTATATCTAGCAATAAACAATAACCAATGTTGTATACCAAGGATGGAATGAAGAGACCATAACACATTTCTTTATAAAAATATAACCCTCTTTTCTATATTTCATGAAAGGGTCTAAAATACTGCAAGTGAGAGAGAGACACAGGACTCCTATGATTGACACCATATCTTCTTAATTCCCATTGTGATTCTATATTCAGGGCCTTACTCCTTCTGCTTCTTAGTCAGAAGCCACCTAGCCCTCATGGCTGTGCCCAAGGTGGCTTCTGCTCTGGCTTCCCACTTCTCCTGACTGCCCACCTGTTCTGTGGGGTTGAAACTATGTGTTTATATAATGTTCTTCATGCTTCCACATTTTCCTTCCAGTTCCCAATTCACATGATTCATTTCTGCTGTCTCCATGTGCAATATCCTGTTTAGAAATTCACAACTAACATGCTGTCAAAGGTCAATATGTAACACCAATTCCTACTGGTTATTGTTTATTTTTAGAAATCACTCCCTCTTGATTAGAGCCCAATTTTCTCTATAAGAAATGATTTTTTTCTTTTTAAAAACCTTCTCTTGGTATCAATATACATACCAAATTTGGTAACTCTACATCAAACTGTTTCTCTGTCTATTGGGGACAAAGAAACAAATTCTTCCCAATCCTCAATATACATTTACTAAGTTTAGCTTAGACTTCTCAGTCATAGAATTTAAAGTGTGAGACAACTAACAATGACCACTGCAAATTAATGCTATATAGCTGCAATTCAATATTTGCATCAAAACAAAATGATAGATATTTTAAGACATTTAGATGTTGCCTATAAACTATTAAATCCTCTTCATAGAATCTTTCTTGGCAATAGGATTAACTTTCCCTGGAAATTGTAGCCAACTTGTACATGAAAAATTCACTTCCAACATGTGACTGAAAAGCAGTAAAAACTTATAATATCAAGGCATGATAACAATGTTTTGCTGTTTCATAGGGTGATGCTTCAAGGATTTGTTCAAAACAACATGCAACATGCTTGTGTAGTTCCCATCTATCTTTTTCTCCTACTGTGACCATACAGTCGTACTGATATGGCTACAGCTTAGAAGAATTGGCATTTTATCAGAGATCAGATTTCAATATTGTGTATAAACTACTGACTGCAATATGCCTCACCTATGCACATGTTGACATCGCTTTCAATTTCAACATTGCTTAATTATTCTAAATTGAATGAAAATATTGTTTATTTAAAGATATTTGAACTGCCATAACAGTCTTCCCCTGCTGATGACTATTCTAACTGCATACTTACATTTTTTGCATATAATATACTTCCTCTCCTACATAGTAACACATTCACACACAGATCTGTTACCCACACAAAATTCATCAACTAGAATTAGGCAACACAAACTACTACATTGAATACATGCACTCTTCCTTCTTGTAATGTAAATATTGGAAAATATTTATGATATGATTAATATTATCTTTTCTTACAAGAAAAGACTTTATAATCTCTGTTTTTCAATAAACTTTTCACTTAATTCAAAGAAATAATATTTATTAATTTGTAGATTGATGTTTTATTCTTTCCTTAACACACTTATCCACTACACACATCTTCCACATTATAATTGCATAATTTTCTTTTATGATATATGTGTTCTTGCAAGCACAAAAATGAAGCATTGAAGGATCTTAGAAACTCTATCATTCACTTTTAATTCAGGACAGTGAAAAAATAGTTTATATTATAGAGAAAAAATATATGTGATGCATTCAATAAGTTTCTTTTTTTGTACAGCCATTTAAAATTGTTGTAAACTCTTGAAAATTCAGTATGTTATTGCTATACATCTTATGAGATGACTGACCAATTTTTATGATTTCAGGTTCAAATGAACAGCTACAGCAGCAATTGGAATACACCCTACTAACGCCTGATTGTCACAGCCGGTGAATTTCAAAAATGCAATCTGGTCGTGAGGACACTTTAGAAGAACGATATGCAATAAAATTCTGTTTTAAACTTGGAAAAAATGCCACAAAAATGTATGGAATGCTTAAGACTGCTTTCGGAGCATCTTGCATGAATCAAGCATCAGTTTTTGAGTGGCATAATAGATTCGAGGAAGGCAGGGAGTCTGTGAGGGATGATGAGGGGTGTGGGAGGAGTAAGGAAGTTAATACACCACAGTTGATTGGCCAAAGGGTTAGGGTTAGGGATATTATGTTGAGGTTTTAAGGGAGTTCAGGAAGAGATTCCGTCAGAAGAGGCCAGCACTCTTCTGTCGGAAAAGGCCAGCACTCTTCAAATCGGGTCAGTGGCATTTCCAGGACAAGGCACCAGTCCACAACTCCATCCTTGTCACAGACTATTTGACGAAGATGGACATCAAGACAGTTCCTCACCCTATCTATAGTCCAGACCTTGCTCCCTGTGACTTTTGGTTATTCCCTAAGCTCAGAGGCTGTCATTATGAGACAATTGAGGAGATGAAAGAGTCTGTGATGAAGGTCATTGACACACTCATATCAAATCTTTTTAGGTTATTTAATGCCAAAGCCATTCTCCTAGAAGAACAGTAGTGGTACTATTTAACCCATAGCTGGGAGGATAAGTGGGTTCCCAAGGGTATTTGCCCGAAAGTGAACATAATAGTGCGACTGGAGTACGAACTTGCATACTACGATTCCGCAGTCCATCGCTTTAACCATTACACCACGAGGACACCCCCTCCATTTGAAGAAAAATGGAAACTATAGAGTAGGTTGTTCAACAAGTATTGAGACTAAATTTGAATTTACCATGACAGAAATGAATAATAAATGAAATATTAATTTTCTTAAAAAAAAGTCCCCTTGTCACTCAGCTCATTTATTCCAGCAAGTTTTCAATTAGTCTGAGCCCCTCTGAAACTTGTCTTTTTGATAAAAGGTAAAGTTGTGCCATTGTATTTATTTAAATATCCTTCACATCCTAATATTACCCTTGAGATGAATTTTCAGTTTTAAGAAGCAAGAAACAATCTCATGTTGCCAGGGAATATGAAAGGTTCTGAACTTGTACAAAAGCTGCTGTTCAAAAAGTATTGAGATTGCTGATCAGAAAATATTGAAAATTAGCACTGACTCAACTAGACAGTTGTTTAGATATGTAGACATGATCACTTTATTAATGTAAGTTTCTCAGTTGTCAACATCTTCATTTAGATTTTAGATTTTCAAATCTAAAAGATTTAAAGATTCAGTCATAAGACTTTTTGATCACACTGCATATATTCATCAATCTTTAAATTATTTTACTGTTTTGTTTTATTTTTTTGTACTTTTCTGTCATTTGTTCAATTGTTGGCTCTTATTTGTTCAGAATATAATGCAGGAATTAATTATGTGTAATTGATTATTGAGTATTCATTAATTAGAAGTCTGTTAATAGATGCTATTTACTACTTCATATTATTTTTTTCTTCCTGATTGATATCAGTGGAGTTCATAGGTGGTCATCATTTGGCAAAGCTAGTTTCTTTTTTAATTGCCATGTGTGTATGTGTAAAGGGTTTCATCACAAACCTTTGCTGACTTCCATCTCACTAAATTTGTTTATTTTACTTGAATTTTAAGTTACTCAAATCTAACTATATATCATTCTTTATCTTGCTGTCATATTTTTAATGTTTACATACACAAGTATTATCAATGAAATATTATTACCAATGCTTTATTAGAGGAACCATTGTCAATTATTTTCATTTTTTGACTAATATTGCATTAATTTCCATTGCTTTTTATCATGTCATCTCAAACTGTTATTTTATTCCTTTTTGGTTTTTGCTAGTAATGGTCTGTGGCAGTTTGTGAATTTGCAATTATAAACTATTGAAATTAATATGTAAGAAATAAATTAAAATTCTTTTTTATTGGCAATGCTTCATCTAATTATAAATTCAATACTGCATGTATGTATTAACTCAATCACTCCCCATAATCAGTCATTAAGCAGAGTACAGCTGGTTTGAATTCAAAGTTTTCCTTCTCCTAGACTGGTTACTGTACCAAGGTTAAAGAGCACAGTCTGCCCTACAATTTTACTCGTAGTTAGGGAAAGAAGGGATGGAGTCATTCCTTTTCCAGGAACATTAGTACAAAGTGAAAAACAGTTTCATAAAACTATGGCATATATTTTAATTTAAAACTATTTATCTGATTAACCCTTTAATTACTTTAGTGTCTACAGTTCAGGTTTTTTCAGTGTCAAATATGAAACTTTTAGATAATTTGCCATGTTGGTAGGGCTTAGAATATACCAACTGGATTCTCTGAAGAGAGTTAAGACCCCCACCTCTTACCAGAATGAGATGCCTTGATATTGAGGTACTAGTTCTAGAACTCTGATATTGAGTGATAGTACTTTTTATGGTCCCATCTATGAATCAAATGGATGTTTGAATATCATTTGTATTAAGTAGGAATACTTGATACCATAATTGTTTGTAACTTATATGCATTAATAATTACTTGAAGATATAATTGTCTACTTTGGATTATTATTGTTATTAGTAACTTGAAACCATATGATTGTTGGAAAATTATTAGTGTTAGATAGGAATACTTGGAACCATATAACTGTATGCAAACAAATGATGATTATTAAATAGAAATAATTACCTTCCACCATATAATTGTGCAAACAAATGATTATTGACAAATAAAATATTGCAATATCTTAAAAAAAATGCTATGGAACATAGAAAATGTAGTTAGGTTTACAATCAAACATTTACTAATGAGTTAAAATTTGGTATCAAATAACCCATAAGGAGTTGATATGCCATTAAATAAATTACCAGACCAAACCTTTTAAATGATTAATTCATTTTACCATCTTGTAACAATTATAATCAAATCACATTTCCAAATTAAAATTTTTCTCATCTAAAAATTGTTCATTGTTTTCTGTTACCATTACTGCAATATTTATTTTCAAAATATATCAGCAAAACTTTATATATATATATATATAACAATTATCAGCCCTGAACAAGAAAATAACCTGTTGGAATTCCTTTTAATAACCCAATTAAGTGTTCACCTTAACAGTCATGGTAAAGATGAACTAAAATTCCAACTGGCTCTTCACATTCACTTCTGGAATGAATACAAGGAAAAATATAAAGGGTATTAAGAATGTTTTCTGACTAATCAGCAACTGTCACACAACTTTTAATGAAATCAATCCAATCTGAGGCAACCTGACTGTATATAAAGTGGCTGATTTGACCCAGAAGTTAGGAAATATATCCTGGTAGCAGCCACTTCAAAGAGACTCCAGATGATGACTTAGCAGTTGCAACCTTCACAGAAATGTCAGTTAGTCACTAAACAGTAGCAGCAAAGAAATCTCAAAATGATCACTATGTAGAAGCAGCAACTTTGAAGACCACTAAGAAGCAGTAGTAGTAGTAAGCTCAACATATATTCAACAATCAAATTACATCATGCAATGACAGTTCATATCTGTACACCAACCAAGAATAAAATCTTTCTTTTATTCCTCTCAACAGTTATTGTCTCCCTTCTGTTAATTCTCACTCTTTTGCTATTGGTACAAGTTATTGTACTCAAAGATGACAAACACACTAGGTCTATCCTCTCTTGTCAGTATTATGGCTCACACAACAAAAGTAAACCATTTGAAAGAAAATCCACAGTTAACTGAACTCTGGCTCGGAGTGGCAGCATCTGATAAGGTCCTATCCATGGGTCAAATAGCACTAAACTGTGTACTTATGCTAAACTGAAGTGTTTGAAATAGAACTGTTTTTACATTTAACTGTGTGTAAACAAATAAAACTGTACTTATGCTAAACTGAAGTGTTTAATCCTTTAACTGTGTGCAAACAAATGAGCTCAGGCTCATTTAAAAATGTTATTTACAAAATGTAAATAAACAAAAATTTAATATATGTCCTCAAATGATCTGGCATTAAATAACCTACAATGGTTGATATGCCATAAAACCAAACCAAATCTAATATTATTAGATCTCTTCCTGATTACTTTGAACTCTTTAATGCTGGATAAGATGATGTTTTCAATATCTAAATCTAAAGCATAATGCTAGCATTTACTGCTACTTGCTGAATATTCAAAGAAAGAAAAATTCTCTTGAAGCAGAAAGTTCATTTCTTAAGTGCACAGGAGATTGTTAAGATTATTTCTCAGTAACCATGGTTTCAAATTCTTCAAAACACTTTGAACATTCAGGATTCAATTTGTTTGCTGCTTGAAATAATTGTTTATGATTGCATTTTGATTTTCTTATTCATTTCAAATATCAATGAGGTACTTACCATTTATAATTGCTGTAAATGTTATTTTTTTGTTGTTTTCTTTTTCTCTCACTCTCTCTTGCTTTTCCACTTCTTTTCCTTTCTTCTATCTTGTTTTTTCTCTTCTTTCACTTCTGTCTTTTGTTTCATTGTCATCTTTTCTTCTTCCATTTTTTTTATATTACTTTTATCCTAATGGCAACTCTTCAATCTTAATTGATTTATGGTGATGTTGTCCCATGGAAAAATAGAAAATTCAACATAAATAAAACATTTTATCTATTCAGTGAAAAAAATAAGGGAATAAGATATATTTTCAAAATTATTATCTTTTTATTTTCATTTTCTTAATTCTAAAAATTAAAGATAATAGATTCTTTTCATAGAATTTACCTGAATTCAACTTTCCAATGGAAAAAGTGTAATTTAAAATTTCAAGTGATATTTCTTCTGTATTATCATAATACATTAATTATTTTGTATTGATATCTAAAATTACAAACATGATCCATGAAATCTATACAGATCAAACTAAGAAAAAAAATTTAGAAAAATTAAATCTTTTTTATTATCATAATTGTTATACTTAAACAAGGTAATTTCTACTTCAAATCTGAATATAGTTTTGTTGGTGTTTCCTTAAAATAATACACTTTTCATACTCTTTAAGTATAAATTTTGTATTAAAATAGATAATGTATGAATTAAAATTAGCCAAAGACATAGTACAAATACATTCCTACAAATAAAAAAAGATATCAATACTTTTGTATGGATAAAGTTGTTGGCGACTGTGGTCAAGGGCAACCAGAAGACTCCCTTTTCAGTAGCTACTACACTGAGGCATAGGGGAAGGCGCTACTCCTTTCCCTGGATTGCTCCACTTTACTCTTGATTCGTACCTTATAATGCTGAGTGTTAAGCAAGGCTGTATCAAGTACGATTTTTTAAGTCTTTGGTATGACTCGACCTGGGATTGAACCCAGGTATCCTGGACCATTACCGAACACTCTACTCACTAGGCCATTGAGTCGGTTTTGTATAGATAAACTAATGTAAATCAATGAGATTCTCTGGAAATAATTAAAATAGCATTTCCATGAGTATTAAGCTTCATATATTATTCTAAAAGAAGATTATCTTACTAATTTCCTAAATGTCTTTTTATTCAATCTGTCTACTAGATCTATGACTACCAATGGAACTCTGGTGCATGTTTTATTGGAGTTTTCAAAATTATAAGGCTTTCAATGTTCTCTGCAAGAAGTTTAGTTTACAATGTTAAACTAGATCCTTTGTGTTTGTTAGGTTCAGCAGATCTGTATATTTTTGGTGAACATCTTTCTGAAAGTTTTATTGATGACAGCCAGAAGATCTATTCCCTGAACAACCAGATCTTTCCAAAGCACCAGAAACCCTCAAATCCCAAACTACAACAAATTTCCTTAGGAAAGGATGATCAGATTAAATTCAAAATTCAAGAGATTTATCAGTAGATACAAGTCTTTATCAAGAGGGTGAATAGGAAGGGCTAATGGTACATCATGGAAGAAAATGTGATAGGAATCAGTAAAGTCTTAATGAGCAAGAGATGATTGATTGACTGGAGAAAGATAGATATTAATATAATTTTGATCCCATGGTTAAGATGAATGTTTTAAAGAAAAAGAGGCTGAGATTCAATAGTTGATTTTAACATTTACACTGAGGTTGATGATGAGTAGGATAGGCATTGCATTTCCACTACATGTGTAATGACTAAGAAGGTCAAATCAAAGCTCATATCATAGTGAAAGGATTTGAAGAGGGTGAAATAGTTAAGAGATTCTCCTACAGTTTCAAAGAGCACCAGGAGAGTCCTTATAATGTCCACTATAAGCAGAGACTGACTAAACAAGTGATATCAAATCAGCATTCCTTCAAGGCAAAGAAATTCAGCAAGCCTCCAGCTGAAGCTAAGCAAAGTACTGGAAAAGTGTAGTAACTCAAAAAGACAGATTGGTTGATCCAGTGTGACTATTTTATGATCGTGTTAGAAATTAACTTGAGAGTCTTGAAATAAGACAATCTAACATTGATTCATCGCTTTTTTTCAAAGTTAAAAATGAAGAAGTTGGTACTCTTATCATACTTCTTGATAATTTCATGGGTTCTATAAATGAGAGGTTTAATGAGACTGGGATCTAACAACTCATTACATGGTTTTCCCTGGAAGGCATGAAAGTAGCATTTTCAAATACATTGGCTTAAAAATCAATCAAAACAGTAAATAGGCCATATTGGATCAAGGAAAATATGTCAATAGCAGAGGTTTGGTTTAATGGCATATTAATCTTTGATAAACAGCGATGCTTCTATTGAACCCATAAATGGGGGTGGCATTAGGGAGTTCATACTTTTTCCAAGAGTATTAATCCAAACGTAAACATAATAGCATGACTGGAGTTCAAATTCACTTATTATGATGTTGCAGGCCAGTTTGTTATTCACTACATCATGGGGAGGGACTCTTCCCAATAGAAGAGATAGAATACAAATAAAATATTGAAGAGCAAAGGAGAAGAATAGTTCACCAGAGAGAAACAAATGTCTAGTGAGCCAGTGGAATTGGGTATCTCAAAGAACTTCTTCAGACCTTGCCTTTGAGATCATTGAGTTGAGTTTGAAATTTAAAGATGGCTGTGTTTCAGATTTAATAAAAGCAAACAAAAATTTGCTCAATCAGCTACAGGTTATTCATCATGTTTCTAAGCATTGGACCATGTAGAAACTGGAAGAGTGTAGCATTTGCTACCACTGGCAACACTTATTCAAAGGTAAATTGTATTGCAAGCTCCACACTACCTGCTGAGATGCTGAGTCAGTTTATTTGAGGTAGATCATTGTAAAACTGATAGGCACAGATCATTTAAGCATTCCTATAGAAGAAATGTATGATGACAATGAACCAATTGTGTGGATGCAATTTATTTAACTAAGTCAGTGTTTGATAAACATTTACTTAATGATGCTGGCTCAACTAAGGAAATATTGAATAAGAAGGAAATAGTGTAACTTCAGTTGATTCCTGGAGAAAAGATTATTGCAAATGTAATTACAAAACATGAAGCTTTAAGTTTTGTTATGGCTGTTTGACTATCATCATTGTTGAAACATTTTTTTTATCAAACTTACGTTTTGCATTAGTTCATTTATTTTTTAATTTTTGTTTATGTAATTTGGTTTGAAAAAAAAAAATGAATAAAACAATGTTGATTTGATATGTTCATTGAGATATGATCCATCAGTGGAGCCTGCAATATTTCTTGTCAGTATGAATCAACACACTGAATATAGCACAATTCACTGGTGGGTCATATTGCATTGAATGTGTTAAACCCCCTTTGATGAGTGACTGTTAGGAGAAAAGTCTACTAGTGGTACCAGTAAGTTTTATGAGTGAGGAACCAAGTTATTTCCCTTTGATAATTGGCTTTTTGGAGAATGAAAGTTAGATGGTGTTGCATTAATGATGTGTATAATAAATGTGGTAGTAATATGTTGGTCAGTCATGTTTAGCCTTAAACTGACCCCTCCTCTTCATTATATAAGCTTCCTAGAGGAAGCAGAAAAAGGTGGGTTGATTTGTCGCTGCCTCCCACCAGACACGACTTGACACATGGTCAAAAGCCCGAAGGCCGATTAAAGTGGGGATAAAGGGAGGGGAAGGTCGGGAACGAGCCGAGACTCGAACCCTGCTGGTCTATGCTGCTCATCGGCTCACTTGGTGCAATGTGAGCCTGATGAGGCAAGCAATTTCACGAACCCAAATGTGGGTCCGGGAAGGTGGAGAACTTTTTTTGTTGTTTACACAGGAGAAGCCATTTTCATACAAAAAAAAAATATTCAAACAGATGACTGGAGGTTTAATCATATACCCCAGAGGAAGACAGGAGAGCTCACTGGCTGAAACATTTTGATTGAAATAATGAAAATTTTTCTTCAAATAACAAAATATTAGTGTTGAACTGAATTCACTCAGTTAACAGTATAAAATATTCTTTTTCTTTTTTTTTCAGAGTCCGAATCGAAATGAGTCTTGTGGACAAGACTTAAGTCCAACCAGTGCAAGTATTTCTGATACACAAACCTGGGAAAAAGACAAGAAATATGTGGTCAGTATTTCTTTACTTTCCTCACAGATCTTTCTTTCTTTCTTTTTCTACATCTGTTGATTTGATATAATTGGCAACTTTTGCATTTGTTCCTTGTGATTCAATATTTTTCACTGTGATTATTTACTTACAGACAATTCAAGGGACTTCTACTAAACAACTTTGTCATTTTATCATTTATAAAAACATTTATTCATACAATATTTTTCAATATATGTAGCCTTATTGATAAGACCTTTTGCTCAAATCTTGTCCTTTCAGTTTTAATATAGTGTATACAGATATATATGTATTTCTACTTGCATATAAAATCACATCTGATTTCATTGCCTCAAGATTGTGTCCTGTGTAAAATTGTGAAAATCATTTTTTTGTAGAAAAAAACAGCTTTGTTGTACTTTTATGATTAATGAATATTTTTCTGTGTATAAGACTATGTTTAAGGCTTTCTTCAAAAAGAAAATTACTTTTACATAATTAAAGCATGTTTGACTGTAAATTTAGAGTTTATGTACATAAAATGGAGATTGACAATTGGTGCTATGGTTTTCTAGTATTATTAAATATAAACTGATTACAATGAGTCCTTGGTATTGGTCTCTTTTTTGATGATACTGCAGACATATTAGACCAAAGAATTTAAATCAGAGTGTGTTAACATCTTACCTCGGTACCGATTCCGGAAGTAGCCGGGCGAAACCGGATGAGGTAAAGAGGGTATTATATAGCAGAGAAGTGTGGAATGCCCTGTTTTCATAGAGCTGTGTCGGAGCTGATATGATGCAGAAATAACCCGAAATCAGCAATGAAGACAGTGCATCACTGAAGACCTCCCTGATGCATCTAAGATGTATGATTGAAATGGAGTGACATGATCCTAAAAATAGCCACTCCTGGGTTGTGTCGGCTATATGGGAGAGAACAGTCATGCTGGAATGTATATAGCTTTCCCTGGGCCATCCCCTTGATCCAGTGCTAGACCACTGTATCTAGCAGCTTTATGTTGATAGTGGAATTGACTCTGAGGCTTTGTGGTACCAACATGAAATGGCTCTCAATGCTCACAACCTCCGGGACTATTACAAACAATATGAATTTGGTATGCATCACCATGGATATTTCCAGCTTATTCCTGACCATAAGCACAAAGGAACTGACTACTTTCATGACAACGGCTATCTTCAAGTTGCTGTGATATCTGATGCTATCAGTATGGTATGCCTTTTCATTTCATGTGTTGAATTGGAAACTGCCATGATAATGCTTTTGAAAGAGTAAAGAGAATGCTAAAATTTGTCACATACCATGTAACAAGTTGTTTTTTATTATAGCCTGCTAAAGATATATTCTCAAATACTTGGTGCATTCAAATAAAATGACTTTTTCTAAAGTATGGAAAATATAGGATGGTTATGAACGTATTACTTTTGGAAGTTGTTACATTTTTTTTTTTTTTTTTTTTTTTTTAGATTTCAAATAATTTAATCAAAAATACAGATATAAAAATAAGTTCCTATTAACTTTTCACTTTTTGGACTAGAGCATGCTTCTCTGTGCACATCACACATTCTTCAGTAAATTTCACATGGTTTGCACTTCTCAGCCACCAAAAATTTGATGACAGACCTCTATTCAAGTCTTGAGCACTCTGTTTGATTTACCACTATTTTGAATAGGTTCAAAATAAATATTTTTGTGGGATTAAAATAATTTTTGCTTTAAACCAATTCCAAACAATGCATAGTTTATATTTATAGAAAAAATTTCTGAAAAATACAATTATTTTACTTTTTTCCAAAAATTTCCCTTATTTAGAATGACCCTCATACATCTAAAGTTTTACTGATGTTTTTTTTTTTTTGTTTTTTTTTGTTATACTAATATTTTTTTCCTTGTATTATTTTTCTGACTTTGATGATCAATTATTTTTTGTTTTTATCTTTAAAATATTTTTTATTTGTATGTATGGTAAGTGAGCAGGAATTGCATGGAGTTTCTACTAAGCTTTCAGCAAAAACAACTTATTTTTAATTCCTTGATCTTCTTTCTAACATAAGATCTTCTATCTCTCTTTTTATTTTTCAAATCTGCATTTATTTTAATGTGAAAAAATATCTTGTACTGTTTGTTGCTCAACATAAAATTGTCTGTTCTTATTTTAAGCTTGACGTTTTTAATGGTTTTCAAAAATATGTTTAATTGATACTAGATGACCGATGAGCCTGTTGGATTACCCATGTATCAGTAGTCCATGATGATACAGATGCTTATATCTAGAAAGAAGTGAAAAGTTTTGATTAGAATTTTATATAGCCCAGTCAACTGGGGCTGTAGAATACACCAACTGCATTTCTACATAGGTGTAAAATCCCCTGCACCAAGTGTCCTGAATATGACATCAAACAATCTGATGGTGAGGCTCCAGTAATGCTGGACCTTTGGGGACTGTAGAGTATCTTTTCATTGCCTCCTCACCCCCCAGATCCACTTTGGCCTGGAGTGGTAGCACCTAATAGGATCCTATCTAATGGTCAAATAGAACTGTTTGACATTTAAACTGTATGCTAAAAGATGATTTATGCTAAATTGAATTGTTTGAAATGGAACTGTTTAATCATTTAATGGTGCATAAATAAATAATGAGAAAGAATATTGAATTGTTAGTGATTCATAACAATACTTGAAACCATTTAACTGTGTGCAAAAAGAATGAGCTCAGGCTTGTTTCAAAATGTTATCCATAAAATGTTTACAAATCATATATATTTGACATATATGTATAAAGAGGATTTGGCATCAAATAACCTAAAATAGTTGATATGCCATAAAACCCAACCAACAAACCAAGAATTTTATAGTTATTTCAGTTATATTGAGAACTTGGATAATTAAAAGAAAACATTCAATATAAAAACAGTTTTCAGAAGATTATTGCTTTGTTGCAAATTTTACTGAAATTTTGAATGAAGTACTTTAAAAAGATTATTTCTATATTCTATTATTTTAGCTGTGTTATGGTTATGTGGTTAAAATATAATTCCAAAAGCACCTCTCAGCCCTAAGATCTTTACAGTGCTCATACACAAAAATGTTGATTATAAAAACGTAAGACAGGATAATAACTCATGACTCCGTATTCTACATTTCCGTGAGCCATATGTTGTCAAGTAACAATATAGCTTTTTAATCATTGGTTTGGTTTGGTTTCTTTTTTTAATGGCACATTAACCGTCATGGGTTATTTAATGCCAAAGCCATCCTTGTAGAAGAAGAACAGTGATACTATTTAACCCATAGCTGGGAGAATAAGAGGTTTCATACCTTAGCTAAGGGTTTTAGTCAGAAAGTGAATGTAATTGCACAACTGGAGTTTGAACTTGTTTACTATAAAGCCACAGTCCGGCATTTTAGCCCTTACGCCACAGAGATTCTCCCAGTTTTCTAATCAGATGAAGAGTATATATGAAGTAGTGTTAAAGAATAATGATTATGAAGAAGCTAAGATTGTATTTAAAAATGCCAACACCAATTAAAGACACCAAAGAAATAGGAAAATAATCTGGTTTAACACTCCCATCTCATAGAAAGTACAAAAAATGTTAAAATTTGATTGAGAAGCATTTCCCACCTACAAATAAATTGCACAAAAAATTCAACAAAAATACTATAAAAATTAGCAACAGTTGTATGGGCATGTGAAAAATAATACAAAAGAACAACCCAAAAATTATTAGAAAAAAAAAAAAAAGTACCGCCTGTGTAATTGTAAAACAAATAAGTGTCCTTTGCTGAACAAATACTTAACTAAAAATGTGGTCTATCAATCCAAAGTTAGAGCTGACAATGGACAGTAGATATATATAGGATTGACAGAATGACCATTATAATAATCATAAAGCTTCTTTCAGAAATAAAAGATATGCTAATAGCACAAGATACATCAGGAATTACAAAAGAAATAATGAGAAAGAACATTAAATTGAGTGCTCAATCCTAAAAAGTGTATATCCCTGTAATGAGGGTTTGAGAAATTGTAGATTGTGTGTGGAAGAAAAATATTATAAGCTTTCCAGACTCAAATAAATTACTAAATAAAAGCAAGTTGGTTGCAAGATGCTGTTATGACAGTAGATAATTACTTTGCAATTTAGTCTGGGATTGAGCCATGTGATTTATACCATCTATTTTATAGTCACATAATCCAAAAGGAGTATAAAAGTGTGCAGTATTGAATATGTCAAACGTGTGGACTACCAGCTCATCTGATGACTGAAGATGTGAAACTTGGAGTTGTGAGTTATTACTTTGCCTTATATCTTTTATAATTAATAGTATGCACACACACACACACACACACACACACCTTATGAGAATCTTAATAATATCTAGATAATATAGTTACATTTTATTTTGAACGAATGTTGTACTGGTTTATTCAGCAAAAAACTGATTTTATTTGAACTATAATTCATCTTGTGCAATTTATGAAACAGCAAAAATGGCAGATCATAACATTTTGTTAGTATTAATATTATTAAAATTCTCTAAGTTGGAAAATATTCTGAAATAATTTGTTTCTTAATTGTGTGGAATCTTTATACATGCTCACCCCAACCATTACAATTTCTTAAGGGACTAAACTAGCTATGAAATATTAATTATAGAGTAGTTCCCCTTACTTATATGTAATTAATTATAAATTCTATTCATATGATGTGACTTCTTATCTAGGTCAATAACTGCAGAAGCCAGCCTTTAAGCGAGTTCTATTAATATTTACAATATTTTTAGGTACATATGAGATGTCTTTGGACTCTTGATTTTCATGTTTTATGCTGGTATGCAATGTTTCCCTCTCAGCTGTGTGGCTGTACAGTCATAGACAAGAAAAATATTATATCACATAGTAAAATTGTATTGCTAAATGTAAATTTTAAAAATTTCAAATAAAGAAAAAACACAATGATACAACTATGTAGCCAAACAATTGCTTTTGCTCTTTAGATAAAACAATCAATAATCATTTAAAAAATAATAAGTTTTTCCATTCCACAGGAATTTTAGTCTGAAGGAAAGTTTAAAGGCAACATTGCATGAGTTCAAAATAAGTTATAATAAAGGTGAACTAAATAAATATTATTCCTGTCCTATCATATCAGTGATTCCTCCACTCATACTGATCAGTTTTGAAGCATCCATGAACTCCCACCAGTTGTGTGTCACAATTAATCAAGCTGATAAGTTTAAACAGATGAGAAATACAATGAAGATATCAGACAAATATTTAACAACAGTGACTAAGTGACACTTTCATCTATTCTTGTAGATTACTATTTATCACCACTATGTTTAATATGCAACAGTAAGCATTTAACTTGATAACTTACTCATGAATAATCAGCTTGACAAGGGACTGAATATCTCATCAACTCATTCACTTAATCAACAGACGATGAACTTCTGATCTGTGGATTTGCACTATCAGTTGGTTTTTGACATCAGCTATTTGAGGGTTTCTTTTTCATCCTTTCCTCCTTCTTAGTTCTTCTGCTATGTTTGATCAACCTAGAACTTTGGACTTTTTTGCCTGAGACTACTGTTACTTCCAGGTTTTCCATGTCACAACTTTGAATTACTGATGGGACTTGGTATTATCTACTATTCTCTTGGGGTTGATGGCTGCTGCTTCTGACTTTTTATGTGTGTATCTCTTTAGTACCTTCTATCTGAATCAGCTAATATTTGTCTCTGCCTCCCACCAGACAGGACTTGACACAAGATCAAATGACCCATAGCTGAATCAGCTGCTTCTCCAAAATCCACAAAATGGTCATTTTGTCATTTCTGATCTATTCTAGTTTGTGATGGCTTGAGCCTCCTGTTTTTATGAACATGGTTTCTTGTTGTGATGTGCAAGGTTAACACTAGTCTGTCACTAATCAAGCTTCCCAGTTAGATAGGCTCACTCTTACACTCATGCAAATTAGGCAGATTAATTTGCCAGTATCACAACATCTCCCTGAAATGTATGGGTCTTATGCCCCTAGTAGGTCTTGTACTTCTTCTAATAATTGTTTCATTTTTGAGATTATTTTGCTCTCCTGGTCTCTCCCTTGTATTTCTTTCTCTGAGAGATCTAGATCTGTCCCACACTGAACTGTAATCAAGGTTGTCTTCTTGCATTATTTGATCTTCATCTGAGTTTTCAAACTCATTCTGGCCCACCTGATCATGCATTATTTCATCTTCTGACATTTCATTCTGTAAAGGTTGTTCTAATAAATCATTAACAGAAGGAATTGTAGAGATTTCTTCATCATTTTGCTCTTCATATTCGCTCTGGGGCCTTATTTGATCTGCACGGGCTAATATAGTTTCCCTTTTCTCTATTTATTATAGCTGTATTATGGCTTTTTTGCATGACAAATTTTCCACTTCTGGATTTGATTCTTTGTTCTTTTTGTACCACACTTTTTCATTTGGTGAATATGACATCGTTAGGGGAGCTCTAATTTGCCTTCCCATTAAAGCAGATGGGCTTTCTAGTCTTCCGGCGTGTGGTATTGTGTGATAGCTTAAAAGCAGCCTTGTTAGAAAAACTTCTATTTTTTCTTTTTGCTGAAAACATGCTTTCTGTCCCATTTTTACGGTCTGCACCATTCTTTCCACCAACCCATTCGATTGAGGGTGATATGCTGGTGTCTTATATGGTTTTCACCCTCTTTTTTTCAACCATAAATTAAAATCTTCATCACAAAATTCTGGTGCATTGTTGGATACCAGGGTTTTTGGCATGCCATTTCTGGAAAATATGACCCATAGAATCTGTTTTATCAAAGAATTTTTTTTTCTGATACACGGATTACTTCAGGCCAGCCTGAAAATGAGTCAACTTGTATTAATAAGAATTCCACTCCAGTATTGTATGCATGATCCATATGCACACAACTCCATGGCTCGACGTCTCTGGGCCATAAATGTAAATTAGTCTGTGTAAAATTTCTTAATTCTTTACATTTTTTGCATCTTTTTATATATTCTTCAACATCTCATGAATATCTTGGCCACCATGCTACTAATTTTATCCTTTTTTGTGTTGCCTCCACTCCACAGTGGATATTATCATGTACACTTTTTATCACCAATTTTCTTTGTGTTCCTGGGGGATTATCAGATCCCCATTACAAATTACTCCAAGTTCTATTGTTAACATATGTCTTATTTCTTTGTAGGGTCTTTCTGTCCTGGAACAATTTCTCCTTACATTTTTTCTTATTCTCAATGTTATCTTACTTAGTACTGGATCTTGTCTAGTTTCTGCAGCCATTATATGTAAAAACAAAACATCAGTCTATACCCAATGTGAAAATATATTTTCAAATTCTGTTTTATCATTCAACTTATTGTAAAATTACAATCTTAATAGTGCATCTACGTGTGGAATTGAATTTCCTTTGACTTATTCCATATCAAAGTCAAATGCCATTAATTTTATTGCCCATCTTAGTATTCTGGATGTCGTGACTTTGGGTAATTCTTTTCTTGGATTGAATATAAACTCTAATGGTCTATGATCACTTCTCAAAAGAAATTTTTTTCCAATTAAAAACTGTTGGGCTCTAGTTGTTGTCCACACAATGGCCAAGACTTCTTTCTCTATATTTGAATAATTAAATTCAGTGTTCATTATTCTTTTTGATAAATACATTATCAAATGTCCTTCTTGTGATAATATTCCAGATATTGAATGTTTGCTTGCATTTGTGGTTAATATAATGTCTTTTTTTTTTCTTTTTTTTTTCATCAAAAATTTTCACGACTGGTTTCTTTGCCACAATTACTTTTAATCTATCAAAAGCTTTTTGTTGTTTCTCTGACCAGATAAATTCATTCTTTTTTCTTAAATTTGCAAATGGCTCTGTCCAGTCTGTATATTTTGGTACATATCGCCTGTAGAAATTCACTAATCCCAAAAAAGATTCAAGCTCTTTTTTTATTTGTAGGTGTAGCTATTTTTAGTATTTTTTCTATCATGGCTTGGTCTGGTGATATACTTTCTTTTGAAATGGTATAACCTAAAAATGATATTTTACTACTATTATTTATGCATTTTTTTTTCCTTTATTGTCATTCCAGTGTTTCTTAATCTATTCAAGATAATGTCGGTTTTCTTTTTTTATCCATTTTTATTAGTAGCTCCTATGCATATATCGTCTTGGTAACAAACCATATTTTTTAGAACCTGTTCGATGGCCCTTTGAAATACGGCATCCTTCTCCATTTCAGTAACTCTAATGGCGTATTTATCATTGTTGCTTCTTTGAAGTTATCATCTATTGGTATTTGTTGGTATGCTGTTTTCAAATCTATTTTTGTAAAAATTCTCATACTTGCCTGTGCATGAATCACAACTTCAACATTAGGTATAGGACATGAATCCAAGAAAACTTTGTGATTTACACTTATTTTATAATCTCCACATATACATATGTCTCCATCTGACATTCTTAAGATTATAACACTGGGCAACAATGTTTTATTATTTGAATGTTGTCTAGATTTCTAGAAGTGATTGAGAGTATTTTTGCACTGCTGAATCAGGAAATGGCATCCGTTTCTCTCCATCTGGTCAGGTTTTTGTGCTAAGTTGATTTGAAAAAAATCAGATCTTGTGACAAAATTTATGACATTTTTGTGCATTATCAGCTGATTTTTGTCAACACATATCATCCTAAATATGTTTTTAAGAGAAAGAATGTTTTGCCAACAACATATATTGATTACCTGATAGAAACATCAATTACTGTAAACTGAATGGTACGCATTGATAAAGGTAAGTACATGTAAATTGCAAGTTGCTTCACCATTGTTCAAGCTTGAAATTCCATTTCTTCAAACTCCTGGAATGCTCAGCGGCAGGGAGATCTCTCTTCAGACTCCAACAGTAGTCAGCCATCATGACTGTGTCCCAGCAACCCTGATACCTGGTCTCCATCTCTTTCAGGTCCTGATGGAATCTTTTCCCCAACTTGTCACTCATTGAACCTAGGTTCTCAAGAAACTGGTCCATATGTGAAAATAGGTAGTGCATCTTGATGCTCATGTTGCAGCCCAGGTTTCTGAAAACAGTTGCTTCATTTACCTGTTTTAAATTCGCAAGTTTAGCACTTGTCAGTGGTTAATCAAGCTTGCCAGTTATTCTCAGTGAGAGACGTATATAGACTCTTTCTTACACTCATGCAAATTAGGCAGATTAATTTGCCAGTATCACTACAGTTCTTTTGTGGTGGACAAATTCATAAAAAGATTTACCCTTAGCTTGACTGAGTCAGCTGATCCAAATTCCTCATTTCTCAGCTTTTATTAAGAAAACATTGATATGCAATAAATGATAATCATGATCTCATTCTAGAATTTCTGAGTTAGCACCATCTCAATGCTATGGGCTGTGTTCTATCAACTAGTCATCTTCTCAGATGATTCCCAGTTATCTACTTTGGATTTCATCTCAATTGACTTTCTGGCCCAGTTGGCTGGGGCTTTAGAATACTCCGACTGTATCTTTGGAGAGGAATAAGACTTCCCCAACAAGTGTCCTAAATATGACACTAAACAATCTGATGGTGAGGCTTCAATAATGCTGGAGCTCTGGTGAACGTGGAGTACTCCTTTATTACCATCACTCCCAGGTCCACTCTGGCTCAGAGTAATAGCACTTAACAGGGTCCTGTCTATGGTTTAAATAGAACTGTTTGACATTCAAATAGTGTACTTATACTAAACTGAATTGCTTGAAATAGAACTGTTTGAACTTTTAACTGTGTAAACAAATAACTGATGTTTAATTGAATTCTTAGTGATTCATAGCAATACTTGGAACCATTTAACTTTGGCATGCTAGACTGAATTGTTTGAAATAAAACTGTTTTTACATTTAATTGTGTATTCATATTAGATAGAATAAGTGAAACCTTTTAACTGAGTGCAAAAAATGAGCTCATGCTCATTTAAAAATGTTACCAACAAAATGTGTTTAAAAATCATAAATTTAATATATATCCATAAAGAGGTTGATATGCCATAAAACCAAAACAAAGAATCAAGTGGCTTTCACTGACCAAACTGTACCTGAGTCAGTTTATATGAAGTGAACTGTCCAAGTCACTAACCTCATGCCAAATTCTTTTCTCTGGGTTGGTTATTTTTTAAAGTTGCTTCATTCCTATTTCAATCCAGGTCCTTTGTATGGCTAATTATGAGTTAATTTCAGGTTCATTCCTTACAAATTCCTTTTCATTGGATCACTTTATCAGAACCAATCAACCCTCTTAATTAATTCCTTCTTCTTCTTAATTAATCTCTCTCTGTTAGAAACATAATTAGTCCTTCTTTGTCTTTCAGCGTCATGATGAAAAATAAGTATCTCTATATTATACACATGGAAGTCCCTTGTCAAGTCTCTCAAGGCTGTTACATTAAATATAACAACTATTATGGGTCAGAGGTAGTGTATAAATTTTGGATTACAGAACAATGTTGTTAGTGAATGAACAAGATTCTGTTTGATAAAAATCTCAAGTTGAGGTTTTAGTTTGTAAAACCATTTGAGAGTTTTGAGATAATGTTTAAAATAATTTTGCACTACAATAGTATATTGACTCTTAAATATTGATGTAACTGAATATGAAGTTTTTATCTGTTTAAAATGATTGTGAAGATACATTTTTGTACTGTATATAATTGGAAACCATGATTATCATACTAACTTCAGAATAAAATAACCCCCAAAGGGTTAAACTAAACTGATTTTTAAATAGTTTTAGAATTTATAATTTTCCAAACAACTCACTCTCAGTATTTATTTCCATAAAAATGATATCATTCTATTATCATTTTAAGAAGATTATTTTATTCTATCTGATGTTGTTAAAAAATGAAATGTTAAATGAATAAGTTATCATTTTCAAAAACTTGGTTTTAATTTTTTCAATTATAGTCAGATATCATTATGTAATATAATGGCCGAGGGATTTCGTTTTGTTTTATGCCTTTGGGTTTAGTTAGGCTGAGAACCTTTTAGCCCAGTGCATGGGTTACTTAGGTGCAACATGAACACAGGTGTTTGTGTGCGCATGGCGGATGTGTCATTCAGAGATGTCAAAATAAAAATCCCAGATAGGGGGATGTGAATGACATCATGCACTGGAAGCGAGTGTTGAGGATTTTGGGGGATTTGAAAAAAGTCAGTTGAGTTGAGAACTAGACACCGAACGAGAAGGGTTGACTGTCAGGGCTCGCAGAGGCCAGACGAATTTGCGCGCTACGGGTGCCGCACGAGATGGGGGGGGCAGATGGAAAAGCCAGCATAGAAAGATTGTGCATCTCTCTTCCTTATGTCGAAACCTTTAACTCATCGGTAATAAAAGGTTTCATACCTGAACTAAGAAGTCATTACGTGTTTTTTGTGTTTCAGGATTCCTGTGTTCTCTGTATATATGTTATGAACATTCTATGTACGTTTCACATATCCATATCTGGATATGCTACAATTATCTAAAATATTCATCATGTATCCATTCATCTACCAAAGAAGACAGTCTTGTAAACCAAATTTATGTTTGGCTAGTTGTCTTCAGAATGAATTTAATACCAAACAGTTCAGTCAACTGGGGCTATAAGATATGTTGACTGCATCTCAGCAGAAGGGTAATGCCCACCTCCAATGAATGTCCTGCTTATGATATTAAACCATCTGATAGTGAGGCTCCAACCTTTATGGAATGAATTCACTGCCATTACTCCCAGGTTTACTCTGACATGGAGTGGTAGTACCTGCTAGAGTCCTATCAAAGGATCCAATAAAACTAATCATTTACTATACTTGAAACTATTTAATTTTGTGCAAACAAATGACTAACATTGAATTGATATATTAATATTAGCAATACTTGTAACCATTTAACTGTGTGCAAATGAATGAATAATGTTGACTAGAATTATTAGTGTTAGATAGCAATACTTATAAACACTTAGTATCCTGAGTATGACATTAAGCTGAATCTGATGGTGAGGCTCCAGTATTTGAGTTTGGGGAATGTGGAGTGCTCCTTTATTATAATTACCCTCTGGTTCACTTTGACCCAGAGTGGTAGTATTTTGGGGGTTCCATCTATGAGCTGAATAGAACTGTTCTATCTTTTGCTAGGATTATTATTAATATTAAATGGAATTATTTGTGTTAAATAGCAATACTTGAAACTATTTAACTGTGGACACACAAGGGATTAGTATTAAATTAGATATGAATATTCGATAGATAGAATTATTAATGTTAAATGGCAATACTTGAAACCATTTAACTATGTGCAAGCAGATGAGCTCTAACTCATTTAGAAATAAATTTACCTTCAAACTATTTACTTAAAAATCATATATATATAGGATTTGGCATTAAATAACCATCAATGGTTGATATGCCATTAAATCAAATAATCCAATGTAGCTGAAATATCAAAAACTAATTCTTGCTATGAAGAGAGAGAAAAGTATGATATATTTTTTAAACAGTTCAATTTATTCATCTTTTTTTCTTTTCTTATGTCATTTAGTATCCTACATTCTTTGTGTATTAATTTGATGAAGAAACAGGATATTTCATAAAAACCTGACCACAAGTTGACCATAAGAGACTCTTGGATTAAAGAGCTTTCTTTGCAGCATTGTTATGATTAATTATATTCTTTTTAAACTTTATTTATTAGATGCATTTTTTATATCAAATTATGATTTCGGTGTTCCAGTGGTCTACCTTTGCATTAAGTGTGTTGTTCATTTTAAAATCTCTGTGATGTTCATGATTTTTTATTTTGTTTTCTGGAAGTTTTGCCTATGTATTTCTTCAGACATTGCTACTAACTATTTTTTAAATTCCTGCTTCAAATTTGAAATCTATTTATTGTTTATTTTTTAATATATTTTAAATTGTTCTGAAGGTGTTTGTTAATATATCTATGTTAAGATAGGTTAGAACACATCTATATATTTGAGATGGGTTAGAACTCATAACTTTTTTTTCATACCACAACAATAAAGTAACATCTACAATAATCACTGACTTTTATCTGGGAGTCCTTGAAATTTAAAGCCCTGAATATTTACAAAAAGAAGAAATTTACATTTAAAACCTTACATTATCCTAATCACTTTATATACAAAACCAAAAGAAAGGCAAAGAAAATAAGCTGAGCTAAAAAAACAAAAAAAGATAACAATATCAAAAACAAGAACAAAAATTCTAAGTAAAAAAAGTAAAGTTGGTGACCGTAGTCGAGGGTGACCAGAAGGCTCCCTTTTCAATAGCTACTACACCGAGGTGTAGGGGAAGGCGCTACTCCTTTCCCTGGATTGCTCCACTTTACCCCTGATACATACCTTATATTGCTGAGTGTTAAGCAAGGAGGCATCAAGTACCATTTTTAAAGTCTTTGGTATGACGCAACCTGGGATTGAACCCAGGTCACCTGGACCATTGGTGAACACTCTACCCACTAGGCCAGTAATATTACCATCTAACACCATAACAAATAATTTTCAAAGAAATCTAACCCATTTTAACATAAATATAATACTATTATTTAATAAAGAACTTAACTCTTGCCCATCCATCACTCTATATGAAAAATAGCTTTGATCATACATGGGCAAGTTTTTTTGAGAAGCAGGCCACATAAGACATCAGATAAGTTGCATTACTAAAAGATTTCAAGGTAATTTTTCACTACAAAGAACCATACATTTAAGTATTTGCTTAATAGAGAAATGTTGTTTTTTCTCTCTCTAGTAAAAAGATTTTTTTTTGTCAAAATGTCTTGGTATAATATCATCACTGATATCAATGTAATTAATACATGCTGCTGCTGGAATAATTAAAAGAAAAAAAAATTTGAAAAATCAATATATTCAGTATGAATATGATCGAAGAAAAAATTGAATAATATCAGAATCCATGAATCAAAATTTTATTTAAACTATTTTCTTTAAATTACATTGCCTATTTAATAATCTGATATTAAATAATTTCATTAGTCATCTTAAAATTGAAATCTAACATTATTATAAAAATTTACATAAAAGTAGTAAGATTGGTTTCAAGTTGTTTCATTTGACTATACAAAAAAAGTGAGAATGAAATGAAACAAATTAAATTTTTACAAACATTTGTGGTTGAAGAGAAGTTGGGGTGGGTGGGGGCATAATGTATTATCCAGTTTAGGAATTGAATTCACTACCTCTAGGTTATGAGTAATATTTTGTGAAGATCTGTCATCCCTTTTTTGGTTTGGTCTGTGGAAAAGTATAAAAGCCAGGAAGCCAGGGCAGCTTCTCTCTCAGAGGGGTAGATCAATATCGGTCTGTACCTCTCCAGTTGTCGGGTAGCACTTCGGACGGTTGTGTTATCTACAGCACGGATCTGGCCGAGTGTGTCTCAGTACCTGGAGATTTCCTTCAGCCTTGGGACCTTACCCCCAGGCTTTTACCTCCTTTGGGGGGTGGTATTGCCCGGTGCCGGAGGCACCCCTAATAAGGGGAATGCCGACAGGGCCATAGGCATTTTTGGGAAATGTCGGGTGCGTGTGGGCTCCGGCCCTGCGCCTGGACCCACCTAAAAAAAGGCCCTGTGCCATACATGCATGTTAGGTGGGGCGAGCATCAAATACTTCAGAGGTACTTTTTTTTTCTGTTGCTTGGTGCCTTGGGTGGTGTAATGATTAATAAGCTAGACTAGCAACCCTTCACAAGTGAATTAGAGTCTCATTGGGAGCCCCATTGATTTGGCTTTGTGTCACATTAAAACAAAAATCTCTGTAAATTTCTACTTTTTCTGTTGCAAACTATCACAAGTGAGTTCAATTATCATTAAAGGCCCTATTCATATGGCCTTGTGCCACGTCTGAGTAAAAAGCTTAGTAGATTACTACTTTTTTCTGCTGCCTGGTGAACCTTTGCCTCTCAATTTAAACAAAAATGTCATTTCCCTCATGAAATTGGGTGAGCCATTCAGAAAGCACCATGGACTGCATGCAGCCTGTGGGCTGCAATTTGCCCATAACTGGCTGAGATAATGACCTGATAGCATTCTTTAGAAGAATCAAATTGAAAACACATCATTTTCACAATGAACCAAGTATCTCAGAATCATTTAAAGAAACTTAAAACTCATTCATCCCAAATAGCATAAACATAATAATTTAAACATTCAAAACAACAATTAGAGAAGATATAAAATATAAGATATGATTAAAAAAAATGATTTAAAGTAAAACACTGCATGACAACCAAACAAATAAAGAATGTAAAACACTTAAAAAATCTCACAGAAAAGAGACGAGTCAATTATAACCAGAGCTGATAAAATCAGAGCTATAGTCATTTGGGGTAGAAAAGATATTACAGAAGCTAATAACCATCAAAACAGTTCAACACTTTGCTACAAATTCTTTAATTCCCAAGCCATAAAACTTATTTAGAGAATTGCTTTTTAAAATTTCTATTGATAAAAAACACTTGAAATATTTATATTTTTTAATTTTAGAATAAACAACTATAGATAAAAATAATATTTCTGAACCATAATAAACTTCTTCCAGTAAAACATATATACCAAACAAATTTTAACAGAGATGTTAAATTTGTTATGATAAAGAAGATTGAAAAGAATTTATGAAGCATGACATCAATTCTAGAAACACATAAAAATAGATAGTATGTCTACAAAACCCTTACCCTCCTAAAAAACTAAAACAATCAAACCACTTGAAAAACACTATATTTTAACCAATGGACACTTATACTCTCATTATTTATCAACTTTCATAATAAAAATGTTTTTAAAATTTTCATTAACTGATTTTCCTACTTATCAATATATTCAAGTGAAAATAAAATCCAAATTTGAAGCTAATTTTTGCAACAGGCAAATCAATGGTTATGTTATTGAGATGAAGCTCAATCCACAATCACATGTGAATTTCAATCCTTTGGGGCCCATAAGCCTTTCAGTCTTTAAATATAAACAAACATCTTCTAATGATGTCCTAAAGTCAGGATTAGGATATTTATAAAATTTATTTAACAATGTTTGTATCTACTTTTTTGCTCATATATATATATATATAAGGTTGAAGTACTCAACCCGAGCAGTAAATAGTAAAAATAGGAATGATAAGTGTATGTGGGTTCAACACAAGGCTCTTTCAAACAATCATAAAAGTAACTTCACACATTAAGTATATACACATAAAACTAGTTTAACCAACTGCATATGAAAATTCAAAAAGAAATTTAGTATTGATCCTATGTTAAAATGGGAAATTGTGAAAAGATGTAGCAAATATAAGGCAGGAGGCAATAGATATTGTAAATTATGTATGGAAGAAAAACTAACCATAGCTACATAAAATAAACAAAAGGAATTGCTTAACCAAACATCTCAAGTATTTGATATTTGCAGACATAGGAAAAATTGGTTAATTAGTGGATAATAGGATTGATAAAAAATTTTCTTTGTTGGTTTTTTGAATAAAGGTTTTTTGTTTTTTTTTCATATGCTAATTTTTGTATAGATGAGGGGTCTTTTTAATCAATAAAATGTATTCTATCCTAACCCACTTCGCCATTGCAATCCTGACGAACCATTTAGGTGAAACCTAGGTAGACTCACTCTTAGGCATGTAGGATTTATCTTCATTTTATATATATATATATATATATATATATATATTAGATATATATATCTAAAGTTAAAAGTTAGCGACCATAGTCGAGGGTGACCCGAAGGCTCCCTTTTCAATAGCTACTACACCAAGGTGTAGGGGAGGGCACTACTCCATTCCCAGGATTGCTCCACTTTACCCTTGAACCGTACCTTATAATGCTGAGTGTTAAGCAAGGTGGTATCAAGTTCCATTTTTAAAGTCTTTGGTATGACTCGACCTGGGATTGAACCCAGGTCTCCCGGGCCATTGGCGAACACTCTAACCGCTGGGCCAATGTCCCGGTTATATATATTTATCTATTATTATTATATAATAGCTCTATCCTAGATATTAAAACCCAGGGTCGCAGACAATATTCCATGAATTAAATATATATATCTAATATATATTTATTTATTCATCATTATTATGTAATAGCTCTATCCTAGATATTGAGCACTCTCCATATTATATTGCACTTGGTTCAACATACCCAAAAAGTGATTTAGTCACAACCAACGCTCTTATAATATATATATATATATATATATATATATATATATATATATATTGTCATCCACAGATAGACCGTTTCAGTGTGACTAGACACGTAGGATGCTTGAAGCTGGGATCGAAACCCTCCCAACTTTACGTTAGACTTAGTATCAGACCGCTCAGCCAACAAGTGTACCACGTCAGCTTAGGGAATTATAAGGTATTATTGTAATATATTGACCTTCGACCCAGCCGTCAATCAAGAAACAGGTGCATCCAGTCAAAGATATCAAGATATAACCTTGACCGTGGATGGGTGGAATTCAGTGCAATTGCAAAGCCTACAGGAAGTAGGTGGGTGTCAAACAATTATACAACCCATGCCACAGACAGTTTGAGTTAGTTGCAGTTCGAGTTGCAGTTCGAGGCAGTGAGAACCAGCTCCCAGCAGAGGGCTTGGGCACTCAGGACCCCCGGTTGAGCAGCCCAGCAGAATGAGAAAGAAGTGCTGCTATAGTGCAAGGAACTTGGGGTCAATATATTGCAGTCTGTTCCGTCTCCAACTCACCTCACACACATAACCCTTTTGCAACTCTTTCATGAATAAAGTGTGAGAGGTATATTTTTCTAAAGAAGTGTGTTCGTTCGTCATTATTGTTGATTATGTTTCTGCATATATATGTATACGTATAGTTGTATCACGGCTATACAACATTATGTAGCAGCAGCAGCAGTGTTCGTTTGTTTACATTTTATAGCTTACCCGATACCAGAGTGCTCAATTCTTTTGAAGAGCTTTGCATTATGCAAGCAGCACCTGAAAACTCCTTCGCCAGAGTGCTCAACCCCCATTTTTAATGTAAAAATGAAAAGAGAAAATTCAATTCTTTGGTATCATTATAAATTTATTTCAGCTCTATGATGACCCTCTTCAGATAGCAAAAGAAAAATGCTGTTTTTTATTTGAATATCATTTTAGTATGTTTATATTGCTTCTGGTGAGAATGATATTCAAATACAAAACTGTACTTTTCTTTTAGCATCTAAAGAGGGTCATCATAGACCTGAAATAGATTTATAATGATATCAAAGAATTGAATATTTTCTTTCTATTTTTATATAAAAAATATTTTTGCTCTACATGTGAGTTTTGATGTATCTTTTATCACAAATTAATCATACGGTTGATAGCTGTTGTCATTTAGCACTTAAACTGGATATTCCTAACCCCTGGATTATTTTCTTTGGATTGTATACACACACACACACACACATAATGTGAATTTGAGTAATACAAGGTAGATTTAAACAGTATTATCAGTGAAGCTGTATTTACCAAGATAATTAGGAACAATGAATGAATCTTTAATTTTCTTCAAAATAGTCCTTTTAGCATTCAATACACTTATTCCAGCAAGTTTTCAGTTGGTCAAACCATCTCTGATACGTCTCTTTTTTAAAGCTACACTATCATATTTCTTTGATTATCCTCAACATTCTCAAATCTTACTCTTCAGATGATTTTTCAGTTTAGGAAACAACAAAAAGTCACATAAACCTGAAGGTCTGGTGAGTATGAATGGTACTGCACTCACACAAATGTGTTTTATCAAAAATCTTTGTTTATTGGTTTCATAATTTTGAAAAATTGTTACCGACTCATCTAAACTTCATTTTATTATATAAGTAGCTCAGCTGTGCAAATGTTTTAATTTAAATTTTAAAATTGAAAAATGCTTTACTTTTGATATGTTTTAATCACACCTTGTATATAAATATTGAAAAAGAACTTCTATGATTTTTTCCTATGTTTAAAATCTTCACAATGTCAGCTATATTAAACCACTCTCAACTCAGAATTTCATAGATGCTTCTTAGATGTTTCTTTATTACATCAAAATTTTTTCTCTTAGATATGGTAATGGAACAGATGTTTATTTTCTATTGTTTGAAGGAAGTGTGAGAAAATAAAGTTTGATTGTTAAAAGATGTAATTTAAAATAAATGAAGATTATTTTTAACAACTTACAATGCCAGACAGATAGGCTATCAACTTATCAGTGTTGGCAAATTTCAAAAAATGGTTTAATTGGTTCCATTTTTGTGACAAGTAGGGGTAGTGCAAAGTAGAAAAGGATAGAAGACAAACAATTGTTTTAGCATTCAGTCACTGGATATTGATTTGTTGCTTATTTAGTGAGAGAGAGAAAGAGAATCTCGCTCACTCGTTCCTACACACATGTAGAGTTAAGTGGTTGAATTGCTGGTCTAGTAATGAAAAACTGTTATGTTGTCAGAAATAATCTTGTTCATTCTTTGGACCAGTGAATATAGCTACTTCTGATCTGAGAAGCTATTCTAAGCTATGTACATGACCATTAAGACCTGGGCACTAATCAAAACAGATACAATCTCTTAGTGATCAATATGATTTATTATTATTTTTTATTTATCTATTTATGGTCTTGTTGATTATCTTATCAAAGAAATGGAAAACCCATTCATAATGATAAATAAATTGCTTTCTCCCAATCAATTTTATTGAAATTTTTGGTGAGATTTAATTACTGTTGTTTTTATAGGAATTTCTGACAAATTGACAAGGTTAAAATAGGTTTACATTTTACATTAAATTATCTAATTCTATATGACCTATATTAGGCATTGGCCTAGTTGGCTGGGACTGCAGAATATACCAACTGTATCTCTGCAGAGGGGTAAGATTTTTGGATATTAACATAATGCATGGAGAAAAATCCAAATAGGAACTACACAGGAATGCTACATGCTGTTTTGAACAAATCCTGGAAGCAACTCCCCTCAAAACAGCAGCTGTATGGTCATTTACCTTCCATCTCAAAAACCATTTAAGTAAAATGAAAAAGACATGTGGGACACTGCAAAAGAAGAAAGTACAAACTCATAAGAATGTTCCTCTATGGACCCCTACACATGAACATGCCAGTGTTAGCCAATCAGCTCTGTGTAGAAACTGGATGTAGTTTAGGGAACCTGCTGAGAGCAATGGATGATATGGATGGAGAGGGAGAGAGAGAGAGAGTCTGGAAAATCTGTGCTGTCAGCTGGACTACATCATGATGATGACGACAATGATGATTTTTTTTTTTTTGTGGTTTTGTAGTTAAAATTTTACTGGTAAGTTTCTGTTCTCTAAAAGTATCCTAGATTTTCTGGAAATTCTTTTACAATTCTTGAAAGTGATGTGTAGACACTCAAAAACAGATAAAGAAAAAAATGTAGAATTAAATTTTTTTGGTAAAATCAATTCTTTTTTTAAAAAAAAAAACAATTTCTATAAAACCTATTGTGGAATATTTTACACATTAAACATTTTTTTTGTTTTAAATCTCCTCAGAAAAACACGTTTTATTTTAATTTGGCAACTTTTTAGACCCTTTAGACTTTGCTGTTAATATTGCTACTAGTGTTGTGCTCACCATTATATTTTCCAACCAACATTCATAGAAGAGCATAGTTATGGCCAAATGTAATTTGAAAACTCCTCCTATGTTTGAAGAAAACAGGCCGAAATATGAAAGATGGTAGAAGGACTTAGAATTTTAGGCTCTTGATACTGACCAGCCGAAGAGCAAATGGGCCATTGCAATACACTTAAATTTACTGGAGAAAAAAAGAGCTAAATTGGTTACATCATTGATATTTTCCAATCAACAGTTTGATCTTCTTGTAAATTAATTCCAAGAGAAAATCAGAGGATATACATTATGAAATTTTTTTTTTATTTGAAGACAATGATATTCACTGTTCACTTTAATTTTTTTCTTTTAATGGTACCAAGAATCTTGTGAACAACTAAAGTGAAATGGAGAGAAAATATTTTCCTTTTCAGGGGAGGATTAGTTCTTTCTCTGATTTTGAAACAAAGATCAAAACAACTTCAATATGACAATACTTAGTCAACCAAAATGAACACTTCACCTTCAGCTAGTGGTCAACAAGTAGGTCTTGTAGATTATTACTACTTAACCTGATCCCTCACTGAGTTTGCTATGTTTCCATGCCTAGTTTATTTAAAAGAATAAAAAGAAGTACACCTTACATGGTGTAATGGTTAGCATGTTGGGCTAGCAGATTTTGATTTTCATTGAGTATCCATAACATTCTGGTGTTAGGTTACTTTTTTCTTCTTGTGTTTGATCATGCAGCTGTACAGATTAGGCAGAGCAGAGTTTATACTCAAATTGAGAAATTCTATCTTTGTGGTTAAATCATTTTAGTACATTGTATCAAAACCACATATTGCTACTAACAGTTTCCTGATCATCTGGCAATATCACATGAGACTTAGTAAAAATATATAGTTTTATTTCCATCATACAGTCTATATATACTCCATTTTAGATATCAAGCACTTTCACTACAGATACTGCAAACTTTAAATAAAGTCATGTTCCTCTGTGTCATGTAGTGAGACTTTCTCTTTGAATTTCCTCCATACATATATTTTTTTCCAATTTGAAAAAGTTGCTGTAGATTTTATCCATTTCTCTACTTTTGATCATATTGTAGAATGCCAATCTCTCTCTTGTTTAAGAAATTCAAAGTTTTTTCTCTCTAGTTATAAAAGTAGGCCTCCTCCTGAATGCAAATTTCAGCTTAGGTATGATAAGTTTTATCTAAGACTTATAAGGTTTATTATTGTCTTCCAATTTTACATTAAGTTTCCTTATTTCTGTTAAAAATCTTTGTTTTTCTGTTGTTTTTTCAGCATTTCATTTCAAAAGAGCAAATAGAAAAATAATCTATTTTCTCATTATAGTAGATAATAAGTCTTGCAAATCCAATGAAAGAAAAATGAATATGTAAAAAGTAAAGTTCATAAACATTTTAATTTGTCATATCTATTATTTTTACAACACTTGTTTTGGGTATCAAGTGTTTCTTCAAGTATTTAAAAAATCTTTTGGTAGATTGGTTTTTGGAAGTAAATCATTAAAGTTTCATGTTGCAGGTTCTAATATAAAAATATAGAACTAAAATATGGAAGTGTTATAGGAGATAATTTTATAAGATCATGGTAAAAATACTCAGATAATACTCATGAAATAATATCAATGATATTCCCTTTGTAGACATTCTAATTAAAAATCAAAATATTAAAATCATTACCAATATTAATCACAAACCTACACTCTTCATTTTAAAAATCATCAACCTCAAAAATGTATAAAAATCAATCACATTTTCATTGGCCTATAGGATCTGTATCATTATCACTGAGAGAAATCAAAGAAAAATTTGCCTAATGGAATTATGTCAAATATTCTGCCAAAGAGGTTGCCTTATACTCTTGATAAACATCAAAATTGAATTGTCTGAAAAAATACTTAAATAAACTCTAAAGAACATAATAAAAACCAACATCTTGCATATGTTTCCGCATAAAAAAATTGTTCTGGGATGTGTTTGTTATAGCAAATGTAATCTAGAACCATTTTTTAAATGAATTAAAATTTGTATCAGCTCCAAACAAATCATAAAATGAAAAAATACTTAATGATACTAAGTTAATTAAATGTAAGCATCAACCTAAGAATTTAAAAAAAATTTTAACATAGGCACAATTTGTGGATTTTACTGTAAAAGGATTTTCAAAATGAAACAAGAAAAAAATGTGGTGTTTGTAACATAACCATAGATGGAAAAGTCATACTTATTCAAGAACTTGCCCAGTCAACTGGGACTGTAGAATATACTGACTGCTTCTCTGCAAAGGGGTAAGACCCCTTTCCAACGAGTGTCCTGGATATGACACTAAATAAGCTGATGGTGAGGCTCCAGTAATGCTGGAGCTTTGGGGAATGTGGAGCACCCCTTCATTGCCATTGCTCCCAGATCCACTCTGGCCCGGAATGGTAGCACCTGATAGGGCCCTATCTATGGGTTAAATAGAATTAACTGCATACTTATGCTAAACTGAATTGTTTCAGTTAGAACTGTTTGACTAAACTGAATAGCTTAAATAGAAATGTTTTTGACAATTAAACTGTACTTTCATTTAGACAGCATGCTTATGCTAAACTGAATTGTGTGAAATGGAACTGTTTTTGACATTGAAACTGTATTTACACTAAACTGAATTGTTTAATATAGAACTGTTTTGACATTTAACTGTGTGTAAACAAAATCTCTACTAATACTAAAATGAATTAGCTGAATTAGAACTGTTTTGACAATTAAACTATGTACTCATGCTAAACTGAATTGTTTGAAATAGAGCTGGCTATTTGCATAAAAATGGATTTGGTGTTAAATAACTTAGAAAGGTTGCTATGCCATAAAACCCAACTAACCAACCAACCAGCCATTATTCAAGAACTCAATGAACCCTTTAAAAATAAAGAGAAACTCATGTAATTTGAAATATCTTATTTATGTGATTGAATGTAGAAATTGTAAGAAAAATTATATAGGATATGCACAGGCATTGTCTCTCAGTTTCTCTTTTTTTTAAAAGCTGTATCAAATTTTGTGAAAATAAGATTCAACAACTTGTAGAAGGCAACATCTGGTCATTTAAGGAAAGACACAAAAATAGTTCACTCTCTCTCTCTCTATCATGCTACGAAGGGAAGATATCAGTTTTATCTGTGGACACCACATTCCTAGGAATGTGGTTCTGTGTCAGTGATGCACATTACAACAAACACAAAACACAATACATGATACCAAAAGCTTTCATGAATTGAAGATATATCTATAAAATCTGAATACAAGAATGTTCAAAGCAACATTGATAAGTATTTCAATTATAAAACCTCTCATAAACACTCTTTACCCTTTTTATTATTCTGAGTTTTTGGGCTATCATCTTTATCTTTATTGTTATATTCATAATGTTTTGACTGATGTTTCCTGTTGAACTCAGGAGCCTACACAAAACTTCAAACTACATCCTTTATTTAATCCATGGTGATCGCTTACTCTAATTCTGTTAACCATAACTGGGTATAAGTGTTAAGTATTCCTATATTGTTTTTTTGCCTGAAACACCTGAAGAAGGCCGGAGGACACATTAGCCAAAATGTTGTGAACATAACAATAAAGATGGAGACAAGAGTCCAAAACCTTGAATGATAAACTAGGAAAAGAATTAGTTGTCTGAATTTCTGAGATGATTTTTTTAGACACCTTAATCAAAAATAAGTGTTGAAATCATTACAGATATTTATAACAAGGTGATATGTTATAAATTCAAGTCATCGTTTGATACAAATAATACAGCAGATTCAATATTTTTATTTATTTTTTTTGCTTTTAAAGTAACAGGCACATCTTTTGAATTCTGTCTGTTATTAAGTGTGTTAACAATAATGTTAATAAAGCATAACTCTTCTTTTATAAACACTTTTTAAAACATACTGTCATTTTCCTATCATAAACATTTTTTATAATTCTTACAGGAATGATATAAATACCTTCATTTGAAGTACTTTTATTATTGGTTACATTGGCATGACAACTTCATAGGCAGTTGTAATATTCCCCTATTATTTTGCTAAAATTTAAACATTTTTCCAAATCATTATCTGATGAAAAACATATCTAAACACTCCACCAAATATTTTTTCAGTCTTCCATTCTGTCAGATGTTTTACCCACAGATTTATTGATTGATTTTAATGGTATGTCAATCCATCTAGATTCATTTTATGCCTTGAGGTTAGGGAATTGTTTTCATTGTACATTCATATTTACATTTTTTTGTGAAGTTGTTTCTTAAGAGGTTTTTCTTCCACATGGTCCTATCAAATGCCAATAATATTTAAACAGATCTATTTGACCTGTAGATGGGACCCTAACAAGTACTACTACTCCAAGTCAGAGTGGACTTGGGAGTAATGGCAATGAAGCATACTCCACATTCCCGACATCTCTAGAACTGGACCCTCAGATGCAGTTTAGTGTCATACCTAGGACATCTTTTTTTTGGGGAGGGGTAGGATTCTTACTCCTCTGCTAGGGATTCATTCAGTGTATTCTCAGCCCTGCCAACAGGAATTTATTCATTTAGAATATCCATTACAAATGTAGCAGAATGCTTTATGATTGTTTAAGCAACTTCTTCATGATGAACTTTTATTTATCAAAAAAGAAACAATTAAATAGACAAATCTGATTTAATATGCTATGAATAGATTTGCAAAGTAATTTTTAAGAGAAGATTAGATTAAGAATTACATTCAATAAAAACAATGTAAAAGAATAGAAAGCTGTTATTTTTTACTTTGTTAGTGGGTAGGGTATTTGCCAATGGCTTGGGAGACTGGGGTTCAATCTCAGGTCAAATCATACCAAAGACTTAAAAAATGTTACTTGATGCCACTTTACTTAACAGTCAGCATTATAAGGTATGGATCAAGAGTAAAGTGGAACAATCCAGGGAATGGAGTACTGCCCTCCCCTACACCTCGGTGTAGTAACTACTGAAAAGGGAGCCTTTGGGTCACCCTCGACTACAGTCACCCACAACTTTATATCTTAGAATGAATAAACCTTACCAATAAAGTAGTATTTTGTTTTTATTTTTGTATTTTTGCATTCATTATTTAAGAAAAATGTTTATCTCTCATCTTAATGATATTAAGGGCTTATATTTAAACACTTATATTTAAATACTTATATTTAAACACTTATATTTAAATACTTTCTTGTTTACATGTTACTACTACTATCCCATGATAGTTGCTACATTTGCATATATACCTCATACATAAAATGTAACAACTATTATGGGGTGGGTACCTAGGGTGTTGTAATGGTTAGCAAGCTAGACTAGCAAACCTTCACGATTGTGTTTGATTTTCATTCATATGGCCCCATTCATACAGCTAAGCAATGGAACTTGAAACACTTCTGGGTTGAACTAAATATGTAAAATAAGTACAGAAGGCTTTAAGTCATTTACTTCTTTGCTGGGTTCAGAACTTTATTCACATCCTTATATAACACATTTTTGTTCTGACGCAATGACTGGCAAGCTCAAAATATTTTAATAGATGTTTTCTGTTGAGACAGAATGCTGGGATTTGGGAGTTCATGCCTTTTCTTAAGGCCTGAAGGCTAGTTAAGTATAAACAGCCTCAGTCAAAATTTGAAGTTTTTCAATCTTAGTTTCTATGCTGATAAACATTATGCTACCTCAAACATCCATTTTGTACATATATAGAATATAGGGAAATATGAATTCATGACTTTCTCAAAAGCATTCAAGCTAAATCAAAATTATACTATTTTGCACTTCTCTTGTTCATAGGTAAATAAAATTTTATATGGATCTAGATGACCTATAAATCCACTGAGTCCCCATTATAACAATGTTCATTGATGAGAAATTTGAAATAAGTACCAAATTAGTAACAGAAGCAGATTACAAGTATATATTAAACCCAACCCCAATTTTAAGTTTTCTTTCTTCATACTGACTACTGTAACAAGGCTAAAGAGTCCAATCTAGCCAACTATTTACCCGTGAGCTGGGAGGGATGAGAGAAAGATTGTACAAAGTAATATGCAAACAGCCTCATCTAGGATTTGAACTCTGGTGACTGATTCTTTTTCTTATGACAGTAACTATTTTGCCAGTTGTCCCTACAGATTACAAGTAACCAGATTAATGAAGGTCAACCAGTACTTTGATGGTACTGTATAACCTTTAGTACATTTTTCAGCACAGAAACCTCTTAACTGATCATTGATTTCAAGTATTGTTCAAAATGATCACATTCATCTTTTAATGTCTTATGGAACCTCAGGGTGAAATATTACAGCTGAATTGTAATTAATGCCAATTTGAAGCCTTTATTTTCTCTTTTATCACAAATTATACATAACATTATCATATATGTTTTATTCAGAATAGTATTCTTTTCAGAAGATCTTTATGGCTCCTCATTCATAAATCTTTTCTCAGAACATCAAAGCTTTTTGATGACACTAAAAGAAATTGCCAAGTCAGTTTGAAAAAAAAAACAAGTAAAAATATAAGAACAACAAAGATAAAGATAATTTGCAGAGTAAATGGTAATAATTCATCTCAGATTCCAGAAATGCCCAGAAGATTTTAGCTTAAAATTGATCAAGAATATCTAATTCATCCAGAAAGCCAATGAAATTTTCATCTGCAGGATCACCCACTTTTGTAAGAAAATTAATAAGACAGGAATCATTTGTACTGAGAGCAAATAGAATGAAATCAATTTAGGAAAATGCATTTTAGTATATTATTTTTATCCAAGGTTCTAGGTTCTCCTGCTAGTGTGTGTATATATATATATAATCTCTATTTTTTAATAGAATAGAATAATAGAAATACTTAATCTTATGATGTCAGACAGCAGTATACACAATTGTTTTATATGACCATTTTTTTCTTTTATATCAACACAGTGTATTATTATTGTCAGGAAATATAATTATTTTTTGACTTTGCAATTGCAATGTGTTGAGATTGCAAAAAAAGCTGTTCTGGTAATTCTATAACAGTTTGTTCTAAATGCAGTTGAATAAAAACAACAAACATTTTTGTTCACAAGGAAAAAGTGAAAAGTAAACATTATAATTGTAACTGGTTCACATAAGATGCAACACTTTAAGAACCTATTTACTACTTACTAATGTAAGAGAACATCATGATTGTAGGGCATCTAGAGAGGATCAAGTTGAAATCTGCAATTTAAAAAAAAAAATTTGGTTTAGTTTATTTTTTTTACTCTTGTTGGCAACTTCAACATTGCTTTGGTATGAATGACTTTAATTCTTTCTTGAATTATTCAATCACTTATCAAGGAGCTTCAGTACCAATTTCATGTTCAAAAACTTTGACAGCTTTCAAGTAAGGTCATGGTTTTTTAACTAAATCTCTTTGAATTTTATCTTGTAATGTAGGATATACTTGATGGTTGGAGAACAGGCTGGCTAAAATGTGGTAAAAATAAAAGAGAGAATGCTTCTCTGAATAATTCCATTAAATGAAGCCACTCTTCCACAGAACTTTAAGACAATTTGTTACATGATTTCACATATTTGTTTGATCATTATTGTTTTTTTATCAAATTTTTAGTATATACTCAGTCTTGTGAAATAATCAAAAATATTTCTGACCATTTCCATTGATTCTTGATGTTGATCATATTTAACAAACACACAGGGAAAAAAAAATGAAAAACACAACTATTTGTTTTATAACATCAAGATTATATTATCAACAATGTAGGCTAATAGAGAAAGAGAGAGAAAGTATTGTACACATACAATATGCAATTCAATAGATGTTAAGTATTTAAATAGCTGTAAAAATATTAAATTCATAAAACATAGTTATAATAATTTTATTGCTACCTTAACACATAATATTGCATTATATCCACTCCTCATTTTTTCCTGCATGTTAATATGTTTAAGATCCCTATTTCTCTCACTCAGATTTTCTTCCAGCATCTAATTTAATAAAAGCAACTGATATACACAAATGATAGATATGTAGTTACAAACAAGCATATCATTATATAGATTTAATGCATTTATGACTTTACATTTTTTAGTTTCCTTTAAATTTTTTTAGTCAACATGTATTGTCTGCAGTTTTCTGAAGTAGGCAGTAAAACTAAAAAAGCAAAAAGAAAATTCCCATTTATTGATGGCAAACACTTGATTAAACAAATACATAAAAGTTAAACTAATTTAAATTTAATTTCTACAGTAAATATTTACATCCATGTATAAGTGTGAGAATTGACTATATCATCATCATCATGTCGCGCTGGTAGCACGGATATCCCCGACCCTCTCTCGCCACTCCTCCCTATCGTTCATCGCCCTAGGTAGGTCTTTAGGACAACATCCCGTATCCTCACATAGCTGCTGAATGTATGTTTGTGCTGGTCGTCTTGCTTTTGTGGGGGTCCATAAGAGTACATCTCTTATGAGTTCGTCCCTGCTTCTCCAGCAGTGTCCTGCATGTCTGGTTCGTCTAACTTGAATAGTTTTCGTGATAGGGGGCAGGTGTCCGTACAGTTGGTGTCTTGTGGGGTGTTGCCGCCAGGACTTGTTCAAGATTGCACGTAGCATTCTTGTGTAATTGCCGTCTAGCTTCTTCTCTCTAAAATACGCTATGTCTAACATTATCAATATTTAGCAATACCCTTTCTTATACCTAATCCTTTTTGTAATAATATTATTATTTTTATCATTTTACTCTTTGCATGTTTTTCCCGCCAGTTTTAAATGGAGTCTAAGTGACAGCAAGTCTCCTATGCTCTCCAAGACTCTTGTAAGTATTCTAACTGATCTTAACAATGCTGTCATCTAGATGGTCTTGATTCTTTCACTGAGATCCAATTCCTCCAGTCTCCTTTCCAAGTCCTTAGGGTCCATTCCACATACACTATGATTGGTGTCACTGTCACCTCCACAGTCCACAGATTATTATCATTATTACTATTATTGCTTCTTTTTAAAAGCATTATTTCTTTAGTCAGACTTTCCATTGAGAAAGTCAATTCTCTTTTTATTATGTACATGAATGTATTATATAATGTTGTGTAATTAGATAGCTACTGCTTATATTAGTAAGTTGTCAAAAATAAAAAAAATTCAAATAATTTTTTTCTTTTTTGTTTCAAAAATTTACATAAACTATCATCAGACTTAATATAGAGTGTGATAAAAAGAATTATTTAAATCAATTTTTAAAATTTAAATGAAGCATTTTGCCCAGTTAAAGTGGTGATATCTTAACATCTAGACAGCAATCTAGATAAGATAGTGCTAATTTTTAAAAAAAGTCAATTTCAGTATTTTTTGATCAGCGTTTTGGTGAAATACAGGATTGTGCAAGTATAGCACCCTCCATACTCGCCAAACCTCATCCTATGCAACTTTTTTCTAGTTTTTTTAACTGAAAATACATCTCTGTGGTAAAATTTCAGAACATGAAGAACATTAAAAGAAATATAATTGCACAGCTTTATATCAAATCAAAAGAGTAATTTCAAAAGTACTTCAACATATGGTTGGTCAGTTAGGTTTTATGGCATATCAACCATTGTAAGTTATTTAATGCAAAATCATGTTTTTATATATATATATATATATATATATATATATAGTATGAAAACTCATTTTGTTTTAAATGAGCCTGAAATAATTTTTTTTCTACACAGTTAAATGGTTTCAAGTATTTCTATCAAACAGGATCATTTCGTCTGATGGTATTTTATGGCATATCAACTATTATAGGTCATTTAATGTTAAATCTTCTTTTTACATCTTATACGGGGTAGGGCAGAGAGGACAACCAATTTTGAAAATTTCACAAAATCAGTAACTTTGGTTTCAAATAAATTTTATTGACAATACTGTGTTCACATTAAATTAGCATTTGACAAATTTAAGGTTGGAAAACAATATCCTTCATGTGGTGTCCATTTTCATTGATGCATTTCTGAAAGCATTCTTGGAAGTTTGCCTCCACTCTCTCCAATATTGTTCTGTCAATTTGGGCAACTTCCACGTGAATAGCTTCTTTCAAATCCTCGAGTGTATGGGGCTTATGCCCATACATTAAAAGTAACCCCACAAAAGATAATCACAAATGGACAAATCAGGGGACTGAAGGGACCAAGGAGTGTCAGCAGACCTGGAAGTAAGGCAGTCACCAAAGAGAGGGCGAAGCATGTCCATTGATGCTCTGGCTGTGTGGGCTGTGGCTCAATCCTGATAGGCACATGTTTTCATCATAATTCAGGCACAAAGAAATTGTCAATCATCTCAGTGTAGCACTTGGAGTTCACAGTCACAACATTTCAATTACTTACTTCGAAAAAGTAAGGACCAATGGCGGTAGCTTTACCAACAGCAAACCAGACCATCACTTTTGAGTTATGCAATGGTTTTGCATGCAGTTATCTTTGATTTTCAAGAGCCCAATAACAACCGTTCTGTTGATTCACCGTGCCATTGAAATGAAAATGAGTTTCATTGCTCATTAACAAAATGGGTTGTCATTTGGCTCAAAAATTGCTTTCATCTGACCTGACTTGCAAAGTTAAGCCTCTGTGCATCGTTCCCTAGTCCCAACTGTTGGACAACAACTATTTTGTAAGGGTAGAAATGCAGGTTTCATGCAAAATATACTTTACTGATTGATTACCAATGCCAAGTTCAATGGAATGCCTCCAAGCAGATCAATTGGGACTCCGTAGCATATCGTGTCTGACACGTTCCACATTTACAGGATGGTGTGCATACTATTCATGGGGCCCCCACTTGTCTTCTATCCAATAGTGTACCTTGTGTGCAAAGTGCATTAACCCAAATCTACAATTGTCTAATGTGTAGGAACAGACTGATTGCAATAAATGTTGAAGAGGTGCTGAAATTCACATCTAACTGCTGAAACAAACTCCTTATTCTTTGCATAACTGTTGTAGGCAAACACGTAATGTTCAATCATCCACAGCACCATAGCTTTACTTGAAATAGAACAGAAGATTTTATTGAAAAAATGTTGAGAGCCCATGTTCGAAATAATACCTGCTAAACATATGTCTCTCTCCCTGGTGCTGAATAATAGCCATTTAAAAATTGGTCATTCTCTCTGCCCCATCCTGTATATGATTTGTAGACTCATACTTTGTAAATAACATTTTTAAATGAGCCAGAAATAATACTGTTGGACCATTTACACAAAGTTAAATAGTCAAACAGTTTTATTTCTAACAATTAGATTTAACATAAGACATTTGTTTGCAGACTGTTTAAAAGTCAAACAGATCTATTTGACCCATAGGCGCTACCACTTGGGGTCAGAGTGGACTTAAGAGCATTGGTAATGAAAGAGTACTCCACATTCCCTAAAGCTCTAGGGCTGGAGCCTCAACATCAAATATTCAAGATACTGGTTGCTGGAGTGGGTGGTGTTGTTTTACCCCTCTGCAGAAATGCAATCAGTGTATTCTACAGTCCCAGCTGACTGGGCTTACAACTCATGGGAAACTCACTGAAATAAGTGTATTGAACATCAAGGGGACTATTTTGAAGAAAATTAATGTTTAATTCCTTGTTCACTTCTATCTTAGTAAATATAGTTTCAATCTTGATGCTTTCTGAACAACATACTTTGTATTATTAATATGATGATATACAAAAAAATGATCATAGGGTATGTAGCCGCCCTTGGATTTTAGAGGTTCTGTTCATCTAAGCTCCACTGTGGAACTGCCAGAATGAACCATAACTGTTATTAACATATGTAATACAATTGCATAACAATGGTGTTGCCAATAAGATGTCAGTTTGTGTCAGAGGATGCTGACTTTATAGAAACCTTGCTGTGAGATATTTTGATGCTAATGCTAAAACTAAAAAGTTGAAAGACAGCAAGGAAGATGAAAGTCTTAATGAAATAAGATTTATTCTTATCCACAGCTAAATGTGAGGCAGTAATAAAACTGTCACTAATAGTTTACCTGAGATGGTTGGAAGAATTGCCTTTTGATGAAATACAAGAAAATATCATAAATAATATAAGACTTTGTTTATTGCAGAATGGATTAAGTTTATATCAATACATTAGAATCAATTATCAAATTTTTACATTATCTCCATAATGGAGTTAGGATAAAGTGAGAAAATCATTGAAGATGAATAAATACAACTAAGATTAAATGAAGGCATGTAAAATATGTCCCATAGATCTAAAGTGTTTGAACAATTATGATTCGGGAAATATGTTCCTCATTGCTTGTATAGAATTTAAACAACAGCAAGAACTCATGTCATGTTTAACAAAGTTGATATTAGATAAGAAGAGTGAGAAGTTGCCAATACTTACTACATGGTTAAAATAAAGAAAGTCTCAAAGTGCAGATTTTACAGTTGTAAACACGAGTTTTGCAAAGAGAAATGTCCAGTATTTATGCAATAAGGAGAATCATTTCCAGTTAGTATTATACGTAAAAGGGGGCCGACTCATCTAAAAAAGTAATGTTATAGAAAGTGTTTATGATAATGTACACTGTAGTACTACAGAAACACAGAAATAATTAAAACTCGAAGTATAGTGGCTGGATACTCATGCATTGTTGAGGATTAGGTGCATGAATGCCAAAAAGGTACAGGAATTAGACATTTTTGAATGAACATACTTCATTTCTGCCTAAATAAGTGAATATTGTGAGTAATCTTTTCTTGAAATGGAGTACCCAAGGATTTTCGGATCAGATAACACTCTAGAATTGTGTGATGAAAAATTCTGTTCTTGATTTCAAAATATTGGCTGTATTCTATATAAAACACCTTTATACCATTCACAATTGAATTGAATTGCAGAAAGAGTGGTTCAGACAGTAAAATTGGGATTTCTTTATACTGAGATAAGATTAACAGTATTTTACCTTGACAATTCAGCTATCATATTCTTCCGCATACCAGTAGATCGTAAAGTTCTTCTGCTTTAATGGAGCAGCAAATCTGCATACTTATGATGATATTGTCCTTAATAAATGAACGGATGAGGTGTACAAAAGAATCTATTTAACAAATTGCAAATTTTGTAATGATACAGCAATTATTGTGAGAAATAGAAGCAGAACTTTAGTTCATGCCAGCCAAATTAGACCAAAACTAGAAGCACATTGAAAAAGTAATGAAGTAGAAATGACTGTTAGCAATGGTGTCTTCTTGCTCAAGAAATCCTCTTTTTGATGGTGATCAAGAATAACATCAACAATCTTCTAGGAATACAGCACAATATACTCTAATAGATGATGGAGATCAAGAAATACTAAGACTACTATTTAGCAGAAGTAGTTAATCTACTAGAGGCATCTAAGCCTTTCATTTCTGGGAGATGTAATGATATGGGAGATGTAATGATATGGGAGATGTAATGATTCATATGAAACAGAAAATAATTGAGAAATAAAGGGTATGAATAACTTCCCTTGGAATTGAGAAGTTTCATTCATCAGAGTGAACCAAAACTGTTATTACTATGTGTAATATAATCACACAACAACTAAGATTCTCATTATGTTTGAATGTAATGATAACCCAGCAAAGATGGCACAGCATAGCAAGAGTTTTATTTGAGCAATACACATAAAATGCTTTAATTTAGAGAATAAAAATAGTTTCTACTCCAATTTGCCACTGAATTATAATTTTGTTAGGTCTACATTCATACAGAATATCATTTTTTTAGTCATCCAAATTTTTGATATAACAGAGATATCTATGAAATTCTAATTAGAATCCTTCACGCCTTGCCTAGTAGTAAATAGAATTGATAGATGAATTTTAAAAAAAGGCAAAAAGTGGGTGGGAAAAAGAGTAAATAATTGAGAAAATGTACAACAAAAGAAATAAAGAAACAATGAATTAATAAAGTATTGCTAAAAGGTATAGTTAAGGGAAAAATAAGAGAAGGAGGAAGAGGAGGAGAAATAGAGTTGATGATTGGGAGAAATTTTATGGATGTAAGAGGAAGGGTGATGGCAGGAGGAGAACATTGATCCTATTTAAAAGTGAAAGCAGCCTAATGGGTTCTCTAGTGAAATTAAGCTCTATCAATTTTAAAAAAAAAGGATTCTAAGTAGGAAAATAACATATTGTTGGCTGCACTTCCACACTCAAGTGAGCAACCATAACAGTGCAGTATTTCTGTATATTTGTCTTGCAAACCATTGGTAGTGAATTTCATATTCAATGAACTTTACATAAATGTTAGCTTGCAGTAATTTTGTTGGTTTGGTTTCTTTGTTTAATGACATATCAACATTTGTGGGTTATTTAATGCAAAAGCCATCCTTGTAGAAGAACAATAGTGATACTATTTAACTCGTAGCTGGGGGATAAAGGGTTTCATGCCTTTCCTAAAGAAATTAATCCTACTAGAGTCGGAATTTGTTTACTTCAATGTCACAGTCCAGCACATTGCTACTACCCCATGGGGAACCCCACTTCCTGCACTATTTTTATTTTAGTGAATTAAGTAAATATAACCGACTATTAATGACAAAGGTCAATTCAAAAAGCTGATTATCAGTATTCAATGAAATAAGCGTCATAGAAGATCTAGTTAATATTTCAATGTTTATTTACATGGTCCTCAGAACAATTTTAGAACCCTGTGCAAATAAACCTTTTAAGAAACAACTATTCAAAAAATGTAAATATGAACATAAAATGAACATGATTCTTTAACATCTATGTATAAAATAACCCTAGACAAGTTGACATGCCACTAAAATCAATAAGAACAATTTGAATGGAAGTAATATTCACTTCCTTCTTATAGTAATAAAGTCTTGTTAAGTAGCAAACAAAAAATGTGGCCATATTTGATTCTATATGTTGATTATTTTGTATGCATTTACTACTGGAAATAGAAAGTTTCTTTTATTAGTAATGCTAGATAATGTAAATAAAAATTAAACTATTAACAAAATCAACTTCTGTTGTTTGTAAGTAAAATTCTGATTACCAACATAAATAGTTGTTGACATTTGAGTTACTTTCACTCTTTATGATAATTTTTAACCAAATTCTTAATAAGTTTTTAACTGTGTGAACATATATTTGGACTATTATCTTCTTTTTCATTGTCTTACTCACATTTTAGTTCATATGTCCTTTGGCCTTCTTCACGTGTTTCATGACAAACTGAGGAGCCTACACAGAACCTTGAACAACCCTTTAATTGATCCATAGCGTAGATTGTTCTAATTCCATTAACCATGATCAAGTACAAGTGTTAAGCTTATCCACTGTGCCATGTCAGGCATGACACATGATGCAGTGGATTAGGTGATTGGTTCTGAGTGAAATCATATGGATGTTGCTGGTTCAATCTCAACTACAGGCAAGAATAACAAGGAATACGTAATATTGCTTAACACTTGTAATACTAAATGTCCAAAGAGTTAATGAAGGCATACAAATATTCTGTTGCTTACAAGAATTTCTGACATCCAGATTTAGAACTCTAAATAATAATCCTTGACTGAAATATTATATAACCAAATGAGGATGTTATTTGCAGCATCTTGTTGACTGAATTTAAAAAAAGGATGAAAAATAGTTTTACTGTCATAATAAATTGTTCAATTTGTTAAAGTATTCTATTCTATTGGAAAATAATTTGTTAGATGTTTATCTCACTTTTTTCTTGATAGACATATTTCAAATTGATTGATTGATTTTAACAGCATGTCTGTCAATCCATCTAGGGTTATTTTATATTAAGAGGTTGGGAAATCCCATAGATTGCATATATTTACATTTTTTGTGTAGTTTAAATTTTTTGCACCCAGTTATATGATACCTGGAATCTTTATCTAATACAAATGATTTTCAAAAATCTGTTTGACTCATTGATGGAACCCTGACATATACTACCACTCCAGCTCAGAGTGGATGTGGGAGTAATAAAAACAAAGTGGTGCTCAACACTCCCCAGATCTCCAGAACTGAAACCTCACCACCAGATGTGATTTAGTGACATACTCAGAACACCCCTTTTTAGGGGATATAGTCAGCATATTCTAAACCCTGCTGACAGGACAAACACATTTTAGATAGCAAAGCTTTATAGTTTAAACATTCATTTTAACATGGTGATCATGAATATGTCCTATAACCTATTAGATGTTCAGGGACATGCCAAGTAAATCTCCTTCAAGACTTGGCTGTACCCATCTCCTCATCAGCAACAGTTGGCTGGGGTTGCAGAATACCCTGACTGTATCTCTGCTGAGAAGTAAGACCCCTGCCCCCTCCCAACAAGTTTCCTGGATATGACACTAAACAATCTGATGGTGAGGCTCCAGTAATGCTGGAGTTTAATGGGATGTAGAGTATCCCTTCATTGCCATTGCTCTCAGGTCCACTCTGGCCCAGATTTGTAGCATGTGATAGAGTCCTATCTAGGGGTCAAATAAAACTGTTTCACAGTTAAACTGAGTGCAAACAAATGACTTATGCTAAATTGGAGAGCTTGAAACAGAACTGTTTGATCATTTAAGTGTGTGTAAAATGACTAATGCTTCATTGAATTGTTAGTTATACATCGCAATACTTGGAACCATTTAACTTTGTTGATTTATGTTAAATGGAATTGTCAGAAAAAAAACTGTTTGATCATTTAATTATGTGTCAAATAATGACTGATGTTTGATTTAATTGTTAGTGATACATAACAATACTTGGAACCATTTAACTGTGTGCCAATGAATGAGTAATTAATAGAATAACTAATGTTAAATAGCAATACTTGTAACAACTTCACTATGTGCAAACAAATAATCAATATTAGTTTTTGATAGCAATAATTGAAACCATTTAGTTTTTGATAGCAATAATTTAACAATGTAGAAACAATAGCAATGCTAGTGTGCAAACAAATTACTTCTAACGCATTTACAAATGAAATTACACACAAACTAATCTCTTACATATCATATATATCTATTTAAATGTGTGCAAAAAATGACTGATACTAAATTGTGACTGTTATATAGCAATACTTGAAACCATTTAACTGTGTGCAATCAAATGGTCAAAAGTAAATAGAATTATTTGTATTAGATAGCAATACTTTAAACTATTTAACTATGTGCAAAAAATCAAAATGAGCTCAGGTTCATTTAAAAATCTTATCAATAAAATGTGTTTACTAATCATATATATTTGATATATATGTATAAAGATGATTTGGCATCAAATAACGTACAATGGTTGATATGCCATAAAACCAAACCATCTCCTCATGAAGTAATGTGTAAGATATTGTACTGGGAATGTATCCAGACCTGTTAACCATTATATCACAGTGATGGTGAGTTATTTTTAAAAATGATCAATACCTGTACCATAATGAAGCATTTGGATGGATTTTAGTTTAAGAAAAAAAAGTGTATGTGTGTGTGTGTGTGTATATATATATATATATATATATATATATATATATATACACACACTTTTTATATATATATATATATATATATATATATGCGCACATATTGGAGGTGCTTTGTTTTAAAAGAAAAAAAATTTATTAGCAATTTTTTTCTGGTAGGCTCTTGAAAGTTCTATGAGGATTTAAATGGAATCCCTTGGTTATTTGTCCCCTACAGTGCAGAGATGGGATCAGTAGTGTAATGTATCATGGTCAAGTCATGTTGGCACCAGTTTTAATGGTTAAATCAAATTATCCTAAGTAAAGATGAGACTACCTATAGTAAAGGGAACAAAGAAACAGGAAATGTCTAGACACTTCCAGTTTCTCAAATGTTGTAGAATTGTCTTGATTCTACAGCAGGTGATGGATATAAAAGCTGGTCCTGTTCCAGGAGGAGGAGAAAATAGCTTCTGGCTGGCAGAGTAGAACAATTTCTAGCCAAAGAATCAGTGTCGTAATTTTTACCTGCTGAATACAAGGAAGAATACAGCTGACATCTCCTCAGTGCCCCTGCATATTTCCAGCACCTACTTTAATAACAGTAACATCACACACCACTTCTAATACTTTTATTCAGAACTTTTAATAGTAAGGAACCTCTATCCTACTAGATGAATTATACATCTGAGAAAGAATTAAGAAGTTATTTCTGTATCTTCCTTAGATGATTACTGATAAGAAGTATGTACATACGTAGTGCATTCAATAAGTCTCCAGACTTTTTTGTACAGGCATTTAAAATTGTCGTAGACTCTTGAAAATTCACTATGTTATTGCTATACATCTTATGAGATGACCGACCAATTTTTATGATTTCAGCTTCAAATGAACAGCTACAGCAGCAATTGGAATACACCATACTAAAGCCTGATTGTCACAGCTGGCGAATTTCAAAAATGCAATCTGGATATGAGGACACTTTAGAAGAATAATATGCAATAAAATTCTGTTTTAAACTTGGAAAAAAATGCCACAGAAACATATGGAATGCTTTAGACGGCTTTTTGACCATCTTGCATGAATTGAGCATCAGTGTCATAAGACATTCAAGGAAGGCAGGGAGTCTGTGAGGGGTGATGAGAGGTGTGGGGGGAGTAAGGAAGTCAGAACACCAGAGTTGATTGGCCAAAGGGTTAGGGTTACTATGTTGAGGTTTTAAGGGAGTTCAGGAAGAGATTCCGTCAGAAGAAGCGAGCACTCTTCAAATCGGGTCAGTGGCATTTCCACCAGGACAATGCACCAGTTCACAACTCCATCCTTGTCACAGACTATTTGACCAAGATGGGCATCAAGACAGTTCCTCACTCTCCCCATAGTCCAGACCTTGCTCCCTGTGACTTTTGGTTATTCCCTAAGCTCAGAGGCTGTCGTTATGAGACAATTGAGGAGATGAAAGAGGCTGTAATGAAGGTCATTGACATGCTCACGCAAGAGGACTTCCATGAGGCCTTCCGGAAATTTTTGGAATGGTACAACAAGTGCATTGCAGCTGGAGGAGATTACTACGAAGGGGACTAGAGTTTCATGTGTGTACTATCAATAAAAGTGCCCATACGAAAAAAAAAGTCTGGAAACTTATTTAATGATCCTTGTAACATGATTCTTTCAAAATAATTATTATATAAAAACTCCCCCAAAATATCAAGAAAAATTTTTCATTGCACCAGCATAAAACAATGTATCCTTTGTTTAAAGGAGAAAATTGCTATCATTTTGAAATCAAGAAAATCTTTTTAAAACATCAAAACTAGTATCCAAATCCATACAAGAATATAGGTTTTTGCTTAGTTTGTTACATTCTGTTGCTTAAATACATGACAAACCTGGGAGTAAAGAGAGAGAGAGAGAGAGAGAAAGTGGTTGCTGAGGACCAGGTTTTATTTAGATAGAGGAAGTATGATGGTTATCTAACCTCTCTTCCAATGTAGGTGAGGTTTCCACTAGGTGAGTGAGATTCGGTGGGTTCTTTCGATGGTTTGGTTTGGTTTGGTTTGGTTTCTTTGTTTAATGGCATATCAACTTTTGTTAGTTATTTAATGCTAAAGCCATTCTCCAAGAAGAACAGTAGTGGTACTGTTTAACCCATAGCTGGGAGGATAAGGGGGTTCATACCTTTCCCAAGGGTATTTGCCCGAAAGTGAACGTAATAGCGTGACTGGAGTACGAACTCGCATACTATGATTCTGTAGTCCATTGCTTTAACCATTACACCACGAGGACGCCTCCAGGTTGTTTTGAGCTATTTTCCCTGGATGGGGTAGCTATCAAAAAATGTGCTAAGACAGAGTTGTAATAAGAACTAAAATGTAGTATTAACTCATAATTCTTTACACTGTGACTCAGTTTAATGCCAAGGAGCCCACAGTCATCTTATATAAAACCTAAAAAAATATCAAATTATAAGCACAAAGCCTGTCACTTAAAGTTTCACATATTGTGTACAATCATTCAATTGTCTGATGATTGTGTATACCATATGAAACTTAAAATAATGGACTGATGCTGTATATGGACGCAGCATACATAACTGACACAAAATAATTGTACAATTTTTACATACTATTCTTCTCTTTTTCTTTTCTCCTTCCAGACATTTATTTATGACTCACTGTTTTTGGCTGGCCAGGAGAAATTTTAATTTAATAATTTTAGGTTGATCACTATTTATAGCAAAAACATCAGCCTCAAATAAATACTCATTACTAGTCTTGGTAAAATAGTACTTACTGAATTTTTTTCTTTTTCTTTTTTGTTTGTCTCTATCTTTCCAAAATAAAAAAAAAGATTTTCTCTATAGGAATTCACACTCCATTCATCAAAAACATTTAAGGAAAAATATCAAATGGCAAAAGATCAGGAAACCAAATTAATCATCAAAGTTCTAAAAGTGTTATCACAGAAACCACAAAATTATAATTCAGATACAAGTTGGACTGAAAATGGGTTTATTCTTTGTGTTAGTGCATTTCAAGTATATTACTCTAATAAAAAATCTTGCTATGTCCTTTTTGCTGGGCTAGTGTCTATGTTTATATCAGAAATTATTCTGAAAATTTGATCTTTGAATTCCTGATGCTGTTAACAAAATGTTTCAGCTTCTCTATTCTTTATCTTCCCTCAAGTGTATTGTTTGCAAATCCCCCACTCAGAGACTACTTTTTTCTTGAAAAGCAAACAACAAAAAAATTGCAACAAAAACAATCTTTTATTATATCAACCAGATCCATTCCAACAATGCTCAGTATGTCAAATATCTTTGGTGATTCCAGTATGATGAAATTCAACAAAAATATGTCTATCTAATCATCACATTTTGTTTTATATCTTGAAATTCACAACAAAGAATTAGACTTAAGATGAGGGCTGAAATCACAACTACTATAACAGAAGTTTTCTATGCCATGTAGCAATGTTGATATCCTCTTGGTTATAAAATCCCCTAAAAGTCTAGAAAAACTCATTTTCATAATCCAATTTAACACTGTCCTATTTTCTCTTCATCATTTAGTTAACCCTTCCATCAGTTCTTCTGAATTCATTTGATGATGTACTTTCCTTCATATTATCAAGCCAACAATACAGAAGTAACTGAATAACTGAAATACACTTTAAAAAAAAACCCGACAAAAACAATAAAAGGATATGTGTGCCAAATCAAAATCATGACTAATATAAAATTAGTAAAAAAAAAACCCAAAAAAACCCCAAATTATTCTTTATGCATTCTACTAAATTACATCATGATCAGTGCTGAAAACATTTTCTAATTTCTTGTCTTTGAAAGACACATTTCTATATTATAATTGAGAACTTTATACATTTTAACTTTGGGCAAGTTGCTGATAACTGGTAAAATACCATCATCATCATCATCATGTCGCGCCGTCTGCACGGATATCCCTGACCGTCTCTCGCCATTTCTCCCTATCACTCATCGCCTCCGGCAGGTCTTCAGGATTACAACCCGTGTCCTCACATAGCTGCTGTATGTAAGTTCGTGCTGGTCGTCCCACACTTGCACATCCATGAGTGGGGGTCCACAGGAGTACATCGCTTATGAGCTCGTCCTTGCTTCTCCAGCAGTGTCCCGCGTGTCTGGTTCGTCGAACTTGTATAGTTTTTGTGATGGGGGGCAAGTGTCCGTATAGTTGGAGTCTCGTGGGGTGTTGTCGCCAGGACTTGTTTAATACTGCTCTCAACATTCTTGTGCAATTTCCGTCCAGCCTCCTCTCCAGCCGCTTCGTAAGCGTCCATGTGGTGCATCCATATAGCAGTATCGACACAACCGCTGCCTGGAAGAAACTGCGTTTCATTTTATCTGTTAGGTCCGACTTCCATATGATCGAGAGCCTATCGATAGCTGTCCATGCCTTCGTCAGTCGTGTGTCGATGTCCTTCTCGGTTGATGAGACGCTGCTTCCTAGGTAGGTGAATTTGTCGACTAGTTTCAGAGAGGCTCCGTCTAGTGTGGCAATGTTGCCTGTTTGGTTGTAACACATATATTCGGTTTTGTTTGCATTGACATGTAGGCCAATGCCAGCTGCAGCTCGTTCCAGACTATGTAGTAGTGTCTCTGCTTGATTAGGCGTATTCGCTAGTAACGCCAAGTCATCAGCGTAGTCGGCGTCCGTGATTGTTTTTGCAGGGTACCTTTTGCTTCTTCTCTTAGTCAGCTCAAAGCCATTTTCTCTGATTTTGTCGATCGAAGTCCTAAGCACATAGTCTAGACAGATGATAAAGAGGTACGGGGCTAGTGTGTCTCCTTGTAGTACTCCTGCAACAATGTCGAAGTATTCCGTGTCTCCATCTGGTGAACGTACTTTTACTTTGGTGTTTCTGTAGAGAATCATTATCGCTGCTACGGTTTCTTTTGGTAGGCCGTAAGCTAGTAGGATTTGCTCCATCTTCCCTCTGTGTATGGAATCGAAGGCCTTGGTAAAGTCGACAAATAGTAATGTCGCCTGTAAGTTTTTTGCCCGAACGCCTTCCAGGATTCTACGGATGGTCAGTATTTGTGAGGTTGTGGATCTATTTCTCCGGAAGCCATTTTGGTTTTTCCTAAGGATGTTTTCCATTTTGGGTTCTATGCGGTTTCGTAGTAGGGCATTGTAGATTTTGGCTGCTATGGATGTAAGTGTTATCCCTCGGTAGTTCTTGGCTAGTCCGAGGTCGCCTTTTTTAGGGAATGGAAGGATGCATCCCTTCGTCCATCGTTCTATCCTATTTTGACTATAGACTGCGTTGCATTGGCGGAGCAGTATATCGTCGAATTGTCTCGTCTTCCACACTTCTGGGGGGATCTCGTCTAGCCCCGCCGCTTTCCTATTTTTAATTCTTCTGAGAACCGTGTCGAGTTCTTCTTTGGACCTAGTTTTACGTCTAATTGCTTACTAATAATTCTGGTGATCGGTTCATCCGTTATTTCCGGTGGGTTTCCTAGTAGATTTTTGAAATGCTGTTCCCACAGTTTTATTCTTTCTTGTTGGCTTGCAGCTTTCAATTTTGCTTTGGCTGTGCTCTTTCTTCCACTTACTTCGTTTATTGTTTGCCAGGCTATCCTGGATTGCCTATCTTCCACCGAGTCTCTAATCTTATCTATCTGATCGGGGAACTACTGCTGCTCATCTATAAGAGTGGCTTCTATAGATGAGAACAAAAACAGCCATCGAAAGATAACCATGACTAGTACTCAAACCAGATCCATAAATCGTATGGCTCTTCGCGCGTGTAAAAAAAGGGGCGCGTCCTGCTGAGGTTGGAGCCCTGGCCTCGGTGTTCGAAAAATCAGCTACAGAGCTCAAACACAAACATAAACTACTAAAATGCAAACAAACAATACAGATAGCGACATTTAACGTGAGAACCCTAAATAGAATAGGTCAACTAGCAGAGCTAACTGCATCAGCCGTAGAACATAAGATAGATATAATTTGCATACAAGAGCACCGATACACGCACACCGAAGATATCAAGTATCACAAAACTGGAAATGGATGGATGCTGGTGACTGTGTCGGCATGGAAAAACTCTGTCAATGCATCGGTAGGAGGGGTGGGAATACTTCTAGGACCGAGAGCGTTAAAAACACTGAACAGCATTGAGAGAATACAACCTAGGATGATGGCCGCAACGTTTAATGGCAACCCCAAAGCAACAATTATCTCCTGCTACAGCCCTACCAATGTTAGCGAAGAAAACGAAATAGCCACCTTCTACGAAGATCTATCCTCCCTAGTACGTAGCATTCCGAAACACAACCTGCTAGTCATTGGCGGAGATATGAATGCACAAATCGGGAAAAACAGACACAACAAATACAGCCTACACTACACGTCTAACAGGAATGGACAGCATTTAATAGATTTCATGATAGAAAATAGATTAACCTGCCTCAATACAAACTTTCAAAAAAGGGAGGGGAAATTATGGACCTACACATACGCAAATAAGAGTAAAGCACAGATAGACTACGTCCTTATAAACAGGAAATGGAGAAACAGTGCGATGAATTGCGAGGCATACTCCTCCTTCGAGGGTGTGTCCTCCGATCATCGAATAGTTACGGCCAAAGTACGACTAAGCCTAAGAAAAAACGCCACACGTAAAGCCACGACCAAGCACTATGACTGGGCCCTACTCAACAACAGAGATATTAGAGACAAATATGCATTAGAATTAAGAAACAGATTCGAAGCACTACAAGAGAAGGTAGAAATAGGCACCCCAAATGACGAATATGAAAATTTTGTAGAAGCGCACCTGGAGGCGGCAGAAAAGTGTATTCCAACAAAACCTAGAACTAAATATAGAGTCCCTTGGGAAACGCTAGCGGCTAGAGAAAAACGTGCACTTGTGAAGACTGCCTCCAAAAACTATCAACAGAACCCAACAAATACAAATGCACGAGAACTAGAAAAGGCGCAACATCAATTAACAGGAATATACCTAAAAGAACAGGCAGAATACGTACAAAATCAGATAGGTAAAATACCAAATTATCCAATTCTAATGTTTTTGGTGGCATATTTTCTAAGAAGTATTTTCTTTCATTTTTTTTTATAACTGATTTAATTGTTAGATATTATATGATGAATTGTAGTCTGGCTCATTGGCCTAGTGGGTAGAGTGTTCATCAATGGCCTGGGAGACCAAGGTTCAGTCCCAGGTCGAGTCATACCAAAGACTTAAAAAATGATACTTGATACTTCCTTGCTTAGCACTCATCATTATAAGGTATGTATCAAAGGTAAAGTGGAGAAATCCGGAGAAGGAGTAGTGCCCTCCCCTACACCTCGATGTAGTAGCTATTGAAAAGGGAGCTTTCAGTTCATCCTCGACTATGGTCGCCAACTTTACTTTTATAAGATGAATTATAAAAACTAACTTCTGGTTATAGATCTTGTATTCAAATTTATATTAAATATGATAATTTCTTATATTAACAGAAATCTACCTTACCTCTTAGCTAAAAAAAAATAGCTTCTTACCTTTTGCTTTATTGGAGAATAGGAAATTTTCTTTGCTGTAGACAGCCCAGTTCGCCACAGCTCTAAAACAGACTGACTATATCTTTGCAGAGGGATATCTCTGCAACTCAGTGTCCTGGATATGACGTTAAACAATCTGATGGTCAGGCTCTAGTTTTGGAGCTTTGGGGAATATGAAGGACCCCTTCATTGCCATTGCTCCTAGGTCCACTCTGACCCAGAATGATAACACCTGATAGGGTCCTATCTATGTGTCAAATAGAACTGTTTGACATTTAAACTGTATGCAAACAAATGATTTGTTAAATTGAATGGTTAGAAATAGAATTGTTTGACCATTTAACTGTGTGTAAATAAATGATTGATGTTTAGTTGAATACTTGGAGCTATTTAACTGTACTAATGAATGAGTAATGTTGAATAGAATTATTAGTGTTGATAAGCAATACTTGAAACTCTTTAACTGTGTGCTTAAATCAGATTGTTACTGTTACATTGTGATGCTTAAAACCATTTAACTGCAGGCAAATAAAACTATTTGTTCGACAGCAATATTTGAAACCGTCAGGGTGAGTTCAAACAAATGATTTATACTAGAAAGAGCTATTTGTTTTAGAATATTTGGACCCATTTAACTTTGTGCGAACAATGGACTACTTGTATGTAAACAAATTAGTTCTCTTTTAAAAACAAGATCACCTACAAAATATTCAATTACAAATCATATGTATGACTATTTAACAAATGGCTTATTTAAAAATGTTATCCACAAACAATGTGTTTACAAATCATATATAAATAGGATTTAGCATTAAATTGCCTACAATGATTGATATGCTATAAAACCCATTTGTAAAAATTTTTTTGAGTAAAATATGCTTCTCCATATAGATCTTACATTCTTCTATAAATTCTCTTTGATTTGTACTTCTCAGCCACTCAAAATTTAATAACAGACCTCCCTTCAAGCCTGAAACACTGTTTGATAAACCAATTTCAAACAATCCAGAGTTTACATTTATGGAAAAAAAACATTTATTTTGATTTTTAAAATATCTTCTTTCTTACTGAAAAAAATTTAATAAAGTATCAGATAAAGTAAACTACTTGAAAGAATATTTTCCAAATTCAAATTTTTATGATTTAAAATTTCATGATATAAGATTTTTTACAAAAGTAATTCCTATGTTAGTACACTAACATTCTTCACTGTTGGATTACAAAACTTTCACTTTAACATTAAAAATATCATTTTTAGAATTTAAACAACAGAAACTCTTGATATTTTTTATTATTGTAGATATTTATAAAGTATCACAATATTCCCCCATCTTTAAATGTATCAGTATGATATCTGGTTGTGAAAATTTGATGTATAGATGCCAACGTAAAGCAAACATGCTTATTATTTTGACATTGACAACCCATGCTAGCTAAAGAATTTCTATTAATGACCCTTAGATGGCATTGTCAAAGCAGTATATTTGGAGGCATGAAAATTTTATTCTCTTTCTGCCCCCAGCTAACCCTATGTCATAGTAAACATGGCATTACAGAAATAGTATACAGTGCCATAAATCTTACTTGATTACACATGGGCATATCTCATAATTTTTACAAAAGCAACCACTAAATAACATTTTTCAAATATGTCTCTCACAAACTTTCATTTCTTTTAGAAACTTCACATATATGTAATAATTAAGACATTTCTATATATACTCGTTTACTTCTTTTGGATCTTTTCTGTTTAGTTTGCACAGACATTAAAATATGTTGTTAATTGTAGGAAATTGTTTTTTATTTTATTCTTGGTAAGAAGCCACTTTTCCCTAACTAATATTCCTCTATGTTATATTAGTGCATTGTAATGCAGAAGAGGAAGTAGGGAGGGAGAAAAGGTTGTCCTGATGAGATCAATGCTATATCACTTTTCATTCATAGTGATAAAGAAATGAATGATAAACAAGAGTTAACTGGCAAGGAAAGCTATATTTATAAATCTATAGAACATGCAATTCATATTGTCGAAAAGTCTGCTTGGCAAAAGGTTCTGTTCAATTAATGCTTAAGGTTGCTCAGTAACAGAAAGAAAGGGAAGTTTGACGCTCTGAGTGTCAGCTTACTTGCTTCATGTTCCTGTAGTAGGAAGGACAGCCTTGCAGCAGTGATGTATTTTGTTGTGTGGATGAGTATTCTTCTTGGTAGGATGAGAGAAGTGGACAGTATTCTTCTTATTGGGCCAGTTGCAGATAGAGCAATAATGAAGGGTTGATATGCACCATGTGGGGCATGGATGTGATGCTGCACTGTATAAAAATCTCTTGTACTGTACATATCTACATGAGAAGAGATGCTGTGTGAATCGGTGTGGAGGAGCTGTGACTGGATGCAACTGTTTTGGAAGAGTCTTTATGCTGCATTTGCTATAGTCTGTAAGACACCAATAGAGTTGTAGCATTGTACATTTATGTGATCAGGACTGTTGTGTAGCATTCTATCTGTGAATAAGCTGTGAAGTTGAGAATGGCCTTGTGTGCTAACTGGCAGTGCTGTGTGAAGGCTTCTATAAATGGTTTGGTTGAGTATCTGCTATGTGTGTATGTTGTCTGTTGGTATATTTAATTGACCACTGCTACAAGAAAGGTACATTACATAATATTATGGGTCAAACTACCAAGAAAAAAAAATGAGAGGAAATTGCAGTCACCTCAACATAGTAAACCTAACCTTTACTCTTTGGCCAATCAACTCTGGTGTATTGACTTCCTTACTCCTCCCACACCTCTCATCATCCCTCACAGACTCCCTGCCTTCCTTGAATCTCTTATGCCACTGATGCTCGATTCATGCAAGATGGTCGAAAAGCATTCCATACGTTTCTGTGGCATTTTTTTCCAAGTTTAAAACAGAATTTTATTGCATATCATTCTTCTAAAGTGTTCTCATGTCCAGATAGCATTTTTGAAATTCCCCACCTGTGACAATCAGGCTTTAGTAGGGTGTATTCCAATTGCTGCTGTAGCTGTTCATTTGAATTTGAAATCATAAAAATTGGTCGGTCATCTCATAAGATATATAGCAATAACATAGTGAATTTTCAAGAGTCTATGACAATTTTAAATGCCTGTACAAAAAAAAAAGTCTGGAAACTTATTGAATGCACCACGTACCTCAATGTAAAAGGAAAACAGAAAAAGATTACTTGACACACTTTTCTTGGACTCACCAAAATGGTTCTCACATCCAATACTGTGAGGAGTACATAGACCTCAAATGAAAAACTACTGACTTAGTCATATCTAATTATCAAATTCACTTATCTCTGTAGATTGTTATACAATTTTTTGAAAACCCAGCTTGATTCAAATCACTATGAGCATTAAAAACTCAACTGTATGGAACTTAATAGACTATAAAAGACAAAAAGTTTTTGACATGCTTTTGAAAACCAGATTTCCTGAAAAAAAGAAATGTCTTTGATATGACATTAAACTGTATCTGATGGTAAGGATTGAATCTTGGAGATCTGGGGAGTGTGAACTACCCATTCATTGCTATTACTTCCAGGTCCATTCTGACCCATAATGATTTTACCTGTTTGAGTTCCATGAATCAGTCAAATAGATCTGTTTAAAAATCATTGATATTTGGTAGGACCATGTATAAAAGTATTTCTTAAGAAATGACTACGCAAAAAAATGTAAATATAAATGGACAATGAATGCAATTTCTTAACCTCTAGGCATAAAATAATCCTAGACAGGTTGATATACCATAACAATCAACCACTCTAAAAATGAACTTGTAATAAATCTCACACAGCATCAGAATCTAAAATTCTCATATCTATTTGTATGTATGTATATACGTGGTGCATTCAATAAGTTTCCAGACTTTTTTGTACAGGCATTTAGAATTGTCCGAGACTCTTGATAATTCACGATGTTATTGCTATACATCAATCTGCACATAAGGACACATTAGAAGAATGATATGCAATAAAATTCTGTTTTAAACTTGGAAAAAATGCTACAGAAATGCATGGAATGCTTTTCAACCATCTTGCATGAATCGAGCATCAGTGGCATAAGAGATTCAAGGAAGGCAGGGAGTCTGTGAGGGATGATGAGAGGTGTGGGAGGAGTAAGGAAGTCAATAAACCAGAGTTGATTGGCCAAAGGGTAAGGGTTCGGTTTACTATGTTGAGGTTTTAAGGGAGTTCAGGAAAAGATTCCACCGGAAGAGGCCAGCACTCTTCAAATCGGGTCAGTGGCATTTCCAGCAGGACAATGCACCAGTCCACAACTCCATCCTTGTCACAGACTATTTGACCAAGATGGGCATCAAGACAGTTCCTCAGCCTCCCCATAGTCCAGACATTGGTCCCTGTGACCCTAAGCCCTGGTTCCCTAAGCTCAGAGGCTGTTGTTATGAGACAATTGAGGAGATGAAAGAGGCTGTGACAAAGGTCATTGACACGCTCACATAAGAAGACTTCCAGAAGTTGTTGGAACGGTACACCAAGTGCATTGCATCTGTAGGAGATTACTTCGAAGGGGACTAGAGTTTCATGTGTGTACTATCAATAAAAGTGCTCATACGAAAAAAGTCTGGAAACTTATTTAATGATCCTCGTATGTTATGGTATTCCATCAAAAATAGCTCATTGATTGCAAGATTTTTATTAGAGTAATATACTTGAACTAATCTTAAAGAATAAATCAGTTTCTTGTACAATTTGTAACTAAATGATTATTTTGTGATGTTAGCATTTGTGCTGAATGTTATTTTTTTAATCATTCAAATTATCAATGTATTAGAGATAACTATGAAATGCTAATTAGAATCCATCAATCCTTCTAAAATAAGTAAGTAAGTAAAGTTGGCGACCATAGTCGAGGGTAACCCGAAGGCTCCCTTTTCGATAGCTACTACACCAATGTGTAGGGGAGGGCGCTACTCCTTTCCTTGATTGCTCTACTTTACCCTTGATCCGTACCTTATAATGCTGAGTGCTAAGCAAGGAGGCATCAAGTACCATTTTTTGAGTCTTTGGTATGACTCGACCTGGGATTGAACCCAGGTCTCCCGGGCCATTGGCGAACACTCTAACCCCTAGGCCAATGTCCGGTCATGGACTGTTGTTACAATAGGACCTCAGGTGGGTTCATAGGTCATTTAGTCAGTGATAAAGCTCAGTGGTATTATTTCTTTATTCTGAGTCACTTTTGTTATTTTATCAAGATAATTTTTTTTCTTTTTTATCAAACACATTCTTTCTACTTTTACTACTGAATTATTCTAACTCATATAAGCATCTCATTATCAGAAGAATAAGTCTCTCACCCCTTTGAAAAATAATAGGAAAAAGAAAAAAAGTGTTGAAAATGATTAAATATTAAATGCAGATGTCCTTTGGTGTTCCTGAAGTCAAAATCTTGCCTAAGTTGGCCACATGTTTGTTTGTTATCTACTTATTTTGATTATTGCATTATCAGAGAATGAGAGATAAGTTTGTGATTTTCTGCTTGTTTAGAATATCTTACATTTCTTTATCAGCCATTCTCTCTTTTTCTGGTCCACCTCCTCCTTCTGTAATTTATCTCAGTAACAGCGAATTTATGCTACATTGAGGTGGTGTGAGAAATGGTTGGATCAGAGGTGGGAGGGTTTCTTTTTAGTTATTAGTGTGAAGTGTGACACAATCGTTTGGTGAATTTAACATGGCTTCTGCAATGACTAAAGAGATATCAAAGAAGAAAAAAAACATAACCCCTTTTTGGGCACAGTCATCTTCTCAACAAAAAACAAATATGTTCTCTCTGGGAGATTTTTTGTCCATCAATCCTAAAAACAGGAAGAATTTACATCAGGTAAATCCTTTTAAAAATTAATTTACCTGTAACCATATTTTTTTTCTTGACATGAACATTTATATAGTTCACTTTTTTTCCTCAGAGAAATTATGAAAAAAAGATTTTTCATAGGAATTAATTTTATTTGTATGAAAATCAATGACAATGACCCACCACTTTCACTGAAAGTATTATATTGTTGAATATCCACAAGTTATTGTAGGTATTAAATATATTCATTTATACATTTAAGGTTTAAATTTCAGCTATTTTAATTGCCAGGTCTACTTCCAATCTTTATCAGATCAAGAAGAATATAAATTAGGTAGCTTATATCAGGACACTAAATAGTTTCAAAATTATGAATAAATAGATCTGAAACAATACTAATTTTATTTTTGATATATTTTTATAATGAAAGGATTTTATTCAGTTATCAAAAACTGAACATTTTATTTTACACCTCTATGAATTTTGTATTGCACTAAAATCGGTTGAGGAGGTTTCCTTGTGTTGTAATGGTTAAAGTGCTGGACTGCAGAATCATAGTAAATGAGTTTGAACTCCAGTCTGGCTATTACGTTCACTTTTGAACCCTCTTATCCTCATAGCTATGGGTTAAATAGTACCACTACTGTTCTTTGAGAAGGATGGATTTGGCATTAAATAACCTACAAAGGTTGATATGCCATTAAACAAAGAAACCAAACTAAAATTGGTTGCAAACTAAGGTCTGCATACCAAGGATGGTTTAAAATATTTTCTTAACCTCTAATCCAAAATATATTTGCTTTTAAGCACCCTTAATTGCACTGCTCATATCATTTAAGCCCCTTAATTTCACTGCTAATGTCATTTAAGCGCCCTTTATTCTACACTAATCTCATTCAATTACCCTTAATTTCACCACTAATCTCATTTACACACCCTTAATCCACTGCTAATCTCATTTAAGCACCTATAATTCTGTAGCTGATCCCTTTTAAACACCTATAATTTCACCACTAATTGCTTGTTAAATAGCTCTGAAAAATGTTGTATCATATATAATATGAACTATGATAATGTTTCAAAAGTATTTCTTTGCAAAGTTTGCAGAGTATTGTTTTCAGCCTGGTTGTTGGGGTGCATTTCAAATCTACATTCCTAGTCAGTAAGGAGTTAAGCTTAGTTTCATAAATGCTAGAAAAAAATAGTTATAATCTCTTTATACAGTAAATGAATATACTTGAACACACATTTGTCATATATTTTTATAAATCCTGTTTGTTAAAATTATTAATATAATTTTAATCAAAAATTATTTGTATGTATATTTCAAATCCTTCTAAACATAAAAACTTTATTTTGCTACCCTATACCTATTAAGGAAAAGAAATTTGCTGGTTTATAGACATTTTAATTAGAAAACTCTTGAAATTTTGGCTGCATGCATATCCAGTTGTAAGATATGCACTTAGCCATTGTATATATAGAATGTTTTAATGTCCAAATTAAGGCAAATTTATGATTTTTATTGTAGCACTTATTGGAGGTACGTTGTGATATAACAGTTGTAGTGTTGCACAATTGTACCAATCCAGTATAGAGAGCACACTTCAGCCAGCCATGGGTCAATGGCATGGATCTAGTCATGTCTCTGGATATGGTTGTCAGTCAAGGCTGCCCGGCTCAGGTGTAGGGGAGACCTAGTATTTGCATCACACGGCTGAGACTGACTTATTCCTTGAGCCTCAGGGGGCCATCCTCCCAGGCTCTAACCCTCTTCTGAGGGGCTAGGTTTATCACCTGGTGCCTGAGGTGCTTCTTTTTTCGGGGAGGGAAATGTCAAGGGACTCAAGGCATTTCTGTGCCCGGACCCACCTTAAAAAATGCCTTGTGCCATACTCGCCTATTTGATGAGATGCACAACAAATACATTTGTAATATAACAGTTATCTTATAAAAGGGTCTCAATGAGCCAAGTTCAAATCCTGAACAAGGGTGTTTTCATTTGAAAAGTATAAATACCTCTTTTCTCCCAGTTATGAATAAATAGTTGGGCAGATTGGAATCCTTGGCCTTTGTCAGGCAACTTGGCTCGGAGAAGGAAAAACTGAATTTAAAAATGGTGGGAGGGGAGACTAGTAACTCTGCCACACAAAAACCTATTTGTTATCAAATCAGAGCACAGATGTGGTGTGACTCTAATGCTGTGCCTTCAAGGGTACGGAACTGTAGCAGTTAATGCAATATATTTTTTATCAACTTTAAACGGATTTGTTCACATAGAAACAGTTGAAATAAGTCTGGAAAGTAATTGTATTTATCAGTTTTTTTTATTCTAATGTCTCAGTTATTTTTTAATCTATGAAAGAATCACTTGTTGAAAATTATTTCTTGAATAGAACAGTGCATATTTTATATACACATTCTCTGTATGAATAATCAACTTCCTGTATTGTGTTACATTCTAAAATAAAAAAGAGTAATGACTGATAATTTTTAAAATCTTTTTGTAATTAAATCTTTTACTTCTACTTTGAATGCTGAACAATTTTTTGAATTTTGTATTGAAATTGGTGGAAGTCTAAAACTTGATTTCATTGTAGATATATATAAAACTTAGGTTAGTTTAGCACAAGACCTAATAAGACTGTTGTATTGATCTTTTACCTCATTAATATCAATGATATCTTTTAATTTTTGGTATAAAGAAAATGTGAAAATGTGCATGTAAGAAGATCACCTAGATCACTATCTTAACATGCTCAGTTGAATGTGAGTGTCACAAAAAGTCAAGATGACAGGCAAGGGCTCAAGTTGCTGCATCTTGCTGAACTCCAGTAACTAGTTGGAATCAATCTTTATGTAGATACACTAAGATTTCAAATTCAGATTTGTCCTTCCCCTTGAATGATTGCCATTACTAATTACTCATAGCAGACGGGAGAATAAATCAATTTATGCTTTTCCCAAAGAGAATTAGTATGAAGTGGATGCAAACAATTTTGGCCAGATTTGAACTCATCTTATAATCTGTATTGCATTGAAATTCATAGAAGTACAACATTTCTTAACCAATCTTGATTTCATCATAGATATTTACTAAGCTAAGTTAGTCTGGCACAAGGTCAAATAAATCTTTGAAAGAGAAACCAATGAAAAATAGCATTCTAAAATTCTAGAATGAAGCTAGTATCAGTAGGAAATATCCTTAGCCTCTACCATAGACGTAAACTTATTTCAAAGCCTTTACTGGATTTTTACTTGCTGTAAAAGTCTCTTTTTGAAATTTCAACATTTTATATTCTTAGACATAAAGCAGTAGACATTTTTACTATATACTAAAAGAATTTGATGCTACATCCCACTAATAATTGGTTGGTTTCAATCACATTTCTGGAACAGACTTAATTGTAGCAGTCACTTAGTCTCTAATATCAGTTTGAAACAGTTTGAAAAATTAAAAAAATAGAAATAGATAAAAACCTGTGAATCCAAGAAAAAAGTTGAACATTTTCATTTTTAATCAAATTGTTAAACTCACCAATGTATCCATTTCACTTCATTAAATTGTTTTTGTCTGCTTCAGCAATGCTTGAACTTTTCTTCCTCAGGGCACACTTTAGAAAAGCAAAAATAGTTCCACACATTTTGCATATAAATCAAAAAATGAATATGAAAAAGGTATTTTAATATAAAATATGATATAAAAATTAAAACTGTAGAACATTGTTAGTGATTATTTTTCATTCAGTAAATTACAGATACTTATCAATGAGAAACATGGGCTTGATGTTTCTTAGGGAAGTTTTTTTTATATTAGAATGGGTAAACAACCTCTGATTTCATCTTCAATTCATAAAAGCCTTTTTTTCTTCTTTTTTTGATTTAATGTTCATAAATGAAGAAAATCCCAATTCATATAAATATAAAGTATGAATGAAGACAGTATTAATGTAGGTTTATGAAAAATCTTCAAATTAATCATAATCATCTGTGTTTAATGATGAATAGAATTTTAATTGATGTTCCAAATTTGTCAAATGGAGTAATTTCTCTTATGCTGATTTTAAACATGATTTTTCATGGTGCTCATCGCTAAATATATATGTACATAGTTTAGTTACCACTGGTCTAAGTGTTTAAATTTGTTATTGTAAGAAAAGTTCATTTTTGCAAATAGGGTTTTGCTTATTGATACTATTTACCAACCCCTCCGCTCGGGCAGGATATGACACAAGGTCAATTTTTAAGCAGAGTTTAACAGGTTTGAATTCAGAGTTTTTCTTCTCCTAGACTAGTTGCCTAACCAAGGCTGAAGAACCTAGTCCGTCCTACTATTTACCCATAGCTGAGGGAGAATAATTGGATTCATACCTTTCCCAAGGGTATTAGTGCTATGTGAAATGCAATCAGTATCGTCCAGGATTTGAACTCGTATCGCCGTGTTCATTTCCTACGGCGATAACGACTACACCACGGGCACCTCCATTTTTGCTTATTGATGGTATCACTGCATAGCCAATGTTAGTAACTAGAAAAATAGATAATACTGCTTTATAACTGAAAATATTCTCTATCTAATGCTCTCTGTATCTGTTATAATTTCCATGAAAACAAATCAGAGGTTTTACTCTTGAAGCATAGCTTTAAAAATCCATGTGTCTTGTATTTTCTTTTTTAATATTACATTTTTGTTTATTGTATATTTGTAATTTCAAAACTAAAAAAAAAAAAATAAAAAAAATTACTGTATTTGATGTAAAAGAAAAAAGATTACTGTATTTGATGGTATATAAGGCTCACTATTTTTTTTACTAAAAATATCTTTTAAAATTCCCCTGCATCTTATATGCAACATGTAGGTTTTAAATTTGTGATAATCTACCAAAATTAGCTACCAGGCAACTCCTATTAGCTTGGACTTTAGAGTAACTTTTATATACCTATGGTCATTATTTAAAAGGCTATTATGCAGGTTAAGTGTTATCATTGATTACATACATTATATTAATTTCATCACATTTAATATTAGTACTTTGTTTCACTAAATTTTTTTCTTGATTTGCCCTGCTGAAATTAGAGTGTATCTTATACACCATCAAATATGGTACATGTAATGTATTGTCTGAAGCATTAACTTATCAGTGAATCTTTTCTTTGTATTTTTGGTCAGAACAATTTCTGGTAATATCTTTCCTTATTCTATGAGGATTACATTAGATCTTTCTTAATTCCTGAAGTAATAGTTTCATTGGTCATTTTTTATTGGATCTTGTTCCTTTTATATAAACCAGTTACTATCATAAACAGGATCTCTTCCTTAAATTTTATCTCTTGCTTCCACATCTACAATTTTCTTTGTTTTGCTTAGACTATTCATAGAAATCTGAATTGAAGAAGTTCAATCTTTTCCAACATTGCTGTTGAAAAGTTGAAAAATAATTATATATTTTTGATGATAGTGTTTTGTCTACAAAATGAAAATTAATTTTTTATAATTTTATTAGAACTATCTGATCAATATATTTCTTATAAATATTCAACAGACCTTCAAAATTGTCTTAAACTCAATATATATCAAATTTACTGTTTTGTACCCAAAATGCCTAAGTATAGAAAATTTGCCCTTTAAGTTTAAGATTTTAAAAGTTTTTTTTAAATTTTATCAAAAACATCTTATTAATACACTTCCAATGAGCCCTCAAACACAATCTCATATTTCATTCAAAAAATATCCCTAAATTTCTGAATATTGGCATTCTGGGTCCATTGTGTGTGCTCTTCTAAATATGAAAACAATTGTACTTTTAATAAATCAAAAATAGAAAGAATAAAGAACTATCTATGAAAAAAAAAAAAAACTTTTCTCAGAGGTGGGCTAGGATTAGAAAATAATGATAAAACAATTGCTAAGACATTTTAAGAAGCACAATATCACACTTTCTTCTTTATAACTTGATAACAGACACAAACAAAAGAAAATATTATTCAAATTTGATTATTTGGGGATTTAAAAAATGGGAGTCCCACGCACCTTTACACAAGCACCATATTGTTTTTCATTGGAGGCGCTCATGATGTAATGGTTATCATCACAGGAAATGGTGACAGCAACTTGAGTTCAAATCCTGGATGAGGCTGTTTACATTTTACATAGCACTAATATTCTTGGGAAAGGTATGAATCCAACTATTTTCTCCCTTTCACTATAGGTAAATAGTAAGGCAGACTGGCCTCTTTAACCTTGGAATGGCAACCAGTCTAGGGGAAGAAAAACTTTGATTTCAAACTCCACTTAAGATTGACCTTGTGTCACATCCAACCTGTGTGGAGGACTTGGGTAAATAGTTATTTTATCCAAATTTTTCTAAGACTTGGACAGCAATGCCAGATTTATAAATAAGTTGGACATTTTACTTTTGAAGCATATTGTTTATTGTATATGTGTAATGTCAAAATTATTTTATTAATTCATCTTATGTGAAATAAAAGAAATTACATCTAATATATTGTCTGTAACTTTAAGAATAAACATTACCATATCAGAAATTGCTTGAACAATTGAATCAAATTGATTACTTTAGAGACAAAAAAGGCATGTCCCACACATCTTTACACAAGCACAATATTGTTTTTCACCCAAATTTTTATTAGACTTGGACAACTATGACAGATTTATTACTAGAAGATATGAGTTATTTAATAAATATTTATTTTGCTGACCACCCTCCAAATGAGAACAAAAAGTGCAAAGATTTAGATGAAGATTTGAATGTAGCTGAGCAACTTATATAATAAAATGTGAAAGTCTAGATGAGTCAGTGCCAATTCCCAAAAAATTGATCCAATGAAAGGAGTTTGTAAGAATCAAATCCAAACTTGCAGTTAACCAGACAGATTGAATATAAACCAACTCACTTTAACCCCCAACAGTCACCTGGATGAGCTGGAGAAAATAACTCTGGCCAGATGACTAGCTTTAGATAGAACTAGTCTGAGAAAATTCTGAAAATTTATATAGGACGCTAAATGGCAAGTATACTTATATTTCTTAAGCAACCAAAACCAGAGAACTGGCTATCAAGAATTTGGGTCAGCTAACTTAAATCAGCTAAGGGCATATTTTGTGCTTTGCAAGTGAAAATCACTTATTTGTTGAGTGTGCTGTCCATCATAGCTGACAGGACAAAGGAAAGGGCCTCCTGTATTTATTTAACTGAATGCAATTCAGAATTTCCACTATGTGGCAAGTGAGTCAGCAACTGGGTTGGAGAATTTGCCAGAATCCCAACAAAGTGCAGAAGTTTCAACAGGGAATTGTGCCAGAATACAGACACAGACCAAAAGGTTGCAGTGTGGTCAGTGAGTAATGATAGTTTGTAGCAATTATCTCACAGTGAGCCAAGAGAAATTTTGACAATGTATTAACAAACCTATATATATATAGAGATAGAGAGATTGAAATTAAGACATGTAGAAGCCAAAGATCTAGTGGAAAAGGGAACAAAAATTAGTGCTAAAATTGAGTTCCTCATATGCCAATTTGAAGGAAAAGAAGAAAGACAGACCCCTTCACAGTGCAACATAGAGGTTAACAGTCTACAACAAGTCTAAGATGATGGTTACTGCTACCAAATACAAGAGGAATCATCCAAGAGTGATCTAATTCTTTCAGAATAGAGACCATAGTCCTATAGATTAGTCAACATCTGCTTCCATGTTATGTTTAAAATATATTTACAAGAATTGATAATCTACAATAGTAAGCAAAAAATGACACTTGGTCACTGTTGTTAAATATCCATATGGCTTCTTTGCTGTTATTTCAAACTCCTGGAATCCACCGACATAAATTAATTGTGGTGCATAGCTGGCATTGACTCAGAAACACTTCAGCTCTGAGTGCCACAATCCACCCCACCGACTCACCATCATGTTACAATACATTATCAAACTATGTATTGTAGTTGTACAATCTCTGTTTTGGTTACTCCTTGGTAATTTCCACTTATTTTTTCCCAGATATTAAAACTTCTGCCTTGTGATATATTCTATAAATGCTTTGAGGTTTTAACAAAATCTTATATATATAATTTTTTTCAGTTAATGGTTTCTTTATGGCTCTTAGTTTATACTTTCTCTGTCTCTTTTTGCAATGTTACTTGCTCTGGAATATAATTATAAATTCATTACTGAAAGGATATATAGCAGACAATTTGCTATGCTAAGAGTCAAGGATGTGGATAGAAGTCCCAAATTATGACTTGGCACATTGATGGTTTAGGTGTGACAGCTGTTACAGAGTCAAGCAGATGATATAACTATGTCTTGCCTTGATATAAGAATCTCTATCTATTTGATCTATTTTCTGTCTGAACATAATGAAAATACTCTTGGGAAAATATTAGCTTTGCTACCAGGATATGTTAAAAGATAGAAGGTACTCATGATGTAATGGTTACCATCCTAAGAAATGGACATAGCGACCCAAGTTCAAATCCTGGACCAGGCTTTTCACATTTTACATAGTGCTAATACCCTTGGGAAAGATATATACCCAACTATTCTCCCTTCAACTACTGGTAAATTGTAGAGCAAACAGGGTTCTTTAACTTTAGTATGGCAACCACTTTAGGAGAAAGAAAACTCTAACTTCAAACCTGTTAAACTCCACTTAAAAAATAAACCTTGTGTTACATCCTGCTTATGTTGAAGTGCCAGAAAGTATATATTTATATGTTAAAAGATAGCCTTTTATTATAAAATCTTGATCCATTTCAAAGATATGACTGAGTAATTTGGCTTGTGGTCTCAACTACTTATATATAGAACATAATATCAACCCCACTCTTCATATATATATATATATATATATATATACTCATCCACTGACTGTTTCGTTGTATCAGAACTCATCTGTGTGGTTTGACATGCGAGATGCTTCAAACTGGAATCAAAACCCGGCTGATTTTTCATCAGTCAGACATCTTACCTCTAAACTATCATCATTTCAGTGTAAGCAAAGCAATTTTAAGGTATATATTCATATATGCTTATATTCTTATTGCTTAGTCTAATTAAAGGAAATAAGAAATGGCATTCTTTCCACCCTGTCATTGGGGCTTAGAATATATAGACTGCATTACTAGCAGAGAAGTGAGACCTCCCCCAAAAATTATATCCAGTGTATGACACAAAACTGTCTCTAGTAGGGAGGATCCAGTTTTGGAACACTGCTGACTGTGGAATATCTTTTCATTACCATTACTCCCAGGTTCACTCTGACCTAGGGTGGTTGTACCTGTTAGGGTCTCATCTATGGGTCAAATAGATCTGTTTGAAAAGAATTATTATTAGATAGAAATACTTGAAACCATATAACTGTGTGCAAACAAATTATTTTTGTTATTAAATAGAAATAGCTACTTGAAACTGTAGAAGTTATCCCTCTGATAAAGTAAAAGAAATAAGTTACTCACCATCAGATTGGTATTCCAATGAGAATCCAGTTGGCAGACAAGAGGACAAGCCATAACTAAGTACAGTAACTGCAGGCATAATGCAGAATGGTGGATATTTATCTATCACCATATCCACACTAAAACCAGTGGCCAATCAGGACTTGAGGAATGACATATTCTGGAGTATCATAAATACTGATTGCTTTATATCCTAAGCCAGTCGTAATTTGCTAGTCTGCAATCATTGCCACTCAACACAACTATATGCTGACTTGCTCAATTCAACAGAAACAATATAACTGTATGCAAATTATTTGTATTAAGAGTAATTACTTAAAGCTATAATTGTTTACAAATGATTATCATTAATTACTTGAAACCATCTAATTGCTTGCTGAAGATTACTTTAGCATTAAATAACCCAACAACTATTGACATACCGTAAAACAAACCAAACCATGACATTCTTTCCCTCTCACTATAATGTCGTTTTTTTTTTGTCATATTTGAATTGTACTGGCATGAATAATTCTCAAGTAATTATAGTAGTTGTAACCTTTGCCTATAAAGTTTATATTCTAAATTATAGCAACTACTATGAGACAAAGTTAGTACTATTTATTAACTAATCATAGATATTACTTACATAATTACCATGATCATCAAGAAAGAATTCTAATATACAGGAAGATTAAGAAATAATCACTTCTATGAGAATATCTTTATAATATGATTTCAAATAGTTTCCACCTGTTCCCCATCCCTGTCAAGACATCCTTAGAACCTTCTACAGGTGATTAACAAAAATGTCAACATTTCTACGGGAGTACTTTTATAAGAATAGCAGGATGGATATTATGGAAACCACCTGTGGAAGGTTCTAAGAATGAATTGACAGCGGCAGTGAACAGATGGAGACTGTTTGAAATTAAAATATCTTAAAGATACTCTCATAGAAGCATTAAAGATATTTTGAAACACCTTATATATTAAAAGGCAGAGTAAATTAGCTTGTTCTAATGAATTTGTTTAGAAATTTTCCAAAAGATATTAATCTTTATTTATTGAAGAGTTTGCTTTTTATCATGATTACAATTGAGTTGTTTGATTGATTGCTTCTGTGATCTTGGGAAATTTTGTTTTTATTAGACTCATCCTTTATAACATCTATAAAAGCAGAGAGAAATAATTAGTGAGAGGCATCTCCTTTCTAAGTATGTGAAACTAAAAGTGTTAAGTTACATATTAGTAGTGTCATTGAAGAATCCCTGACTTCACTGCCCTCTTATTAACTCTTGTCATAACAGCGATGAAACATTTGTCAAGATATCTGGTAATGGAACAGAATCCAAGGAAAAGTACTTTCATGCTTTTTCAGCAATATTAGTGTGAAACTACATCCCAAATTTGAACTCATTTCACTTATTTAATAAGAAATAAAAATGACAGATGTCAGTGATAGGATTTTGATCACTGGCATCAATAATGCAAATATCACTCTATAAATGCTTAAAAGGCAGACACATTTGGTATAATGATTATCAATGCAGGAAATGAAATCTGCCAAGTTTAAATTCTAAAAAGAATCCCAGTGGCATAATGGTTAATGTGCTGGACTGTAGCCTTGACGTAAGCAAGTTTGAACTCCAGTTGTAATTACATTCACTTTTGAGCTAATACCCTTGGGAAAGGTATGAACATCTTTATTCCTCCAAGCCATGGGCTAAATAGTACCACCACTGCTCTTCTATAATGATGGCTTTGTCATTAAATAACCTATAAATGTTGATATGCCATAAAATAAAGAAACAAATCAAATTCTAAACTAGACTGGATTCACTTTGCACTAATACCTTTGGAAAAGGCATTGATCCATTTCCTTATGGGTCTCGCTCCAGCTATGAATAAAATTGTAGTCGAGACAACCAGTCTAGAAGAAGAAAAGGTAGCTGAACCTTAGTGTGTGAGCATAATCAGCTAAGAGAGGGACTCTGAAAAAAAAAATTTTCTACCTGCAGGCAAAGTTGATTGAGTACATCAATATTCTTTGTCAAAAATCACAATATCACTTGCATCTGTGGGATAGGAGGCAGAGGACTTCATTGTTTGGGAGTAAGAAAAAAAAACCTGATATTGAAATGCTTGAAATTTTTCATAGTAATAAAATGCTACATGACTTACAGCTGAACATGTTTATAGCCTAGAAAAGGACACTAAGAAAATACTGTGGATAATACAGTTGTCAATATGTGCCTTGGCCTGAAGATGATAATGCAAATATCAAATTTGGTCTTGAGAAATTCAGTAGCTAGATAGTTTTAAAAAATGTATAAACCAAATAAGCAATTAAGAAAACTTGATGGTGTTACATATTGTTCAGATGTTAACTAGAAATCTTCAATTCAGGAGGATTTTGAATCCTCAGACATTTCATATTTCTAGATATTAGATTTTAAAAAATAAATTTACAAAAAATAGTTTTTTAAATTCTATTTTTATAAAAAAAAGTTTGGAGAAAGGATTTTATTTTAAAAAAAAAGAAAAAAGAGAAGAATTTATTTTTATTATTGTAATGTTTTAAAGATCACATTGACACAAAAAGAGGCCATTGAAAGTTTTCTTTCAATGTCATGTTTCCTGGATTCTATTTTTACTTGTGCACATTTAAACTTTGTTTCATGTCTAATATTTTTTTGTTTTTATTATTTTAAAATTACATTCATCAGTTTTTGTATTTTGAAATTAGAGTTATTTTATTTAAAAGAAAAATGTTAAACTTAGAGAAAAATTAATTCCAATGAATAATAGTTAAATATCTAGTAATTTACTAAGTGTTTTGCTTAGATGTAGCACAAGACCAAAAGAATGGGACACCTAATGTGTCTCGAACTCATTCTTATCTAGTTTTATTCATGAGAGATTGTCATCATTATTAGGAATAATAAAAATGAAATGGAAAATCTATTTTTTGCATTCTTAATCATTTGTAATTTCATACCTCAGTATGGTTATCACAGAGGATGATTTAACAGTGGTCAGGACCCCAGGGCAAAAAAGTTCTTGGGACCCTTAGCTTATCTTACCCATTCCATACAGATATGTAGAATATTAAGCAGACATTTGTTTCTAAAATTTCTGGTTTAATGATATATCAACCTTTCTGGTTCATTTAATGCTAAAACCATCCTTGTAGAAGAACATTAGTGATACTATTTAACCCATAGCTGGGAAGATATGAGGGGGTTTATACCTTTCGTAAGGGTATTAGTCCAAAAGTGAATGTAATAACATGACTAGAATTCAAACTCACTCATGGCAATTTTGCAGTCAAGTACTTTAAACATTCCACCCTGGGGACTCCACCTCTAAAATTTCATGTTTTAAAAATATGATGTTGAATTAAAACAAACAATGTATTCCTTTACATTATATTATTCATTTATGAAAATAACAAATAATATGATTATTACAATTACAATTATCTAAATTGATACAATTCCTAGAAGAATGAACTGGTGTTGCCTGTAACAAAAAACAAATTCAATAAATAAATAAATCCATCATCAAACAAAATCAAATTACTTATCTTATTTTTTTCATAAACACTGTATAAAATTAAACCTTTCAGAATTGAAATTTTAGATTTGTTAAACTTTCAAAATTTACTAAAGAAAAATATTCAACAGTGCTTACTTCCTTTTTAATCACCAACATTGTTACCATTTTCAGAACAGAAATTGGAATCATTTGAATAAGCAAGCATTTTGATTATAAAACTATCAATGAAACACTGAAATCACTTATTCATTAAGATCATAACAGGTCTGAATGGAAATGTATAACAAAACACAATTATTTATCATAATATAATTTTTAAAGCAGAATAAGCAAATTAGTAATTCTCATTAACCAAAAGCTGTTAATTTCATTAAGACATTAAAGACATTCTTCTAGATATGAATAATCTTCAAAATGATGTTTCATTGGTGTAAACGACAATTATTTTGATGTCACAGTTTCATATAATATGTATCCATACACAGAGATAAAAAAAAATAAAACCAAATAATAATGTCTTACAGAATGAAATCTCTTTTTCAGATAAAAGATTCATGTAAATGTTTATGAACTTGTTTGACAACATGTTATTTTTAAAGCAACAGGAGTGCACATAGCTCACTGGAAATGTTTGCAGTTTTGTTTATGATGCTTTCTTTGTCTTTTTTCAAATTTCAAGCTATTTCCTTTTCAACTCGATGAGGATTCGTGTTTCCAGAAGGCTTTGTTTGAGTATTGATCTTGACTTAAAAATCTAAGTTTAAAAAGTAATCATTCATATGTATACTGTTATTTTATGCTTACATTATGAAATATGCAGCATACAAATTTACACAGCCTATACCAGAAGAGTAATTTGAATGCACATGATAAGCAATTCTTACAAGTACTTTTTTTTTCACATTTGACTCAGAAAATTGTTTGCTCATTTCATCTTCAAAATCAATTTTATTTCCACTATTACTTTCTGTCTTCAAAGATGTTTGTAACTGCTTGCAAGTTATATAAGTTTCTTTTACAGTCTATTGAATCTGCATCAGAAATTGCTTGAGCAATTAACTGTAACTCAACAAAATATCATATAATTGAGGGATTTTTATTAGAATAAGACTCTTAAAATATGCTGATTAGAAAATGAAGCAATTCCCAGTTTAACTAGATTATAATTTTGTGGAGTTTTCATTTGTGCTGAATGTTATTTTTTAATCATTCAATTCTTTTATATGACAGTGATAACTATGCAATTAGAATCTTTCAATCCTCCTTAAATAAAAGTATCAATATCATCATGGACTATTGTTACAAAGGAAATCTAATAGGTTTACAGGTCATCTAGTAAGATATATGATTTTTAAAAATATATCATTACAAAAATAATAAATTTATAAAATTATTATTTCAATATTGAGCTTCAAATTGACAAAATTTTGACGAAAGATTATTAATAATAAAACAAATACCCCAAAAAACAAAACATGACGTGTGTAGGTTTTATTTTACTAAAAATGTCTAAAGATATTTATTGCTACTCAAATAGTTTATCTTTATTTCAAGCTGATAGAGGGACCATAAAAAAAACATGAACATTTTTTAGTCACCTAATATACAGCAGCTTTATACTCTTTGTGCTTATTTGATTTTTAAAGTATCACAGTGATCACTTTGTCTTATCTTAAAATCCGTAGCATTTTTTTCTTATGTTGAAAGGAATATAACCCCAGGACTCGAGTCTTGTACTCTAATTACTATAGTGTATTCTAAAATATCTGACAATATCAAGAAAAACTGCTGGTTACAATGGTAAAAACATTTTCATAAAGACAACAAATAAGAAGAAATTGGTTTGAAAGAATACATAATTACTAATTGATGTACTCATCTATTCTAGTAAGAAATGAAGACTTAAATCACAGATACAGTAAGACTAACAGACAAATATCAAAAATCTATTCAACTTATTTTATTAAACAATGTTTATTCTACAGTTTTTGTTGTCAGTTAAGAATTTGCACTGAATGTTCACAAATTGTGATTTTTAATCTAAAAAATAAATTCACATTATAGAAAAGAGATTTACCAATTATAGTTTGAATTTATCTTATGACATTAATTATCAATATTAATATTGTTCTAAGGAAAATTGCATGAATTTTACTAAGAAATATTTTCTAAATTTAAATAGGGGACATTTAACAGATTTATCAATATAAACATTTTTATTTATGTCCAGATTATTAATTCTAATAATGCTGTAATGTTATATCATAATTTTGCATTTTCAGTGAGAATAACTACGTATAAATGTAATTAGAGATGTTTAATTGAATGCAAATCATTATTTTAATAAAAAGAATATTTCATGAAGCTAATTTTCTTTGGAAGTATGGAAATTAAAATTTTGTACAATCAGTTCTATCATAAAGCAACATAGCTTCTTGCTGATTATTGTTAGAGATCCCATTCAATGAAAGTCTGTTTCTACAACGGTACATATACTAATGTCTACCCAATGAGCCCACCAAATTTTGTAGCTCTACATTTAAACTGTTTGACCATCTTGAAAAGATTATTTGTGCATAACAATCCTAAGAATGTGCAAGTGTTCTTTCTTGATAATTGTGATTATGTGCCATACAAAGATGTAAGTATACAGAAGCAGAGTTGTTTATGATAACACTGTACCATCAATTATGCTTGTACAAAAATTACCATTAAAATGCTCTCTCTTTCATATCAGAACATGTTTTTCTCATTTACTGCTACTCACAATTGTCTCATTGGGTGCCCCATTCATTTGGCCTTGTGCTAAATCGAAGTAAAGACCTTCGTAAATTACTACTGCTACTCACAATTGCATAACATGTACAGATTTTACCTTTAGTGTTGCTAAAAATTTATAGTAACATACTGTGAGTCAAGTCAAACTTGAATCTAACAGAAAAAACCCCAGCGGTACCTAACTTTATGTATATATGAGAATTGGCTGGCTATATATATATATATATATATATATATATATATATATATATATGTAGCAAATTCTCTTGTAGGCATATTTTGTTGAAAATAATAGACAAGGATTTGGTATTTAGGTTTTTAGTCATTTTTAAGACTCTATTTGTATAGTCTGGCCTAATGAGTAGAGTGTTGGGCAATGGTCCAGGACACCTGGTGTTCAATCCTAGATCGAGTTATACCAAAGACTCAAAAAATTTTACTTGTTGCTGCCTTGCTTAACACTCAGCAAGGCAAGGATCAAGGGTAAAGTGGAGCAATCCAGAGAATGGAGTAGCACTCTCCCCTACACCTCGGTGTTGTAGCTATTGGTAAGGGAGCCTTTAGGTCACCCTCGACTAAGGTCGCCAACTTTACTTTATTTGTCTAGTCTGAGTATGGCTGCTTTTGACCATCCATGGTTTTTTTCAAGGATGTGAGGACTTCTGTGCTCAAGGAATTTTTTTGATTGGGCATATTCATTGCATTCAGATGTTGTCATGTGTGAATGCAGAGATTATTGGTGCTGGTTTGAATGTGTACAGATAGCAGATAATGCTGTAGGACTATGCACCTCCATTAGATGCATTTTAGTACACCTGCTCCCAAGACAAAAGAGATTTAGTTCGGGATATCTGTCCTTTATAAGTCTCACTTCTAATACTTGAAGTCTTTTTCTTTTTGCTTCGGCAGTAGATCTACTAAAATTTGTGCTACATAAGATATGTTTTATCGATTAAAATTTTTTGTAAATTTTCATTTGTCAGTTTTATGTTGAATGTTTTTTTCTGATATTCATATTGAAATTTGTTCCAAATTAAGTTAATTCTAAAGCTGTATAAGTATACTAAAATAAATGTTTTGTAATGTATTAGATACTTTTTACATATACATTATATATATATGTATATATATATATATATAGAGAGAGAGAGAGAGAGAAAAAAGAGAGAGATATATGGTTGTAAGTGGATGACCTGAATCAGTAAATGACATGATGAAATCTGTCGGAATCATTGTTACTTAATTTAATTAGTTATTGAAATTAGTATGGATTTAACATTGGTATATATTTAAAAAAAAATTATTACTGTGATCTTTATTTTTTCTGTTTCGTAACATCTTATATTGATAGCTTGGTAAACGGTATCTGATTTGCTCCATTCATTCAATTTTTTTCTTCTATGAATAAAAAAATTTGTTTTGAAATATTTGAATTGATACTTCACTGTCAACATCTGTAAGTTCACACAGATACATACAAATATCCGCATGTGGTGGTGGGGATTTATAGTCATCTTAACTGGTTTAATACCACCAAATGTTGCACTTAACAATACACACTGCTTTAATATTATCACCTAAATGGTGAGACTTACACATCTGTCTGGAGTTTAAAGAAGTTGTGAACAAGAAACTAAAAATAAAACAAAAAATATATAATTTAATTGGAAAAAAATCAAATATGTAATAAAAAAAAAATTGCCTCTCTTTCACTCTCGAGTCAATACTTGCCTCTCTGTCATTTGTCTCTCACTCATTTGCCTGTTTTCTTCTGCATCTTTCTCTCAAATCTCTACTTCTCTCTTTCTCTCTCTTTAATCCCTCCCTGCCTCTCTAATCTCTCTCTCTGCTTCTCATTCTAATCCCTCCCTACCTTTTTCTCTTACAAATTACTGCTTCTCACTCTCTCTCTTTCTCATTCTCTCTTTTCATGAATCCCTCCTTTCTTCTTTCTCTCTTTCTCAGATAATCAACTGCCTCTTTCTCTTTTTTCCTGAGTCTTTGCCCTTCTCTCTCATTTATCCATGCCTGTCCTCACTCTCTCTCTCAAATTTATATCTTTTTCCTCTGTCTCCACTCCCTTCTATTTCTTTGTCTTCTCTTCCTAGTTTTTCTCTTTCTATATTTCTTTTATCTTCTTCCTTATTTATAGGATCTTGCTTTTTCTATGGAGTCTTTTGTAAGAGTTACACAATTTTTTTTTACTTGCTTTTCTTAATTTCTTTATTTTCATCTTTAATTTGATATTTCCTCCTTTGAATTTTTAGTGGCATATCAACCTTTGTGGGTTATTCAATGTCAAAGGCATCCTTCTAGAAGAACAGCAGTGATGATATTTAACCCATAGCTGGGAGGATAAGGGGGTTCATACATTTCCCAAGGGTATTTGTCTGAAAGTGAACATAATAGCACAACTGGAGTTCAAACTCACTTACTACAATTCCACAGTTCAGCGCTTTAACCATTACACCACAAGGACACCCCCTTCCACTTGTTGTTTGCAGTTCTTTAAAGATTAAAGAAATAATTTGAGGGTTTGTTTTTTTTCAGAGTGCCAGAGAAAGTTATCATGATTGAATTTATCTTGGAAAATATTAATCATATAATCTCCATAAAATTGTTTTTTTAAAGCATTTCTATTTTAATTTATTCCTCATATTTATGGTATGCTATTCAGTGAGATGTTATTAAAATGATTTTTATTTTGATGATTACTAATGATTATGTTAAAAAGCAATAACAGTAAAAAGATAAGAAAAATTAGGATTAAAAATAATGGTGGATACTATGAGCACCTTCTTTTATTGAGAATCATAGATGATAGAATGATTTGAGCGGGAATCATCCAAGAGATTGAGACATTTCAGCAGATTGAAAATCAATTGGGAGTTGATTGAGTTACGTGGTCAAAAGTAAGTATTGTGTAATTTTGTAATTTTTGGATTGGGTCCTATCTATGGGTCAAATACAACTGATTGATATCTAAACTGTGAGTAAAGAAATGACTGTCTAATTGAATTGTTGGTGATACAAAGCAATATTTGTAACCACTTCACTGTGTGCGGACAAATGATTAATATTGAATAGAATTATTAGTGCTAGATAGCAATAATTGAAATCATTTAACTATGTAGAAACAATAGTAATACTAGTGTACAAACAAATTAGTTGTAATTCATTTAAAAATGAAATTACCTACTAACTACAGGGGCCCGACAATATTTTTCGGACACTTTGAAAAAAAGTACTTCAAGGTGGTCACTAGTGCCAAAAACTTTTGAGATTGTAAGTACGTAGTTGAGGAGTGAAAATCCACTACTAGTGTAATCATTTTTTTTTTAGTTTGGCTTTGATAATTTTAGTCTTTTGTAATTTTTGCGAAAACTTGCGCGACACTGTTTTTCGGACATGACAAAAAATCCTATTTTATTAAGAGCTATGTTCATGTATATATTGCTGTATGCAAATTTTCTGCTTGTACACTGTTTGGGGTCACTGGCACCCCTACTACTATGTTAACATAGGACAATCTAACAGCATAAATAGTCTGGACATTTCTTGGCAAAACAATTAAGTTTAATGAGGTAAAATGCATTCAAAAGAAGTCGTTTGTTTGGCACGGAAGAAGTGGGAAGATGGCCTCAGCATCAGAAGGATCGCCATGGATTTGAAGCTGTCGAAATCAACGGTCGAATACATGCTGAAGACAAACTCCGAGCGGAAAAAGAAGAGAGGTTGGAAAAGATCAATTGGCAAGAGGACTAAAAGGAGAATGAAGAGGACTGTGACACGGCTTTTGACATCTGGAGAAAAAGTTACAGCAAGAAAAGTGAAGGAGAAATGTGAATTGGATGTAAACGTCCGAACAGTACAAAGAACGCTGCATAGGATTGGTTTGAAGTATGAAAAGGCTAAGAAAAAAATTACACTAACAAAGAAAGACAAAGGAGCAAGACTGGAGTGTGCTAAAAGGTGGTTAACAAAGCATGTTGACTTTAAGAAGGTTATATTTACTGATGAAAAGCGTTTCAAGTTTGATGGGCCCGATGGATGGTGTACTTGGTCAAGAGTGGGTGAGCCTGTTGTACTGAAGAAACGACAGATGGGAGGAGGAGGAGTTATGGTTTGGGGTATGATCTTTGCTAATGGAAATATATGGTTGGAGTGGCTGAAAGGATGACAGAACAGCGAAAGCTACAAACAGTTGCTGGACGAGAAAGCCCTACCAAGGATAAGAAGAGAGATGGGGAATGATTTCGTTCTACAGCAAGACAATTGCAGCATCCATGTGTCAAAACTCATGAAAGAATGGATGGCTAAAGTGAATATGACTACTTTGGAATGGCCTGCAAGAAGCCCAGATCTAAATTTAATAGAAAATGTTTGGGAAATGCTTGCGCAACTTGTCTATGATGGACCTGAAATAACGAAAGAGGCTCAACTATGGGAACGAATACTAGGAGACAAAAATCCACTAATAGAAACACGTAGAGATGTTATTGTGCATATGTTTGATCATTATGAAGAGAGATTGATAAAAGTTATTGAGAAGAAAGGTGATATTACAGACTATTAACAGTTTTTCAATGATGTCCGAGAAATAATGTCACGTGTGTTTTGTAAAAAATGATGAAAATTAAATATTTTTCCTTACCTAATCGATTTTCTACCATTTTTATTACAGGTATTGTCTTTATATGTTTATGCTATTCTATTGAAGGAATTTCGCCACTCTATGGTACTCAGAAAGTTGAATACTAAAGTGTCCGAAAAATATTGTCGGGCCCCTGTATTCACTTAAAAATCATAATCACATATATATCTATTTGGATGTGTGCAAACAAATGACTGATGTTAAATTGTTACTGTTACATATCAATACTTGAAACCATTTAACTGTATGCAAACAAATGACTATCAGTAAATAAAATTATTTGTGTTTGATAGAAATACTTGAAACTATTTAACTGTGTGCAAAAAATCAAAATGAGCTCAGGTTCATTTACAAATTTTATCTACAAAATGTGTTTACAAATCATATGTATTTAACACATTTATGAATAGGATTTGCTATTAATTCACCCACAATGGTTGATATACCATAAAACCTAAACCAACAAAATCCTTTGTCAGCCTTGTTAAAAGAAAAGACCTACCTTGAAAGGTAGCTATTGAAAGTGGCCACAATTATATCAATCCAGGTGTTCTTTTTAGAAATTTTTTTAAGCTGTAAAAGAATTGGTCATATAGTTAGTCTAAAACTTTTGTGCATATGAGGAGGCAGTTCAAGTATAAGAATAAATGATTTTCACTTTGAAGTATGAAGGTTATATATCTCGGATTAAAACCACCACAGGTCAGCCATAATTGATCAATAGCCTAACACCACAATTGCTATGCAAATTAGTTAACACAGGTATATATATATATATATATATATATATATATATATATATATATATATATATAGGAGGCATTTGTCATAGGAAATGGACACAGTAATCTGAATGTGGTTGTTTACATTTCACATAGTGTTAATACCTTTAGGAAATGTATGAATAAAACTATTCACTCTCTAGCTATGAGTAAATAGAGCAGACTGGGCCTGTGGTGTAATGGTTATTCAAGAGGTGCCTGTAGAGTAATAGTTATCGTCGTAGGAAATGGACACGGCGACAGGAGTTCAAATCCTGAACGAGACTGATAGCATTTCACATAGCACTAATACCTTTTGGAAAGGTATGAATCCAATTATTCTCCCTCCAGGTATGGGTAAATAGTTGGGCAGACTGAGTTTTTCAGCCTTGGTGAGGTAACTAGTCTAGGAGAAGGAAAACTCTGAATTCAAACCTGTTAAACTCTACTTAAAAATTGACCTTGTGTTATATCCTTCCCGAGCGGAGGTGTTTGGTAAATATGAATAGAGCAAACTGGGCTCTTTAACCTTGATATGGCAACGGTTCTAGGAGAAGGAAAATTCTAAATTCAATTGTTTAACTTCACTTAAAAGATAAACCTTGTGTCACATCCTGCTTTTGCAGAGGGATTGATATATATATATATATACACACACACACACACAATACTGCAGTTGCCTTGTTGGCTTGGGTTGTAGAATGCACTGACTGCACCTCTGCATAGAAGTAAGAATACCCCCCCTCCCAATGAGTGTTCTGAGTATAACATCTGATGGTGAGGCTCTTGTCCTGGAACTTTGGCGAATGTGGAGTACCCATTTTCATTGCCATTACTCCCAGGTTTACTCTGGCCTAGAGTAGTACCTATTAAGGTACCATTTATGGGTCAAATAGTTTAAATGGTTACCAATTCTGTATGCAAACAAATGATTGATATGAAATAGAATTATTAGTGTTAGATAGTTTGAAACCATCTTTGTACAAACAAATGAGCTCTTGTTTAAAAGTAAAGTTATCGACAAACTATTCACTTACAAATCATATATATATATATATATATACACACAGACACACATAACAGGATTTGGCATTAAATAACCATCAAGGGTTGATAAGTGGTATTTGTCTCTGCCTCCAACCAGACCAAATAACCATCAAGGGTTGATAAGCCAGTAAACCAAATAACCTAACCTAATATATATATATATATATATATATATACACACACACACCTACACCTGGTGCAAATTATAGAATTAGCATGCTTAGAGGATGTTCATCTTGCTTATTTATGTAGCATTAAATAAACTAATAATTAATAAGATGCAGAACAGTTTTATTGAATAACTGAACATTCTAGCTTCATAAAATATACTTTAAATAAACTCAGTTGAATTATTTAAATTAATTGGTATAATTTTTTCCCAAGCCATTCAGAGGAAAAAACCCAATGTTGAGAAAATATGGAATTCATTGACAAAAAATTAGAATTATTACTTTACAGCCCTTCTTTGAAGTTTTAAGACAGCCATAAATCTTTCAGGCATGGTTGGTTGGTTGGTTGGTTGGTTTTTATGGTATATTAACCCTTGTATTTATATAATGACACATTCACTAATTGCTCAGGAGACTGGGGTTCAATCCCAGGTTGAGTCATACCAAAGACTCAAAAAATGGTACTTGATACCAACTTGCTTAACACTGAGCATTATAAAGTATGTATCAAGGGTAAAGTTGAGAAATCCAAGGAAAAGAGTAGCGTCCTCCCTGAAACCTTGGTGAAGTAGCTATTGAAAAGGGAGCCTTCAGGTTGCCCTCGACTACGGTCGCCAACTTTACATTTATTTTACTTGACACATAGTTGGGACCCTAACAGGTACTGCCACTCTGGGTCAGAGTAGACCTGGGGTAATGACAATGAATGGGTACTCTACATTCCCAGAGTTCTCGGGCCAGAGCCTCACCATCAGATGGTTTAATGTCATATCCAGGACAATCATTAGAGGGGGGATGTCTTGCTTCTCTGCTGTAATGCAATTAATGCATTCTACAGCTCCTGCTGACTGGGTTTTCTGTCATGGATTTCATTAATTTAAAGCAATATTCTTTATCAAATTTGTTTCAACTTTCCTAAATGTCAGTAAATAGATCTTTTTTTGGTGAAGGTAGTTTTCTTATGGACAATTCAAAACATTTTCCACTGGATTTACATCTAAACTGTTTTTTGTTCATGTTATTGATTTTATATGCCTTTCTTGAACTTGTTACTCTTGGCTTTACAAAATTTCTCACACATTTTACATTGACAAGTAACTTTATCCTGTTTTTTAATTTGGTTAAAAAAGTTATTCTCTCTTTTATAAATCTATTCAATATTTTCTTGTAGATGAAGTATAATTATTCAAAAAACATTTCTATTGCGTCTCTATAAATGCCATATTTTATCTGATCAGCAGGATATTAAGTTATCTGGAATGGAAACAAGGCTATTGTGAAAGTGTTAATTTCGAATACAGTGTTAATGTTTTATTTTTTGACAAGTATAATTCATCTAATTTTTTCTACAGGATTCTTAATGTATAGATAAACACTTCTACCTCAAATCAAGTATAATATTAGTACAATTTTATATACAAATATTGGTTACTTTAAAAACTATAAAACAAACTTTAAAAAATATTAAAAGTAAAAGAAATATGAAATACAGACAAATAATAAATTTATTAACATATAATTATTCTAACATATTTTTACAGCTTTAAATTGATAAATTTTGGAACAAAGATTAATAATCATAAAGCAAATGTAAAAACTAAGGCACCTCATGATATAATCTAAAAGCCAGGCTAGCAGATTATTCTTAGTGAGTTTGCTTCTTACTGGGTGACCTATTTGTGAATTTTGATTCTCACTGGTTGTGCCATACTTCTGCTCTTGTACCAAACTACGTATAGTTTTTGTATTTGTTGTCATTTACTCTATTGCTATGAAAATAAAATTTCTCAATACTCAATTGTGAGATCATTTTGTTAATACATTGTAAAATGTGTGTATTTACCCAACCCCTCCACCATAAGCGGGATGTGATGGAAGGTCAATTTTTAAGTGGAGTACAACTGGTTTGAATTTAATTTTCCTTCTCCTAGACCTGTTTCCATAACAAGGTTAAAGAGCCCAGCCTGCCCTACTATTTACTCATGGCTTGAGGGAGAATAGTTGGATTCACACATTTCCCAAGAGTACTAGCACTATGTGAAATGCAAGCAGTTATCAGTCTGAACAAGAAGAAAATAATTTCTAACCATGTAACATACATGCTATTCCACATGTTTATCCCTTCAAAACATTGGTATATCATTCGACACATCATTTCTCAAGTGCTTTTAATTCTTCCCCCTCAAAAGATAATTTACTTTTCAATAACTTTTCAGTACCTCTGATGTAAAATTAAATTGTAAAGTAGATTTTTTTTTTAAATATCTAATATTCCTGAGATATTTTACTGAGAGATCTCTAAAAAATTTCATGATGATGTTTACATTTTTGTGCAAATTTCTTTTAGTATCTTGACTGTAAAAAAGACACTCACTGATTCTGATGGAATGTAATCATTTGTCTTTCATATAAACTTTTGTATTTAGTGTGGGAACTTTTTGCAAATATACAATTCAATATGGAGGATAGATACTCAGCAAAGTGAAATGAGCAATAAAATTTCAAACCATCAAACTATAACAACAATGGAAAATTATATGAGCTGAAGGGACCAACTGAAAAGATATGAATAAAATCTTACCTACAGCTTCCTCTGCCTCTGATATAAACATTAATATTTGTTTTTTTGTTTTTTTTTCATTCCTCTTGGATAGTGATGTAATGATTTTAGCCATTCTTAAGCCTTGGGCCATGTGGTATATATAGATATATAACATGCATGTTTGAGTGTTCATATTCAATGTATGGGATTTGTTGAATTAATAAAGCAATTCTGGTGACAGGTATTCTTTAAAAATTTATTGAAGCTGTCACTTGAAAAGAAGTTTATGCCTTTCAATAAGTCTGAATTTTTGTGACTATCTCTGTCTGTAAACTTGATATTTCTGTCTGTCTGTCTCTCTCTCTCTCTCTCTCTCTCTATATATATATATATATATATATATATATATATATATAATAGCAATCTATATCTGTGTAGGTATTATTTTGTATATTCACCGTTTTAAATATTTCTGTTGGGTGTACATTTTATATATATATATATATATATATATATATAACAAATCATTTTAAAAAAGCTATTTCATAAATCAGAAAAGTGCTCAGTTGAGCTGGAAAACACCAACAATAAATGTTTACTCACTTCTTTATGGTTGTTTCATTACTGCCAGTTCATGTACTTTAAAAAAATATACAATCATCAAATGCCAGTCTCATCCGATGAATGCATTTTTTTCAAGTACATGAAACTGGTAATAATGAAACTGCCATAAAGAAATGAGTAAACATTCATATATAAGTTTTTTTTCCATCACTGAAATCAAGTATTTCCCAAGACCTGTAAAATAGGTCTACTCTGCTATGCTGGTCCTTGACATGCTGGCTTGAGGTTTCAATTCAGAATTGTCCTTCTCTCAAAGCTGGTATGAGAAAAGATATAGTCATACTATTTCCAAGGATATTAATATAAAGTAAATGCAAACGGCTTTGGCTGGTGTTTCAACTTTACTTGCTAGTTCTATTTTCCATGTTGATTATCATTATAGCAACCACATATTCTCATTAGATATGTGATCAAAAAGTATTGTAACTAAATCTTTAGATTTTTATTTCATTTTAGAATTCAAAATTTAGATAAAGACATATGTGGTATATTCAATAAATTTCCAGACTTTTTTTTGTACACACAATAAAAATTGTCATAGACTCTTGAAAATTCAGTATGTTATTGCTATACATCTTATGAGATGACTGACCAATTGAACAGCTATAGCAACAATTGGAATACACTCTACTAAAGCCTGATTGTCACAGCTGGCGAATTTCAAAAATGCAATCTGGACATGAGAACACTTTAGAAGAACGATATGCAATAAAATTTCTGTTTTAAACTTGGAAAAAATGCCACAGAAACATATGGAATGCTTCAGACTGCTTTTGGAGCATCTTGCAGGAATTGAGCATCAGTGGCATAAGAGATTCAAGGAAGGCAGGGAGTCTGTGAGGGATGATGAGAGGTGTGGGAGGAGTAAGGAAGTCAATACACCACAGTTGATTGGCCAAAGGGTTATGGTTAGGGTTACTATGTTGAGGTTTTAAGGGAGTTCCGAAAGAGATTCCGTCGGAAGAGGCCAGCACTCTTCAAATCGGGTCACTGGCATTTCCACTAGGACAATGCACCAGTCCATAACTCCATCCTTGTCACAGACTATTTGACCAAGATGGGCATCAAGACAATTCCTCAGCCTCCCTATAGTCCAGACATTGCTTCCTGTGACTTTTGCTTATTCCCTAAGCTCAGAGGCTGTCGTTATGAGACAGCTGATAGGATGAAAGAGGCTGTGACGAAGGTCATTGACATGCTCACAGAAGATGACTTCCATGGGGCCTTCCAGAGGTTGTTGGAATGGTACAAGTGCATTGCAGCCAGAGGAGATTACTTCAAAGAGGACTAGAGTTTCATGTGTGTACTATCAATAAAAGTGCCCATATGAAAAAAAGTATGGAAACTTATTTAATGATCCTCGTATATACAGCTGAAAAATTATTTAATAGAATTATGTCTAAACTTTATTTAGATGAGTCAGTGCCAATTTTCAATACATCTTGATTTGCAATTTTTGTGAAACACAGAATTGTGCTAGTGCAGTACCCTCCATACTTACCTAGATATAGGAGACTTTTTTTTGCTTCCTAAACTAAAAATTCATCTCAGCAGTAAGGTTTAAGGATATAGTGGACATTAAAAGAAATACTATGACACAGCTTCATATTACATAAAAAAATATACATGATCAATGGAACAAATATTACAAAATTACATCAAATCAAATCATGGCAAAAAAGAATGCACAAAGTTGGTATAATGGAAAAAATTAAAATATCTATTTGAATAATTATATTGAACTTCTTATGGTCATTTAAATAATTATATTGAATATGAAACAGTCACCATCAACTATCAAAAGAAATATAATTAATTATTATTAATATTTATATGATGGCATAATTTCAGAATAGGTTTATTTATCCCACTAATATGTAAATGAATTATCATTTGGCATGTCTTTATTTTAGACTATAAAGATAAAAAGTATCAAGTTTTGTTTTCTTGTTTCTTTAATTCTCTAAACTCTTTCTGCTTTTATTTTCTACATATTCATTGAAAAACAATCTGAGCAGTAATCAGCACCATGTGTCACTGAAATTAAAATGTGTTCTTTAAACAAGCCAAGTAAATAATTCCTTGCTGGTAGAGATGGCCTAACAATTAAAAGCACAGAGAATTAAATCATTGAAACAAGTTCAAACACTGACTGGGACAGTTTACATTCACTTTATACTTTTTGGAAAAGGCAGAAATCTTCTTCTTTCCAAGAAGGTGGAGCCCTTCAGCCTTGAAATAAGGCAATCTAATTTGAGTGTTCAATATTAACTCTTGTCAAGGATCAATTGTTTCTTACTATTTAACCCAGTACAAATCTGTGACATGTTACTTGCATAACCATGTAACCACCACCCTGTACCATTAAGAAGAATGACTCAGAACAGCACCCTGATGACCTAATACATTATAAGAAAATCTATCCATTCAAAGTTGTTGTGATGTCATGCTACACTTTGTTCATTGGGGTATTTTAGAAAACAAAATATAGACAAAAAAAACCATTAAACCAGGCTGAGCAAAAAAAATCACTTAAAAAAGTACAAAACTAATGATCATTCTTTTCAATAATACTTTTTTCATAAAGGAAAAAAATATTAATCAATATTGTCTGAAATTCTGAGATGACTTATTATCACTAATAAATGAATCATTCTGAATAATATTTTCATATGTGTTTGTTTTTTATTTTTTTCACTTTAGCATTTTTCTGTTATTTATCATGTGACAGCTGTTTTCTTTCGTAGATCATTGGTTGGTTGTGTTTTATGGTATATCAACCCTTGTGGGTTATTTAATGCTAAATCCTGATTTTTAAATGAATAGTTTGTTGGTAACATTTTTTGAATAAGCCAGAGGTCATTTATTTGCTCTCAGTTGAATGCTTTCAAGTATAGTAAATGATTAAACAGTTCTATTTAGCCCATTGATAGGACCCTAACAGGTACTGCTACTTCAGGTCAGAGTAGATCTAGGAGTGATGACAATGAAGGGGTAGTCTACATTCCTCAAAGCTCCAGGACTGGAGCTTCACCATCAGATGGTTTAGAGTCATATCCATGACACTCATTGGGTGGGGGTCTTGCCTCTCTGTGGAGGTGCAGTCAGCATATTTTACAGCCTCCTCAACCCCAGTTAACTGGGCTACTTTTGTAGATCAGTCCATTTCTGGACAGTACAGATTTCAGAAAGCAGCACCAAAATATTAATCCATTAAAATACTTTACAAAGTATGTTTTTCTGTATTGAAGAAATGAGGAATACCATAAACAAAAATTATGGATTTTATTTCCAGAAAATAACAAACTATTTTAAGGGTCTGTGGTTTGTTGATGTGGAGTTGACATAATAGTTTTCAGCCCAAAAATAAAATTGGTGAGCTGGTTCAAATTCTACACAAGGTTGTTTGCCCTTGGAGAGGACACAAATTCACAACTTTTTTCTTATAGATATGAGGGGGATAGTTGGGCTCTCTAACCTTGGTAGGCAAATAGTCGAGAAGAATAACTTTAAATTCCAAACCAGGATCTAGTCTCTAGTCTAATGCTGTTTTCAATCTTGTTCTGGCAACTATTGTGATGATGCTAGTGCCTTAAACAACATCAGTTGTAGGTAGAGGGGATATTTCTTACATGGACAATTGCTGGTCTTCTATACAAACTTGTGCAGATCCATGCTATCAGAAAATTCATGAATAACACCAGCTCCATTATTAATTCAATATGATATTATTATAATTCTTATTATCTATAATCAAGTCTTTGTTATAGGTCTTTCATTCCTTATAAATAGTTAAAGTTCTTAAAGAATAATATTTCTATTTGTGTGTAGGTTCTTTTTAGGGAACAGGTTGTTGATAACATTAGACCTTTACTATCTTGAGTAGATGCTAAATAAGATTTGAATGTTGATGTTTTTGTCAAATGTTTTCCCTGTTCTTTCATCCAGGCATTGATATTTATTGAATGGTTTGAGAACTAAATGATAAAAAGAATATAGTGAAAGAATATCAAACATGTGATTCTATATTTTAATGATCTGATTTTTATATGTTCATTACTATAACAGCAAAAATGGCATTGTAGTGAAATTTTTGGCAGTGCAGTAGCTAAAACATGCCTTAGAGATTAAAGCAATTTTCAACCTGGTTTGCAACTTAATATTGATAATGTGAAGTCAGTATTCTCACTCATTTTAATCATAATTTCTCAATGGAAATAACTATTAAATGCTTATCATAAAGTACTACACCTTATTCATTTCAAGTTAATTATAATATAATTTCTGAACAAAGAATTTGATTTGATATCAAGCTTAATGGCCTCTAAAGGTAATCTATATAATATGTATAATATATCATGTACTGCTACAGGTATATTGCTGATTTTCTGGCAATCTTGTTTCCAGTACTGTGCCAGATTAACCATTTTGTCACAACAACCAAAGATCTCATAATAATGCAATAATAAATACCTGACCCACTTATCATGTACATCTTGTCTTTAAAGCATTAGAATTATAAAAAAACTCAAATTAAACATTAAGTAAAAGTAAAGTTGGCGACCTTAGTCGAGGGTGACCAGAAGGCTCCCTTTTCAATAGCTGCTATGCTGAGGTGCAAGGGAGGGCGCTACTCCTCTGCCTGAATTGCTCCACTTTACCCTTGATACATACCTTATATTGCTGAGTGTTAAGCAAGGAGGTATAAAGTACCATTTTTAAAGTCTTTGGTATGAAGCGATCTGGGATTGAACCCAGGTCTCCTGGATGGTTAAATTCAAGAACAATATTGTTGTATACTCATATACATGCAGATGTAAGCAGAAACATAATGACAAACTCAATGAACGAACAAACACACTTCTTTAGAAAAATATATACCTCTCACACTTTATTCTCGAAAGGCTTGCGAAAGGGTTGATGTTGATTATGTGTGAGAGGTGAGTTGGAGAGAGACTGCCACACATTGATCCCAAGTTCCTCTGACCATAGCAGTACTTCTTCCTCATTCTGCTGGGCTGCTCAACCGGGGTCCTGAGGGCCCAAGCCCTCTGTCTGGAGCTGGTTCTCACTCCGGCATCTTATCTTCAACTGGAACTGCACCTCGAACTGAACTGACTCAAGCTGTCTGTGGCACCTGGTTATATAATTGTTTGACGCCAACCTGCTTCCTGTGGGTGTACGCATGTGCACCGAATTCAACCACGTTCACAGGTTAGGGTGATATTCCAATATCTTCAACTGGATGCACCTGTTATTTACACAGGTGCATCTCTTAATTGACGGCTCGGTCGAGGGTCAATATGTTACGATATTACATTCAAGTATCTACTTGTAACTTAGTCTTGGTTAAAAGAGAATCCAGATCATCAGTTGGCAGAAAATCAGTCAAGTACATGTACTTAGATTCATAAAAATCTGTTGAAAATCCCATTTCCATTAATAATGATGATGTTAACATTGAAACATCATTGAAAAAACTACATACTAACAATTCATAATCTTATGTTTTTAGAGTTACAATTTATCACAAAGTTGTCTGTTTTGGGGAAGGGGAATTCTTGCTTGTTAATCCTTTTCTTTTCTATTTTCAACTATTTATATTGCTGCTGTTATAACCTCCAGATTTAATGATTATAACTTATTAATTATCTATATGGTTTTCCATGCATAAATATGAATTGATTAAGAATATATACTATAAATTCTGCAATGCTTAGGGTTCAACAAAGCACCTGCGATGAATTTATTGTATAGAAAGTATAGATAGTGATACAGACCACATAGTTGCCAGCCTTAATCTTGAAAAAGTATTAAATAACTATAATACTTGAAACTATTTAACTGTGGGCCAACTTATAAGTTTGCTCACCTTTTTAAATGTTAATCTCTTACATATCATACATATTTAAATGTGAGCAAACAAATGACTGATGTTAAATTGTTACTGTTACATAGCAACTGTGGAAATCATTTAACTGTGTGCAAACAAATGAGGAAAAGTAAATAGAATGATTTGTATCAAAAGAATTACCTGAAATCATTTAACTGTACAGAAAAATGAGCTCAGGTTTTGTTCAAAAATGTTATTAGAAAAATGTACACACACCATGTGTATTTAATATTTTCAAATGGTAATTTTTCAAAACAGAGACTAAGCCTTCTTCACTGAGGGAGATTGGCATGTGTCATTTTTCTATTATCATTTCCACCAATTTATTCTTGTCTCTTATGAATCTAAGTTTATAAAATATCATTTTGATAATTTGCTTGAGAAATTGGCCTTAGTAAGTAATGTACAATCGGGTTTACTTATATTATAAAAGATTTTCATTTACACTATTGATTTTTTAAAACCATTTCTATAATAATAATACACATGTCCATTTTCTGAGAGAGATAATTATTTGTTGTTTCTACAGTATTTTGAAAAATTTATGTACATCACTGAGTCCAAGTAGATATGAGACTATTGTCTCTAACAGGAGAAAAGATACACTAGAAGTTAAGGTATCTACCAGAAACAAATTAATAGATTAAAAACTTCAGTATCAGATGTCTCATACTTCTAGCCTTGTGCTATATCTAAGGTAAACTTTGTAAATAATTATCCATTAAAAAAGTACTCCAAGTAGAGTAATGTGCAGAAAAGAGAATCAACAAACCAACTTTGATTTCCAGCTGAACTTGTCTGGGTTTGTATTGTATTAATGAAATCTCTCAACTCTCTATTTCATTATTTTGTATCTTGATAAAAGCTTTAGCATACCACAGTGGTTGATAAAGAAAAGACCAGGTCAGGTATTCTTTTTGTTGCTGGTACCATGTAACTTGGTACTACCTGTCACATAATACTTGAGGGGAAGTTGAGTACCACCTAGTAGCTCTCCCTGTCCTCTGAAATCCCATGAGGAACAAAGTCTAACATGACACTGCAATGACCTTTGAAGTTATAGAACCAACCAAGCAACTTTAGAACAGCAGAAAATACCTGACATATTTTGAATTATTTACTCAGAATTGTACTTGGCTTGTTTGAAGAACACATTTTGATTTCAGTGACACATGGTGCTGATTACTGCTCAGATTGATTTTCAATGAATATGTAGAATATAAAAGCAGAAAGAGTCAAGAGAATTAAAGAAACAAGAAAACAAAACTTGATACTTTTTATCTTTATAGTTTAAAATAAAGACATGCCAAATGATAATTCATTTACATATCAGTGAGATAAGTAAACATATAAATTATTCTAAATGAATCATGACTATATTACTTAATACACTTCATTATCACTCACGTTACAACTACATAATGAAATAGCGAGAACATTTCTTGTAGTATTGACATTGACTTAGTTTATGCAAATTCTGAATAAGGGTGAAACCTAAACCTGTCAAAATATAGCACAACAGTCTTTTTGGCTCAAATAACAATTTGGTATGATCAGGTTTATTTTGATGATGGATGTGCCACAGGCTTATACCTTTATCTGATGTTAGAATGATCTTACAAATATGTATAATCTTCGTTTTTGCCTTCCTTACCTCTTCTCAAATTTTCCTTCTCTCTTTCAGTTTTTCCTTCTTTACTTCTCTTAGGTTTTTCTTTTTTTATTTTCTACTGAGATTGTTTTTCCTTCCTTATCTCAGATTTTTCTTGCTTTTCCTTACTTTCTCTCAATTTTTCTTTCTTTCTTTCCTCTCTTCCCTTAAGCTTTTTCTTCCTTCATTCTTTTCGCGATACTTCTTTCTTTCCTATCTTCTCTTCCTTTTTTCCTTCTATCAGTTCTTTTGCTATCTTTTTATTTGTTTTCTTTCTTCTCAAATTCTGTGTAACAGTTTTATGAGTTCTTTTTTACCTTCTTTTTGCTAACATTTTCTCCATCCAAATCACCAAAAGAAAATTTCTTTTCTTCATACTGATGTATAGATAGCATTCTTCTTTAGCCATTTCCGTGATGATGAAACTTGTAGCAGAAAAAGGCTTAAACAGAACATCTATAAGATATATATTAAGAAAAAGAGAAAGAAAAAGACAAGTGTATGTTGTCTTTCTATTTCATTAAACCTGTGTATTATCTTAGTTCAGACATTTAATACTCTTAGATATTATTTTGGTGACAATAAGACTGGACATAAACAGAATTTGATATTGGTAAGATTTTGTTTTATTTTTATATCATCCATATGTTTTAAATTCTATTAGCTAATAAATAGATGTTTAAAAGTTTTGTTTTTTTTTCAAATTTAACTTTTGAAATTTATTTTTGCTTTATCAACTGTGTTACTTTTTCCTCTGCAAGATTGTCTAATGTTTTCCAGCACAAAATGTATTTTATGTTTATCAGAACTCAGCACATTCATTAATTCATAATGATGATAAAGAAGAATTTAATTCATTTTTCTTTTTACTGTTTTTTGTGAGTTTTTCCCCATCAGTTTTTCACTGGGATCTAAGTGCCAGTAAGTCTCCTCACATCTCCAGAACTCTTCTAATTATCATAACCAATGTGTTGTGGTATGGACAATCTTGATTCTTTCTCTGATCTCCAATTTCTCTAAATCTACTTTCCAAGCCCTTCGTGACCATTCCAACTGTACCAGTTAGTATCAACATCATCGTCAATTGGTATCAACATCATCAATTGTCATCTTCATATTCCACAGCTTTCTCAGTTCTCTGACAAGATCCAACTATTTGTCCATCTTTTCATTTTATTTTCCCACTGTTGTCTGCTGCAAAATCCACTTGTTAATTAACACCAGATCTGGTCTTCTGGATTGAGTCATCCCTGGGAATTTTATGGGTCTCATTTTTTAGGACAGATTCTTGTTTGTGCATATACCATTTGTCAGCATAGTCAAATATTCTTCTGCACAATTCCCAATGGATCACCATTCCCACCCAGTCATGCTTAGTCTTGTATTCCTTTTGTGCCAGTTTGCTGAATTTGTCTATATGAATAACCATTTCATCTCTGTCATTTGCTATTCGTAATATGCGTAATATCAATTTTTATGCTTATGATGTAAATTTTGGACATGCCGCCTCATGACAATAACTAAACGATCTGGTGACTTGTTAGGTCATTCTTTGAATGAAAAGTAGAAATTTTCCTGAATTGTTGACAGTTTGTTTGGAAATTGAAGAAAATATTGATTTATTAAAGAATGAAGACACATGGCAAGACAAATATTTGATTAAAGTTATTTTGTTTTTATTCAGTATACTGATTACCGTCTTTCTATTTTCTTTAATCCATATTCATATTTTCCCTTTATAATTTCTTGCTTTCCATCCATTTCCACTTACATTGTTTCTTTGATTTTGTCATTCTTTCTCGTGATACTTCTTTTATGACTTATCAAACTTTGTAGCCTGATCAGTAAGTTACTGCCAGAATAAGACAGGCTCCTGTGATAATGTAAGTTCAGATCTTGACAGAAGTTTATTTTTTATTCCCAATCCATATTCCTTAATTAATTTGTAGAATAAAATAAAAACAACTTGAGTCATAATAAAAGAAAATAAGATGAAACAAACACCAATCAAAAATTAATACAATAAATTTAGACAATTCATTTCCCATTTTTTAAAAAATTAGAGCTTATTTAACTAGTATATTTCTTTACTTAAAAAGGAACAGAAAGTTGCATGTCCTTCCAGCATTTTTTATCAATAAACTGCACATTATCATGGCTGGTCCTGGGAGAAATTGTAGAATAGTTTTATCCTTTATGGATTCAAATTCTTTTTTTCTGAACTGGTTGTCCACTACAAGGCTAGAGAGCCCCATTATTTTACCTTTTGCTAAAGATTTTGATTCATTTTTTCCCAAGAGTACTAGTTCAAATTGAATGTAAACAACTTTCACTGGAATTTCACCTCAGATCATTGATTCTATTCTCTGAATCAATAATCATTATACTACATGCATGTTTCTTTAACCTTGGTATGACAACCAGCCTAGGAGAAGGAAAACTTTGTTAAATTCTGCTTCATAATTGACCTTGTATCACATCTTCTTCGTGTGAAGGGGTTGGGTAAATATATATGTGTTTCATTTGAACAGCACCAACAAAAATTCCAGTAACATTGACTTTACCAGTGCAGATTCTTGATTCATCACTTTCATCCAATTATCCACACACCATGAATGCTTCTCTTTAGCCCACTTTAATCTCATTCTCTTCTGTTTTGGTTTTAGTGTTGGTTTTCATTTCACTTTTCTGTATATACACCCTATTTCATTCAGCCAATTTCTTACAGTTCTGTCTCCTATTTTGACCCAGTTGTTTTTCACTTGTCTTGTACATTTTTAATATTACTTTGAGTTTTCTATATTGACTCTCTCATTTCTTTTATAGTCTACTAGTAAGATTTTTTTTTCTTTTTTAACAACCTCATTTCTTTTATATTTGCACCAAATGCTAGACACAGCTGACTGAGAACTACTAACATCTTTCATCACACTCCACTGTTTATTGCTTTCTTGAATGAGTTTTATGATCTTTTCCATTGTTTTAATTCATGGTCCTTTTGTTGAAGCCATGTTTCCTTTCAATTAGGTATGCTCAACTACTTGTTGACATCTGCAAGGACTATCTTTTAACTATAGACCAATTGCTTCTTCTAATATTTATGTTTGGAATGCAAATTATGAGATCATTCCATAATTTTTTCTCCAATTTTGGGTTATTCCATCATATTTTCTTTGGAAAAATATTATAACATGAGTTCAAATAATTTAATCTAGTTTGTTTAAAATATATTTTATGAAACCAAAATGTTCAGCTATTAAATAAAAGATGTTTTGCATTCTATCTATAATTAGTTTATTTATAGTTAATTGAAAACAACTGGGGGCATAAGTTGACTCCAAAAATTTCTTGTTAAAATGGAGGTTTGGGGGTATACTCACCATATAAGACTACCACCCCTAAGGCAACCACACTACTTATGCAAGTTTATGTATGAACTGCATATATGGTGGTCTTTTAGCTTGAAACTTACTTTGTATTGTCTTCTTTTTGCTTGTGGAGCCATGATGGGGTTTTGTAATGGCTGAATTCTAATATGGGTACTTTTATGTTACTCTGGAGAGCTGCTGTTTGTTTATATCCACTTGGTTTTTGAAAATTGGGATGTTGTAGTGACTTGCAACAGATTGACATATGATGATAAAGATGATCGTCTATGTATAAATAAATACACACAACTTCCTCTCTTGTCTGCCATTAAATCATATACTACTAATGAATATTCTTTGTGTGTGTGTGTGTGTGTGTGTGTGTATATATATATATATATATATATATAGGAGGACTGTGGCACATAACACACCTTAACACATAATGGTTACAGCCATACATATACGGTTATATTATATATCCTGATCAACTTACCCATTAAACTTCATTGTACTACATCTGGTGAGTAATATCATAAGTGCTATATAATATTGTAGTTATATCTTCCTCCAACAATGTGATAATTAAGGATTGCTCTAGAAAAAATGAATTTATTATAGTTGTGCAGTCATACCAGGTGTTATATAAAAATTAGAGTACTTTTTTTATAGAACACTTTTATTATTTTATGTGAATTTTTGTGAATCGTTTGCAAAATAGACTAGGAAACTTTTATGAATGAGTTTGAGTTTCATTGAGTATCCCATTCATATAGCCTTGTACCACATCAAAGCAAAAGGCTTTGTAAATTACTAAAGTGAATAATTTCAGTAGAAAGTATTTGTATTGTTATGAAGATGGGGGTAAGCTTACCAACAATCATTACCTAATAATGTCCCATACATCACAAAATTTAAGGTTCATATTTTGTACTGGGCATATAAGATGACCCCAAATTTTGGAGGTGTTTTTTATGATGAAAAGGTTATCTTATATGCCAACATATATGGTAAGTGTGCTAATTACATTTCTTTTACTAAGGGTAATAGCATCCCAGGGGTTGATTGATTGATGTTAATGGCATCTCAACCTGTCTAGAGTTATTTTATGCCTAGAGGTTAGGGAATTGCATTCATTGTACATTCATACCCAGGACACCTCTTTTTCTTGGTGGGTCTTACCTCTCTGCTGGGGATACAGTCAGCATATTCTAAGCCCTACTGACTGGGCTAAATATTTGATAGGAGCAGGCAAGTACTTGTTTGTGGGTGTTATGTTACTTATATTGAACAACTTGTTGATTGATAATAATGACTCCTCTTTGGAGGTGCGCATGGTGTAATAGTTATCATCGTAATAAATGGACACGGCAACACGAGTTCAAATCCTGGACAAGACTGATTGCATTTCACATAGCACTAATACCCTTGGGAAAGGTATGAATCCAATTATTCTCCCTCCAGGTATGGGTAAATAGTAGGGCAGACTGGGTTCTTCAGCCTTGGTGAGGCAACTAGTCTAGAAGGAAAACCCTGAATTCAAACCTGTTAAACTCCGCTTAAAAATTGACCTTGTGACGGGGTTGGTAAATATGGATGATAATGACTCCTGAGTTTCAGACAAATTTTTCTGTTCTTTTCTCATTTCTATTACAATATCTAGTGATAATAGCTGCAATCAAATTCTATTTCTGTGTAGAAATTAATTTTCTTACTTGAATGTTATTAACACTTTATATTTCTCTTCTTTTTCAATACTTATTCATAATGACAGTAATCTGATAGTAAAATCAATCTCTGTTTCACTTGCTTGTTTATACTGTGGCCCAAAGGTTTTCTTCACAGACAATAAGTCTGCTATGAAAGTTCTTTTGGCCCAAGGAAATATAATTACACACACGATGTCTAGCAGCACTGTCTTTTTATTCTTTTACAAAAATAGGGTTTGGTTGATTTAGAATGTTTACTATAATACTTATTTGAATTAATTCTCTAGATATTATTTGCCTAAATTTCAGAGATGAAGCTTGATAATTTTTATCATTTAGAATATTTTTTATCTTTATTGTTATATTCACAAACTTTACTAAATAACTGATATAGACATTTTGTTAAAGAACTTTCAAGTGAAATCATCTGGAAGTTGCATATATAATCCTCACTGTTGGTAAAAATAACAAGGAATATTTACTCTAGTTTAACACTTGTACGCGGTTATGGTTAATGAAATTAGAACAATCTATCCCTGTGGATTAAATAAAGAGTTTGGTTCAAAGTTCCATGTAGGCTCCTGAGTTTGACAAGAAACACCTGAAGAAGGCTGAAGGATGGATCTGCTGAAATATGGGAATATAAAAATAAAGATGAAGATAATAGTCCAAGTAATCTAAAATATAATAATTCTCTAGAGTTTTTTTTATGTTTCTACTTTCCTTCTTTTTGTTTTGTATTTCTTTGATAGACATTTTGGATCTATATTTAAGTATAATATGGTGAGTGTTATCACTTTGTAATTGGCAGTGCACAATTTAATTTGGAATTTTTTAAAAATTCAGTCAATAATGCCTTCTAGTCAAATTTTACTGAAATTCAACACAAATTGAAACCTGATAAAAGTTTCAGAAATAACATGGCCAGTTTATATATTAACTTTAGATCAGTAGAAAAATCTCTATGGATGAGAAAATTCATTATAGACTCATAATTTGTGAAGTAAAACTTCAATGTAAAATCATATTCGATAAATGGTTTAAAAAATTTGGGTGTATTGAAAGCATTTTCATTTGTTAATTAATTTTTTAAGCTTAAATAATGTTAGAAGTATGGTGTCTTGATGATTTTAACTCTTTAAAAGCCTGCTCTCTACCTTGTGTTTGCCCTGTAAGTGGAGTCTAATACACAGACTGTATCCTCAGCTGAGGGGCAATACCTCCACCTTAAAAAAAAAAAGAATGTCCCTGGTATAATATCAAATTACATCTGTGGTGCGGCTCCAGTTCTGGAGTTCTAGGAAGTGTGGAGTTCACTCAAACTGAGAATAATATTATCTGTTAAGGTCCCATTTAACATTTGCAAATGTATGTCTGAAAAATATTTGTATCAGAAAAGAATACTTGAAACTATATATCTGCATGCAAACAAATTATTATTATCATCATTATTTTTTAAAAAAATGAATAGTTGCTTGAAACTATATGATTGCTACAAAAAAAATAAAATAAAATAGCCTTGGCATAAAATAATCTAACAAAGAATTATATGCTGTTAAATCAATCAACCAATGAAATATTTTGAAAGTTTTAGAATGCTGGTGGTTAGATTTTCCTCTACTTTGCATCATAATCAACAACTGGATTTTATTTCAAGTGAAAAGCCTCACTGCCCTTAAAAATATGGTCTGGTATTATTCATTTTCTTTCCACTTCTCAAATTCTACAAGCAGTTTCAAGGACATTGAGTCCAAGTTTAAAATGATATCTCAGAATTCACCATTATAAGTACTGAAAGAAAAGATACAGCTGAATAGTATTGATAATGTTATGATATAGATAATAACATTAATAGTATTATGGAGTCAGTCTTTATATGAGGTGTGTTAAAAATATTGAAGCTAAAGACAGAAATTAATTATAAAGCATTAATTTTCCTGAAAATAATCCCTTTGGCATTAAACACTCTTATTTTAGCAGGTTTTCTATTGGTTGAAGCTGTCCTGAAACTAGTTTTTTTGATATGACATGAAGTGTGTTGTTTTATTTCTCTTTAATATCCTTCACATTCTCAAATCTTACCTTTTAAGATGTATTTTCAGTTTAGGAAGTAAGAAAAATAATCACATAGTGCTAGGTGTGGTGACTATGGAGAGTACTGCACTTACATAATCCTGTATTTCACTAAAGACATTTTGTTCTGAAAGAAAGATGACTCAATGTTTTTCAAATTGACAATGATACATGTCTAGACTTTGTCTATGAGTTATTCAGCTGTGCATCAATCTTCATTTAAATTTTAAACCATAGAATTTTAAAAAATGTATGGCATACATTTTTTACCATACCTTATTTTTTATATATTATATATCATATTTATGTGTATTAGTTTTAGAGTAAAAATCTGCTAAAACCAAGAATGCATTTATATACCATAATAATATAAGAAGAATCAACATTTAATATGAATTTCAATATGAGTCAACTTCAGAAGTTCAGTTTGGTTAGTAGATTAAATTTTTGATTGTAATTTAGAATCCTTATCTGTCTTCCGAAAATAGGCAAAGGGAAGCTAGAATGATGATAGCTGAAGGCAGGTTGTTAATAATTTTGCAATGAAGGAAAAGAAAGAAAGAAGTGAGTAAAAATAAGTTTAAACTAATAGTTGTATATGTAGCCAACATCATAAGCAAAGAAGATGAATTAATGAGTGATGTGGATCAAAATTTAACTCTCGTAGACAAGTTGAGAAATGATTTTCATTTGAATTAGAAATCATTAATCAATTATAGATTGATATTTAAATCTGTATTATCATGGTCCAGTTTTTGTATGTGTGTTATCACAACACTGTAAAAATAGCAAGATTCTTATTAGCACCATATCATTAAAATATTCTTAAAGAATAAAGCAAATTCCAATCCAATTTGCAGCTTAATATTAATATTGTACTCATATATAATAGTGTAGGCAACCTGTTCATTATACTTTCTCAAGGGAGATAATCATGAAATGCTGATTATAGAATAGTTTCCTTTATTTATTTATTTGTTTGCAATTAATTATATTCCCTCAATCCCGTTATAGTGTTACATTGAGTGTATGAAATATATATGCAACTATGACAATTATTATAAGATAGAGGCAGTTATATAAATAGGATATAATTTGATATTAAAGCCAAATGTGACCTTAAAACAAGTATATCTAAAAAGAAAAAATAGGTTTAGACAAGAGTGTAACTAGAGATTGTGAGTGGTAACCTTGACTCCATGAGAGGTCTGTAATAGTGAGATTTCTTATTGTATTGCGTCAATAGAAATACAAGAGTTGAACTTGCATTTACAAAGATTTTGTCCCCAATTTCCTTTGGGAGCCTGGAGGCTGTTTTCAAATATCTCTCTCCTTTCTCCTCTGAGTTTAGATTGTAAAATCAAATGTAAAATATAGCATAAAAATTATTGACTCTAATCCCTGAATTTTAATCCTGATATAAAGGTGTCCTTGTGGGGTAATGGTTAAAGCACTGGACTGCGGAATCGTAGTAAGCAAGTTCAAACTTCAGTCACACTATTACATTCACTTTCAGACAAATACCCTTGGGAAAGGTATGAACCCCCTTATCCTCCCAGCTATGGGTTAAATAGTACCACTACTGTTTTTGTAGAAGGATGGCTTTGGCATTAGATAACCTACAAAGGTTGATATGCCATTAAACAAAGAAACCAAACCTAATATAAATTTGCTTCCTCTCCTTATTTTGGTTGATTTTAAAAAGATTTCAGTTAGTACTCACTCCTGTCTTTAACAAATATAGAATGCTTATTATTTTCCTCACAATAGTATATTTGTTCTTTTCTTTTTATCGTAAGATACTTTTGTATTTACTTTTGCAGCTTTAGGACATCTTTTCTTTTACAAAATAGTGTCTTAAGGTGTAAATATATATATTTTGTTTTTATTTTCTACTCTCATCTTTTTATTAAGATGTTCAGTGACTTAAGAAAATTGCACAAGATTAAAGACATTTTACCTATCACTACAATAGCCACAAAATATCTAAATTTTTATTAAAGCAAATAAGAATGCTCATATATAGATTTTTAATATAATTGCTTGTAAGCCTTTGATATCAGGCAATTTAAAAATAAAGTATAGAAGTCACTTCAAACATAGTTGTTGGTGATCAATATTTGAGCACTTTCCTCTTTATAAATTTAATATTGATTTTCTTCATAGTTATAGATTTGATATCAACTTTCTCTACAGTTATTTTACTTGTTTCAGATTAAAGAGTTCATTAACTTCCCTAAGATATCAACATCTTGAGGAAAATCCATCTTGAACTATAAATTTCAAACGTTTCATTATTTTTAAAAGTTGAACATTTAAATAATGTTTGTGAAGGTGACAGTGGTACCAATCTATAGTTAAGGATTACCTCATGGGTCAAAGAGAGTCAGGATGGCATATATTTTTTTATCATGAAAGACAAAATGGATGTACCTCTAACTGGAAGTGAAATAGACTGTGTGTCATGAATAAAAGAGATGAATGGTTGTTTTGGGTCTAATTTTTCTCACAACAGACTGCTACTGATTGGCCAAAGAACTAGCTAATCAACACAAGACCTATCTACATAAATTTGGGATAGTCCACAGCTAAGGTGTTCCACTCTAAGATCTTCAGAGTGTGATTGGTGATTAAAGACATGTCTTGAGGACAAAGAAGACCTGCTGGTAATGCTGGCTTTTTTTTTTCTTTTGCTATTCAATCATAGTTGGTATCCTTCAGAAAAGTTCAACAAGAACCTGGAAAAGAGAAGAGTGAGTAAACTGAAGTTCAGAAACAGAACTGAGACTATTCAGATCTCAGCACTGCTAAAATCTTCTAGGATACTTAAAAGAGACTTGGAGACCTGAGAAAACTTGCTGTTACTCGGACTCAAGTGGAAAACCACCAAATAGAGCTGGTGAAAAAAATTTCCATGGAGGGAAAAAAATAATAATGATTATAATAATCTTGCTTTTTGAAACCTTTGGTTACCATTAAGCTTAATGTTGAGTCATATTCTATTCATAAAATGTATATCATAATTGCAATGAAATAAATTAGAGGAAATACTCTATGATTGTATTTAATAGTTATATGACTCCGAATGAGAGTGAAAATTGAACCCATATCATTTTTATCTGTAGTTTTGAGAAGAGTCATTAACATTTAAAGAATTAATCAAAAAATAGATTTCCTTTTTTTTGTTGTTTACATGGCATTTTGACTAGTATATTCAAAATTACAGAATTAGTTTTCTTTCATTTTCTAGTTTATACATGTCATCTGTGATTTTCTGGTGTTGTTTACAAAACAAAACAAAAAGCAAAAATTAATCATTGATAGCAAACTTCGAAATAATAAAATCCATAAAAATTATGTCTTGTCTTATATCTAAAGAAAATCATGCAGATTATTTTAAGCTTGTTTTGCTCACTGTATTAGTTAAAAACTTCACCATCAAATTGCTCTTTTTGCAGATTAGATAAATAATTAACCTTATATTGATTTTCATGCAGTTTAAACAAATTACAAATTACAAAAGTTAAAATTGTTTCCTATTTACTTTAAGAGTTATGTACATCACTGTTTCAGCTTTAAAAGGTTTTCTATTTTAAAGAGATAATATAAAGAGCCTTATTTGGATATTATTAATTAACCAAATATTATTCATAATTTATTGAAATTTCTATTTATTTACTTGTATTTATATGGCTTAGTATTATGTATTTATTTACTTTTTAGACAGTATCTTGTACATACAAAACTGCAGCTGTCAATGGAATTGATGCATCCACATAAAAATGTCATTTTCTTTTAGGTAAAAAAAATACTATCTTTGTTCTATAATAGTTGGTACACTTAGTTTATGAAATGTATGTGCAAGTGTAACAACTATTATGAGACAGAAGTAATGAAATTTAGAGAAAGAGCTTATGGTGCATACATATTAGGAAGATGCTGTTTTTTTTTTAAGTTGCTCGAAAAATAAATAAGTCTTATTCAATATTTTTGTATCCCCTATTGCATCAGATATTTGTGGGTGATGATTGAAATAATAAACTTTTTCTTGCATTCTCCTGATTTGAGTTTATCTAAAATAATTACAGTGAAACATTAAAGATTTAAAAATGATACTCATTTCAAATTCTAATTATATTAATCATCAACATATCTTGATTTTCTTCCGCTCATCATATACCCTGTTTCATGTTTTTGTTTTGTCATGAAACAAATGATTGATCTTAATAGTATGTCAACCCATCTAGGGTTATTTTATAACTAAAGGTTAGGGAACGGCATTCATTGTATGTTCATATTTATAGTTTGCTAGTGATCCAGGAGACCGGGGTTCAATCCCATGTCAAGACATACCAAAAACTTAAATGGTACTTGATGCCGCCTTGTTTAACACTCAGGATTGTAAGATAAGGATCAAGAGTAAAGTGGAGCAATCCAGGGAAAGGAGTAGTACCCTTCTTTACACCTCGGTGTAGTAGCTATTGAAAAGGGAGCCTTTGGGTCACCCTCGACTATGGTACCAACTTAACTTACTTATTGCTTAAGTGGTTTTCTTTTGCACACGGTCCTATCAAATACAAATAATTTTAAACAGATTATTTGACCTATAAATAGGATGCTAACAAATACTACCACTCCAGGTCAGAATCAATCTGTGTGTAATGGCAATGAAAGGGTACTCCACACTCCCCAGATCTCCAGAACTGGAACCTTACCACCAGATGCTGTTTTATGTTATATCCAGGACATCCCATTTTTTGGGTGGAGCCTTACCCTTCTACTGGGGTTACTGGGGTCATATTCTAAGCCCTCCTGACAGGGCTTTGAAACTGTTGTAGACATATCCAGTTGGCCATACCCTTAAAGATTTTTTCTTTCTTTGACAAGTCATGCTAAGCTGTGACAGGAAAGAAAAATTTGCCTGGCACGTGAACACACGTCAAAACAGGAAACGGAATTATTTCAACAACAAAGTGTGTTTTTATGTATAAATAAATGTTTGTGGGGATATTTGTGTATTCTTAAAATGAGTTTAGAAGGAGTTCTATTACACATAGAAAGGTCTTTGTTGATTTAACCTACAGGATTAAACTACCAGGTTTATCTAGAAGTTAAATTATTCAATTCAATTTGTTTCAGTAGTTAAATTCTGTTTTTCTTGTCAAAATCTTGAGTGGCATCAGCAGGCACACTAACATATGTATGTTTTTTTTTTTAATTGATTCTTTGTATGTCCTTTTGAAGTTTGGCCTCCCCTGGACATGTTGAGCCTCTCATTTCTATATCTATGGTAAAATATTTTATCAAAGTGTATCAACAAGAACATGTTGATTACTTTCCTAACTAAAGCTTTTGGTTGGCTTGAAAATATTCTTATTTTATTTTGAAACTTTTAGTACAAATTTTGGTGTTTTGTCTCTGGATGTTCCAACCTGGATATTTCAGCTTTGGCCATTTCAGCAGCAGATATTCCCATCCTGGATATTACTGCCACAGTTTGTTTTAAAAAGACAAAAATGACTAATTAGATGTAATTTAAAATGAAATACTATCATGATATATAAATCTAATGCAATGTACATTAATTTATAATTTGCTAGTTGTTTTGTGTTCAGAGATAAATATATAAGGTAGTTATATAATATGATTCATGTTATTTGTCTAAATTCTGAGATGAAGCTTGATAATTGTTATTTCTTAGAATATTTGGACTATTGACCTCATCTTTATTGTTATACTCACAATGTTTCTGCTGATATGTCTTTCAGCCTTCTTCTGGTGTTTCATGTCAAACTTGGGAGCCCTAACAGAATCTCAACCCAAACCCTTTATTTGAACTACCGGGGTAGACTGTCCCAATTCTATTAACCATTACTGTTACAAGTGTTAAGTTATAGTAAGTTTTCCTTGTTATTCTTTCCTGTTGTTGGGATTGAACCTGCAACCTTCAGATGATTTCACTCGGAAGTACTTTCCAACCAAATGCCTTATCCTCAGCACCATATGTCCTTGCTAGAAAATTCAGTGTGAATTTTTAGGACTTGAGTGATGGAGACATTAGGTTTATATAATGTCTCCATCAATTCATAAGATACTCCTCCTCTCCACTATCATATCAGATTTTTTTAACCCTAGCTCATATTGCAATTATCATACTATGGATAAAGGACTAGACAACAGGTTTTCCTTCCTAGATGTACTGATAACTTGCACAGAGCAAGGATTCAGGCTATCCATGAATCGAAAGCCAACCTTCACTGGACAGTACCTAAATTTCAACTCCCACCATCCATAGAATGTAAAGAAAGGGATCATTCATTTCTTACAACACCAAACAAAAGCCATCAGTAGTGAAAGTGATGTGTATCAAGTTAAAATAAAGAGTTTAAAAGACAATCTTCATTGCAACAACTACCCAGAAAGCATGGCATCGGCTCCAAGAAATCTTGGTCAAACAACCGAGAACAATACCTGAAAACTCACCACAGTCTGTCTGCCCTACTTCAAAAGGCTAGCCAAATAATTCAAAAGACATGCAGTTCATATGATATCAGGACAATATTCACCACCAGCACAACTCTTCAAAAATATTTCTGCCAAGTCAAAGCCCCCAACAGAATACAACACGACTAAGAATTGTGCGTACTCCATCTCATACAGTTGCAGTAGAATATACAAAGGCAAGACATGCCAACCACTAACAGGAAGGCTAGAGGAACACCAAAACTCAGTATGTCTGGGAGAGGTTGGAAAGTCAGGTATGACTGACTATATATGGAAAGAAAAGGGAAACCATCTGCCCTTGTAGGATTAAGCTAAAATAATTGACATGGAAGATCACTAGAGAATAAGACATCTTAAAGAAGCAGTGCACATTATGAACTACAGTGACCAGATGAGTAGACCAAGCATAGAGATGAATACAATTTGGGAACCATTAATCAAAAAGACTTGATAAAAAAAATAATTGCAATATGAGTTAGGGTAAAAAAAACATCTGATATGATAGTGGAGAGGAGTAGTATCCCATGAGTTGATGGAGACATTATGTTTATAACTCCCAAAAATTCACTGTAAATTGTTCAGCAAGGACTCATGGCACAGTGGATAAGGTGTTTGGTTGGAAAGTGCTTCTGAATGCAATAATCTGGAGATTGCAGGTTCAATCCCAACAACAAGAAAGAATAACAAAAAATATGTACAACTTAACATGAAACACCTGAAGAAGGCCAAAGGATATATCAGCCAAAACATTGTGAGTATAACAATAAATTTGAGGTCCATGGTCCGAATATTCATGTTGTTTAGCGTTTTCTTTTTTAAACATTTTAAAGCTAAATTTTTAAAGATAAGATAAAGTTAATGATTATAGAATGCTGTAATATGTAACATAATTCATATTTACTGTTTTCTAATTCTTTTCAAATGTTTTATAGTTGATTTATTGATATTTATTTTTTTTTAATAAAATGGGCCTTTCATTTTTTAATGTACATTACATTTGATTTATTACTGAGTTTGATTAGTTATAATTATACATCCTCCAAGCCATTTTTAAATTAAAGCATACAAAAAAAAATCACACAGATAATACTATCTATATTCTTTCTTCTTAAAAGTATTCAAAATATTTACTTTTTTGATATATTTTTCATCATACAAAGGCCCAATTGCAAAGAAAGTGTTTGATGTAGCTTTTCATATAATATAGTTTGAAAAAAAAGAACTTGAAGATTGATATCTTTTCCTAACTAAGATAACTAAGATATTTTTAGGTTATGAATAGAAAATAGAGCAAATTTTGTGAGAGAAAGCAAAATCTCTGAAAATATCAAGTCTTTAAATATGCCATTTTATGAAAAATCAACTCGTAAAATGAAAATAAAATTGTTTTTCTTAAAAGAAAACACTAAAAAATCATAAGGTTTTAACACACTTTCTTCAGTAATAACTGATCACAAGCCTGCATTATTTTTATTTTATGCAACCCTGTTAAGTGTTTATGAAAGGATTTTGGTTGAAAATTGCTAAGAAGAGATTGGATAAAAAAAAATCTTTCTAGGTTTTCAATATTGGAAATGCCATAATTTGTTCTACTTTTTTTGAGTTACTTCATCACATAAATAAACATCATAAATAGTTTTTAGAAATATCAGTAGCCAGCCATTTATCTCACCTTCCTTCATTTTAACTTTTCCCCATCATAGTTAACATTTCATCTTTTCACTGGGCAAAGAATTGAATGAAAGAGGCCAAGCTTAAATGTAGGTTTTTGTTTCTTGATAGATTTGCTTTTTTAGGAATTGCTTTATAATTCTATATTATTTTGGTTTTACATCAACTATTTTTTTCAACCAGTATTGTAAAATAATGTATAAAAATTTCAATTCCATATAATTAGTATTTCAATATGGATGCAACTATTTTTGATAACTTGTATTTAAACCATTTCAACTTTTTGTTGCCCTGAAAACTACAAAGATAAATTACTTAAAAATTCTTCTTTTTTTTTTTTTGTGAGTGAGTTCAATGCTTAGATACATCATCAAAAACTTTAACAGTTAACAAAGATGGTCACTTTTATCTTGTACATTCCCAGTTTCACAAGATCTATCAATCAAATTCAATATTGTCAATTTCTAGAGAAGTGTAAAATAGCAAAATTTTTCATTGAATTTGTCCTTTTGAAATTTCAAGATTCTTTTTTAATTTAATATATTCAAAGATTTAATTCAATATACATTCATCTTTGGAAAATGACATCACTGACACTGTAATGGAGTTAACTGGTTTAATGTAACAAGGTTAACTTGTTTTTGGGAATATCATAGTTATAATTTTCTTTACAGCTGTCTGGATTGGGTTAATGGGAAAAATCAAATCTTATAATTTTCCCAGAGAACAAGTTGATTGTTCAGAAGACACAGCTGTGACCTCATATAGCAAGAGGTCAACCTGTGTTGTTGAATTTGGAAGCTGGTTAGTGGGGACAGCCAGATATAGTTTCACAATATTAGAAATATTGTTTTAGGTTGGTGGGTGCAACCCAGGTTTGGAACAGAATTCTTGCTAGCAAAGGAAATGACCTTTTGAACTTAACTTGAACAATAACTGACTTTAGGTGTACTTTCAGTATGGGAGTAGATTTGGATTATGAGAGGTGCATATAATGACAGGGTTTTGACATCATAAGTTAGTCGGTGTTTGGACTGCAAAGAGAATGGATTGACTCATATAGAGAGAGACAGAAAGCACACATGCAATTTTGATAGCAGTCAAGCAAAATCTAACTCAATATAGGCACACTAGAATCAGTCAGCCAACTCACATACTTATGCACTCATGAGTAAATGACTCTAGCATTTCATTACATTGCTGAAAGTTAACTTAAGATTGACACACATACAAATTCTGTTTTGTATATTGGTAGATACCATATGATAGTTGATTGCATTTCATTTGATATACTGTTATTAAACTATTTATATTCAAGCAACTGGCATTATTGTTCTTCTGGGAGAAGGGGCTGACCTATCCTGTTCCAACCATTTGTCACTAAAGAAGATTACTATAGCTTATTGGTTGAGGAAACAACCATTTTCTTAATCTATAAGAATCACAACACTTTAAGAAATACCAAGCTAGATGGTCTATGACTGAAGCTATACCAGCCAGACAGTTTAAAATTATAAACACCCAACCATTCTAACAGCTGTGTAGAGATTGAGAGTTTAAATGGGGCTTGAACTGAGTTGTGCATTAACAAAAAATACAACTAGACAAAGGGACCTAGATGATGAGTTTGGAGTGAGAGAGTTATCTTATATTGGCAGTGACCAGTATACATGACCCCAGCCAGGTTCGATTTATAACACAATACAAAGGAATGGATACTCAAATGAGGCTACAACCCAGTTGGCTTCAGCTGTAGAATACACCGATTGCATCTCTTCAGAAGGGTAAGACAAACAAGTATCCTGGATATACATTGAATCATCTGATGTTGAAACTCCAGTAATGCTGGAGCTTTGGGAAATGCAGAGTACTCCTTAATTGCTATTGCTCCTAGGTTAACCCTGGCCAGGAGTGGTAGCACCTGATAGGGTCCTATCTATGGGTCAAATAGAACTGTTTCACATTCAAACTGAGGGCAAACAAATGACTTATGTTAAATTGAATTGTTAGAAATAGAACTGTTTGACATTTAACTATGTGTAAACAAATGACTGATGTCTAATTGTTTGACATTTAACTATGTGTAAACAAATGACTGACGTCTAATTGTATTATTAGTGATACATAGAAATATTCAGAACCATTTAACTTTGTTAACTTAGGCTAAATTGGATTGTTAGAAATAGAACTGTTTGATCCTTTAACTGTGTGTATTGGAAAGAATGATAAAGGATAGGCTGGCTTAACATACCAGCTGTTTTACTGAAAATACTATGAAGAGCCATTGGTTTACAGAACCCCAAATCAAACCTAAAAACTCATCCTTTATCTCTCTCAATTCCATTATTTTTTTTACACTAGTCATCTTTTTACTTATTTTTATTTTCAGATGTAGCATCATCAGCCATTACTATCATTAGTTTTGAGTAGCATTTTGTTTCGTGTTTTAATTTTCAGCTGCTTTTTTTATCACAACTTACTCTGGTCATCATTCTATAACAATAAGAAACAGCCTTGACTAGAATTTGTTATTTCTTTACTGTTTAAGTCAAACTGAAAATAATCAAGAAGCAGTAATATCATTTACTCCCAGTACCAAAGTATTGTAGATTTTACTAGTACAGAATAAGAATAATAGCTAAGGTTTTTGTTGCTGAGCAAAATATTCTTTTTAGTTAATCCATTATATAAAAGCTAAAATTGCATCATGTGCTTTTGTTATGTTCAAACAAAACCTGCAGAATGCTACTGATAAACTTATGAGCAATGTTTTACTATGGTCTCTTACATATGAACATGCCAGTGCAGGCTGACCAGCAAAGACTTACATAGATCAATTCTGTACGCACATGGGATGCAGTCTAGAGGACCTGCCAGGAGCAATGAACAATAGGGACAGATGGAGGGAGAATGAATCAAAGGACTCTATGCCATCAGCATGATTTGATGATGATGATGATGACATTAACACAGCAAAAACATTATCCACTTCAAAGCGTTGGAGAGTAAAAAGCATTGGTTCTCTGCTTTTTAGCTGTCTGTGCAGGAAATAAGACATATCAAAAGTTTGTTTCATCTGAATTTAAAAGTGACATGCAATCTGTCTCAGTTGTGCTCACATGACATATAATTTCACTATTCATTTGCTTTGAGTTTTCTCTTTGATCATACACATGCAAGCCTGATTACCTTTGCTGGAATCACAAGGTATAAATAAAAATGGATTGCTCATAAGAATCATTTCCTATTTAAGATATGGTGATCATAGCTCAGTGATTGGCATTTTGCTTTTACATGCTGTTGATATGGAGTTTGATCTTCAATGATTGTTTCAGAAATATAGCCTTGTGCCAGCCTTTATCTAGTTTAAATAAAGAGAAATCTTTATTTGGACTAGATATTTGCCTTATTTATTTAGTTGTTTTTTCCTCAGCTGTGTATACAATATATATCTGGAAATTAACTATTCCAAAAAAAATAGCTTACCTTTCGTTAGAGTACCATAGTCCTCTTCAAAGTTCTCTCCTTGAGACCTTACATAGTTATTACAGTGATCATTCCATTTTTTAAAACTGCAAAATCCTTTTTTAATTACTTAGGGGAAAAGTTATAAAGTACAAGAAACCAAATCTGGACTGTAAGTGGGCTGACAGATTTAAGTGTGATCCTATATGAGATGCTACTATAAATATAACAGTCATATAGTATACAAGCTCATTTAATGGCATTTCATTTGCCAACTAATAACTCCACTAGAGAATTCATATTCATGCATATGGAAAACTTGAATAATGCCTATTTTATAACTTTTGTTGTCAATTAAAATATCACACAAAATGGTTACAAATGATATTTGTTACAATAAATAAATCTCATGAAAGAAAATAGATTTACTAATTATATTTTTTTTCTCGTAAAATTAATATTGTTCAGTGAAAAGTTTCATAAAGTTTTGTAGAAAACTATCTTCTAAGTGAGTAATATGTTAAGAGATTTTTTGATTTAAACATTTTTGTTTTTAAATTATCTTTTATCTTATCTTTTAAATTATCTTAAATTAGCAATTTAATTAGCAAGTATATTACATTTCCAGATTGAAGAAGTAAGTCTAATTGGTGACACTTAATTAAATGTAAATAATCATTTTAGTAAGACAAATTTTTGTGAAATTTAGAAAATTATGTACATTTTGTTACATCTTGCTGGAACATGACTTCTCACCAATTATTGCTTTTTGTTAGAAACCCTATCTTGATTTGAGCCTTCTGCTTTCTTCATGAGAAACAAATTTTTTTCTGTTTAAACCTTTCCCTAGAAAGTTGCTCTCTATCATTTTCCAAATTATTAATATAGGTACTCATAGAAGAGAGAACAAATGTGTTTTTGACTTAAACTATAGACAAACACATACTTTTACTTAATGTCCTTACTTTTTCTTCTGTCTTCTTCCCACTTCTCTTTTAAGATTTTTTCATGCTTTTAAGATGAAAGTATTTATTTTTCTTTTGTTTATTGTTCATAACAAAGAAACAAAGAATGGAAGGAAGGACGGTAAATTGTGTTCTTAGGAATTTCTTTACAATCGTTTATATAAAATCTGGGTGGGAATGTAATTGGGTACTAAAGGAGAAATGTTAAGAATGACAATTCAAGTCAATTGATCCATTTGGTTTAGTTTTATGCATTTATTTTGTACATAAAATTCTTCTTGAACAAGATTTTAAAAGTTTTTCTTTAAGGATTACATAAGTTTCTTTTTACACATGAATGACTTTCTATGAGGATATGTATTTTTTTATTTTAGGATTGTACCAGAACATGCTAAGTAAATATGAATATATATACGTATGTATGCACTGATATAATTGTGTTCATGGAGTGTGTTCAGAAAATACTGAGACTGTAAGAAACATTTATTCCCTTTAAAAGAGTTCCTTTAGCATTTCAAACATTTAGTAAGTTTTAATGTCTTCTGCATCCTTAAAAATTATCCTTTGGAAGAATTTTCAATTAAGGAAACAAGAAAAAAAAATAACACAAAATTTTATTGAGTATGGATGGTGCTGCATTTTCAAAAAAACAATTTTTACAAAAGTATCAAATTGGGTTTCATAATTTTTCATAAATTGCAGTGATTCATCAAAATTATTTCATACTAGCAGGCATGCCCAGTATTGCCTGTGTATTAACGCCAGTAATGCACAATGCGTCTTTTATTTTTTAAATCAGAAAATTATTGGAGAATTAACTAAATTGTTAAAATTGAAAAAAAATTCATTTCATATATTTAAACAAAATGTTCTTCCATATTTAAAAATATGACAACAGTATTCATAATGTACTTATGTTTTTTTATTATTTTAATTCAATAACTTTCATTTTATAAAAGTATTTTATGCTTAAAATTTTTCAATTTATTGATTCAACTTGTCACTCTGAAATTATCTTTAAAAAAAGAGGCATAAAATAGCTTTTAGAATATTTGTTAAAAACTAAAAACAATCTTAAAAAAGCAAGACTTCATTTTTTATTTGCTATATTTTTTTAAGTAAGGAAGAAATGGAAGGGATTTTATTTTGCAGAAAAATGTTTGTAATTTTAAGAAATGATTTCTTTTTTGCATATATATCAAAAATTAATAAACAACAATATACAATTTCAGAAACAATATTTGAAATTTTATTTTTGTTTTTATGTAATTCATTCTTCCAATTTTTAAAAAAATTAATTTTTAACTTTATCTGATTCAATTTATATTGTAAATTTTAAAAAATAATAATTTTAAGGGTTCTTTTTTATGATGATTGTAAGTAGCAAAAAGAATTTGCGTATGTAAAAAGAATTTTTTAAATGAAAATTTAAAAAAAAATGTTGAAATAATTACACAGAAACATGATACTAACCTTTATGAATGATATAAGATTAAATTTCATTCAAGAATGTTTTATTGAAAAATCAAATTGAATCAAAAAAGCAGCATGGCATTATTTGTTACTTGTAAAATGGTTTCACAAATAAAAATATGCTGATGTAGGGAGTGGAGGTCACAGGAAAAAAAAAGTAATTCAGAATAATTTGTTCAGCAGTCTAATTTCATTAGGTTTACTATATATTCATGATACAATAAGAATAATATAGACTGAAAAGTGGTCTTTTATACCAAATTGCAGCTTTCTATGCTCAGCTGTTTGGGTGTCAATAGGCTTCAGATGCATCAATTGACAGGTATACTTAACTTTATTAAGTTGCTCAGCTGTGCATACATCTTCATGTAAATTTTTGAATCTAAAAAATGTTAAGCTTTAGTCTCAATTCTTTTTCATCACTCTTTGATCAAGTGTACATGTGTGTGTGTGTGTGTGTACTTTTTTATGTGCGCATATATATATATATATATATATATATATATATATATATATATATCTTGGGTGTATAAAGGTGCTCATATATCTGTACACATAATTGGGAAGGGTTTGTCTGTCCCCTATTTGTGGTCAAACAGTTTGATATAGTGCCACAAGATTTGTTATTCATACTTACTGGAACCAAGAGAAAGCTGTAATGGAAAAATTCTCTTATCAAGAGAAAAATAAATGATAATCTGCATGAAACCATGTTGATGCAAAATGTAACTAGTCATTTAGAATTTAAATTTCAAGAGGAAAAAAAGATTTGTCTTTGTAAAATAATTATTCATATTTAATTAAACATGAAACTGATGAAGTTTATTGGAAGTTCTTCAAGCTGAAGATTTGAATTAATTGCATAGAATTATTGCTTGGTTAAAACTAATGTTATATTCATGTCTTTTAGTATTAGGGAGGAAAGAAAGAAAAAGGTTAAATAAAGGACCACATTATATTGCTCACTGTTTTGGCAGAGCAGTTGAAAGAAATAACATTTGCAAACAGGTTAAAAGTGAGGAATATACAAACAATTTTCTTGTCTAAATGCCCATTCAGCAAAGAGTTCTCTTGTTCAAAAGCCCTTAAGAGTATGTGAGAAGACCATTGTTATAGGAAATAATTTGTGGGGTTGCCATGCACTCTTAGTTGGGCTAGTCACAGATAGAAACATAATAGGGATTGATATGCTCCACTTAAGTGACTTGAATATGAACATGAGGAGCTTCTATGTGGCACTTATTGAAGTGGGTTGGATGCCTATATGGTATCCCTATACAGCATGTCCATTGACATGGAGAGGATTGTTAGGGTTTAAACTGAGCTTCTGGCTATGAATAAGCTGTAAGGTTGAAAAGAGTGGCTGGTGATGCTGCACAAGAGGTTTTCTTAGAGCCTATATCAAGGGTCCACCATTTGTGTTTGTAGTCCAGAGGCCTAGCGATATGCTCGTCAGAAAAAAAGGAGAAAGGAAATTTTGGTTTATTTACATGCTTCAGGAATACTAGTTGTAGTGCCTTTCTATTTGGCTAAAGATCATTGGACCAGTCCACCACAGCTGTAGAGTAGGTAGTCAGCCAGTGTCTTATGTGGTTACATGTCATCCTATTTTTTGACTGTGATAAAAGAGTCATGAATTATAACATGATTTAACTTAGGGTATAATATTAACAATCTGTAAAACAAAAAATGTTTAAATTGATAAATAATGTCCCTCTTAAATAAGAAAATATTTTTTTTATAAAAATGAACATTTCTATGGAACAAAATTAATATCATAAGATAATACAAAAATTTAATTGGTAAATCTCTTCTGTTAAGTGAATTTATTTTTTATTGTAACAATTACCAAGTGCAACTATTTAGTGAAAATGTTTGATAATAAAGATTATAAAATATTATTTAGAAAATAGAAATAAGCATAAAAGACATTTTTTTTATTGTCATCATAATCAACTATGATCTAAATTTTGATTTCATAGACAGGAACTTCACATTATTTAATAATAATTGTTTTTATGAAGGTACAACTACATACAATCATAATTCCATGAGATTTTGCATATAATTTTATGTGTATAGGAGTGTATGAAATATAATCTTTTGTATAAATGTATATATTGCTTGAGTATACTACCTTTTTGTGTAAAGCAAGGCAAACAGAAATTGGTTTTCATTTGCTATAGTTCTACAATTCATAGCAACTAACTTCAGCCTAATAGTAGATTTTTGACCTTTGGGCCTCCTTTTGTCCAGACTACCATTCTGACAGGAAGAACTGTTCTCATTATGATGGGTGGTAAGAGTACGATGCCTATGTATATAATGCTATAAGCGATATAATTTGAACTTTCAGTGCATAAAATCTGTCAAACCAATTTTTAAATCAGTCAAGTAGAATGACATAGGTCAGTATGTGTGAATTTATAAAATTTGTTCTGGTTTTGTTATTATTTCATTTTACTTTCACTAAATGACACATACACCTGTAAACTAGAGAATAGGACCCCCAAAATATATTGGTTATAAAATAAACATGAGATTCCAGGATGAATGTTTACCATTGATCTTTTTTTATTATTTTGTTTTTTCAGATTTAACTTTCTTAACACACCCTCAGCAGCCATTAAGTTTAATATTGAGTCACATCCTATTTATAGAATTTATATTACAACTAGTAAAAAGTAGTTATTTATATAGGGATCAGCTCTTAATCTCACTTTCCATTAATCTTCAGTCCTAATTTTGAAACATTCCAGTCAAAAACAAAAAAAAAATGTGTAAATCAAAAAATCTCTTTACATAAGCCAAGTCAGTTGAGGCTATTGAATACACCAACTGCATCTTGGCAGAGGGGTACAACTAGCACCAACCCCAAATGAGTGTCCTGTATATGATAGTAAATCATCTGATGGTGAGGCTGTAGTTCTGGAGGTTTGGAGAATTTGAAGTCCCCTTCATTGCTATTACTCCCAGTTCCACTGTAATCCAGAGTTTTCTACCTGTTAGGGTCCCATCTATAGGTTGAATAGAAGTATTTAATCATTTGTTATACTTGAAACCATTTAACTGTGTGCAAATAGAACTAATAGTATTAGATAGCAATACTTAAAACCATTTAACTGTGTGCAAACAAATGAGCTCTGGCTCATTGGAAAAATAAAGTTACCTACAAACTATTCACTTTAAAATCATTTATAATATATGTATAAACAAGATTTGGCAGTAAATAAGAATCAAGGGTTGACATGCCATTAAACAAAATAAATTAACCTGACCTCTTTACATATAACTTGCATACAAATTAGTTTTATATAAAACTTTTAAACTTTTTGCTGAACAATATAAACTTTGAGACATAAAATATCTCTTTTCTTTTATGGGATTTATTTATTGTAACAATTATCATTTGTAACCATTCTGTGTAAAATTTTAATTGACGGCAAAGATTATAAAAAAGACTTTATTCAAGTTTTGACATCTTACCGAGCATAAGATGAATATTTTAGCTAACGTTTCTTCATTTTTATACTTATATAATATGATATCTTTTTTTGACCACCTCTACTAAGTATACATACTTGATGTGTTCAAAATTTAACTAATTCAATGTCTTATATCAAGTTTTTCCTAAAAAACAAATAATTTTATTCGTCTGAAAATGAACATAATAGCGCAAGTGGAATTTGAACTCGTTTACTTAGAAGCTGTAGCCATTCTTTTTAATCAAATTTTATACTTTAATTGCAAAAAATTAGATGAAGTTCTACATAATTAGCATTTAATAGATACTTTGTTTAAAAATTAAGATGAACAAAGAGATTATAAATGTTTTGTATTAAACATTGCCTTTATTCTCAGAGACCATTTTAACGCTATTGCACTAAAAAAATTACTATGATTGTAATGTTGACCTTGTAGCTGATACTAGTGTCTAATCTTTAGAATAAATATTCATAGCAAGTGTTTGAATAAACGATCATCACCAGACAAAGAGCAGGTAAGAAAGACATAAGAATAACACTGTTGGAAAATTTTTTGTTGTTGTATTTTTTTCAAATAGAATAACATTGTTGACTTAATACATTCTAACTTCAAATAAATAAATAAGAGTAAAGCAAGTTTGGTAGAAAAATCAGGAATTAGCATTAAAACATTTCAGCTATCTTACATTAAATAGCTATCTGATATAGATGTGAATGCCTGTGTAGATACTTGTAAAATCCTTTTGCAAAGATTGCGAAGAGTGTAGTATTTTATCATATCTTTCTACATTCTTTTCAAACGTTTATCTCTGTCTCTCTAGTGTCATTTACACAACATGTGATATCAGGTATTTGCTTTCTTCCAATAGAAAAGACAGAACAGTAAACATTAACCTCTTCTTCCTCGTTTGACTCAAGTGGCAGTATATGGTTCCACTCGTAAAAACTCAAAAATATTTTTCGAGGATAATTTTGCTAGTTTTCCATCCAGAACTTCATTGACTCAGAGAAGTTGTCAATTTGGAAATTGATTTTTTTTTTATTGAATTAGATTAATATATACAAATAGATGGCGACTGGAACTTTTGCACACATGATTTTCAAACTATTGCTTATTTTATTGACATATTCCATAGGGTTGCCTTTTTGTTATATTTTTAATTGTATTTATTTTCAAAATTGTATAATTGTTATAAGTTGTTTAATGCGCTATCCTTTCTCTCTCGGATTTATTGCAATGTCTCTTCGTTACAATTGGCTATTTTTGCCAAAATTAAAAAAAGAAAAAATTGACACAAGTTTACAAGATTCATATCGAGGGGTAGTGAAAAGGGGATAAAAATACATTATGAATGCATATTATTTGTATACACACAAAGTTAACGTGTATATTGTGTAATAATACTCACGTCATCAGCAGATTTCTCCCGTTTTGATTTTACACACTCAACTTAAACTAAATCAGATGCATGCCGATCTACAACAAAATGCGTATTTCACACTGTCTGGTGTTGGTAAAAGCTAAGATTTGGAATGTTTATTTTATTTCAAGATAAGCAAAAGTCGAGTTGAATTTAGCCATATACAATAAATAAGCTACAGATTATGGCCTCTTAATCTGCAGAACTCTAAAAAAAAATCCTTACATGAGACCTTTTGGCACGATTTTGTTAACAAGGTGCCTGCAATCTTTGTATTTAGGGTCTCGCCAATCTTTGTATTTAGGGTCACGGACGAGGCGCAACACAATCTTATCTCTTTCTATCTTGTTCATATGTTACTTTCTCGGCTAAAGAACATTTTCATAGTTGGTTTGGTTGTTAAGAAGCACTTGAAATAGTTAAGTAAGTACTGAGTTTGTTACGGTCATTGGTCAATCCATACGCTTCATGATAATTAAAATTGGTCTGCTACACATGGTAACGGAAACGATTATTCATTTTTCTTTTAAAAGTTCCATGTTATAAACACTTTACTGGAAGGTTAACTGATTTTTTTTTAAATCTCATTTCACACAGCTTTGTCTAAACTTATAACAACTCTAAAGATTTTTTTCTAATTTGCACATTTTCATTTGTGTGACACCCCTCTAGTCAGTAAGACAGACAAATCTAGAAATATCGAATTTCTTTTCAAAGCGATAATCTCACCAAAGTGAAGCAACTTTTTCCTGATTTATACTTGAAAATAAAAATAAGCAAATTTTAATACAATTTTTTACATTTAACACGCAAATGGAAGGAACCCCCCCCCAAAAAAAAACAAAAACAAAACAACGACAAACAAAAATAAACTTGCACTTAAAAAAATCACCGCCCTAAAAAACCCTTTAAACTAATTTTTCTTTAATGAATCTATTATACATATATGCAAATATTTTATTTGTTTTTTAACCTGCCTAAGAAATTTAATGTTTTCTTATTAGTCCCTTAAAGCCTGTATCTGTCTTTCTGTAGAGTTTTATTTCTTGATTTGAGTGTTTTTTTCTGCTTCTCCATAGTCATCTCCATCGGCTTATAAATGACTGAAAATCTGTGGAGCACTGGAAAGACTTCTTTTTTTCTGAGGCGATTCATACGACAGTTATGAAATATGTAAATACCCCGCACCCTGTCAGAGGATTTCAGAATACACTGATTGTATTCCCTGCAGGAGAGTAACCTTCCCCACACCCACTAGAAGAGGGCGTATCCTTAGTATGACACTAAACTGCATCTAATGGTGAGGCTCCAGTTTTGGAGATCTGGGAAGTGTAGAGTACCCGTTTACCACCATTACTCCCAGTTTCACTCTGACCTAGAGTAGATGTACCTGTTAAAATTACAACTATGGGTCAAATAGATTTGTTTAAAAATTATCTTTATTTGATCGGACTGTGTACAAAAAAAACTTAAGAAACAACTTCATAAAAAATGTAAATAAGAGCGTACAATGAATGAAATTCCTTAACCTCTAGGTATGAAATAACCCTGGACGAGTTGAAATGCCGTTAAAATCAATCTAATTACTACCTAATCTTTAGTTATAAAAAGACATACTTCTTCACGGACACATACTCAAAATATATGGAGGCGAGGTCACTCCGAAAGTAATGCCTCATATTTATTTCCACAGTAACTAAAACATACAAGAAGCACAACACTGTTGGATGAATCAAGTTTTCAGCTACAAAAACCTATTTTCAACATAGTCACCTCCATCGGCTAGATGGCTAGTGATGAACAAGAATCTGTATGCTGTGTTGATGAAAATTAGCACCAGTAGAGGTAAGTGACTTTTTCACAGCAGCGATAACGGCGTCGCTGTTAGGAAAATGTTATCCTCCTCGTCGTCCATCTTTCATCGGTCCTATTAACTGATCTTCATTTCATTAATTAATAGCTGTGTTGAACGTAGCTTGTCACATCGCTGTTGCTACTGTTTGAAACACGTGCTCGCGTCCACTGTTTGGTCTCTGTAAGCATTCAACAAGCATCAATGAATGTTAGTGAATGTGATTTTTCCAGCACACAAATTTTCTATGTGCAGGAATTCAACGACACATTTTTGCTTCATATCAGACGACATTTTACCAGATTGCAGCTATGGATTATTGACGGGAAAGTATTATCTCTACTTTCATACCGCTAACATTGTCGGTCAACGATAAAACAAAAAGCATTTCTTCGTTCTTTCTACGTATCTACACATTGTGATGGACAAAGATATTTACATGTATTCACAAAGACATCCTTTGTGACATTTCTCATCTTTGAGTGAATTCAATTATTCGAAAAACAGCTAACTGCCAATAGTTTGCAATTACGGCTGAAAAATTCATTGGTTGATCAAGATACTCTCATCGGATGTGACCAAATGAGGTTTGTTTTTCAACTTCTTCCATTGGTGTTGCACTGTTTGGATCTCATTGGTCAAAAAAGTCATCAACAGCATATATAACGTCATCCTATAAACTTTCCAGTCCACCTTTGTAAGACGTTTAAATTTTAACTGACGAGGTTGATTAATCCAAGAGCTCAGTACTTGACATTCGTTTACAATGCACATTTTCTTTCTCTCTCTCTCTCTCTCTCTCTCTCTCTCTCTCTCTCCTTCACACACACACACTTGTGCGTCAATGGAGGAGTGGTGTTAAGCTTTCACAACAAAGCAAATTTCTTTAAGTTTTTTGATCTTTGCTAATGTAAAGTTTAAAATGATGCCATGTAAAAAATCAAGTTTACTTTCCTTGTTTAAGTTTTTGTTGAAAAGTTGCCTCTATTTTATTATGCTTTTGCTTTAATCAGTTTTTTTTCTCTTTAGAACTGACCCCGGGTTTATCAGAAAACTGACACTTTAAAAAATTCACTAAGAACGGTTAAATCAATTTTGTGCACAATATCATTTCTGTGTACTAGTTCAAAATGCTGCTTTTCGGCTAAGAGCAAAGTGTAGTATCTGTTCTTATGAATTTTGATAATAGTCAAAATGCAAAGTAGTCACATTTCGAACTGGACCACAGAAATTAGATTGTAATCGATCTTTTTAATAAAATTTATATCAACAAGAACTGAATTGATTGATTGATTTTAACGACCTGTCAACTTGTCTCGGATGATTTTATGCCTAGAGGTTAGAGAAGTGCGTTCATTGTATGTTTATGTTTACATATTTTATATAGTTGTTTCTTAAAGATTTTTTTGCATACGGTTATATGATAGCAAGTTCCAGTCTTATACAAATAATTTGCAAACGAATCTATTTGACCCCCTTGATAAAAACCAAAACAGGTACTACCACTCCTGGTCAGAATGGATCTGCGAGTAATGGTAATGAAAGGATACTCTACGCTCTCCAAATGTCCGAAACTGGAGCCTTACCATCAGATGTAGTTTAGTATCTTACCAAGACACACCCTTTGATGTGTGTGTGTATGTGTCGGGGTCTTACCCTTCTGCAGTGGATACATTCAGCGTATTCTAAATCTCGCGGACAGGGCTAAAGAAGAACTGAAGAAAAATCTGGTATAAAACTTTTTTTTTCATCAAAAAACTTTTTGCTTTCTTCTGCGCCCTTCAAGCAAGACACGACACGTGTTAAGAACAAACAGTTGTGAAGGCAGAACACTTTCTCGTGTGTAAATACACTGGAATTTACAACAATGTGACACTTCACGTCAATAAATTTTGTGTGTGTGTGTGTGTGTGTGTGTGTGTGTTCTTAGTTATATATCTTTTTCCACATCATATCCTACGTATCGTATCTATAAACTTAGCATGATACGTGTTTTAAACGTGTGTGTATATGTGTGACAACTCTGCCACCTCTCGTTCCTGGATTTACTCGACACTTTGGCCCACGTGTGTCACTCTGTCAGTCAACCCATGTCCACTTTCATTTAAACACAAAATTTTTTTCTCTCCCCCCCACCTAACAGAATTCATAGAACTAACTGGGACAACAACTAACCAATAATAAATAAATAAATAAATGTCTTTAAATTGGGTCAGTTTTTTTTTCCCTCTTTGCAATTCTCTTCAGTATAATTTTTCTTTTTAACTTACACATTACACAACGCATTAACAGTAGTCCATAATATTTTTTTGTTTGATTTGTGACGAAGAGGGAGAAAATGACATTATTATTATTTTTCGCAGACACGCATTTATAACCCTCGTGGCTGACAGAGGCGACAAAGAACAGGAGCCTACTTACAATACTCATTTATTCAACAATTTGTTTTATTTTATCTACATTTACCGGATGGAAAATTACAAAAATGTGTGCTGTAGTAAAAATATAACAGACTAAAAACTAAATCTAGTGACTGCCTTTGTTTTTTTCTTGCGGGCGATTTCGGTTGACATTTACCTGCTAAATACTCGTGGTATGTATTTTTCTATAAAAGAAAACTAGGATTTTTCAAATTGTACACTATCGTTTTTAAATGCTTTAGATTTTTTTTGTTTTGTTTTCTCTTCTAATCTTGATTCTTATTCGCTGAGATGACTAACACTTGGTCACTACTCTTTGTAGAAACATCCTTAAGATTTCAAAAATTCTAACTTATATTTGCCAAATAATTCTCGGTCAAACTCTTTTAATAAGAAATTCTTTCTTTCTACTTAAAAAAGTGTAATTTACTTCCACGTTCCACCGCTAACCATACACACACACACATCTATATATAAGAAAGAAAAAGACAAAACACAATTAACCCAATTTTTCCTACCCGCCTTTAAACTAGAAAAGTTTGAGATTGATTTAATTCTAATGTTATTTTTATAAAACCCTTGTTACATTTGTGATTATTTTGCTAAAAAGGTATGAAGGTTTTGGGATTTAAGTTTTTAGTCTAAAAGAAAGTGTGCATAATTATCAGCAGAAAAATCGCGTTAAATTTCATATCTGTCGTTAAAGAGCCAGTGAAAGTACATGATATGTCAACTTTACATTAAACTGAGCGCGAAGCATCCGGCGTTTTTTTCGATTTATGTCGGTAAAATAAAATATTCTATTTCCACTTGATTATTAATTTCAACATCGTGTGGGCAAACGTTCCTAACGCCTTTATTGGTTACAGTGGAATGTATTGTACTCCCACTTTAGAAAAAAAAGTCACTCTGCTAAAATCCATTAAAAATTTTTTTTATGGGTTTGCAAAAGTTTCCAGCGAAGCTATCTATACCTATTCAAAAGATACTGGGAATTTGTACAGACTATTTTGTAATTCATCCAGGAGGAGTGAGTAAGCATCTCATTTTATTTTAGCAACGTATTCGGAAAATTCACCTAACATCATATGCACGTGATCCGTGTAGACAGTTCATATTGAATTCTAAAAATGCATTTTCATCACAGACCTTTTTGGTCGGGAAGCAATGCGAGATGAAAAGGTCTATGCTCTCTCGCATCCCAGGCAGTATGTCTCCAATTGCGCCCAAGAAGGAATGGAGTCAGGGTCAATCTCTGCTGTTCTAAAAGGGAAATGCCGACGGAACTGGGCAATTTTTGAAACTACCCACCTCCAGTCATAAGTACGCGTGAAAATCCTCACGGTAAACTGGACCATCCCACTTTTCCGGGGAGGGGAGTCGGTGGGAAATCAATGACACTTTACTAAGTTTTCTTTCACGTGCGTTCAGATTATCATTACGATCGCAAAAATTTCATACTAGTTATTTTCACTTTGTCTTTCATAAAAAGAGGATTCAGAAAGGAGAATTAAAAAATTTAATTTTAACTTGTTCTTAAAAAGTTCTGAAGATTATTTGAATAATTCATATTCACATACTCTTAACATTTAAAATTTTTTTTTTTTTTTTTTTACCTAGAAATAAGTTTGAACTATAAAAAAAAAAGTTTCTTACTGGTTTTGTTTTACTGCTTACAAGACTGATATCTGTGGCATTTTATTTTATTTTGAATTTGTCTTTGGTGCTTGTATAGAATAGTTCAATAAAGAAATTACCGTTATTTCTGCGGCTAAAAACAAAAAAAAATTAGATAGAAATGTAAGGCTTACACTCCGTATCTAAAAGAGTAAGTTTAAGTTCGAATCATTTTCTTTATTTTTATTTTTTATTGAACAGTTACAAAAATGATATATTGTCAAATGGTTGGGTTAGGAAAGCCTAAACAAATATGGCGTATGGGTAAATTGCAGCGAGTTGAATATGTCATTTTTAAATGTAAAAGAAAAAAAATGAAACAAATGAACTGAAACTTAATCTTATCTAGATGTCGAATCTAAGTAAGTTTTATAATTGCTATATCATTTTTCTTGTATATTACTGCAGAAATTTTATTAATTGACGTATTCTATACAAGCACATTTATATATCTATTTATTCATGAAACAAAAATTCCGTAAAATTGACCAGAATGGAACCTTAAATAAATTTAATGTTTTAAATGAGTGAGAAAGTTCCTCCCCTAAAAAAACATACAGTCTAACAGTCTATTATTCTAAAAGGTAAACATTTTTCTTTGTGTAGAAATAAATAGTTGTTCAATTAATTGAAACCAAGCCTTTTTTTATTTTGCTTTATTTATTTGAAATTTTTATTTACCAACCAATTTTAATCATTCTTCGAGTCATTCCAGATAGTGTCATTTTGATATGGTTATGATTATTGAAGTTTTTTGCTACTTAATGACTTGTTTCTCAAACCTTATCATTTACTACTGGTTTTAAGCATTTGCTGAGCAGCAGACGATGTTTTTGCTTGATTGATTTTGATGACTTTTTTTCCTTCAACCCTGCATAAAATCTTTCCTATACACACACACACACACACACACAATCGAGGGAGGGCGCTCTCAGTGATAAGTGAGCCAAACTAGCTAATTATCATTAGTGAGTTAAATTCTCCCTGAGCGTCCATACATCTGATCTTGTGTCAAACTAAGCTAAGTTTAATAAATGTGACTATGCACATAATGCACAATAGAGTAACTGAATTAGAACAGGCCACGTTACATTTTATTTATTTTTCTAATAAAGAATTCTACAGTTGTTTCTGTCACCAACAATTTTTTAAGTCTCTTGTCTTTACCTCGGCTTCAGTTGTATTATTCGATCTTTAGAATCCAATTAGTACTTTTTTGTACGTTACAAATCTATTTAATTCGATCTGAATGCATGTACGAAAGTTTTTTGTTTGTTATTTTTATTAACACACCACCACCACCAATAATAATAATAATAAACTTACGGGAGATAACTCTATAAGCTTAAGGAATCATTTCCCTTGGTGAGATGATTTTTGTGGAAAGACGGGTTAAACCCAGTCTAAAAACAGTTACTTTTCTATTCACTTCCTATCAACCTGGAGTATAAACGACTTGTCTTTCTTTATTATTTCTATTTATTTGAAATTAAAAATGTTTTAGGCCAGTTATTTACAAGAAAGTAATTTTCCTTTTTAATTCTCTATATTATTTTTCCTTGTTTATGCTTGGGCAATGTATTGAGAAATAAGCAAATGGTGATTTTAACTCATAATGATAATTTGCTGATAGGCAAGTGTATTTTTAGTTACTTCCCTTGAACTGCAACGTGGTAACTAACAAAAATCCGAATGCAAAAACATGGTAGATAAAAAACAGAAATAAAAATAGGTTGTGTTCTAAAAAGAGGTCTTTTCTCTTGCTTGAAGTTATCTTTGAAGATATTGTGTCACAGATCCCAAATGAAATCTCTAACCTCTCTTTAATTTAAATATTTGACTGTTACCTGTTTAAAAATTTCCCTAGTATAAGAATATGAAGTTTTTTGGGTTTTTTTAAATTTGCTTGTGGAGATTTAAGCAAAATACAATTTATTTATCAGAAAGAGGTTGATATTTTTCAAGTACTTTAATAATTTTGCTATTTCAACTGTACATAAACATAATTTTCCTTTTCATGACAAAATGATAAGCCTTGCAACTCAACTCAACTGTATTCCGTTGTTTTATCATAGAAATTGTTGGCATAATGAAAAACTTATCAAAAAATTGTTTTCAAAGGATGATTTTTATCATTAGAAATGACATTTAAATATAAGAGTAGATAATATGAATATTTGTTTTTTTTGTTTTTTTTAACCAGACATATTTTTTAAACCATACCTGAAATGGACTATGCTCCTCCTTCTTAGATATATAATGTATATTTACAATTTATTTGAAAGTGTTGTTTTAAGAGCAGTCTACGACTGTCATTTTCAGTAAATATTATGAGGATGTGTTGAAAAGTTCATGACCTAGACAAGAAAAGAATTTTATGGGGAGGTTGAGTGTTAAAGAAACTGTAAAAACAATAAAAGTGGGTTGAACTTTGAGAGGAATACATAAAATAGCATTTATGTTTTATGCCTTTAAGAAATTCTTTTCATGGTTTGGCAAAGAACTTCTTAGTGCTCTCTCATATGTCATTTTTGTTATATTTAGAAGTGAGAAGTCTCGGATCAGGATGAAGTATCTGCCACAAATCCAATACTTTTAAGATGGAGTTAATTATGCAAAGGAGTAAGAGTGTAAGAGAAAAGCAGAGGAGATATTGGATAATCTTAGTTGTTAACACTTATGAAATCTTTACAGGTCCAACAAGAAGCCAAAATGATTTTAAGAATTGAAGTTAAAAGCAAAATGATGTTGTAACAATATAAATGGCTTATTCATTGGTTATGTAAAGACAACTGTGTTTTTAATGTTTTTTAAAGTTTTAATTCTAGTTGCTAATTTTGAATTTGGTATTTTGATAGCAAGTATTTTTATTAAATTACTGGCAAAGTAATAATTATATTTGTGTGGGAAAAAAGATCATTCTGACTTTAGCAATATTTTAAGTATGGAGAAATATCAACATGATATTAAAAAAAAACAATAAAAAGAATTTTAGACATTAAATACAAATTGTGATGATGAAATTGCTGTTCCTCAGCAACTCCTACCTATCCTTTGAGTGCAGTGGTGGGTATAAGCCACAACTTGCTTGTTTCATAAACAACCTTAGTAGCACTGAAAAAGTTTCTGGTGTTTCCCCAAGTCTGCCAGTCTTTGGATTTCCAGAGCCATTTCTGTCTACTAAGAATTTTTAATCTCCCTCACCAGGGCCTGAACATCCCTTTTGGCTTTGTAATAAGCTAATCTTTTGGCCTAACAGGTTTTGTCACTTTGCTAAGCTTTCTTTTTTTTTCTTGGAGTGGGGAGAGATGAGCTGCTCTACTCTAATGTAATTCTTATTAAACCAGTCCTAATGTTTTCTTGACTTGTTGGTTTGACATATGATTTTATAAGTGTCAATGATGATAGATTTGAACAGATGCTAGTGTTCTTTGATGTTATCAGGATATTCCTGTTCAAGGCTTTTCCCAAGTGAGGCTTGAAATCACTGCTGGGTACAGTTTCATGCAGGCCTTAAAGGTTCCACTTTTAGATGAACCTCTTTCTTCTAAATTCTCTTTTTCTTTTGAGTTTGATGGATATTATGGGCCAAATAAAGCAATGATCTGTCCAGTAGTTATCCAAGTCAGTCATAGCTTTTGTGATATTTTCTTACACTTGTCCTTGGTTCTTACAATGACATCATCAATAAGATGCAATTGTTTTGAATGCAGGTGTCTCCAAGTTTATCTTAAATTTGTTTTTCTCACAAAAGTGATGGTGAGGTTATACTGAGCATATTTACCAAGAAGGGTTTGATGTTTCCAATGTCTACTTTATCTTTGCCCAGTCGGCTGAGGCTGTAGAGGGGTAAGACCCCCCCCCCAACGAGTGTCCTGGATATGACACTAAACAATCTGATGGTGAAGTTCCAGCAATGCTGGAGCTTTGGGGAATGCGGAGTACCCCATCATTGCCATTGCTCCCAGGTCCACTCTGGCCCGGAGTGGTAGCACCTGATAAGGGTCCTATATGTGTTAAATAGAATTAACAGCATACTTATGCTAAAATAAATTGTTTGAGTAAAACTGAATAGTTTGAAATAGAAATGACTTTTACAATTAAACCGTACTTACATTTAAACTGCATGCTTATGCTTAACTGAATTATTTGAAATAGAACTGTTTTTCAACATTAAAACTGTATTTACACTTAACCAAATTGTTACATACAACTGCTTGAATAGTTAGAAATGGAAATGTTTTGAACATTAAACTGTGTACTTATGCTAAACTGAATTGTTTTAAATAGAAGAGATTTACATAAAAATGTATTTGGCGTTAAATAACCTACAAAGGTTGATATGCCATAAAACACAACAAACCCAAACCCTCTACTTTATCTATAGTATCCTTTCAGTGGTAATGATTCCAGTTGATTATGGCCCCAAAGTTTTTCTGGAGACTCTTAACCTTGTCTCATCCAAGCAGGCATAAAAAGTCACTTTTGCTTGCTCTTTAAAATCTAAAGTGTTGCCATCCACCAGACAGATGGTCATGAGACATTAACTGATCCCAACAGGAAGTTCAGAGAAAGGATTTATGAACTGGTTTCTGATGAACCAGATTTTACCAGCCATATCTCTCAGAGTCCCATCAGAGAAGCTATAAAGGAACTTACCACCATAACAGAGGTCAAACATGCCATCAGGAACTTTAAGAACAAAAAAACACTGGTCCAGATGGGATCCCAGCTGTGATCTTTATGAAAGATTGGGTTGAGCTCTTGTGCCGCATTTATATCTTACTCCTCAAGGTCCAGTAAAAAAGAACTACTTTCTGAGATCAAGAATGCTCTAATAGTCAGCATATTCAAGAAAGGAGACAAGGCTGAATGTGAGAACTATAAAAGTTTCTCGTTCCTGTGAATAACTGGCTAAGTCTTTGCTTGTGTTCTTGCAAATCAGTTATTGCCACTGTCTGAAGAAGTAGTACCTGAGTCACAGTGTGGCTTCCTCCCATCCAGAGGCACAACAGAAATGGTTTTCACAACATGCCAAGTCTAAGAGAAATGTCATGAACAGAAGTAGCCTTTGTACATGACCTTCATAAAGCTAACAAAATCTTTTGACAGTAGATTGCCAGGCTCTGAGGAGCATGCTATCAAGGCAAAGCTTTCTTAATAAGTATATTAGAATTCTGAGGCTATTACAGTGTTCAGTAGCAGCAACTTTGGCTTTACTGTGAATATGGAGGTCAAGCAGGAATACATAATTGCACCCATCCTCTTTGCTGTCATGCTCCACTTCATTAGTGAAGAGTTGTCTCAGGGGATCCCACTTGTGTACAAAACTGGTGGCAGGCTTTTCAACTGTAACAAGCTAAAAGCCAAGAGAAAGGTGAAAAGCATTACCATCATGGAACTTCAGCATGTGGATGACCATACCATCACAGTACATGCCATAGAAGACTTCCAGTTAATTTATAATTCCTTTGCTAAAGCATGTAAAACTCTGGGTCTAGCCTTAAACATTAGGAAGGTGAAGGTCCTCGACCAACTTCCACTCAACCAGCCAGTAAATCAACTTATCATAAAGGCAGATTTCACAATTCTTGAAAATGTTAACCACTTTCTCTACCTTGGTAACATTCTCTCCTCAAAAGCTGGAGGTCAACCATTACCTAAGCTGTGCCAATGTAGCATATATATAAGACACAAGAAAATAGTTTTTGAAGACTGTGACCAAAAGGTAAAAAAATACCCAGTCAACAAAGCTATGGTCAACCTCACCCTGGTGTATGAAGCAAAGTTATGAACCACCTACAGTAGGAACCTGAAAATGCTGGAACACCACCACCAAAGATTTCTATAAAAGATTTTGAGGACCTCTCTGATCATCAAAATCTTTCATACCAAAATCAGCATTCTAGAGAAAGCCAATATGTTTAGTGTCACCAATTCTGATGAGCAGTTATTTGCATGTCCAACATTTGTCACACCAAACAGATCCTGTACTCAGAACTGAAAGTAGGTAAGCTATCCCTGGGCAGGAAAAGGAAACTTCAAAGACCACATCAAGGATAAGTCTGAGGTAATTCAACATTACATTGGGCTACTGAGAACATGTTGTTTTGGAGAAGTGCTGCTGAAGGAAATCCATGTTAGAAGGAACTGCTCACTGTAAAACAGAACTCCACCATGTTCCAGTGATTAAGTGACAATACTATTGGGAAAAAATAAGAAGACTCGACTATTACTAAAATATGTGGCCTCTATAGCCATTTGAATATCCTCAAGTCAACAATCTATGGAGAGGACAGTAATACTCATTTTAAGAGACTACTAATGATGACAGTAATATATACTAGCCTGATACATTGAGATGAAATTCCATGGGTATTGATAATCGAGATTATTATTATCATTACAATTCTCTTATGTTTTGTCTGTATCCTTTAATTCTTTCCTTTATCTTTTCCTATTTTCAATGCTCATCCATGTTTGTGTCTAAATTCTATGCAAATTATTTTCATATGTGAAAAAGGAATTAGGAATATACAAATACCTCCAACTGGATCCACTTTGTCTTTTTTCACCCTATCTTTCTATAACATTTTGAATACCTTAATACCAATTTTTAATACCTTCATACCATTTTTAATACAGTTAATACCTTTTTTGAATACAATTTTTAATACTTTTAATACCTTTTTAAATTTTTGCTGACAGGTTCTGATTATCCAACTGGCAAACTTGTTTTTCATTTGTCTTCATCTCCACACCCACCTCTCTCTCTCTCTTGAAAAAAAAAGAAAAAAAGGTTGTTGGTTGGTTGGTTGTTTGGGTCTTATGGCATATCAACCTTTGTAGGTTATTTAATGCCAAATCCATTTTCATGCAAATAATCAGTTCTATTTCAAACATTTCAGTTTAGAATGAGTACACAGTTTAATTGTCAAAAAAATTTCTATTTCAAACTATTCAGCTTATTCAAACAGTTCTAATTCAGCTAAGTATAAGTATAGACTTTCTTTACACAGTTAAATGTCAAAACAGTTCTATATTAAACAATTCAATTTAGTGTAAGTACAATTTCAATGTCAAAAACAGTTCCATTTCAAACAATTCAGTTTAGCATCAGTTTGTTCTATTTAACCCATAGATAGGACCCTATCAGGTGCTACCACTCCAGGCCAGAGCAGACCTGGGAGCAATGGAAATGAAGGGGTGCATTGGGGGGGGGGACTTACCTCTCTGCAGAGGTGCAGTCGGTGTATTCTACAGCCCCAGCCAACTGGGCAAAGGAAAAAAAGCCATGTAAAAGAAAAAAAAATTCTTTTTTGCCTGTTTTTCTTTCCCTCAAGCTTTTTTTCTCTTTCATGCCTTTATTTCTCACTTGTTCTTTCTTCTCTTCTGCACTTTTCTTAATTCCTTACCACTTAATATTAATTGGGTTTTTCAGTAAGAAAGCATAATTGATTCCAGCTTTGAAAGGCCAGGGATTTGACAGATATGAAACACTAATCCGAGGTAAAAAAAAACAAACTGTAATGCAAATAAGCAGAATGATAGCATAGATTTTATATGATGTGTTTGTGTGTATGCATCCACACTGAAGACATCTTAAAGCAGTTTCAGTTGGGATTTGAATTTGGTTCAAGTTCATTTTTCTATCTCTTCATCTTTTAATTCTTTCCTGAATAATAAAGTTACCCACAGTTTTACATGGCTATTTTTTGGTTAAGATTTGTATGAAAATAGAGCAGCAGTATAAAATTATTTACAATACCAATAAAATGAAACTGGGACTTTCCAGTGTTGAAATATCACTGTTTCTATTTATTAAGGATAGTGTCTTCAAAATGGATTCATTATTCCCATAAAACAAAGGAGAGAAGTGTTTTTTTTATATATATCATCATCATGTTGTGCTACCAGCACAGATTTCCCTGACTCTCTCTCTCACCATTTGCCTCTCATCCATCGCTTCCAGCAGGTCTTCTAGATTATATCCTGTGTCTGTACAGAACAGTTGTTGATAAGTTTTAGTTGATCATCCAACACTTGCATGTTCATGTGAAGGGGGTCCATTGGACAATGTTGCTTATGAGTTTGTTCTTACTTCTCCAATGTTCCGTATGTCTTGTCCATCTCATTCGGATAGTTTTAGAGATAGGAGGTAGGTGGCTATACAGCTGCTATAGGTATATGAATACCTTCAACTAATACAATATATATATATATATATATATATATATATATGTATTTGTTGGAGGTATTCATGGCATAATAGTTATCATCATTGAATGTGGATTTGGCTACCCAAGTTCAAATCTTGAGTGAGAGAGTTTGTATTTCATATAACACTAATACCCTTCCGAAAGGTATGAATCCAACTATTCTCTTTCCTCCTGCTATAGGTAAATAGAAGGTCAGGATGGGCTTTTTAGTCTTGGTATGGTAACTGGACTAGGAGAAAAAAAAAACTCTGAATTCAAATTGTTGTAGAACTGGCAAAGGATGGGCTCTGTGAGGCTATTCCTGTCTTAGACATACTACACAAGTAGTACCCAGGTGACGGAACCAGTGAAAGTGGATCAGTTTGAATTTAATTACTATTTTTTCTTTCTTTTTTTCTTTTTTGTTGATTTCATTTAATATTCATTATCATCATTAAATTGCAATGACAGCACAGATTTTCCTAACTCTCTCTCTATCTGTCCCTATCATACATTGCTCCTGACAGATCCTCCAAACTACATCCAGTGTCCACCACACAAAGCTGATAAAAGAAGTTCTTACCAGTTGGCTAACACTAGTGTATCCATGTGCTGGGGCCCATAGAAGAACATTACCTATGAGCTCGTTCTTGCTTCTTGAGCAGTATCCTGTATGTCTTGTTCTTCTTACCTGGATAATTTGTAACAGGCAGTACAACTGCTGTTTTGTGAGGTGTTGCTTCCAGGATTTGTTCAAAACAGCAAGTAGCACTCTTCTGTAATCCTCATTTAGCTATTTCTCCACATGTTTCATTTGTGTCCATATGGTGCAGCCATGCAATAGTTTTGACACAGCCTCAGCTTGGAAATCCCATTTTATTTTATTAGACTTCCATATATGTTATTATTTTATTAGACTTCCATATATTTTATTAGACTTCCATATATGTCAGTAACTGTCCACACCTTCACTATGCATATGTTCACATCACATTCAGTAGATGAGATATTGCTGCTGAGGTATGTGTCATTGTCTACTAGTTTTAGAGGTCTACCACTTAAAGTATCTCTTCATTTAAAACGTATGAACTCTGTTTTATTTACATTTCATTTAGAAGCCAATGCCTCCAGGCTATGCAGTAGGGGTTATTTGTGAGAAGCACTAGATCATCTGCATAGTCTGCTTCTATTATAGTTTCTGTAGGATATTGTCATTTTTTTTTTTTACTTAAAGCCAGATTATAAATGAATATGGCACTAATCTATCTCTTTGCAAAACTCCAATGACAATGTCAATGAAGTCAATGTCACCATCTGGTGACTGAACTATTGATTTCATGTTTCTATAGAGCATCTTTATACCTGTAACAGTTTCTTTAGAGGTGACCATATACTAGTTGGTAGTATTTACTCCATTTTCCCAGTGTGTAGAGAATCAAATGCTTAGGAGAAATCTACAAACAATTGTATTGCCTTGAGATTTTTTGCATGTACTCCTTCAATGTTTTGGTGAATAGTCAGAATCAAGGAAGTTGTGGAACAATTCCTCTAAAAACTATTCTGATTTTAAACATTATAAACCTTAGCAGTTATAGAAGTAAGTGTTATGCCTCCATAGTTCTTAATGATTCTGAGGTCACCTCTCTTGGGGAAGGGGAAGATGCAGCCTTTTGTTCATTTCTCTATTGTTTTGTTTATAGACAGCATTGCATAATTGAAGAAATGTGTCAGCAAATTTCTGTCTTCTATACTTGTCGAGGTATTTTGTTGAGGCTTGCGGCTTTTCTACTTTAAATTCTTTTTAGTACTAGGTCAAGTTCTTCCACTGTAAACTGTGCTAGTTTGATATCTAGTTGGCTCTAAAAAATGTTTTTGATAGGTTTATCAGTGACTTCAGGTTCATTGGATTTTATGGCAATATCAACCCTTGTAAGTTATTAATGCCAAATCCTGTTTATACATATATATGATAAATATGATTTAGTTTGTAGATAACAAGCCAGTGCTCAATTGTTTCACAATTTAATGGTTTCAAGTATTTCTATCTAATACTGATAATTCTATTTAATACCAATGGTTTGTTTGCACATAATTAAATGGTTTTTAGTATTGCTACCTAACACTAACAATTTGATTCAATAGCAGTCATTTGTTTGCACAAAGTTAATATATATATATATATATATATATATATATAATTTTTAAGTAAATAATTTGTTGGTAATTTTATTATTAAAAAAAGGTAGAGCTAATTTGTTGACACAAGTATTGCTCTTGTTTGCACATGGTTAAATTTTTCAAGTATTGCTATCAAACATTTAATATTAATCCTTTGTTTGCAGACAGTGATGTGGTTTAAAGTATTGCTATCTAACACTAATAATTCTATTCAACATTACTCATTTGTTTGCACACTGGTAAATGGTTCCAAATATTGCTATGTAATACCAGTAAATCAATTTTTGCATTCAGTTAAATGATTTCAAGTATTCCATACTAATAGTTTTATTTGCACACAGTTAAATGGTTTCAAGTTTACTATTTAATACCAATAATTCAATTTTTGCATATACTTATAGGGTTTCAAGTATTGCTATTTGACTCATAGATAAGATTCTAAAAGGTACTACCATTCTGGGTCAGAGTTGACTTGGGAGTAATGACAATGAAGGCATATTCAACATTACCTGAAGCTCTAGGATTGAAGCATCACCATCAGATTGTTTAGTGTCATATCCAGAACATTCACTGGGATGGGTTACCCCTCTGCAAAAGTGAAACAGTGTATTCTGTAGTTCCAACAAGATGGGTGACTTTAGGGGAGTTTCCAAGCAGATTCTTGAAATATTCTTTCCACTTATATATTTTTTTTCTTGGCTGGTGGTTTTTAGTTTTGCTATTAAGGTGCTCTTCTCTCCACTCTTTTCATTTACCATCTGCCATGTTAATTGTGATTGTCTATTTTCTACCAATTTTTTAATTTTATTTATTTGGCCTTGAATGTATTCTAGTTGTTCTTTTTGGTATGTGTTTGTTCTCTCTGAGATTTCTAAAGTTTCTGTACATTAGCTTTTGTTATGTTAGTATGCTATTTTCATGTTATTTTTTTTATTGTAATTGCTATTGGTTCCCATGGAACTGTACATTTGGCTCCTGGTTTGGTTCAAATGCACTCAGCTGTTGCTTCTCTATTGGCAATAACAAAGTTTTCATATTTGTTATTTGAAGTATGTCTTTTATATCTCTTCTGAAGAGTACCAAACTTGTTTCTTACAGTTACTATACATTGATTGCATATATCACTATTGGTATGCGAGGATCAGTCATATCATGAAGCTTTAACTCTTTGTTTATTATTTCTGCATAGACTCAGGCTAATTTTTGTTGAGATGATTCTGCAATCAGAAGATACTCCTTTTAAAAGCAATGCCTCATAATTCACAGTGCTATTTATCCACTTGTTATTTATGAATATATAATCTTGCCATGCTTTAGAGTTATTTAGGTGGGTGTTGGTCTATAGTTTTCCTTTCCTTTTTTGAAATTTAGTATTTAGGCATGTTAGCCTGTTCTTGAGTGAAAAATCTGCTAGATATTTCCGATTTCTATTTGACGAGTTGTGTAAACAGAATTTGTTATTTCCATCTTTGTGAATTCTTGCTTTTGATAGAAAATCCATTTTTATGTTTGCTGTTGAATGTATTTTTGATTGTTCTATTGGTTGGTTGGTTGTTTTGTTTTACAGCATATCAACTCTTTTTGGGTCATTTAACATTGAATTAAATCATTTTAGTATAAGTACAGTTTTTGTTTACACAGAGTTGAATTTTAAAACAGTTCTATTTCAAATAATTCAGTTTAGTGTGAGTACAGTTTCAAAGTCAAAAACAGTTCCATTTCAAACAATTCTGTTTGACATATAAAAAAAAAGTTCCATTTCAGACAATTCAATTTAGCATAAGTATGTAGTTTAAATGTCAAAACAGTTTTATTTCAAGCAATTCAGTTTAGCATAAGTATGCAGTTTTATTCTAATTGTCCCACATATAGGGCCCTATCAGGTGCTACCACTGCAGGCCAGAGTGGAACTGGGAGCAATGGCAATGAAAGGGTACTACACATTCCCGGAACCTCACCATCAAATAGTTTAGTGTCATATCTAGGACACTCGTTGGGGAGGGGGTCTCACCCCTTTGCAGAGAAGCAGTCGGTGTATTCCAAAAGCCCAGCTAACTAGGCAATGTTCTGTTGGTATTTGTTACTATATTTATATTAAGATAAGTTAGGTTTTTGGGGGGGGTTTTTTCAAGGTTATTGGTTATGGTCTTCATTGGTAATATTATGTATTTATTTTTAGCGTTCTTTTTCTTGAGGTTATCATGTTTGTCTCTTTTTATATTGTAAGCCTTTTTTTATGTTGTGTATGAAGTAATTAAGATAGTTTAGAGTTTTGAATCTATTTTGTTAATATCTTTCAATAGTTTTCTTTGTACTTAAAAAAAAACTACATGCAATTAACATGATTATTTGTGTCAAGCATTTAAAACAAAAAAGATCCACTCTACCCCTGCCCAAAGAGAGTGTCCTTCAACATTTATATAATCTCCCTACTTATCAATCCTTACTAATTAGGTCAGCAGTGTAAACAAATGTCAGTTGCTCTGAACATTAATTCCTGTGTCCATCATGTAATATTGTTAAGGAGAAGAATAGCATAATGATGAAGCAAGCAGATTGGAGGGTAGAATAAGGTAGGAGCCGAGAGCAAATTAAGATGTAGGTTGGTGGTAGGGTTATGTATCCGTAGAAGTCATGATGCAGGTGGGAGGGGGTCAGCTATTTGCACATACCTATTTTCATGATGTAAGAATTTAAATGTATTTTTCCATTTACAGGTGTGATCCCATATGATATAATTAAGAAAATTTACTGTGATGCTTATGTAGGACATCCAGTGAGAATTAGTTGTAATAGCTTTGTTAATTTCTATTGTGGAAATAAAATTAATCAACTATATCATCTGTTTTGTTCTATTTTATATTTTTGTGGAATTATTTTATACTCTTCAAAATGATAACTATTTTTGTTTGCGTATTTTATATATTTATTGTTTTTAGAATAAATATGAAATTTTTTTCCATACAGATTAGAAATGTACAGCAATTTGTAATCCTGTCAGATATCCACTGCCAGATAGGACCAAAAAAACACCGAAATGTTGATGTCTAATTTTGCCAGATATAGCTGGATTTCTGGATATTGGAAAAAAATGATAAGTAGATGAATTATTCATCAAATTGTACATTAGTATTCAGCTCCAGCACAAACCTGATTTCTTTGAAAATAATGCATCATTTTTGCATATTTTTTAAAAAAATGCAATATGTCTACTATTTATCTATATTTCTGAAATAAGATTTAGTTTCATTGGCCTAATGAGTAGAGTGTTTGCCAATGGTCCAGGAAACCGGGGTTCAATCCCTGGTCAAGTCATACCAAAGACTTAAATTATAAGGTAAGGATCAAGGGTAAAGTGAAGCAATCCAAGGAATGGAGTAGCACTCTCCCGAACACCTATTGAAAAGAGAGCCTTCAGGTCACCCTCGACTAAGGTCACCAACTTTACTTTTATTATTATTATTCTCTACACTTTGAGGACTGCTATACCCATCTTGGATACTATACTTACAATGTTTCGGCCACTGTTCTCTCTGATCTTCTTCGGGTGCCTTTTCTTGTATTCATTAACTTTTTATTTAAATCACAGGTATAGACTGTTTTTATTCTGCTGTTCATGCCTTGAAACCAGGAATTGAACTCAAAACCTCCAAGTGGTAGTCTTCTATGATATTTGACTTGATGTCTTAACTCTCTGTCATGTGTCCTAGTGGACAATTTAGACTGGATTTTTAAGACTTATAAACCTAATGTCTCCATTGTCTGGCTGATGTGTTTTTAGATCTTAACTGTCATTTCTATTTCTGGAGTTATTTGTTTTCTCTTTCCTAATCACTGGTTTCCAGATTTCATTGATCTCTATACTGAACCTACTTAATGCATGTGCTGATTCCTTATTTTTTCAATGTTGTTCCTTATGTATTATTCTGACTTCATTCCAAGAGCTGATCTCCCTTTTTTCTCAATGTGTAATCAGGTATACCTGATTATGTCATTCATCCCATGACTAAAATTTTTTGATGTTCCTCCAACCTTACTTTCAAGCAGTGGCATGTTTCCTCTTTATATTCCCTGCCACAAAGTTATTATTGCATTCTTATTTACATTTTTTGTGTTGTTGTTGATTAAGAGTTTTTTTGTGCACATGGTACTATCAAATGGGAATAATTTTTAAACAGATCTAATGTTGAATGATCAGCGGAATAGTTTGGCAGGTAGTGTAGAATGATTTAAAACAGTGTTAAAAAATCATTGGGTCATTTGGTTTGATTGATGTGTGATGAACTTAAGGTAATTTTGAGAATATAGCTTTCATTGATCAAAAAGATCATGTAATCAGATGACCCTAGATTTTTTAAAATAAGATTATTTGTCAGTTCAAAACCACCATCAAGAAGAGATTGAATTACAGTTCTATTCTGATCACTGTCTCTCTGGTTAGTCAGATGGCTGATGTGAAATGGAAGTTGCTAAGAAATAAAAGTAATATGTGCACAAAAACATGTCTGAGTTATTCTTTATCTCAACACAAAAGAATTGAGAACAGTTGATGTCAGAAGGAAAATCCATGACTGAAGAGATACAAACAAGAACAAAGATGGCCACATGAAAGGCACACAGAGCAATATTTGGCAACAGACAAGACAACTGAAGAACAAATTGAGATGGGTAATGAATAGCATAATAGTAAGTTAGGACAATGTAACATAAACCCTGAATATAACCTGGCCCAGTCAGCTGGGGCTGCAGAATACACCAACTGCATCTCTGCAGAGGAGTTAGACTTGCCTAATGAGTGACTTGGATATGATACTAAACAATCTAATGGTAAGGCTCCAGTAATGCTGGAGCTTTGGGGAATGTGGAGTACCTCTTTATTGCTATCACTCCCAGGTTCACTCTGACCCAGAGTGGTTGCACCCAAAAAGGGTTAAATAGAACTATACAGTGTACTGATGTTAAACAGAATTGTTTGAAATAGAACTGTTTATATGAATAAAAATGGATTTGGCATTAAATAACCTACGATGGTATGTAACATATACCCAAAAGGGACTATCTAGCACCTTATATATATATATATATATAATAAATTCAACCTAGGACAGATAAATGAAGAGGGGAGAAAAAATTTTGTTATCTTATTTCAACCAAGCTGAGACAACAATTGCCATTTGGGAAAACCAGTAGCTTTTAGCTAGGCTTGAAAGCCAGTAGCTCACACCAATATAAAAAAAAACATAGACTATTAATGCATCCACTAAACTAGTCATGTTCCAATAATCCCACTCAACACTTTTATATGAGTCAGTTTCAGGAAGCATCCCTCCATATCATACTTAAATGGGTAGGGTCAGAATCAGTCCATGATGCTTGATGTGTCCTAAAGAGAAATGTCAATGGAGCTGAACAGTTTTAGTTATTTACGCTCTATAATAAACTCAACCTTGTGTCTCATTCTACTCAAGTAGTGTGAGTGGATAGATACCTACATTTCACTATACCATACTACCCACACATACCTCTTCTAAACTATTTTCTTTATTTTCATTCTTGGAAAGGATTTGGATCTAACTTACTCTTGGTTTCTATATTTATGTAACTATTGATTTTTTTTAAAGACCTTTTTTCTTCTACCAATTTCCTTTCTTTTTTTTCTTTTTACTTTTTGATAAAATTACTCATTGTACTTATAAATATCAACATTTTAAACATTTATCTCATGCTGTCTTCATTTGTTAAAGGACTAAAACTTGTCAGAATATGGAGATTTTTCTTTACATTTCATCTTTATTTTTTAACAATTTTAACAATTTTATCACTTTTCTTTTTTCTCTGCTTTTTCTTTCTCTTTTCATTTTGTATTAAAAATAAAAGTGTAAAAAAATGACCTTACATTTGATGACTCTTTATACTTTTATTACATTTCCTAAAACTGAAAATAATATTGTTGTCATATATATTTGTGCCATTCTCTGCAGATACCTTATCTTCTGGCAAGATTACAAAATCCTAGAAGAAAGTATTCACGAGCATTCAAGGTATACAGAATTTTTCCTGTTTTCTTAAATATTAGTTTTGTATTCCAATTCCAGATATGTCTGCATGCATCCTTTATTTGGGTTTCTGTTTGTTCACTTTCCTATTTGTCAATTGCTCTACAGTCCCATTGCTTGTTGTTGTTATTGTTGTTTTTAATGTTTTATATAGAAAGTATAAAAAGTAGTTTCTTTTTTTTTTTTTTTTGAATTAGTAGATTCTTATTGATCCATTGTTTTTGTTGTATTCAATGTGTACATGATTTTCTTTTTTGACTGAATCATCCGTATTACTTTGCATCAAAATTAAAGAATGTTTTGAATTGCAAAAAATTTCAATAGGTGTATTTTGTTTCATATATTTCCACTCGTTTTTTTCTTCAAAAGCTATAAAGATAAAAACAAAGTTAAGTGAAAATAAAAACTATGAAAGTAAAAACAAAAACAAAAAAATTTCATTTTTGAGTCTGAAGTTTTGAGATGACCTCTGGTCATTATTTCATAAACCACTCAGACCCTGTTTCTAACCTTTGCCCTGCTAACTATGTTTTCTCAGTTTACTTATTTTTTTCACTATGCAACAAGCAATTTGTACTTCATCTTTTTTCAACAATCATTTGTATCTGATAATCCAGTTCCATATATTTGCCCAGAAAATATTGAAATTTTTTTTCTCAATATCAAATTGTCTTAATGTACCTTATATAGCATGTTCATTGAAAAATTTAAGTATGTAAAATAGAAAAAATAATTAAATTTTGCCTTTAAACATTGAGGTCAATGGATTTTTGTTAAAGTGTATATACCTCAATTACAATTAATAAGACCCGATTATTTAATAACAATGTTTCAGTGGACACCAAAGGTTAATGATGATAATGATCATTAAGAAATTTACAGCATTAAAAATATCTATTTATTCAATTGAATAAATGAAAATAGATTGATGGATATATATGTATATATTCTTTTCCATAATCCAAAAATTTAGAGTGTTGTTGGTTGGAATTTTTTTTAAATTTTTATTTTTTTCTATCTATACTGGAATAATCTGAAGATCCAACTTCTAAATTTTCTACTGAGAAAAAAATCAGGACATTTTAAAGTCTCGTTTTATCTCAGATTTTTTAAGTCATTGAGATTTTTCTGATTAGGGTTATCTGTCTTTTAGCAGAATGAGAAGAAAAATTTGAAAAAAAACAGATAATCATTGTAATATAGTTTATTTCATGAACAAAGTAAAAAACTAATTCTGAAAGAATTATTTTTAAAAACGCTTTGCACTATAATGTATATTTATCTATAATTTAGTCATATCGCAAATTTATATCTGTTTTTTTTTTCTTTGTTTGTACTATGAAAAACACTTTAAAGTCTTTTACATTGATTTTTGTAATATGGAAAACAGCCCAAAAATTTTGGTAGCCATTCAAAATTGAAGTAGCCATTCATAATTTGAATTAATTAAAAAGTAACATTTAATTTTTTTTTTTATTATAGTACTATCCTCACTTGTCTTCCTTTGGAAATTCTTTCATTATTGCACCATTCTATTATTTGCCTGCTGTTACATTTCAAAAGGTTGGTCTTTGTTGTCTGCTTCTTTCATTTTGTTTTTATTGTAGAAAAAAATAAAAGAATGGCTGCATGTATAGATTATTTAGTTTGCTCTGTCCTGCTTTCTGTGGTCTTCCCATTGGCAGATTTTGTGCATGTATCTTTTTGCATCATGATTTGTATTCATTTTTGGAGGTTATAGATTTGTTATTTAATCTTATACTGTATGCTAATTTTATGCATGCAATTTGTTTTATAGAATCTCCATATCTTGTTACTGTTACATGCTTTGTATTATTTTTTTTTGTTTGTTTTTTTGTTTAATGGCATATCAACCTTTGTAGGTTATTTAATGCCAGTGCTATTCTCCTAGCAGAACAGTAGTGGTACTATTCAACCCATAGCTGAGAGGTTAAGGGGGTTCATACCTTTCCCAAGGGTATTTGCCCGAAAGTGAATGTATATCATTTTTTCATACATATTCTCCTTGGTCTCAATATTTTTGATTTGTTCTGTTTTATATTTTGATGTGAGATGTTTTCAGCTCAACTACAAAGGAATCATAAAGAATAGTTAGTTACTAAATGCTGTGTACTGCTTTAAAATTTATGAATCACTTGCATATGGTAGATTTTATTACACACTATTACTCCACTCATAATTCTGATCATCAGGACTAATATTCTTCTATTTTTGCTTTTTTAAATCTTTTTATTTCATTTGTTGGAGCTCTTTTGATTTCAGTTATTTTCCTTGAAAAATCATTTAACAAAAGATTTTAATTTTTATTCCTTTCAATCATAACAGATTATCTGTTAGATAGCTTTCTTTTTAATCAGTGAAATTTGGTGAAAATATTAAAAAGCCTGTGTTATTTCTGGTTTCTCCAACAACCAGATATTTCTGGCAAGATTACCTTTTATTTATTTTTTATTTGTTGTATTCAGACTAGTGTTTTTATTACAACCAAAATGTGAACATTAGACCAAGTACAGCAGTATTTAATAATCTCAGGAACTCAAACAAAATTTCCTCGGTAACATTGGTTGGTTGGTTTCTTCATTTAATGGCATATCAACCTTTATGAGTTATTTAATACCAAAGCCATCCTGTAGAACAGTAGTGATACTATTTAACCCATCGCTGGGAGATATGGGGATTTGTACCTTTCCCAAGGGTATTAGTCTGAAAGTGAATATAATAGTGCAACTGGAGTTTATACTTACTTTGAAGTCACAGTCCAGCACACTAGTCATTACACCATGGGGACTCTCCCTCCTTGGTTAGTTTCTGAGCCTCATGAACCATGAAAATAACATGGCTGATTTTTTTGTTCTAAAGTGGAAAAAGAAATATTGCCAATGATTTTGTACTTCTTTTTTGAGTTCATTTTTTTTTCCTGGAAGAAGCAGCATCATCGAGTTATTTGAAAGTAGACTTGGTATTTATCATAACTTTAATCATAACAAAGATATAATTTATAATAATTGTTAACATAAGCATGACAGCAAATTAGCATATGAATGAAAGGGAAAGGTTTGCAGTTCAAGTCTTACAGTTGCCAAGCAATATGAATTTGATCATATATAAGACTAAGATTTAAAGAGAATATCATCCAGCCTTCAAAGATACAACATGATTTCCTTCCTCTCTTGTTTTCCTTAAGTAAATCATTAAGCTTTCCATATATCTTTTGAAGATTGTTTTTTTGACATCTAATATATATATATATAAACTAGCCACCTGGTATCACTAATGAATAATGAGAAATTTTCTTATGTTAACACTAGAAGATATATCATAGACTCTTCTGATGACCTAGAAATGGAATTTTATTTATGCTAAATTTGATGAATCAAATTCCATAATTATTCAGTCACAAATATAATGCTGTTTGTTCATTTTTAGAGATTAGAACATTGTTTGTTTGTTTTTTTTTTAATCTGAGAAACTGACAGATGTATATTGAATTGCAATTCTGCTTGTGGATGAATAAACTTCAAAAGTTTAAATATCAAATGTATGCATATATAAGAAAATTAGTTTCATTTATTATGATTGTTTTGATTTATATCAAAGACACAATGCTGAGTATAAATTATTTTCTTTACTTTTAATTTAGTTTATTCAGAAAGTCTTGAATATAAGCAAGATAATTCAGAGCAATATAAATTTCTTTGTTTTTTATAAATATAATGTAACTGCAGAATTATTCACATTTTACTGTCACTTTTTAACAACATGGTTAACTAGTAAATAATTGGGTGAGTGAAAAATTTTGTAATATTTTGGTAACATGAGGCACAATTTGACAGTTCCAAATATGTTTGCTGAGGTTGTGAAGGTGATAAACCACACTGGATTGTAAGATTCTGAGGTTGCCTAATATTCTCCGAGTGCTACTTGCCAGATTTGCCTCAGTGGCTTGGAGCACAGTCTGGTTATTGTGATTCTTGTAATTCAAGACAAATTTCTTGAACCATCTGGTTATTATACGGTGATAAACTATATAAACTCTACCATTCATATAACAAATGTTTTTGATGGCTTTTGCAACATTATTGCCCAATGTGAACTTGTAAAGCACAAGTTCCCAAATTAAACTGTTGCATGTTCATCTGTATGACTTTCAAATCACACACAGAGTGAAGCAATGCATGGCCATAGCAGTTACCTACCTACTTTTGGTCATGTGATATACCTAATACAAACTGGCAGGTAACAAAATAGAGCAAAACTTTTGACTCACTCTAGTAAATAAAAAAAAATGGTACCAAATAAAGATGTAGCATTCTAAAATACATTTTCACTCATGCACACACTCACACACACACACTTTCTATCACACAAACACACATACACACACTTTTTTGATGAAACAGTAATGTAATCCTATTTGCTGCTGAAAGCTAAAACTAGTTTTGAACAAATTTTTGACAGGGAATAGCTTTTGAGATGTTAACTGTTGAAAACTCATAAAAACTGGTCCAGTGTTTTGATGTTTATTGTTTGTCTACTTAAAAGCAATACTGGCACAAGACCATGTTTTGGAGCACCCAGTGTCAATCAAGCTATTGAGAATATTCTGGCTAAATTTGCAGAATTGTTACTGATTTTTGTTTTCCATATTTTGACAATGAAGTGCAGGGATTTCTGTCATGATAATATTCTTATGTCAGCATTAATTTTATCATTTGTGACAAGATTGTTTATGTATGAGTGAGCATTTCTGTTTGTCTTTGAGTTCACAATGGTGACATAAGTTTTGCTGGCAAGTTGAGAAGCAGGGATATCCTTTCAAATCATTTGAGTAAACAGAAGATGAAATAACATGAGAACAAAGCAAAAAGAATAAGTTGCTTCATGTTACCATAATGAAATTTCTCATTATTCTGTAATGAGACCAGACTGTGTGATTGATGAATATAAATCACATTGTGGTTTATATATTTGTAGATATTTCATGCTATCCATATTTTTCATTACAGTTGATAATTTTGTTATGATAACATAAAAAAACATTCTTCTGTACATATGTTTTCATTGTTGGACAATGTAAAGAGGTTTTGTTTAGCAACATTTTGTACATCATTCAGCTTCCTTAAAATTCATTCATTAACAAGAATAACAACTACAAAAACATAAAGTATCTGGAAAAGCATACAGGAGTGGAAAGCCAGCCATTCCTTTAATGTCAGATGTGATAAATATCATCATCATCAAGGTATGTTGACAGCACAGATTCTTTTGACTCTCTTGTCATCCATCCCTATTGGCGCTCTTTGTAAGTCATCTATATAGCATCTAATGCTCATACAGAGCTGATGATATAATAAAGCTATAATCACAGGTGAAGTAGAAAGAACATTACCACCTTTAGGATGCAATCCAAATAAGGAATATTTATTTCTTTCTTTACTTTTAATCTTGATGTAAACTTATCTTTAAGATTTTATCAGAAAATGTAGAAATAGGTTAATTTTTAAAACTATATATATATATATATATATCAAGTAAAACTCAATGGATTTAATCCATCATAAATTTATTTCACCAGCTACTTAAATAACTTTTAAGCCTGAAATCTGTTTATCAATAAGTAATAAAAAAGAAAAATATTGACATATAACTGGATGTGAGTTTTTTAAATATATTTTTCTATATATATTAATTAGCGGTGCATTGAGCACCCTATTTGGATTAGGAAGTGAAGAAGTTTAAGGAAATGCCATCTTAGCAATCACATACTTAAGTACAAACAAGTAAAGATTTCAAAAGATTGCTTTGCTTGCTTAGCAAAATGGTTGTTGGTGCCCCCATCCTTTAAGTATGATTTGTAATCGTCCTTATATTTGGCATTCTGTTGGAATTAATTAGTCTAGTTGGTATATCAGTGACTATTTCCTGTTGCCATTTATTTTCTATGAAAAATGTTGTTTCTTTTTTGTTTATCTTTTGTTTTTTTCACCTAAAGAATGGGATCATTCAAAATATTATTTTAATATCAAGAATACAAACAAGTTCAAGTACATAAAGAATTTCTGGTAACAGCAGAAAGTAATCTCTTTCCTCCAAGCACAAATCCATCTCTTCTGCCAGCTATGGATGAAATAGTTGAGCTTGGATGGATAATCAATCTAGGAGAAGGACAATTTTCATTAAAAACTAGGAGCTGGTTTTTCTAACCTTCTGCTTCACTGTCTTGTGGGTTAGTTATAGAAGACAGAAGGCTAGAGAATTACAATCCTTAATAAACAGTGCTGTATCTATATGATGGTACATCCCAAGTGATTGGAGTCTTGCAGGATGTTTCACCTGCTGGTGCTCATAGACTTTTGTGTCTATGCAACTCTGCCTCCAACACTTTAATTTCTTATTTCATGGAAGTTTCAAATGAAATAGGAATATAATTGTAGATAATTTGACTAACTGACATGGTTTGCCCAGTTGGTTGGGGCTGTAGAATACACTGACTGCTTCTCTGCAGAGGGGTAAGACATCTCCCCCCCAACGAGTGTCCTGGATATGACACTAAACAATCTGATGGTGAGGTTCCCGCAATGCTGGAGCTTTGGGGAATGCGGAGTACCCCTTCATTGCCATTGCTCCCAGGTCCAATCTGGCCTGGATTGGTAGCACCTGATAGGGCCCTATCTATGGGTTAAATAGAACTAACAGCATACTTATGCTAAAAGGAATTGTTTGAGTAAACTGAATAGCTGGAAATAGAAATGTTTTTGACAATTAAACTGTACTTACATTTAAGCTGCGTTCTTATGCTTGACTGAATTATTTGAAATAGAACTGTTTTTCGACATTAAAACTGTATTTACACTTAACTGAATTGTTACATATAACTGCTTGAATAGTTTGAAATAGAAATGTTTTTGACAATTAAACTATGTACTTATGTTAAACTAAATTGTTTGAAATTGAACAGATTATTTACATAAAAATGGATTTGGCATTAAATAACCTACAAAGGTTGATATGCCATAAAACCCAACAAACCAACCAAACCTAACTGACATGGTCTTTATTGAATCACAAAGATAAATTTTCAGATTCAGTGTTTGGTTAGAAAGAAAGGCATTAAAGTTAAGTATAACATCAAAAGAAAAAAGTTGCAATAAGGAATGAACCAGATTTTAAATTGCTTTACTCTGTCCAATAACAAAAATATAAATGTTTTTATTTCTTTCTTTACTTTTAATCTTGATGTAAACTTATCTTTAAGATTTTATCGGAAAATGTAGAAATAGTTTAATTTTTAAAACTATATATATATATATATATATATAAAGTAAAACTCAATGGATTTAATCCATCATAAATTTATTTCACCAGCTACTTAAATAACTTCTAAGCCTGAAATCTGTTTATCAATAAGTAATAAAAAAGAAAAATATTGACATATAACTGGATGTGAGTTTTTTAAATATATTTTTCTATATATATTAATTAGTAGTGCATTGAGCACCCTATTGGGATTATTCCTTTTAAGTCTATTCATCAACTTAATTGATATGGTGTTTATATATATATATATATATATATATATATATATATATGTGTGTGTGTGTGTGGAATTTTTGTAAAGAAAGAGGAATTAAAGGTTAATGTCAACATTTGTAGGATTGGGAAAGCCAAAATATCAAGAATTTGAAAACAATTATTCTATGTAATTTTCAGAAATACTGAATCCTTTGATATACAAAAATGTGTCCCCCAAAAGTTTGTGCCCCCCAAAGTATAGCCTTATACATTTATCTAAATGATGAGTTTGATATTTGCTCACATATGTTGAGATCATAGCTCAAAAATGTTTCTTACCAAATGTTGTATGAGTGGCTTTTTTACCAAAGTTGGTTTTGTCTAGTAATAAATAACTAATTAAAAATCATAGTGAGAAGTTGCCTAGCTATTGTTAATGAGTTTGATTCTCACTTGTGCCCCTGTACTTCTTGTGTTGTGCCAAAGAAAGCTCAATTTACTAAATGACTACTACAGATCATGGCAAGTACAAACATTTGCTTAAGATTGAAAAGTTGGCCTAGTATAAGATAATAATTCAACTGTTCAATTGACAAAAATGAAAAACTTAAAATTTGGTTGCAAATCAACTAGTTATAAAAGACTTTATAAACATTGAGAAACATTCATTTTATGCAATTTATTTGGCATGCTTAATTATAGAGGTTATCCACTAGGCCACTCTATTCCATCATTTTCACATTGTCCTAAATCAACTCTAATACTCATTGACTTAAGAGATCTCCTAAACTAGCAATAGTGATATGAGTATCACAATTATGTGTATATAAGATACACTATTTTTCTGGATTTTCCAGCCCAAAGATTAGGGTTGTGTATTGTACATGAGAACTATATAATAAACACATGCCCCAATATATTCTAGATGGTATGACCAAAAGTAAATTATATCAAAACTCCAAACTAATTTGTTTTATACCATTAAAGAGAAATATTCTCTGGAAGACATGTTCATAATTTTGTTTCTCCTGAAGGGTGTTTATTTTTGCCATAAGCTTGTATTTTTGTGTCAACATGTCCATGTTTTTCCTCTAAATACTGTGTAAATCTTAAGACAATATAAACTGTATAAATTCTTATTTTTTACTCTGTATAAAAGTTGAGCAAATGCTAAATTTAGGTTAAATTTAGCTTCTACACATTTTTAAAAGTCAGTGCGCATTATACATAAGATGTTTTCTTTCCTAAAATTTTGTAGTCTTAAGTTAGTGGTGCATATTATACACAGATAATTATGGTACATAAGAATAATCAGTAGCGATTAACAATTCCTCTTTTTCTTCAAACTAAAATAAAATATATCAACTTCTTTATTTTGACGTTTTGAGACAAGTTGTTAACATTTATTTTGAAAATTTTCTTTTAACTATCCTCATTTTTCTTCCTCAACAATGTTTCAGCTACATTGACAACCTTTTGGTGACATTTTGTCTAGTGTACAATCTTTTGTTTGTTCTACTTATATAATTCAATTTCCTGTGTACAAGGTCTATGCCATATTGTTTTTTGTTATTCTCTACTTGTAGAATCTTGCTATGCCATTTTTTTTTTTCAATACCTTGTTAATTCTTTTCTCTTTTCTTTCAGCTTATCAATTATTTTTTTCTTTCACATCTATAGATTAATGTTTCAGGTTTTCTCTATTTATTATTCACACTCTCATATGTCTTTTTTTAAGAAAAAGAATACATTAAATAATACAATAAATGTTATAAACATTTTGAAAATTGATACACAATACAACTTTTTAGATTTTTTCCTTTAGAAAATCACATTTGTATTCAAACTACAGCAAAAGGAATACCTGGCAATATTTAATTTTTATTCTATCACAAAAAAACTATAGAAAGGAAAATAAAAAACAACCTCACACCCTATTGGATTCCCTTAAAAAATTGGAATATATATATATATATATATATATATAACTGTCTGTAGTCTATGGCAACCAGAAGGCTCCCTTTTCAATAGCTATGACACCAAGGTGTAGGGGGGGTGCTACTCCTTTCCCTGAATTGCTCCACTTTACCCTCAATACATACCTTGTATTGCTGAGTGCTAAGCAAGGAGGTATCAAGTACCATTTTTAAAGTCTTTGGTATGACGTGACCTGGGATTGAACCTAGGTCTCCTGGACCATTAGTGAACACTCTACCCACTAGGCCAATGAGCAGGTGTCTGTGTGTGATTTTTATTAACCTATTTTAAGTATCAAAGTTTTGCCTTCTGCTTTTAAATCTTTCTGAAGAGCAAACAAATATAATTAAAGAGTATTTTATGCCAATCTGTTTATGGAGAGTTTAGTGATTTCTTTTTTTCCCTTTTCTGTTTTCATTTTTAGGGAGCTAAAGTTTATCTAAAAAATTTTCTAGTGTCCTTATTGTTAATATGCAGCCTGAGAAGAAAGATGTCATTCTTTGTCTTAAATCAATCCAAAAGCGTCTGATTTTATATTTGAGCTTAAGGGAAGAAACTGGCAAAATGCTACAAATATTTTTATTCATTTTTCGCCCGTTTTTATAACACATTTTTATACTTTTATTTCATTCTCTTTGAATTTTTTCTTTCATTTTTTTCTTTCGGTTTTTTCATTTATTTTTTTTATTCTGTTTTGCTTTTTTTCATTAACTCTTTCATATTTTTTGTTATATTTTGGAGTGACTAATATTCAGAAAGATGTCACATTATTCAGACTTCTTTCTTTTTCTTTCCTCTAATTGCTGTTTTTTTTTCTTAGCTTTTTCCTCATTTTCCTTTCTTTTCTTTTTTTCTTTTTGTTTCTATTTTCTTTTCTTTTTTTTCACCTTTTTCTTTACTTTTCTATTTTTTCTTTCTGATTCATATCATGCTTCCATAACCCTTCTCCACCTTTTTTAGTTGACTGCAATCTTTCCAATTTGATTTACACATCTCAGAACACCAAATTTAGTACATTCCTATCTGAATAAATTGTCTTATTTTCTATTTAAAAGATGTTTTTTCTGTTTATCAAGATCTTTAAATATGTTTGCAATGCAGGCGTTTTAAAAATTAGTTGCAGATTTAATTTTGAGATAGTGATGCCTGGGCAAGTATTTTTTAAGTTCTTTTTAATGATCAACTGTACATTATGCAAGTGTAAAATTTACATTAGATGTAGAGTTACTTATCAAGCTTAGTAGCTAATAGCACAAGGTATGGGGTACTCAGTGAGAATTATATTCACTAGTAATGGTCTCCTTGTTTAGCTGGATAACCATTTACTAGTTAAGCAGAAATTTTAGAACAAATATCTTTATATATTTATATCAATATTAAACCTTCAATCAAAGTGAATTCAAAGAATAAATATCAAATTCTCAGTCCTGCCATACTTTAAAGAATTTATATTATTCTTAGCCCAAAAAGTATGAAGAGTCCTCCTGTGAATTCAACTGTGCACAAACAATAAATAGCAATGCTTGAAATAGTTTAGCTGTGTGTAAACAAATAGGCTCTAACTTGTTTAAAAATAAAGTTATCTATAGATTATTCAAACTCATGTATAATATATGTATAAACAGGATTTGCCATTAAATAACCTTCAGGAGTTGGTATGTCGTCAAACCTAACTTATTTTGTAAATTCTTCCAATATGAGCAAGTCATAATAAGATCAACACACTGCTTTGGTTTTCCATATCAAGTCCAACATAATCTTGTATTTGGATTACTTGACTCTTGACCCTTGCCATTTTGGCAAAGCTTTAAACAAACTTTTCTTCATATTTTTTAAGTACAAATTAAGTGTAACAATTTTACTTAATGAACAATTTATCTTTGCATTATTTTAGACTGTTCAAAATTGTTATAGCTAAATTTAAAACATCTTGAATGCAATAAGTTATCGGCAGTTTTTTCAAATATGTATTTATATACGAGGATCATTAAATAAGTTTCCAGACTTTTTTAGTATGGGCACTTTTATTGATAGTACACACATGAAACTCTTGTCCCCTTCGAAGTAATCTCCCCCAGCTGCAATGTGAGGGATGATGAGAGGTGTGGGAGGAGTAAGGGAGTCAGAATACCAGAGTTGATTGGCCAGAGGGTTAGGGTTAGGGTAACTATGTATACTAAGTTAAACACACTCAAAGAAAAAGAGAGGATAACCTCTGTATAAAATCCATAACCAACTGAAAAACATTCAAACTGCGAACAAGAGTGAGGTCAAGTCTCATTGAATACCCTATTAACAAGGCCTTGTGCCATATATATTCTCTGATAAAAGCAACAAGCCGGAAACTTACACACCCACACATATGTGTGTGTGTGTGCATATATGTGTGTGTGTGTATATATATATATGTGTGTGTGTGTGTGCGTGTGTATATATATATGTGTGTGTGTGTGTGTATATGTATATATATATGTGTGTGTGTGTATATATATATATATATATATGTGTGTGTGTGCATATATATTTATGTGTTAGTTGTCTAAATTTCTGAGACAAAGCTTGATGATTTTTATCATTAAGGGTTTTCGGACTATTGTCTTCATCTTTATTGTTATTTCCACAATGTTTCGGCTGATATGTCCTCCGGCCTTTTTCAGGTGTTTGTCAGACTTGAGAACCTACCCGGAACTTTGAACTACATCCTTTATTGAATCAACGGGGTCACCTGTTCTGATTCCGTTTGCCAGAACTGGGTAGAAGTGTTAAGTATTCCCATATCGTTACTCGCCTGCAGTCAGGTTTGAACCTGCAAACTCCAGATATTATCTCTTTAGAAGCTTAGGGAACCAACGCCTATAACCATTATGCTATGTGTACATATATATATATATATATATATATATATATATATATATATATATATATATGTGTGTGTGTGTGTATGTAAATATATATATATATATATATGTAGATATATATAAATGTGTGTAGGTGTGTGTGTGTTTGTATATATGTATGTATATATATATATATATATGTGTGTGTGTGTGTGTGTGTTATATATATATATATATATAGTATTTGCTTTTGATCATTCTAGTGTTCCTATTAATCATTTATTTCTGAAGTGCAAACTGCCTTCTTATTCAGTATTCTTGTCTATGTCCTTGTTTCCAACAGTTGCTTAGTCATTGACTGAACATCTTTTTCTCATAATAATTCAATACAAAGAAAATGAATTGATAAAAAGAAAAAGAAAGAAAATATGGTATATTAAGTTTGATAACTCATTAAGTATTACTATAAACATGTTATCAACCTTTTTGTCCTTGAGAACAAAGGAGTTCTCTACTTAGTATATTTTTATTTATAATGCATTATAATTTAGCATTATTTCATCTCTATTTGGCAATCATTTTGTAATAGAAGCAACTTCAGCTGTTGCTCTCATTGATCCGGGATAAAGTAGAGATTATCTCTTTGCTAGTATTAATGGTATTAGTTTCATTGATCATTTTTTTATCTCTTTTTTTGGCACCTGGCACATCTGCTTTCATATTTGACCCACCAGACAACTTGCAGCAGCCAGTCCTGCTGCATTCATTATCTTTGTCTCTTTGTCATATTTGTTTACCAAAAGAACCTATACAACGTGGCCACATTTGATCAAAAACAAGGGCATGTACTTGGGACCAGTCTAAAATATTTTACCCTCAAACAATTTTGCCAACCAACCAGCCACCCAAGTCAACAAGAAAGAAAGGAAAGAATGTTTTGACTAGGCTAAGAAGGCCTTTTTGGATATGTTCATGCAAAACATCTAAAGATCTATTGATAAATATTAAAAACTTAGATTTATAAATATTACCTAATTTAGGAGACAAAAACAAACTGTTTTCCTTCAAGTTTGTTCTGATAAATGCTGAGAAATATTTTGCCTTTTGGATTTATTAATTACTATCTCTCTTTATTTTCCTACTTTAAAACATGTTCAGTACCCTTTTACATAATTCTTTTGGATGATATTAAACTTGGCATATAGTTGAACCTCTAAAACTTGGATTTATCCAATATATTTTTCCATTTACCCTCATCATACATTGAAAAATTGAAAGCTTACTTGAAGTTTTTTAAGGGATTTTTCTAATCAATGTGAAGGATAAAATTTGGATTATATAACTTTTGTCTTTTTTTGTTAGTTTAATTCACCTTTTAAAAATAATTTGTAAATATCAAGTATTGTCATTAGACAAAACTATCTGCTTGAATTTTGAATCTTTCAGATTTTTATTGAAAAACATAGATATTTACCACGTGGATTAAAGCACTTCTTTAATCATTGTTTTAAATCTGAATTTATATCTGAATTATTTTACTTAATTCTGATTGTCAGTATTAAAAAAAAATTTAAGTACCCAAAAAAAGTCTGAGAAAAAGGAAAAAAAAAAATCTTGACCATGTCTAGACCAGTTGATAGTCATTTCAACAGGCTCCGTGTTCGAATTTTCATCATGCGACAGGTAACTATCTGTAAAACTTTTCCTTTCAAACTTGAAGTTTTGTTTTATGTTTCGATTTTATTTGATAATCACTTTTTGGCACACATAATCTTCAATAAATCTATGATTATCGGGTGATATCTACAGATTATAAGTATCTACTATGTGATATCTACAGATTATAAATAGAAATGAAAATGCTAATGTGGATCAATTAATCCAAAACCTGAAATCTTAATTTGATTTCAATGTAAAATTTTCCATGTTTAAACTTTATGATCAATATTTACTTCTGATTTGTTTAGTGCATCTTCAGAAAAAAAAAGCCCAGTATTATAAAGAATTTAATGTTTACACTTAAATTACACTTTATTTTTAAGTGTTCAATTAAGAAGAGCATTATAAAGTTATAAGCTGTTACTTTTATAGATTGAGTCAAAGATAATGATGATATGATTACAGAAGATAACATTAGTTGATATTTGTTTTTTTTAAGTTTTTGTAACATAGATGCTTCTAAGATCCAAAATATATATATGTGTATATATATATATATATATATATATATATATATATATATATATATATATATATGTTAGAGGAGAAACCCTTTGTGTATGTATATATTTTTCTAATGTGTGTGTGTTTGTATATATGTTTTGTTTTTAAATGTTTGATTAAATAGGACAGATACTTCATTTCTGCCTAAATAGGTAGAAATGAAGTATCTGTCCTATTTAATAGTTGATCCTTTCAAGTCTTCATATGAGTTGTTTGACTTCTGGATGCAATGAATTCAAAAAGGCACATAATTCTTCCCAAGTACTTTTGGTCCCAGCTGGAGCCATTTTTGAGAGAACAAACAGTGAAATGACAAACACAATGACAAGTTGTATGCATTCATATAAATAGGAAGAGGAAGAACGAGTGGAGTCAAGTTCTTTTCTCTTATGAATTCCCCTTCCACTTGTGTATATGTATATATTTATTTATATATATTCTTCTTCTTTTCCCCTTTCTTCTTTTTTTTTTCTTTTTTCCATTGTATCTCTTAGTGGTTCCATTTGTTTAACATCATTGCCTGTGCCAATCACATGATTGGTTTTTGAAAAAAAAATGCTGATTGAATGATTGAACAGTTTTATGATCTTTCTTTGTATACTATATCCACCTTCTGTTTTTGTATTTTATTAAACATCCATTGTTGTTCTATCAAAACTTGTTTCACCATTTTAAATTCCTAAGAAGTTTCATTAAAACCGAAACATTTTAACCTAGGTTTTCCTTCTCATAAATTCATTAATTTTGGATTGCTTTGTTTTTCAATTTTTCTCCATATTGTCAGATTCTTTTTCATTATTTATATATATATATATATATGTGTGTGTGTGTGTGTATGTATATGATATGTACATGTTTATATATTTTTGTCTGTTGATATATTCATATGTTTTTATGTGTGTGTATATGTATATATATATATATATATATATATATATATATATATATATATATATATATAGGAGTTGCATCTGTTTTGGTATGTACATGTTGACTCAGAAAAGGGATGTCACTGAGTATTGAAATCATGCATACACTTTAATATGTTTATAAGAAAGAAAAGTACAAAATTTTGTTTTTGATTTTTACTGATAAATGATATAATTAAATAATTAAAAATCTCTCAATTTGTGGAACTCTTCACAGTTCTTAATAAGTAAGTACAAAAAAGGGAACTCTTCTGTTCTTCTTAAACCCCATCATGTTTTGATATCATCGGGATTCCATAGTTGAAATTTGAATTTAATGCTTTTTTAAAAATTGTTTTGTTATTTAGTACTGATTGTAAAAAAAAATTGATTATTTGGAGAATTCCAAATATCATGAAAATGTTTCAAAGCATGAAGTATCTTTTTAAAAATTGAATTTAAATGTAAACAAAAAAAGAAATTGTATTTAGAAAAAATTTACATTTTTAACTTCTTTTTATTGTAAGGGCACATTTTTATTTCTTAAATTATTTTTATTGCCCTTTCTTATAATATTTCATTTTTAGAAAAAAAATAAAGAATAAACACATAACTCAAAAATTGATTTTTTTAAACAAATACTTTTTCATATTTCTTAGGACAAAATATATTAATTTTTAATCAGAATTTATTTGAAGAAAAAATTCTTTAACAATAATAAACAAATACTTTTCATAGAATTAATATGCCAAATTTTCCAATGAAAAATAAGAACACATTTTTAATTCTTAGCTTTTTTTACTAGTGTTACAGTTTTTTGAGGTAAAAAATAAATTATTTAAATGAATAGATTTTTATCTCTATAACTTAACAGACAATTAAGAACTGAATTTGAATTTTGGGGATTTTTAAAAAAAAAGTCTTTGGAAAAATAAAATTATAATGTTTCAAACCACTCACAAATTTAGGGCTGCATTTTTTAAAATGATATTTTAAATATAAACAAAAAAACAATTTCTAAAATAAAAGAATATTGTAATATATGATTCTTAGATTCTTTTGTCGCTAAATTTTTGGAAGATAATTAAGAATTTGAATTAAAACTATGTGGTTTTTTTAATTTTAAATGTTAACTAAAAAAGAAAAAAATATTCATAAGAAAAAGAATACTTTTAATTTGAATTAATAGGTGGAATCTTTCAATTACAAATAAGGAATCATTTTTAATACTTAGTTTACTCCTCTCTTCCCCTTTTCTATCTCGCTCACTGGTGTTCCTTATATACTTTTAGTCCAGTTATGGACCAGGTATTTCTGCTAGTGTGTATGTGTGTGTGTGTGTGTGTAATATATATATGTGTGTGTATATATAAAAGAAAGATTATATTGAAAAATATTTAATGTACATGATGTTTCTTTCACCATTAGGTTTTAAATTTATTGATGTACTGAAAAATATGTACAAATCTTATAATTCAACAATAACTTGATCAAAAGACTTTATTCACATTTACTTTTTTTTTTTTCATTTCTATCAGTTTTAATTTATACAATTTAAGAAATCTATGTAAGTGGTTCCGAAGAATCTGATTGTTTTGTTTGTGTGTAATATTATTAAGGTAACCTTTGACATCTGATCATCAAAACTTGGATCAATACAATTTCACTTCTCTCTAATAACCCTTTATTTTCTTCCTCTCTCTCTCTCTCTCTTGCTACCACTTCTCTTCACAGAACTTTTCCTGTTTTTTCATACTTTATACAAAAAATCAATTATAAAAATTGCTAAATTTACATATTTAGTGAAGTGATTTCAATATTGCTAAAATTCATTTGTTTTATTTAAAATTTCTATAGTACATTTAAACCATCTATATTGAATAACTGTAATTGAATCAGTGAATATCCTTAATTACTTCCTGTTCTATAATAGCTGTTAAATTTATATATGAATTTTATGCACTAAATATAACAACTATCATAGAATAGAAATAGTAATATTTTTCATGGGCATAGATATGTTTAAATATTATACAGTGTTAAAGTCCAGTGTTGCTCGCTTTAACTTTATAGTGATAAAAAAAATAGATCACATTACAGGAAAGAAAAAAATGTTCTAATCTTAGGTTAGTTTGGCACAAGGCCAGCAAATTTTGTTTTGCATCTAAGAATAAATAAATTATTGATAAACAAAAACTGCCAAATTTTATCTTCAGAAATTCAGTGAAGTTTACTCAAATGTATATCGTAGTCATCTCACTCGGTATAATCGCTAGTGAGCTAGGGTAATGGACTAATGAGTTTGATACTCACTGGGTGC